>AP028909.1:5474079-6074079 GCA_036186465.1 Nesidiocoris tenuis
ATGCGAAAAAGTCACACTTTTCACGTAGACTGAAACGTACGTGACTGTAAACCAGCCTCTCGTTGGTTTCCTCGTTACCTCACCCTCAGTGAGTCGGTTCCTCGTCAGCAGTATTAGTGACAGGATTTTTTCAGCCAGGAATGTAAATGACCACTGGTACATTTCCGAGGGAATTATAGTGGCAGCAGGCGAATTGAATTTTTATTTGAAGCAGTGGATTGAAAGTACCTACCTATTTGAAAAAAGTACCTATTGTTTCAAATGATTTTTTTTAGCACCCAAAAACACGTATAAAACGGTTGGAAAACCCACTTCAATATGTTTTCTCAAAATCCCCTTTTGAGCGCTCATTTCTCCTACTATACTCGCTAACCCCTCTGAATTGCTTAATTGTTCGAAACATTATTTTAGCTAATGCATCTGCGGCTACGTTTGAGGCACTTAATCCGTGTCCACCTATCTCAATTCAATCAAAAAGCCATCAGTTCTACACAATGACTCGCGTGAAAAATGACGAATAAATGAACCCGCTCGTATAATCGGAGTTTCCCGCTGAATATGATAATATAACTGCTGCGCCAATATTCCCACACGTCCACGGCAGAGAATGAAAGGAGACGCGAACGAACACGTTCGCGGGCGTGTAGGTGTTCGAAAGGGTTTTGTGCGAGTTAGCGAGAATTTCGCTTGTGTACGAGAATAAAAAAAGGGAGAAATGATATCGGGCTCACAGCCAAATCCAATATCCAAATGGCTTTTGACAGACCTGTTCATCCTTGCTCCTGCGCAATCGGGCGAAATATTCGCACATCTTTTTGGCCTGTAACACACAGACGTGCAGGAGGTCCGATCCCGTGAACCATTTCCATTATAAAAGGGTCGCGATGTGACTTGTGCTCTCATGCATTGTGCATTAGAGACCTTTGCCTATTTCATTTCGGGGAAAGGCCAGGACCTTGCCGATTTCTTGGGTCTTATGATTTGGTCCGCCTACCATACCGGCATGAAAAATTTCGATGTTATTATTTTTGGACCTGATAGCGAATTCTAGTGCTACATTACGTAAGCCAAACAATATCGGGGATCCTTCGGCTGGGCTACCTCGGAAGAAATGACTCTATATTTTAATATCAATGTATTCGAATATTCATGTTTCAAATACGTTTGTACTTCCCCCATGTATTTTGTCATAAGTCTCCCGGTAGCGTACACAAAGAAAGAAATACGATCACTCGCACCCCTCGCAAAGAACCAGGGCTTTTGAGTCAAATATCGTCGGAGCCGAAGAAACCAAAACAACAGGTGCCAACTGTTGAGGGTCGGAAGATGGCAGTTTAACAATATGTTTCGAACAGGCTCAGCCAGCAAGGTGGGTTAGGTACTTTATTCCCATCGATGGGAGGTGTAGAACTGAAGATAGGGGAGAATGTTGGGAATTTTAAGTGAATGTTTCCCTTAAAAAAATGAAGAAATGGTGGTTGAAAATAGTGGTTGCTGTAAAGCAATTTGCAGTTAGCAGCATTCTAACTAAGCAGATTTTTTTCATCCCAATAACTCTAAGTATGCCTGCCGTTATTTTAGGAGGGTTTCATAATTGGAATTTGGACGTGGGAAAAGGCGAGTACGACTAATACTGAAAAAGTGCCAATTATCATCTACCTGTACGCATCAACGAAAGGATTTGAATAATTAGGTAATACGTGATAAAATGTTGCGATTAAATGACAATGACAATGTGAAATGTGATGAAATAAATAGTGGGAGATCACTAGAGGAAGGCAGTCGGTAGATCTGAGCGAAGATTCGTGGAAAACCAGTCCCCAAACAAGTAGGCTGGGCGGGCAGAAGTGAAAGGCTCGATCGTCCGTCCTTCTCCCTCGCCGAGGGTCTCCTCCTTGCGGTCCGGTTTCAGAGAACATCAGGCTCTTCGTTTTAACGCTTGAGAGCTCGACGGTTTCTCGTGATTTCATCGATTGTTCGACGTTGCGCCTCGTGATTTCTATCGAGTGCCGATCAGATGAGTGATTAAATCTGATGAGGGATTGTTTCTTTCTGCTGTACAGACTGTTATATTTTATTCAAACTTTTGTGAAAATAATTGAAATTAGTCCATCTTCCAATCAGTGGGCAAACAAAAAATTTCATACGAAAATATCTACAAAAAATTTTATATTCTTAAATTTGTCTCAGTAAAACCCCCCTGTTTAACCGAAATTCAGACGTATTGAAATATACAAGTATGTTATCTACGCATTTTCTTTCACGTTTCAAAGGTTCTAGAACACAAATCTGCAATAAAAGTAAAGTATGTGTAAGTAAGTATAAAGTTGAGTGTGATCTCGAAGTTGAGTTTGATCTCGAAGTTGACTTTGATCTCGAAGTTGACTTTGATCTCGAAGTTGAGTTTGATCTCGAAGTTGACTTTGATCTCGAAGTTGAGTTTGATCTCAAAGTTGACATTGATCTCGAAGTTGACTTCGATCTTGAAGTTGACTTTGATCTCGAAGTTGACTTTGAACTCGGAGTTGACTTTGATCTCGAAGTTGACTTTGATCTTGAAGTTGTCTTTGATTTCGAAGTTGACTTTGATCTCGAAGTTGAGTTTGATCTCGAAGTTGAGTTTGATCTTGAAGTTGACATTGGTCTCGAAGTTGACTTTGATCTTGAAGTTGACTTTGATCTCGAAGTTGAGTTTGAACTCGAAGTTGACTTTGATCTCGAAGTTGACTTTGATCTCGAAGTTGAGTTTGATCTCAAAGTTGACATTGATCTCGAAGTTGACTTCAATCTTGAAGTTGACTTTGATCTCGAAGTTGACTTTGATCTCGAAGTTGACTTTGAACTCGGAGTTGACTCTGATCTCGAAGTTGACTTTGATCTCGAAGTTGACTTTGATCTCGAAGTTGAGTTTGATCTCGAAGTTGAGTTTGATCTTGAAGTTGACATTGGTCTCGAAGTTGACTTTGATCTTGAAGTTGACTTTGATCTCGAAGTTGAGTTTGAACTCGAAGTTGACTTTGATCTCGAAGTTGACTTTGATCTTGAAGTTGTCTTTGATTTCGAAGTTGACTTTGATCTCGAAGTTGAGTTTGATCTCAAAGTTGACATTGGTCTCGAAGTTGACTTTGATCTCGAAGTTGACTTCGATCTTGAAGTTGACTTTGATCTCGAAGTCGACTTTGATCTCGCAGTTGACTTCGATCTTGAAGTTGACTTCGATCTTGAAGTTGATTTTGATCTCGAAGTTGACTTTGATCTCGAAGTTGAGTTTGATCTCGAAGTTAAGTTTGATCTCGAAGTTGACTTTGATCTCGAAGTTTAGTTTGAACTCAAAGTTGACTTTGATCTCAAAGTTGAGTTTGATCTCGAAGTTGACTTCGATCTTGAAGTTGACTTTGATCTCGAAGTTGAGTTTGATCTCGAAGTTGACTTTGATCTCGAAGTTGACTTTGATCTCGAAGTTGACTTCGATCTTGAAGTTGACTTTGATCTCGAAGTTGAGTTTGATCTCGAAGTTGACTTTGATCTCGAAGTTTAGTTTGAACTCAAAGTTGACTTTGATCTTGAAGTTTAGTTGAACTCAAAGTTGACTTTGATCTCAAAGTTGAGTTTGATCTCGAAGTTGAGTTTGATCTCAAAGTTGAGTTTGATCTCAAAGTTGACTTTGAATTCAGTAGACGCCTCCAAATCGGTTAAAACGAGAAAACCGTACTGGCGAAAAGAAGAAATCGCAATAAGGAAAAATCGGCTCGAATGAGATGGATAAAGGAGGTGCTTCGGATCTGCCGCGCGGCCAGACTCAAGTAGGGCGCGGGTCCAACTAATTATCCGAGGATCTTCGACATCTCCGTACATGTCAGTTCATGTTCGGCAAATCTTTTCCTATTCCTGCTGTTCATGGCTTCAGTCTTCCGCCATCTTCCCTCCGGGTTAGCCGTGTCGCGCTCGCGCTGGTAACTATTTTTGTTTAACTGGGTTAGGAAAATAGCTACTCGAAAAATTTCCAATGAAAAACTTCTTCTAACATTGCTGTTACCGTTTGTTGAGTGAATGTTTGTGATAACTCCGCGAATAATTGCTCATTTAGCTGAGATTCTCGGATTCGATAAATGTTGGCAAAATTTTATTTTCTTTCCGACCCGTTTCGCTCGTTTTGATTCGCTGTGTCCGATTCGCCGCGCCGGTTGAGGGAACAACGATTTTTAAATGGTTCCGTGTCGTTTTGGTGGATTCGCCTTGGTGTGTCAAAAATCGCTTGAATTGGTTTTTATTGAATTTTTTTGAAAAATTTAAAATTCAGATTTTATTTTGACCAAAACGAAGTAAAGTGTTGTGTTGTGGAAACATCCTGTGCTTCGAGAGGTGCAACACCATGTATGCAGCCGGAGGACATCGGCAAACAAGGAGCGACGTGGCTAAACGTAAGTTTCCATTTTCTCTTTCGCCAATATACTATTATTGTACTATCTATTATATACTTCCCGGAAACAAAAAAAATTGAGTTTCAAGCAGGATTATTCTCTTTTTGTTACAGGTATGCCCGAACTTGACTGCGTTTGGTCCAAGGTAAGACCTTCTCACTTTGAAATCGTAGAGATCCGACCCCGATTTTGATGCATGAAATTATGAGCGAAAAATAGGTATTCTTGCTAAAGATCCTTCGTACACATTCCTATGAATTCGAATTTCGCCTTTTTTTAAATTTATATTCTGTGCCCTTGATAGTGTTTGAGGGACGTGGCTAAACATGAGTTTCCCTGCGTCCAGCGGTATGCGTATATGATAATGCGTGTATAAGTAGCGGCCAACATATCGACCGGGGAATCCGATCAAAAATTTTGAAGGGTCGAAAACGTCGTAAAAACTGCTTTTGATATCACAATTTTTTTGACGTTTTATTTTATTTTTCATTTTTTTAGTGCTTTATAGTGAATTTAGAGGGTTCCCTTATAAGAAGTGGACGTCACAGGAAAACGCCCTATTTTCTTTTCTTTTTAATCGGACCACTCCTTATGTGCTTTTTGCTGCTGACGGCGGACGGACATTTTTTTATTGCAGATTTATGTTCTAGACCTTCTGAAACGTAAATGGTGAAAATTTGAGGGGATGTTGTAAGAAAATGTTCCCCGGCCAATTACATATAGGTACACGCAAATTATAGGTACGATTACATAGGTACATTATACCTGGAAATAATGCGCCAAAAATATATCATCCGGGGGTTAGTTAGAGTAATGAAGCGAAACTGCAACAATGGTTTCGGCGAAAAGGCGCGTCTGGCTTGGGGTTTTGTTATGACATGGCCAACTTGTACCGGGTAACTTGACGCTCTTCATCTTGTCGACCGGATCCTGTCATCCTCCATCCTCTTCGCCACATCATCCCGCCAATGTTCCGTCACTGGCGCACATTCCCGCACAGTTCGTCCGCCCGTTCATTAACGAGAGTAGAAAATGCCCATGGAAATCCGCACAATGTACCTCACGTGGTCCGTGTGCGTGAATTACTCGACAAGAGCTCGTTTAGTTCGTCGGCCGGAATGAATTCCATACCCAACAATGCTACATTAGGGTCGGCCCGTTGTTGACAAGAACCACCCTTCAGCAGATGGTACTAATGCGAAATAATTTGGCTGCTGATTCTGATCCTGGACCAAAATACGTTGAATCCTGGCAAAATTTTCATATCGCAGTTCATTGAAGTTCGCTGTACATCGGAAAAACCCAGAATCGTAAATTAAACATTCTGAGAACGAGGTTTAACTCTATAATTAGGGGAGAGGGGGCAGGATGAGACACTTTTCACTCAGCATACTCCAGCTCGCTAAATAATGCCTCTAGGAAGCTGAAATTTTGAAGGTATTCAGAGCAACTCTTTGGCTTTAAAATTGCATTTCGTGCAAGGCCGTAAACGGGTTATTTTCTTAGAAATTCAACATTCAAAAAATGCGGTTTTTTGTCTCAATGTGCCCCACCCCTAGGATACAATGAGACACCCTCGGGGCACAGTGAGAATTATACAAATCAACAGAACCAAAATTGGAAAAAGTTGAGAAATCGGCCTTGGTTCTTAGATACGGTTGATTGGTACTTTTTACTTCCATATTTACAGAGTAAATGGAAGTATTGGAATCGTCCTAAAATCGAGAATCAGAACGGAGCTGCAGAAAAAACTTTTTCTTATACACATTTACCCAGAATCACTTCCTGAACAAGTGTCTGTGTCCGTGCGTCCGTTAGTCCGTTAGACCTTCTGTCCGTCTGTGGTCATTCACAAAAATGACCATAACTCCCTCAATCCTCAACCGTTTTTCAAATTTCTTGAACTGAAATGTTTGTCTCGGCAAGACCTAACACCCTGTTTAATTGAAATTTGGATAACACACAGTACTTCCGATATATTTGCATTTTTAGTGTTTTCTATTTTATTTTTTTCCGGCTACCAAAATGAACCGATTTGAGCGTTCTTGGTCTTAAAATCTTTGTTTTACCTTGCTATATATGTGGACATTTTTTATTTTCCGATAATGTGGTGCATTTTTATTTTGGGCGAATTTTAAAATTCGAATAGTGAATTTTTTGATATTTTCGACTTAAACACCCTCAAAAGCAGTCAAAATATGATCGAATTGTGTCACTATTTTACGTTTCAAAAAATGGAAGTATTGTGTGTTATCTACGCACCGCTGGTATCGTACGCATTTTAATCTGATTTAATCAGCGTCTCCTAGATCTGTGACGTCACAGCAGGCATTTCGATCAGTTAACGCGGTCTGCTGAATGCAAACGCTCAGCTGACTGGACGATTCCGCCGGGCGGGCCAGTTGCAGTTAATCGTGCCGCATAGTTCGGTATCAGCTGAAGTGGCGGGCTTATCTCGACCGGGCGCCGCCTCATTGAAACAAATTAACCCCGAGCGCACAGGGTGAATCAATTTATGCGAACGTTACCGTTAAACGGGCGCGTTGCGTCGTTCGTCAAATTGCGTTTAATAAGCCTCGGTTAGCGGCAAAGGGCGATCGCCGCCGGTTCAGCGGCCGCAGGTTCGGCCGCTCCGTCAGCCGTTGGGGCCTGACCGAGTTAAACGGGACGAGCAACCTAATAATCCGAGGAGCAGGCGCATAATTGAGCGGCTCCCGCACCTCGCATGCCGCTCCGCCGAGCGGCGCGGGACAGCGCCGGCCGCTTGTCCGCCGCGTTTGTCCGGCGGAACTCTCGACTGGAAATCCTCTCAAATTCACGGCCTTGCGAGTATTACGCATGCCTGATGCTAATTCATTTTGCCCGATAGGTTCTAATTAGTAGCTCATGTTGGGGGCCGATGGTTTTCCAAACGAGCCTTCGTTTTCGGCAAATAAAGCCCTGCCTATTTGCCAAAACGTTCTTTTGATGTCGGGCGGAGGCTTCGCCGAATTGCCGCGGCGCACAGGGATATTTTCCCCGCCTTACCGGATCGCCGGGGAATTTTCTCCCTTTTGGCTCGATGTATTCCCGATGCGAGGGATATTGGTGACGGTTCTTGGTGTTCAGACAGAGGGTTGTAATCCGAGAATAAACACAGCTCGTCTCTGAACGAATATTTTTTAAATTCCTTTTAAAGAACAAAAGTTGAATTTATTTACATCGGTGTTTCAGTGAAGTCGTGGCATTGTTCGTTGTTCTTGCGTCTTGATTCTTCATGTCAGTAAAGGCATTAAATTAACTCGATTTTTTCAACTTTTCAGGAAATTCAAAAAACTGGTATCCATGCAAATTTAGTTAATGGAATTATCGCTTCGAAAATTGAGTAAAAATGTACTTCTGGTGTTTTCTATTTTATTTTTTTCGGTCACAAAATGGAACTTGGCGTTCTTGGGCTTGAAATCTTGCACAATATGAATATTGCAAGGTGAATATTTTCATATTCTGGTAACTTGTCGTATTTTAACGTCACGGCGGGTTTTAAAATTTGCATAGTTCGTTTTCTGACCTTTTCAATCCATAAAACCTCTGAAGTAGTCGAAATATAATCAAATTGTATCGGAAATTTACGTCCCAAAATCTGGAAGCATTCTGCGTTAGCCCTGCATCGCTGGCTACTTGTTACGAATTGTCGAATGCAATCACTTTGGACGCACATTAATCGTAAATGTAAAGGGATATTGCAAACACGCAATTTAGCTTGGCCATTAAGTACCTATCAAATGTATGCTCTGTGGATATTTGATCAAAAGCATCGATTCAATCAGCTAATCAGGTGAGCGTTGTTGAACCAATTCCCAATTGACGCAAACAATTATCCCGCTATGTTGACTGGCTGCAGATTGAATGGGAGGAGGATGATCCCGTTGACATTTGACCGACTTAGTTGCGACTGGAACCGTTTGGCAGCTTATCATTGAAACATCGTCGAAACCGATGCTCGATTGACGTAATTTGGTTTAAACCCCCAAAGGCACTCCGACTTTAAGTGCATAAAGGTCTGGGCTAGATATTATTAGCCCCATCAATAAATCGAATATAATATAATATACCTAACCTCAGCTGCGCACCGTCGCTTCATAAATTCGACCATGAATTGAACTTTACATTCAAATAACAAATAGAGAGCCCACAATTTTTCTCTAATGCAAACATTTGATTTACAATATTGACTAACTTGTTCGATTTTGATCAAATTATTCTAAAATTTGTGGCTTGTCCCACTGCGAGCATTTTACCTGAGGAACTCAATAGAAGAAGGCAACGGTTTTTGTGTACACAGAAACAGCCGATTTTGACGGTAATACAGACAGTTTGGAATTTCGGCGAGTATTTTTCCTACTCTTCTCGCTCGGTGGACCATGAAATAAATTTTTCTCAGAATTCTTATGAAATCGCGAAGAAAAAACCTAGAAAATTATATTTTTACTTATCAATTTTATTTTTACTTTCATATTTACAGAGTAAATGAAATTATTGAGTAAATGGAAATTAATGAGTAAATGGAAGTACTGTAATCGTCCCAAAATCGAGAATCGGGAAAAAACTTTTTTTTATACACATGTAATTTACTCAGAATTACTTCCCGAACCAGTGTCTGTGTGCCCGTGTGTCCGTCTGTGGCCATTTACAAATATATCCATAGCTCCCTCAATTCTCAACCATTTTTCAAATTTCTTGAACTAAAATTTTTGTCACGGCATGAACTAACACCCTGTTAAATCTCCCGTTTAAATCTAAATTTGAATAACTCACGGTGCTCCCTATAGGTATATTCGCATTTTTAGTGTTTTTTATTTTTTCCCCAGCCGCAAAAATGAACCGATTTGAGCGTTCTTGGTCTAAAAATCTTTGTCTTGCCTTGCAAAAATTTTGCAGCAAAATATGCGGATATTTTTTATGTTCCCAGAACTTGGTGTATTTTTATTTTGGGCGAGTTTTAAAATTTGCAAAGTGAGTTTTTCTATATTTTTTACCTAAACACCCTCAAAAGGAGTCAAAATATGATAAAATTGTGTCACACTTTCAAAATGTGGAAGTATCAATTTTGGAAAATTTCAGAGCCTTTTATTTAGCCTAGATTTAGCCCTCTTTTTTAACCCTTTTTTGCAGTTCTGCACAAGGTACACGTCAAGTACAGGAGATCTACTCCCTCTCCCGATCACAGCCTGATGGCCCCTACTAAGAATATTAATAAACATGGTTGCAAAAAAAATTCAGAAAATTATATTTTTATCCAATACATTTTATTTTGACCATTTTTTTCTTCCAAGTTTCTCATCCTGCTTCAGTTGATTAGCGTTTCAGTATTTCGATGCTTATGATTTGACGCATAAACGTGGCACCAGGCACCCCATAGATTCGAATGCATTGTAGCCATATTTATGAAGTTGTGAATGAGCTGTGTGACAAGGTCCGAAATCTACTTACTCAAAATCGTCGTTTCCTTTCACAAAGGAAGTTCAGCCATTCAAAAGGATTGGAAGCGACAATCACACGGGAACGTAGGTTCGCAAGGGATGCTGCACATACGCCCCCGACGTCGGCAAAGTGCGTGTAAAATTCGGTTTGTGTTAGTAGTACGTAGTTGGGGTAGGTAGTCGTGAGTAAATGGTAGCATCCATAGGTTACCACTCGCTCCTCGCTATGAATGAAACGTCGAAATTGTTGGTTTGAAGGGTCTCCGGCCTCGTTTGGCCTGGAAGTGGGCAGGTAGGAAGTTGGAGCTTCCTGCGAGCTGTAAGGGTAAAGATTCCCTTCTTCAGGGCCCAGCCCTCCTGTGAGGGATGCTCGAGGGACGAGAGCGAGATGGAGAGTTTCCTCGACTGTGTTGAAGATGGGAAACGAGAGGGAGGAAGAATCCAGGTTACGAGGGGACCCCGTGCCGATGGTGCGAGCAGTGCTGATTCCCAGACACACGTACGAACTTTACTGACCGCTGTTCAAATTTTTGTCTTTTACGGAAGATAAACCTCCCTGAAATCGAAATAAGTTGAGGTAACAAAATTGAAGAAATGTCCACGTATTTTGCTAGGCGAAACAGATATTTTAAGTTCCAGAACGCTCAAATCAGTTCATTTTTGAGACCAGAAGAAGAACAATAGAAAACACAAAAAGTGCTAATTTTATCATTGACTTATCCAAATTTCGGTTAAACAGGGTCATATGTCTTGCCAAGACGAACATTTCAGTTCAAGAAACTCGAAAAAAGGTTGAGAATTGAGGGAGCTATGGCCATTTTTGTAAATTTTCACATACGGACACACAGACATTTATTCGGGAAGCGTTTCTGCGTAAAAGTTGAAGTTTTTCTGAAGCCCTAATACGATTTTTGATTCGAGGGAGATTACATTTACTTCAAAAACATGGAAGTCAGAAGGCTTTTTGAGGGAGATCCGGCCGTTTTGAGATTTGAGATATTGTACACTATTTCGTACGTGTAGCAGCAATTCTTCAAGCTGCAGTCCCAGATTCGTGTCCGTCCCCTCACAACCGATGCACCAGCTGAACACCTGTTCCACTGCAACATGTGCTTCTCATTTCTGCAGTTTTTCTGGCCACTTTGAGAGGGTAGCGATTTTCTGGAAACCAGGACGACCGTTTTTTGGGAGGAAGTTGTTCACGAGTCACGGACCCGGGCTAATTGGGCACGTACGGAACGGAGCGAACAGATTTACTCATTTGTGCGATGGATAAATGGGAGGTCGAGAATAAATAACTGAATTTGGCACAAAATGAAATCAATAATGAAACTGATGACGTTAGAGGAAGTATTGCAATCGTCCTAAAGCTGAATATCGGAACAGAGCTTCGAAAAAAACGAGTACTTTTACCACCTGTAAAAGATTCATGTTTATTTATTCGGAAGGATGGAGAAAATCTGACATTGCTGGCGCTATACGTAGATGACGGATTACTTGCAACTACGAAAGCTGAACAAGCAGAAGTCATTCTCGATCAACTCCGCCAGGAATTCAAAATAACGTCAAAACCCGCGAGCTACTACCTTGGAATCGAAATTGAGCAGAGGGAAGATGGAGCAGTCAGAATTCATCAAGAAGCCTACACTAACAAAATCCTCCAAAGATTTGGTATGGCAGATTGCAAGCCGGCTGTAACCCCAATCATCAAAGACGAATCAGAAGCTAAAGACGAAGCCAAAGGAAAGGAAAAGCAAGATTTCCCTTACAGACAGGCTGTCGGCGCTTTGATGTATTTGATGGTGGGTACACGGCCAGATATTTCGTATGCCGTTGGTGTCGTCTGCCGCAAGCTCGAAAATCCTCAGAGCGAAGATGTAATTCGCGTGAAGAGAATATTTCGGTACCTGAAAGGGACAGCAGACTTTGGCATAACTTATCACAACCGAGAAGGCGATCTGGAATGCTACAGCGACGCTGATCTCGGAGGTGACGCATCGACAGGGCGCTCCACCACCGGAGTGGTCTGCCTTCATGCTGGAAGCATCATATCATGGTTCAGCCAACTTCAATCGACAGTCTCAATTTCGACAACTGAAGCTGAAATCACAGCAGCTAGTGAGGCCGCGAGAGAGCTTATCTGGCTAAAAAGGTTGTTTGAAGAAGTTTTGGAAATCGAACTGAAGCCAGTCGTAAAGATCGACAACGAAGCTGCAATCAAGCTAGCTCGAAATCCTGAAAACCATAAGAGGACGAAACACATCAGGATTCGGCATTTCTTCGTTAAAGAACTCGTCTCCGAGGGAGAAATCGAAGTTGAAGCGGTCGAAACTGCAAACCAACTCGCCGACATTTTCACCAAGCCAATTCACAAACCCAAGATGCTGGAACATTGTGGACAGTTTGGTATGGATCGAAGAGCAACGAAAACAGCTTGACGAGGGGGAGTATTGAAGTTCCTATGCGTTAAGCAGATTTACTCGTTTGTGCGATGGATAAATGGCATTTCCCCAGTTGCTATTTTTGCAACTTGTTTATTTTTCATGAAAATAAATCATTCCTAATTCTGCATTCAAACAAGTCATTCTTCTTAATACCAATTCTAGAGCTTAGGGCCCAATTTCAAAAGTAAGCACTTACAAAAATGGCCACATCTCCCTCAATTCTCAACCTTTTTTCAAATTTCTTGGACCTGTAGGTTTGTATCAGTAAGCCCATGACCGAATTTTGGATTACTCACTTCCTGTATTACTCACAGTACTTCAGGTATAGTATATCAACTTTTAGGGCCGTATTCACAACACTTCCTAGGCATAGGAGCTGTTTGATGTGCCAACACCTCCGTAGAACGTTTTATTGGTCAATTTCAAAAAATAAACATTCCGTTTCCTTAAAGCTAGCATGGTATGGGGACAATCTCAGCAACTTAGGTACTGTCAATCGCAACCACGATTTTCGAGGTCCCAATTTTAGGGTGGCAAGCGAGCAACCTTGACATTGGGACCTCGAAAATCGTGGTTGCGATTGACAGCACCTAAGTTACTGAGATTGTCTCCATACCATGCGAGCTTTATGGAAACGGAATGTTTATTTTTTTGAAATTGACCAATAAAACGTGCTAAGGAAGTGTTGAGACATCGTACCTACATCTCCTATGCCTAGGAAGTGTTGTGAATACGGCCCTTGAGTGTTTCTATTTTATTTTTTCCGGACAAAAAAATGAACCAATTTGAGCGTTGTTTGGTCTTAAAATCCTCGTTTCACACTGCTAACTAAGTTTTTATGTAACTTGACTTACTTTGATTTTAGGTGGATATAAAAACCTTATAGTGCAATTATTGACATTTTAGCTCCACACAACCTGTAAAGTAGTCGAAAAATAATCAATTTGCCCAGAATGTATGCATAAAATGTGAAAGTATTTTTTATTATAGACGAATTGAATAAAAATATTTCAAAACCATATTTTCCTAGTTGCTAGTTTGTGGTTTTCACTTGGCCAAAAATCAAATTCATATTATTCTCAAAAAAATGAAATGTTAAATTGTATTGAAAAGGCCCATTTTTCTTAGTGACCCTTGTCAAAGCCGACAGCTCCGGACTAGACAGTTTTTGGAAGAATCGGGGGTTCGAATCCCCGCCCAGCTGACGCAGGCGCATCTTTCCGTATAATATACCTACTGAATCAATATTGAGGTTAGGCGCGGTGAATGCGATCGAAGCAATGAAGCAAAACTAAAAATTTAATAATTTATTAACATACGGTAGGGTTTAATTATAGTTATATAATTCTAGTTATAACCCTCTTAAGACTCTGACGCGAATGTTTTCAACAAAACTATCACCACTGTCCTGATTTCTGGTTTTGATTTTCGGAGATTTGGCAACCCTACCGTGAACCCGAAGTCGTTTAAAATACAAATTTGAGCGTAATACGATACGGCCATACCGAATAATGGAGTCAGTGATTTATTTAGGCTGAGTTCGAGACGAGGGAACATTGGGAACGGTGCACGTTACTGTGATGGGGGAGGGGGTAACTTGGAAACGCTGCAGGTGCAGGATTGACGTCGCTACGTGCTCGGCAGGGCAGGGACGAGGATCAGCTTCTGAGGCCTTGACAGGGTCACGTACAACTTACGGAGGCCAGGGGGAGGCGAAGTCATAGTTGGAAATGGGGCGTTCAGAAGGAACACAATAACCATTTCCAATACTGTTCCCAGGATCCAGAGAGAAACAGAGAAACTCGGCCGATCTTCGGCCGCGGGGAGAGCGAGAGGGAAACTGAAGTTGAAGACTTCGTGATGGGTCGTCGTGTGAAGCCAACGACCATAACGTCCTCGCCAGACCACAACCAGTTTATAGCCTGTTTAGAGCATTGGAAAAAAGGTGTGAGCAGAGAGAGATTTTGATGCCAGGGTCGGACAGAGAGCACGTCTCCCATCTCGTAAGACAGCATGCCATCCCGGATCACAGTGAGTTGGGGAAAATTAGATACGAATAAAATGTTTTAACAAAAAATAAAGCCGACTTCAAAAAGAAAAAATCTTGAAAAACTCAAAAGTAAGGAATAAAACGCTGCCAATTCTTATACAGGGGTTTATTATTCACGTTGCTTATTTTTGGTTAATTTTTCTTAAAAAATGAGCCTTTGTCATCGGCCAGGAAAAAACATATTAACCCCCTGAAAATTTGTTGGTTCATGTTTCAAGGGGTGTAGAATCCGAATCTGGAGTAAATATTTCTTGTCCGTCCGCCGTACGCCTTCAGGGGTTTTTCTGGGGGAAGGAGTTTTTGTAGATTTTTGAAATTTTCACCAAAAATCAGGTTCCGTATCCAGTTGGTCCTAACGTCACGACAGAACCCTGCCTTAATTTTAAGGCTAGTAAAACAGCTTTTAAGTGGGAAAAAATAGTTAATTATGTTGGTACTCAAGCATAGGTAGGTTAGATAGTGAATTCACCAAAATTAATCGATGTGCTCCCTTAAACAGATTGGTAGATCTACCAATCGGTATCTATACCGATCAAGATAGGTAGGCATCTATCAAGCAAAGAGTTCTGTCGATGTAGCTTTGTTGCTGGATTGAAAAAAGTTTTCCTAAATCCCCATCTAAAGTAGGTCCAAATTTAAACTGAACTGGTAGAATTATAATTATAAAAACCGCGTTTCTGGAGTTCCCATGTATCATAAGGTTTGTCTCTGCAATCGAAAAATAAACCCTCGTGCAGAATTTGCAGGTTTCTTCGAATAAACAATGTGCACATGTCACTGATCTACTTTTAGCGTTTATTCCTGTTATTTTTATAGCAGAATCGAGAAAAAAATAAGATAATTTTTTAATGCACTATGTTTTAACGGTAATAAAGTAATATATTACGCCGTCATCGTTCGCCCATCGGCGCATAAAAGGCGCAATTCGAATGAAACGTTTCCAGGAACATTCCGCCCTAGCATTATCTCGAAATACGTTCGGGGACCCTACGAACCGCTAACAGCCGAGGCATTCTCCATGTTCTTGTTCCCCGACGAAAATGTATGTTCTCTTTATATGAAGCAGACAAAAACCCTCGTCGCGTTGTTGAATTAATAAGATAAAAGAAAAAAAGACAGTAGGGAAAGAATATGAGTACAAATGTATGCTGAGAGTACCACCACGAATGGATATTGTATTCTCCGTACGCAGAAATATATATGTACGAGAGGCCAAAAAACTCCTCCAGCCATTTACCCCCACTCCTTTTCCAACCCAAGTGCCATCCCTTGTTCTGTACAGGCCCTTGCCCTAGCAACGGTCGCGATGTCTTTCCATTTTTTGCCCCGGTCTCTTTCATCTCGACATTTCACGTTAGAATTTTCGAAGAATGAACCAGCAAAAAGAGAGACGGCAAAACTAGTTAAGATAGAAACAGGAGTGTCCCCCCCCCCGCATACGGAAAGGAGGACAAACTAAAGGAGCAGGAAGTGGGGAATGAATTTCAAAAGAGCGTCAGACGACCCCGCAAACTCATTTTTCAGTTTCACATATATGGAAAAGATTTTTTACCCCGTTCAGACTTCCACCAGGAAAATTCGGCGAAAGGAAAGTTGGCCCTATGTTTCCTTTTTCGGCAACTTTTTATGAAGAACGTACGAACAAAATTGGGTGTAGCGCGAGCAGGAAAAAGAGATCAAAGGTGATTCTTTCGGGGGTTTTTCACTGAAGCTCTGAATCGTGAAGCAGACGCCTACGTTTGATAATGGATATTATATTTTTCGTGGTCTAAAAAAAAGACCAGCTTCCCGCAAAGATACATGATGTTACAAACAAAGATAATCCATATATTACAGAATCTTCAATGCCTACAGTATGAATGGGAGTTAATCGATCGAAATCGTCGGAAAGTGAAAATCGGACCGGAGGTTCAAAAAAATTTGTCAGCTGTGTTGGAACGGGAGAAGAATTCTTCGTCCTTTCAGCGGGAAAAGAAATTTCTCGTCCTTTCAACTCGAAGGACAAAAACGTCTTCAGGAAGTGATTCTGAGCTAAAGAGTATTGAGTAAAAATTTATTCTAAAGCTCCGTTTCGATTTCCAATTTTAGGACGTTCAGACCGCCTTAATGCACTTCATAAATATTGGAATCTAATGGACATGATTTCAACACTTTCGTAGCTCTAGTTTGAAAAAATTATTTTGTACGCTTGCAAGATGATCATGGAAAGACGTTTTTCACGTTCGAAGAAGATTCAGTCAACATTTTGACATGTTTCTTAATTTTTGAGAAGGTTACGCGAATGAAATTCCGTTAGGAAGTGAAAAACGGTCTTAGTTCTCCATTGAACTTTGATTCTATTTGATTATCGAGTCCGGCTAGTTGGTGTTTTTTTCGTCGCTGAGAAACTTGAATAACAATTTCGCCGCATGAATATTTTATGGGAGCGTACGACAACGCGCACAGCTAAGAGCCTTCAGGCCGACGTTCAACGCGTTGCCCTCGAGAAATATTGCACACTTTTTTCCAACCTGTCACACGACGGTGATGAAGGGAAGGCGTCGGGGTGCCAGAAATTGGGTGGCAGACGTAGGGTAGCAGAGGCAAGGCTAACCGCACGCATTTAGCCGGTCGCCTGTAACGCCCCTCGAAATGTATGCCACATGGATCCGGAATACATCCTGGCAGCATGAAGAAAATGGAACAAAACGCAACTAGCCGCACTTTTCTATCTCAAGCCGTTCTAGAGATATGAGATCTGGGTTATGGTATATGGGATAGGTATATGAGATATGAGGTATGAGGTATGAGGTATGAGGTATGAGGTATGAGATATGAGATATGAGGTATGGGATACGAGGTATGAGATATGAGGTATGAGGTGCCTTACCAGGACAGGACCACTCATCCCACTAGAGCTAGCTCGAGAAGACTCCCCATCCCAGATCCGGTAGACAACCACCTTATTCTGGCCATCCTGCCACAGCAAGCCTTTTTTCTTTTGCATTTACATTTTGTACTTTTTTGGTTTTGAAGCTTCATTTTGAAGTCGGTTTTTTATTAATTTGTTCATACCAAGCGCAGGAGAGTGAATCGGACGTTTTGCCCTTAAATCGTCCCTAAACTGTTAATTTAGGTCCAGTTTTTCGCACCCACTTATCCGCGTACATGGCGAATCAATGTGAACCGCGTTAATCCCTTCCAAGAGCTTATACGTTGATGGCTGATGATTCAACGGTCCTCCAGAGCCATCAGTGCTGCTGTGTGAGCATGCGAGCGAAGGGCTCTTCACCCCATGAATATTTTACAAGGCATAGCCAATCGATGTCTGCCGATGTAGTGCCTTGGGAATAGCGCAACGGAGAAGAGGACAGGCCCTGTTGCACCGTTCAACCCCCGTAAAGCAAGACCTTGACCCGACATACACTGACGGGATAAGCAAACAATTTTTATTGTTGCTGTAGACTCTACTTTATGCCACGCTGTCAAGCTTTGATTTCCTATGACATAACTCAACATTTAGGTTGTCAAGAAAACTATAACGCCCGAGAACTAATATTGGGCCGTTCTTAAGGTCCGTAATTTAATTGTTCTATATTTGTGCGAGCTATATATTTTGCTCGGCTATTGTTCTTAATCAAACGTGGTATAATGTTTGAATAATCCAAAAATCCTCTCCTTTTATTCATATTCTGTAGATTCTATTGGTAGACGGTCTAAAACTGGCAAAAACTTGGCTAAAACATTGCGAAACAAGCTGGCGAGCTTATTACTTTGGCAATTGTTTGAATAAGTTACAACCAACGAACAAGGGCTTGATGTAGCGAACCGAGTACTTATTTACGAGCTGGATTAGTCCGGTTAATTAAAAAGCCTCCCTCGCACCCGAAACCAGCGGGGGTTGTATTATGAAAAGTGATAAAAGAGACACGCAGCGCCCGGAGTCGTACAACGAAGAAGTTCCTGTGCATTGATCCGAACAGGAACAGGAGAAGAAAATGAAGTCGGCGAAAAAGACGGAGAAGAGGAGGGAAGACGACGAGAAGAAAGCGAAAGAGCGAGAGACGGGATAAATTGTACAACGCGGCTTCAGCTAGCGGCCTTCGTGATTGATGAAGAAAAACAAGTTTTGTGCTAAACGGGCCCACGGGATTGGAGGGTGGAAAGGAAAGTTGCCCCGTGTGCAGGGGCTGTTGGGGGGCGAGAGCCCTACGACCGCATTGTGGCTGTTCAGCACTGGCTCCTTCGCTTGTATAATGACTTCCCCTCTGATGTATAAACGAGTCCTATTTGGCAGCTACCGTGATACTGTTTTATGCCGGTTATTAGCCCCGAGCCGAGGAAATTGTAGAAAGGAATTATTTACCTGAGTTCGTCTGGAGAATGTTGAACTACCTAGCTACATAGTATATAGGAAACTATAGATTTTTAAAAATGTAAAAAATAGCCACGTGTTCTGCAATTGTAAAAACGAGAACGTTCAAATCGGTTCATTTTTGTGGCTGAAAATAATAATAAAAACCCTTGAAGTGCAAATATATAGAAAATACTGTAATTCGAATTCCGGTTAAACGGGGGGTAGGTGTTTCCAAGATGAACAAACCAGTTTAATTTCATAAAACGTTTAGAATTGAGGGGGCTATGGCAATTTTATAAATTACCCCTCACGGACAGACGGACACACAGACACTTGTTCAGGAAGTGATTCTAAGTAAAAGGGTATGGGAAAAAAGATTTATCTGACGCTCCGTTCTCTGATTTTCAATTTTAGGACGACTTTCCGATTACCTACTTCGTTAATATGGAAGTAAGAATAACAAAATGAGGCCATTTAATGATAATGATGATGTATCTTGATGCTTCTGTTGTTGTGACCAACATGATGAACATCATCATGTTCAACTAACCTCCACGTTAACTTGTCGTGGAAATTCTTAGGGGAATTTTAAAAACGAATTTCTGCACCTTTTTGAATGGTGAGCTAATACTTGTCACCCAAATGGGCTAAGAGAAATAGGTAAGATAACATTGTATAATATAGGCGTGTCAAATTATCTTTCGCCTGACCCGTCGAGCCATCACCGTGACCTGAGAGTGCAAAGGACCTTCCGGTGACGCGTCGTCGATCCTTGCAGATAAGGAAAGGTGGTCGTCCTCAGGGCGCAGGACAGATACGCGGGAAATAGGTGTCCCCAGGCCTCAAGATAGGATGCGGTCGCTGAAAGGGTCGGCGCCACCCGAATTAGCCTTCCCTCGGCCCTCCCAAGATAACCCCCACCCCCACCCCCGGCATGCCCTTTTCATGCCCGTTTTGTCTCACGTGGTCGCCTCTGCGTCGCCCAGAGGCCCAAATGAGTTCACCTTCTTCGTCCATCTCAGTCCATTAGCATGACGTCTCGTTGTCTTGTGTTATGTGACACTGTTTACCACCCATTGTCTCTTCTCCATGGCGACCACGCCCGACATCCCAAGGGCGTCTGTATGGCACCGTGCTGGGAAGGCCACACCTGTAACGTATACTTACTGGATTCTTTATGACGCCAACATAATTCTTCGCTGATGGTGCACACCCGTCGAAGTGGTCATTAAAAATGAAGCAGCCACATGGAGAATCCTCAATGCCTGCAGGCCCTATTGATTAGCCCTCCAAGACCATGAATTCGCAATGCTCGAACACACGTCGGAACGATTTTCGAGCGAAAATTGCCCGCAAACCAGAGGCTAATAACTGTAAACAGTGTATACTTGATTGTGATATGCATGCTAAATTTTAGAACAATAATAACGACGGGATAATAACGCCGTATATTATTAACCGGAAAGTCACAACTCGCACCAGCGATGACATCATTTTCCAAATCGAGCAATTGGCTCCGATGAAGTGGATCGTTAGCCAATAAACGCGATGTTGTTCTGTCAAGCGTCATATCTGCCCAAGCAGGTACGGATGAGCTTCCCCTGTTATACCACATAACCTCCTCCATTCGCGAACAAACGTTGGCAATGCCGAGAATACGGGGAGAAAATTCAATTTCAAACCATCGCCAGTAATTTTCAGGTCCTTTGTGGTCGAGCTGGAGGAGACCCATTTAAGGCGCAATTCCTCCGCACGTCTCTCCGTCTGAAAGCAAGGGAATTGGTATTGGACGTCAAAGGGGATATAGGAGAGGAATATCGAACGTAGAGTGGAGGGATGAAGTTTCCAACAACCTAGAGATGAAAGCCCCTTGTTATCGATTATTATTAGTGTTCACAAAGGTCAATCTGCTTCGGTTGCGCTGTAACCATCAACTTGGATGATGAACCTGTAGGTTAGTTGGTAAGCTCTCCTGTAGTCGAACACTGCTCCCGTGCTTCCAACAAGGGATTATCCTTTCAACCACTCTTCAAGGTCGCCCTGGTTTTCAATTATTTTGCTAGAGACAATTATTTTATTCTACAGAAGTGGTGGTGGTGGTGGTGGTGATTATGGTCGTGATTATGGGGTTGGTTGTGGTGGTGTTAGGAGTTTTGGTATTTTAGTTATGTTCCCAGCCACGATCCTTTTTCAAATTGTGATTCTGCTATTTTCCGTTTACTCCGGTGACTTGTAGTTTCTAATTTACCATTTTTTTGCCTCAGTTGGAAACGCGCGATAAATTCAAACAAGCGAATATAGCCGTTCGGCAAACAGGGCATTGTGCACGCCTACTATTCCACGTTCAGTATCGCAAATTTGTAACCGATGATGTGCAGGGCTGAGGCCATAAACAATGACCCGCGCAGCCTCGTACTCAATAATGCGCAGGGTGGGGCCCGTTTTGATGAATAAATCTGGATTAGTTCCTATTACGAACCGACTGCCCGATAGTGGAACAATGATTTGCCATCGTGTTCCACCGCTCGGCGCGACCGAGTTTGCAGTTTAATTTTCGTAAAACTAGTCGATGTCTGCGGGAAAACGTATATTGGGAACGTGTTTGCCGGAACTTCAGCGACTGTTAATATCCGGGGGCTGACTAGATGGCGAGCGAGCTGCGTAGTTATTGAAAATAGCTCAGGAATCGTCGGCTGTTCCAGACGAACGTCCACGGCCTTCGCTATCGCTATGTACCAAATCTTCCAACGATCTCTTTCTTCCTCTGTCCTTCCTCTTTTCGTTGTGGAAAGAGCGACCTGATAAAAGTCGATTTTCGGCCCGAAATTAGAGTTGGATAACCAACGGTAAATTTCATGCCGATGGTGGTTGAACACTTCCAAAAAATTGTTTTCCGATTTTCTCTCAATTTGCTGATATCCTTGAATTTATGAAGTCGAGGATTTCTATTTTAATTAATTTATCTTTATTATGTATCTTTGTAGTCACTTTTAAATGATAAACCAGTGGTGCGTAGATAACACACAATACCTCCATATTCAGGTGAGTAAATGTGCACAAATTGATTATATTTTGACTACCTTGGTACATTGGAGCCTGTGGGGATCAAAAATGTCAAAAAACTCAACATGCAAATTTTAAAACTCGCCTAAAATCAAAATACGTCAAGTTATCGGAATATGAAAATATCCAAGGTGAATCGAAGATTTCAAGAAATTTGAAAAAGGTTAAGAATTGGTTTTTGTGGGTGATAATATTGGTTCAGATCTTCGGCACCATCTCGGACATAGTTCAGCCAAAATTATCGTTTCGTCGTGGTATAGATAAGAACTCCCTTGGGGCGAACTTCAGTAATATAGCCTCGTAAGTATGTGACGATGTGTGTGTAGTCGTCCTATCTGTGTGCTCCTTACTCTCAGGCTTCGTTGGATTTCTTGACCCAGGTTAGGTTTGCTATTATCCGGCCCTGACAGGTGGAATGGGTGAGATACCCTTTATTTAATTAAAGTCCGCTTTTTGCTCTTTTTCCACTCTCTGCTGTTTGATCCTATTAACCTATTTGTGTCGGTGGAAAAATCGGAAAATTCGATAGGAAAATTGGAAATGGAATAGTAGGTGGAAAATAGGTATCATTCAAAAAGAGAAATTGAGGGGTCAAACTTTCTTGCCTATTTAATGTCATTTTGAGTTTTGTTTGACAACTGTCTAGGCACGGGGGCACAGGTTTTTCGGAACTTGATCGATTATTTAGTACTGATGAATATTCAGTTCGACTCTCTACAGAAAGCACTAATAAAAGATAATAATCATCCCCCAGTCAATAATTCATCCCCAAAAAAACGATCGATTATTCTCAAGAAAAAGACTCGAAAAAACCACCCGTACTTGAAATAGGGTGAATTGAAGCACTTAAGCCATCCTTCATTTCGATAAGGGTAAGTTGGATGACGAAGCTACTCAACTGCGGAACACTTCGGAAATATTATAACTTTACAAAGTGTTGTTTTTTCCATTAAAGAGGAACGGATACGAGGGGAAACGCCGCTACTTGTTCGGGGAAGGGCGACGCAAGTGTACGAAATTGTTGCGATCCCCTTCATACGGTTGTATCGGAGACCTCGGCTCTTCGCTGAGTGAATAAAATTGCTCGGTTCTTTTTTCCTCAAACTCATCTCAAACTCAACTAACAACTTATCTCACAAACTCAACTTACCAACCCAACTCGAAAATTGAACATGAAAACTCAAACTCTCAAACTCAGCTCACAAACTCAACTCACAGTCTCCAATCAGAAGGACAACTCCAACTAAAACACAACTCTCAAACTCAACTCGCCGGCATAACTTACAAACTCAACCCTCTAACTGTACTGAAAAACTCGACCCACACACTCAACTCACCAGCCTAACTCGCAAACTCAACCCTCGAACAAACTTACAAATTATTCTTTCGAACTTATCTGAAAACCCAACTTACAAACTCAACCCACAGACTGAACTGATACACCCAACCCACAAACTTAACCAGCAGACTCAACCCACAACACAACTTTCAAACTCTTCTCTCAAACTAAACTCACAAATTCAACTCACAAACTCAACGTACAAACTCTACCGACAAACTCAACCCACAAACATAACCGACAAACTCAACCCATAAACTGAACTAAAAAAACTCGGCCAACAAATTCAACTCACAAAACGAACTTGCATACTCAACCCACAAACTGAACCGAAAAACTCAACTGAAAAACTCGACCCACAAACTTAACTCACAAACTTAACTGACCACCTCAACTCACAAATTCAACTCACCAACTCAACCCACAACCTGAACCAAAAAACTCAACCCGTAAACTGAACCGAAAAACTCAACCCACAAACTCAACTGACAAATTCAACTCAAAAACTGGTCTAAAAAACTCCACCCACAAACTCACCTCACTAACTGAACTGAGAAGCTCAACCCGCAAATTCAACTTACAAACTTAACCGACAAGCTCAGCTCTCAAACTCAACCCAACAACTTAACTGAAAAACCTCAACGGACAAACTCCCTTCACAAACTTAACAAACCGACGACACACAGACTTAACCGACTCAAATCACAGTCTCCTATCACAAAACTCAACACCAACTTTAGTTGGATTAGGTTTCCAAGACACAACTTGGATTATCCTAGACACAACTCTCGAACTCAACTCTCAAACTGAACTGAAAAACTCAACCCGGAAACTTAAGTGACAAACTCAACCCTCAAAAAATGTTCGAACTCACCTTTCGAACTCAACTCACAAACCCAGACTCAACCCACAAACTGAACTGAAACACCCTACCCACAAAGTCAACTCACAAACTTAACTGACAAACTCAGCTCACGAACCCACAAACTGAATTGAAAAAATCAAACCACAAACTCTGTAAGTTGAGTTCGTGAACGAGAACTGAAAAACTCCACACACAAACAAACTTTCAAACTCAGCTCACGAAGTTTGATTTTCACAGTTCAGTTCGACGATCAAGTTTGTAAGTTGAGTTGTGGGATGAGTTTTTCAGATCAGTGTTTGGGTTGAGTCTGAGAGTTGTCGGTTGTGTCAGTTGTAGGTTGAGTCTGTGTGTCGAGTTTTTTAGGTCAGTTGGCGGGTTGAGTTTTTCAGTTCAGTTTGCGGTTTGAGTTTGTGGGTTATGTTTGTCAGCTCGGTATGTGGGTTGAGTTTTTCGGTTCAGTTTGTGGGTTGGGTATGAGAGTTGGTTTTGTGAGTTGAGTTTGTGGATTGTGTTTTTCAGTTCAGTTTGTGGGTTGACTTTGAAAGTTGGGTTTGTGAGTTGAGTTTGTCATTTGAGGTTGTCAGTTAAGTATGTGAGCTGAGTTTGTGGGTTGACTTTTTCAGGTCAGTTTGCCCGTTGAGTTTTTCAGTTCAGTTTGTGGGTTGAGTTTGCCGGTTATGTATGTAAGTTGAGTTTGTAGGTTATGTTTTTCAGCTCGGTTTGTGGGTTGAGTTTTTCGGTTCAGTTTGTGGGTTGAGTATGAGAGTTGGGTTTGTGAGTTGAGTTTGTGGGCGAGTTTTTTTAGTTCAGTTCATGGGTTGAGTTTGTCGGTCAAGTTTTTGCTCTCGGTTTGCGGTTCAGTTTTTCGGCAGAGTTTTTAGGTTCAGTTTGTGGGTTGATTTTGTGATTTGAGTTTGTAAATTGAGTTATTCGGTTCAGTTTCTGGGTTGAGTTTGTCGGTAAAGTTTGTAGGTTGAGTCTTCCGGCCAAGTTTGTGGGTTGGGTTTTTCAGTTCAGTTTTTAGGTTGAGCCTGTAAGTTAGGTTTGTCAGATAAGTTCGATAGAATAATTTGAAAGTTTGTTCGAGGGTTGTCGGGCTGAGTTTCTCAGTTCAGTTAGTGGATTGAGTTTGTCGGTTAGGTTTGTAACTTGAGTTTGTGAGTTGGTAAAAATTTGTCGGTTGAGTTTTTCAGTTCAGTTCGAAAGTTGAGTTTGGGAGTTGATTTTAATGATTGAGTTGGTGGGTAGGATTTTTTCAATAATTTCCTTATTCGTGCGTTTTTCAAGCCTTTTTTCAAGTTTTTTTTTTCGTTACCTATTGTACGCATTTTTTTTATTTTATTGCGTGTTTGAATTGATTCAGCCTGCGCTTAGTAATCCTAGAACCCCACGTCCTCGGATCCCTGATTTCCTATTCGGCCGAAGAGTTGTTGGATAGTCCAACGTTTTTCCAACTTCATTTCACCGGGATTCGAGACGGAGCTCTTTCGCCTTGTCGTGCTGTCCGGTCGCAGCCAGTGGCTCATTGGTATTCGCGGTACGGAGGCCGAGCTGCTTGACGGAGTACCAACGAGTCGTCAGACTGGCCGAGAGAGAGAAGTCCTTTGTTTGAAAGCCGTCGCGTTGAAACGTCGTGCAGGTATTGTATAGATGTAGATAGCTCAACTCCCCTTATACTCGAGGTAAGGAGGAGAATCACGAAGACTTGGCACTCAGTAGGTACCTTAAGGACCTCTACAATGGCGGGACAGCTCGACGTCGTGACCTTTAGCCGGAGGATTTGAAGAGGAGAGGATCCCCCTTGGCACGCATCTGCGCGGCACGACTTCAGCTGGTAAGCTGCACGATTGGAGGAAGTGCATCGTTGCCAGGCAACTTTACCGGTGGCTCATGGGCTTCCTCGGTGTGAAAATATAATCTAATTACTTTAATTTGCTGAAAATTTATTGAAATTCGTCGGCAGCAGATACGTCACAACTTGCATGTAAGTAACAAGATTGAAGAAAATTCGGGTTTTTTTCTTCACTAGGGGTGAATAAGACTGGTTTCTGTTCGGCAATATTTTACTCCTCCACGCTAACGATTTTTGTTGTCTCCAACCATCATCAGGTCTCCCTGAAAGCAACATCCCCCATAATCATCAGGTAAGTATTAGTTTAAGCCAGTAGTTGAGTAAGTACCTGTTTGACCGTAATTTGAAATGCTTACAGTACTTCCGATTTATTAGCACATTTTTTCTTTTCTGTTTTCCTTTTTTCTGGCCACAAAAATGAACCGATTGATTTGAGATTTGTTGGTCATAAAATCTTTGTTTTTTACCTTGCAGAATGAGGTATTCGATTTTAGGCGGGTTTTAGAATTGGCATAATGTGTTTTTTGTTATTTTTGATCAATGTAGCTACTAAATTAGTCAAAATCATATTGATTATTTTCCAAAATTTAGGTACCAAAATAGGGAAGTATTGCGCATTATTTACGCACCACTGTTTTTCGTTTTTCATTGGGTCTGTATGTACCACATTCACGTGAATGACCATCGCTACATTTTATTGTAAAATTTTTTTACTAAAAAGTCTCCTTTTGTGATAATTTTTTGAATCTCTCATCACGAGTTAGTAAGAATGGAAGTAAAAAGAAAAATTGACGGAAGTTACGTAGGTATCTGTAATTCAATTTGAGTTACTATTCAGACGATTAAAGGAGCGATTTGGGTTTTGAGTCGGGGTGGTACCAGGAAGCTGGCGCTATCCTGTTCTGCTCTTCCGGAATCGGAATCGTTTCTTTCAAAATTTGGAATTACTTCGAGTCACCTTTGGCCTATTTTAGCCTGAACGCTAGGTAAGTAACTCGTATCAGTTTTACTTCCATATTTACAGAGTAAATGGAAGTATTGTGATCGTCCTAAAATCGAGAATCGGAACGGAGCTTCAGAAAAAACTTTTTCTTATACACATTTACTCAGAATCACTTCCTGAACAAGTGTCTGTGTGTCCGTGTGTCCGTGTGTCCGTGTGTCCGTGTGTCCGTCTGTCCGTCTGTCCGTGTGTCCGTGTGTCCGTCTGTCCGTCTGTGGTCATTTACAAAAATGGCCATAACTCCCTCATTTCTCAACCTTTTTTCAAATTTCTTGAACTGAAATGTTTGTCTCGGCAAGACCTAACACCCCGTTTAATCGGAATTTGGATAACGCACAGTACTTCCGAGATATTTGCATTTTTAGTGTTTTCTATTTTATTTTTTTCCGGCCGCAAAAATGAACCGATTTGAGCGTTCTTGGTCTCAAAATCTTCGTTTTACCTTGCAGAATATGTGGATATTTTTTACATTCCGAAAATGTGGCGTTTTTTCATTTTGGGCGAATTTTAAAATTTTAATACTGAATTTTTTGATATTTTTGACCTAAACACTTTCAAAAGCAGTCAAAATATGATCAAATTGTGTCACAATTTTACGTTTCAAAATATGGAAGTATTGTGTGTTATCTACGCACCACTGGTTTATGCATGAGACACCGTCCGCCGTAGCGGCAATCAAATAGAATGTGTGTATATTAGGTCCTCCGTCCGACCTGGCCAAGTCGATAATAAGGTTTTTTTCAAACACGGAAACCGGAACTTGACATCCGCTCGCCGAATAGGAGGCCAGTAATCACTTGGACGAACGAACATAATCTGAACCTGCACCCGGTGCCGACTTTTGAAATGCGGTCGACCGAAAAACGCCTTGCCGAGCGGGAAAGTGCGCGACAGGTGCTGCGGAGATACGCCAGTTGAATCCAAGTGCTCAATGGTTAACATGATACACGCAGAGCATTGATTCTAATTTCTAATGCGCGCGCGCGCTCAGATTGTTCGAGATATTCGTCCCGTTCGGCTGCAGTATAGGAGAGTTATATATTCCATCTTACTCTCACAATTTATTTCCCGAGCACTTTCGCCCGGTTGGGCCTCTTCAGTAAATGCCAGCATTTTTACTTCCATATTTACAGAGTAAATGGAAGTATTGTGATCGTCCTAAAATCGAGAATCGGAACGGAGCTTCAGAAAAAACTTTTTCTCATACACATTTACTCAGAATCACTTCCTGAACAAGTGTCTGTGTGTCCGTGTGTCCGTGTGTCCGTGTGTCCGTTAGTCCGTGTGTCCGTTAGTCCGTTAGTCCGTCTGTCCGTCTGTGGTCATTTACAAAAATGACCATAACTCCCTCAATTCTCAACCTTTTTTCAAATTTCTTGAACTGAAATGTGCGTCTCGGTAAGACCTAACACCCTGTTCAATCGGAATTTGGATAACGCACAGTACTTCCGATATATTTGCATTTTTAGTTTTTTCTATTTTATTTTTTTCTGGCTACAAAAATGAACCGATTTGAGCGTTCTTGGTCTTAAAATCTTTGTTTTTCCTTGCAGAATATGTGGATATTTTTCATGTTCCGAAAAACTGGCGTTTTTTTATTTTGGGCGAATTTTGAAATTTGAATAGTGAATTTTTTGATATTTTTGACCTAAACACCCTTAAAAGCAGTTAAAATATGATCAAATTGCGTCACAATTTTACGTTCCAAAATATGGAAGTATTGTGTGTTATCTACGCACCACTGGTTTTGTGTTGGTGAAAAAAGAGAGATACCTAAATTTTTTTCTTTTAACTTCCATATTTACAGATTAAATGAAAGTATTGTAATCGTCCTAAAATCAACAATCGGAACGGAGCTTCGGAAAAAACGTTCACATGAACCAAGTTGCCATTATCAATTACTCGCCCTGTTAAGCTAACCAGAATGATAATTCTTAGGTAACCTTATCTATAAAAATGCTTGCAAAAATTTGAAAAGCTGAAATGGGCTAGGAACTATTTTGAAGGCATCTAATTGTGTTTCCTAAGACGTTTGTGTGACATGAAGGGACAAGCAGCGCATTGGCAATCCTGGCTGACCCGCAGTCGCTTTCGATTAACCAGGGGCTCCAATCTGCAAGATCCTTCTCATCAACGGGCGGACAATTTGCACCACCACCTGAACCATCGTGATACCATACCACGATTGCCCAACCCACGACACTAATTTCCACGCAAATTCCCTGAATTTTGAATGAAATTATAGCAACTAAATATCCGCAATAAATAGCATCTCCACCATGATACCCATTTTATCATCATTTTCGACCAATTTTTTACCGACGAAAATATGTAAGTGCTCTCTTAGGGACCTCTTGCTTTTCTAGAAAAATGAGGAGTTCTAGCCATTAAATTCCATATCGTGGTATAAATCGTATTATAATAATTCCACGACAACCTTTTACGGCTTCCGTCTCCGAGCCCTTTTGTTGTTCAACCAAAAGTCACGGTCGTTCCTTCTTTTCTTGTTATTCCGCCAATCCATCCTCACTATCTAAATAGCCGGTTCCTTGCGAATAGTCGAACATTTTATGGAGCTGGCCGCTGTCGGCTGGCGTTTTTCACGTCTTACAGCCAGGGCCATGGCCTCAGCTTATCAGGAATTCTAAAAGAGCCAAAAGCAAGAGGGAGGATGAAGGGAAATTTTCAAACCTGCTTGCCCTTCTCTTTTTAGCCGCTCATAAAATATGGAAAATCCAGTAAAGATAGGGAGGTGACCTGGAATGCTTGGCTGGACGGAACTATTCCTGATTTTTGCCAAAGCTCCAATAAAAGTGAACCATTGGAAGAGATAGTTGGAATATGATGTTACACTAGTGATTACTACCTACTTTGTATTAGGTAGGACATTTTGCTGGAAGAAAAAATCAGAATTGGTTCGAATTGTCAAGACTTTAGAAAAACCTTTGAAAACTGAGGAAGATATGGCAATTTTTGTTGTAAATCAAAATACCAACAGTAGCACACACCAGGACATAGGAGCACTTGTTTGGGAGTAAAAATCTTCCAAGGTAAGCCATTTTTCATTACTGAACCGCCTCTTATATATTCGTTATATATTCAGTGCCTAAATATGGAAGAAAACAAGACGAAATTAAAATTCTGATTTTGGAGAACGCCAAAAATTGAAACCTCAGGCCGGCAATCAATCAACGATAAAGAAACTAGACGTGTGAAGATACGGAGAAATCGGGGGCTACTGAAACGACGAGGACAAAGGGTCCGAGGACATTATAACTGGAGAAAAAATCTTATCAGGGGGATCAAAAGCGTAACACGCGCTCGAACAACAGGGGACACCAATACGAAAAGGGAGCCCCTATTTTCGAGAGTGTGGTCGGCGATGAGAAGACCAGGGAAGACATGTTCAGACACGTGTCCTGCTCAGGGAAAATCCATCCCAAGGAGAATGACCGTGAAATTGGAGATTGGCTCTACGCAGTCTTTTTTCCCTGCTGATGGCCGCAACAACCTATCAGAGCTCTTTGCTCCAGTACAAGTCGAACCTTTCACTCTTACCATTTAGAGGATCGAAGGGGATGGCACGACCAAACTGTGGGGGTTGGTGATTTCTATTCAGTCGTTTCCCCCAGGGGATGCGAAGTTCTATGGGATGCGATACCCTTCCAGTAAGCCCCTCCCTCTCGCCAGTAGTTCCGGTAATTCTTTTAGAAACCTTATCCGCCTTTATCCGATGAAGTGGCGAAATGTACATTGATAAAAAAATCTTCGAACTAGGGTTAGGTTCATCAATTCAGTTTATTCGTCGAATATCCATTATTCTTCGAATAAAATTTTCAATGGATACGTTGACGCGGGGATTCATTCATATTTCCAAGAAACTACTTATTCGGAGAGCAAAGGATATATTCTATGAATAAACTGAATTGATGAACCAACCTTCCATTGCTGGGAAATATGAATTTATCGCTTCCATTTAATGCTGAAGTGAAAACTATAATTATACCACATCCACGATTTTTGCGTTCTTGCAAAAATTGTACCGATTGTTGTTAGGAAGTCTTGAGGGCACTAGAAGGATACGAAGAAATAGTTGGGGAGTGTTTTTTCAAAATGGAACAAATTCATTTTCGAAAAACGTTGAGGAGGAGACAAAACCGAAATTTATAACCAGTTCCATATTTTGTTATGGTTTCTGGTTGTAGTATTGTACATACAAACATTGCGTTTCTTAACCCAAAATACTGCTTATATTACAAAATGGGGGAGAAATCGCCATTTTAATAGGCTCAATCATCAATCTATCAATTACTAGTACCAGCAGAACAAAGCAGTCGTGGTGGGGTGGACAAGTGCCCTTTTGAAAAAACTGACTTTCAATTCAGTACATTAGACTAAGGATATGTTCCTTTTTTATTGACATGATCTGAAAAAATTGAAGGGAGTGGATTTTCAAGATTTTGGCCAAATGAGTCAATTTTGGGGGAATGATAAATCCAAAATCGGGGTATTTCTCTGTTTGTTTTACGGCCTAAGCACCTATGGGTTTAAGGCAAAAACGTGATGCAGAAGAATGTGTTAAATTCTCTATCATACGGTAAACAGTTTAAAGGGACAGTTAAAGAGCTAGGAGATTGATGGAGGGGGGGCTTCCGCGTAACCGGGCCCCGCTTCTCGGAAATCCCAGGTAAGGGCATTGTCCCTATGAGACCTCGTCAACTCACGACTCAATGAATCACTGTCTTGTTTACCTAATCGTTCTGTGTTTGTTTCTTTTTATACCTATTTAATCATCAATGTGAAAACGTACCATTTAAGCATAATTGAATTCACCATTGACTATTATTCACAAATTATTTTGTATCGGCAAATGAAAGCATCTAACTATTTTTCATCCATTGATCAAAATGATAATAGCCAGATTCCGATGAATTTTTTTTTGAACATTTTTCGTTCTGTATACAAATTTTGACTCCTACAATATGATGATTAACATACCTACTCTAACTAATTGAACTTTATTTTCTGTGATAAGCAGACAAATAATGTACCCATGTTTTTAACTGGTTGAAATCCCTTACTTAGGGCCGCTTTATCAATAGGTAATCGATTATAATCGGTTATAATCGATTATAATTATCCAAAAAATCATAGCTAATCACCAGGCCCCTAATTTCAGGGTGATTTTTGGGTGGTTGCGCATAGGCTGTGTCTCCGAGAAATTTGTAGCCAAGAGATTAGCTATCAGTTTTTGGATAACTGACAATTGATAAAGCCAGCCTTCGCCTGTTAAATCACCAGGGATCTGTTCCGTTTGGAATCCTGCAGTATGGATTGTTCGATGAGGGTTACCTAAAAGATTCTGAAAATGAAGAAAAAATGGTTTTGCAAGAAATTGGATATGTTCCCTTCTGAAAAAACAATCCGCAGCTGAAAAGTAATATTTAATTTTTTTCGTAGAGCCGTCGAATACTGGTTTTTGAGAAAGTCTCCCACCGCATCTATCGCTTATAAATTCTATTTTCGTTCGGCGATTATTCCTTCATGACGCATTCACCTCTGAATTCTCCGTTAAAAATTGTCAGGCGGAAGGAAGGCAGAAATTGTCACGGTCATTTCACGCAAGACCGGAAGCAGGACGGATGGAAATGACGTGAGAGGTGAACATACTGGCGGCAGACAATATCCTCGCTTTCCGGATGTCCAACTATCGTCCGCCAGCCCAGGACGTCCAAATGACAATGTTGTCGGTGCGATACGTCCATGATATCGGACAGACACACGAGTACATGGACGATGCTGTCATTTTTGATTTCGCGGGATTAGAGCGCTTTTGATTTTGCGAGGATGGAGGAAAATCTTTTTTGTTCTTTCGAACAGTGATAAATGGAGTCGACTGGACGGAAGTTGAAGGGATTCGATTGGAAACCTTTCTATACAGCTCAGATTTTCATTTATTTAAATTTTTCGAGTTCCTTTGAAGGATTCGCAAGAGCCACTTTTGTGTTGGTGGAAAAATGTACCTAAAATTTGTTCATTTTACTTCCATATTTACAGAGTAAATGGAAGTATTGTAATGTCCCAAAATCGAGAATCGGAACGGAGCTTCAGAAAAAGCTTTTATGTAAACACATTTACTCAGAATCACTTCCCGAACAAGTGTCTGTGTTCCGTCTGCGGTCATTTACAAAAATGGCCATAGCTCCCTCAATTCTCAACCTTTTTTCAAATTTGTTGAACTAAAATGTTTGTCGCGGCAAGACCTTTCACTCTGTTTAACTGGAATTTGAATTACTCACAGTACTTCCAATATATTTGCATTTTTAGGATTTCTATTTTATTATTTTCCCGGCCACAAAAATTAACCGATTTGAGCGTTCTTGGTCTTATAATCTTTGTTTTACCTTGCAGAATGTCGTCGTGTATGAACCCGCATCACACATCTAACATTTTGGCAGTTTTTAGGTAGGCAAAACGGAAAATCATGTTTACTCTCTGTGCCACATCACTGCTCGGTTCCAGATTCGCCAAACTCGTGGAACCCGCTGAAATATCCCTTAGATACGCTTGGATACCTATGTTAATGCATTCGAAAAAAATTGATTTTTCCTTTTTCCTGAAAAGTTGTAAAATGTTAGATGTGTGATGCGGGTTCTTACACGACGATATGTGGATATTTTTTATACTCCGATATTGTGGCGTTTTTTACTTCCATATTTACAGAGTAAATGGAAGTATTGTGATCGTCCTAAAATCGAGAATCGGAACGGAGCTTCAGAAAAAACTTTTTCTTATACACATTTACTCATAATCACTTCCCGAACAAGTGTCTGTGTGTCCATGTGTCCGTCTGTCCGTGTGTCCGTCTGTGGTCATTTACAAAAATGGCCATAACTCCCTCATTTTTCAACCTTTTTTCAAATTTCTTGAACTGAAATGTTTGTCTCGGAAAGCCCTAACACCCTGTTTAATCGGAATTTGGATAACGCACAGTACTTCCGATATATTTGCATTTTTAGTGTTTTCTATTTTATTTTTTTCCGGCCACAAAAATGGACCGATTTGAGCGTTCTTAGTCTCAAAATCTTTGTTTTACCTTGCAGAATATGTGGATATTTTTTATATTCCAAAAATGTAGCGAATTTTTTTTTGGCGAATTTTAAAATTGCATAGCGAATTTTTTGACATTTTCGACCTAAACACCCTCAAAAACAGTCAAAATATGATCAAATTTTTTCAAATATGTACGTTTCAAAATATGGAAGTATTGTGTGTTATCTACGCACCACTGGTTTATTTTGGGCGAGTTTTATAATTTGCATCGTGAGTTTTTTGATATTTTGAACACAAACAAGCTCGAAATTTGTCAAAATATAATCAGATTGCTCCAAAAATTTACGTATATCAAAATGTGGAAGTATTCTGCGTTATCTACGCATCACTAGATTATATTGAAGTAACTCATCTCATGATGATTTTAGGGCACTTTGCATAGTGAGTTCTTCGAAATTTTTGATCCTCACAGCCCCAAAATTAGATAAAATATAATCAATTTGAGTCATATACTTCCGTTCCGAAATATACAGGTAATACCCAGCATATTTTGCTGGTATTCGATCGAAATACTGTAAATCGTGTCTGAATAAGGATCTACGGTCCGAATAAAAGAATAGAGAAGCCGAATCTTCCGTCCGAGCCTGCAATATGTGCGCGGCCGTCGAAGGCAGCTGGTGCCAGCGGCTCGTTGCCTACCTATCATCGCACACTATTGTGATGGAGACGCGAGCGAGTGACTGAGCATACTAAGTGTAGATGGTCCGTGAGTCCGCATATATTAGACGACTCAGAAATATCGCCACTATCTCCCGACCGTTCTCCATCCTTCTGCCCCTCGCATTTCCAGCCGTGTGTCTCTTGTATGGAAGGAAGCTTTTAAAGGCGACAGAACACCCATCGTTTATGTACAAGGCGAGGAGCTTCTTGGATGCTGGAGCCAGAGGCAGGACCATTAGCGGATGCCTCCCCCCCCCGGACTTCACCTCCCCCCTTCGACTTCACCTCCAACTCGGAAAACGCTCCTCCGTAAATGATATTCCTCTTCACCTCGGGATAAGTATGGCTTGCAAAGACGAACATGATCAATACTCTCGAAATATGATTACTGAAAGAGGATCGAATAAAAAATTGAGGCCTTCCCGCGATATGAATGCGCAGCCACACCTTTTCAATACGTGCGGGTTGCTTACTTGGATATTCAATGAATGTATATTAGTCGAGCCAATTCGATCGATACCATATACCGCCCACCGGTGTTATGAAAAATATACCTAGCCTGCACGGCGAGGCAATGGCGGATATCTCTTCAAAGCATGTGACATAAGTAATGTTTTTTTTTTTTCAGCATAAAAAATAGTAGGTTCAGACAAAATCGAACGAGTGATGCAAAAATGGCTGGAAAATTGACAAAAACTGTCCAAGCATTAATGTGTGAGTCTTGAATTTTTACTTCCATATTTACAAAGTAAATGGAAGTATTTCAATCGTCCTAAAATCGAGAATAGGAACGGAGCTTCAGAAAAAACTTTTACCTATACACATTTGCTCAGAATCACTTCCCGAACAAGTGTTTACAAACACAAGTGTGTCCGTCAGTCATTGTATCTTCTGTGGTCATTTACTAAAATGGCCATAGCTCCCTCAAATCTCAACCTTTTTTCAAATTTCTTGAACTGAAATGGCAAGACCTAACACCCTGTTTAATAGAAATTTGAATAACTCACAGTACTTCCAATATAATCGTATTTTCGTGTTTTCTATTTTTTTCCGGCCACAAAAATGAACCGATTTGAGCTTTTTTTGTTTTAAAATTTGTTTTACCTTGCAGAATATGTGGAGATTTTTATAATTCGATAATTCGGCGTATTTTTATTTTGAGCGAGTTTTAAAATTTGCATAGCGAGTTTGTTGATATTTTTGACCTGAACACCCTTAAAAGCAGTCAAAATAGTAGGTATTTTATTATTATGTGTATTATGTTGTATTATTATTAATATTTTATTATTATCATATTATGATCATATCGCGTCACATTTTTAAATTTCAAAATAATGAAGTATTGAGTGTTATCTATGCACCATTTGTTACATTTTAATTTTTTTTCGTTCAATTTAAGAAGCTGCTAATTTTCGATTTTTCAACAGCTAATCGAAATTGCAAAATGCGTTATTCCACTCGAAATGATTATTTTGCCGGTATGCGCACAGCTGGTATTGGCCAAATGGAATATGATACAGAAGGAACGTCAAAGAAGTTGAGGTGGTACAAATTGGACACTTGTTAGAGATGATGAAAGCCTCGGGCTCACTCGTGGCCGAATTACGCGAAGAGCAACGTCGCCTGCCTGGGGCGCTCATCCAATTCGCCGACCTCATCTCAGTCCGCTCATCTTCCGTCCATCTCGGGATAAGCTATTCGAGTTGAAGGGTGGCCAGAAGAAGATACCCGTGAAGCATTTTAGTCATATACAGGAATATGGTACGTAGGAGTGACGACTTCACTCCAGGGAGTGCACTGAGTTGTCTCTGCAAAGTTTGGCAAGTGGATTTAAAAACACGCAAAACTTCCATATTTTGATACGTAAATTTTTCACACGAATTTGATTATATTTTGACAACATTGGCATTTTGACGTAAAAAATGTCAAAAAACTGGCTATGCAAATTTTAAAGCTCGCCTAAAATCAAAATAGGTACCTACGCCAAGTTAGAAAAACCTGAAAAAATACGTATTCTGCGAGGTAAAACCAAGATTTTAAGACCAATAACGCCCAAATCGGTCAACTTCTATGGCTAGCAAAAAAATAAAATAGGAAACACTAAAAGTGCTAATATATGCTAATATTTTTGTAAATGACACATGGCAGACACACAGATACCCACCCACTTGTTCAGGAAGTGATTCTGAGTAAAAGAGTATAAGTAAACGTTTTTTCTGGATCTCCGATTGTCGTTTTTATTACGATTACGATACTTCCATTCATCACTCCGTAAATATGGAAGTAAAAAACGTCTGTTTGACTTTTTCCTGTATTCTGAACGCCTTTTCGCCAGACCAGATAAATGTTCGCACCAGATCTGATCAATGGTTTTACAAAAAGAATTATCCCGTTTCTGTTTATCTTTCTATGAAGTTGAACAAAAGGTTCCCTATCTAAAAAGAATCGGTAGGCGTTTTAATCGTCGAATTGCCTCCGGAACGAGTACAAAGTAAACCGAAAACTCGAACGTAAAAAGAGGATAAAAGTCAACGGTAGTGACACCGGAATTCCCGCTTTTAGTGGTTTCATTAAAATCCTCATCAACTGGCTGTGAGAACAAAGGATACCCTCGGTAAAGTCCCCGGAAAACCAGCGGCTTTCTGTACACCGGAAGATACAAAAGCGAAAAATCGTATTGCATCGGCTCAAGAATATTTTTTAATTCACTCCAAAGGTCTCGTTGGATAGGGTTTTTATTTTATCGTGGAGGGCCACCGAAAAACTGTGATCATATTTTGACAGCTTTTGAGGGTGTTTAGGTCAGAAATATTAAAAACCTCACTACGCAAATTTTAAAACTCGCCTAAAATAAAAATACGCAAAATTATCGAAATCTAAAAAATATCCACACATTCTGCAAGGTAAAACAAAGATTTTAAGACCAAGAACGATCAAATCGGTTTGTTTTTGTGGCCGGAAAAAATAGAAAACACCAAAAATGCAAATATATTCGAAGTACTGTGAGTTATTCAAATTCCGATTATACAGGGTGTTAGGTTTTGCGGAGACAAACATAACACTTCAAGAAATTTGAAAAAAGGTTGAGAATTGTGGGAGATATGGCCATTTTCGTAAATTAATACAGACGGACACACGGACGTAGCGAGAAGGTCGCCACAAACACAAAGCGAGTAGGAGCGAAAAAATTAAAAATTTTAAAACCCCAAGTGTGGCACATGTTCTCACAGTATTTTTTGACGCTGAATTAAGCGGTGATATCAGTTTTCAGATTCGACGTACGAGATAACAAAATAAAATACTCCACGGCCAATAATTGTCGTAAATTGTTAATAAATCTCGGCCGAATAAGGATGCTAATAAATCTCTCTCGCTCTCAACCACCTCGATATTATTTTCGAATATTCTTATAAGCCCGAGAAACTTTACAGGAAAGGTCTCCTCATCCCTCAGTCCTCTAACTGACATTTTAATCGCATCAATTCAAACCCCTGGTGGAACCACGACCCCTTCCACCCACCTCGAACTACTCCTGTCAAAATCAAGGATTCTTTCTTTTTCACCCTTTGAAAGAAACTTTTAGAGGATTAGGGTTCCTGCTTTCCACCCTCAACAAGACAAACATTTCCTTTTTGGTCTCTAATGCCATGTGGCCAGATTCGAATCTAATTCCCCACTCCTCCTTTCCGATACATAACTCTGACTAGGGTGGAAAGTATTACCATCAACCCTCTTCCCCAGCTTGACAGCGTTTCAACCATTTCCGAGTTTATCGATTAGGATTTTTTTTATTTCACCATTGTGTCCTTGTCCGTGTTATTCATCCTATTCTTTTGTAATCTAAAGCGTGCAGTCCATTAAAGGGCACCAGCTTAGGCCTTAATCTTTATTTAACTGCCTTAATATCTATTCAATTTAGGTCGCTATCGCTTCTATGCTTATAAATAGTTGGCATTTACTGGCCTCTTTTTGTAAAGCGCAGCTCAACCATGGATTCTCAAAAAATTTCCTGTTGCTTCGCAGTCTAAGAAAATGAGTTTATTTTGAGTCAAAATTTTTGACCATTTTGGTGACATTTTTCATCAATTATTTTCAAATTTGAAAATTAAAGGATTTCAGAACGCAAAGACAAATTTTTTACGTTGACGCATTCATTTCGGTTCGAAACGTTTATTTTTCTGATAAGATAACTCTTATTTGATAATAGAACAGATCACACTAGGTATGGCTGTCGTTCGCAATACTTGCGATTCACAGAGTAAACACCTCCAGTCATACCTACTACCATTTAATCATCTCTGCCCGGTCCCTCATCAGCATCGCACCCTCGCTTCACTAAAGCAGTAATTAATCATTTACATATCAACTGGCACCAAGAGTGGGGAATCACCCTCGTATGAAAGGGACGATAGGATATCTGCACAACTTACATGCTGATGTCTAGTTATTGGTTATATTGTATACAATGTGGGCTGATCTATAATATATCAGATAGGTTGGAGCATGATTCAAGTACAACCGCACAAGTACTTGCATGACAGCATCAACAACACCTCATGTCGGTACCTATACGCATTTAGAAATCAGGTTGGCCCTTTGGCCGCTCAGATGTCAGTTGCTAAACACAGAATAGATAATATCTAGATAGATATTATCTTGAATGGAATTTTTAACAATATTCTCATGCGATAGAATAACCACTAACATAATACCAACTGAAACCGAAAGGCGGCTAGTTTACGTTCTGTTATCTATCGTGATAATCTTCTTCTTCGTTGTCTTGCGTTGAATTGCGTCCGCAGCAATCTTATCAGCCAATCAGATTAGTTCGATGCGCTCAACAACCATTGCTGACCATCTGAATCCAGCTTAATCCAAGCCTTATCAATTTTCGCGGCTCACAGCTGAACCGGTTTCATTGCCGGATTCTGAGCACGGTAGGATGGTGATGGTGAGGTAAATGGGAATGAAAATGCGGTAGTAATGGAAAGCGTCCACACGGGAATGAAAAGTTGGTGAATAAGGGTAGTTGTATGAGGGGACACGTTTGATTAATGTGAAACCGCTAAATAGATGACTCATCCCGCAAACTGGAAGTTGGTTTTAACCAGGGCACCTCTAGCGGTGAGGTTCATTATTAATTGACCCGATCCATGCAGGATTTTTTTTTGGAAAAAATTTCGTTTGTTCTCAGCTCAGTTTCAAGGCTTTAAACGCTATTATTGATTAATCATTTTTCATCCGATAGCCGCTGAGGACGCGGAGAAGCGAAAAGCAGCCGCAAATAAAACCACTGCATGGGCTTTATCAGCTATTACAGTCCGGCGCAAGTAGGTAGGTATTATAATTCGGTATAATTATGATATATCTATAAGAATACCTCGGCTGCGATGCTGACCGTTATTTGGGTACACACCTTTAATTAAATGACAAAGAATTAGGTTGGAAAAACTGGCGCCATGACCGATAGTTGATCCCAGTATCTACAGATTTCTCGTCCAATTCCTCAACCATTGTTGTTTAACAATAACGAGGAAAGGGTATCATTTTTATTGAGCTGTGTAACATAATTGAAACCCAGGCCTAATATTAGGACATACACCAAACGGTATATCCTTAGCGGTCTGTTTAATATGGCACGTACCTACAAAGAGGACTAGGAAAACCGTTTGTCGCTGGGGTACCCGGTCATTCGCAGTTTGTTGACACGAGCACAGACACCAACACAGGCCGGACCTCTATGTCCGGGGGAGCGTGTAAAATGTCCTGCCCAACAGCCCCGTTTCACATTTACTGAGTTCAAGCAAATTTCATCAAACATTGAAACATGGTACAGTATTATTATTATTATTGATTTTTTTGCAAAACGAGGCAATCTCAAAAGGGCGATGAAAATAATAATGACGTTTAGGTAAAATTATTTTGTAAAAGTTCGTTGGTAGGTACCTTGTTTGACGTTCTACGACAGGAATATAAATTATAAGAATTTTAAGTGGAATTTTCAACAATATTTTCATGCGATAGAATAACCACTAACATATTACCAACTGAAACCGAAAGGCGGCTAGTTAACGTTCTGTTATCTATCGTGATAATCTTCTTCTTCTTCGTTGCCTTGGCTACCGAATCTCGTCAGCAGCAATCCCATCAGCCAATCAGATCAGTTCCCGGCGACCAGTTCGATACCCACCGACAATCGTTGCCGCCCATATAAATCCAGCTTTATTTTCATTTCACTATAGGTACTTAGTTCTGTAGCGGAGGACATAAGACGGTCAAGTTTGTCACGTCACTTTTTCCGAGCTCATAAGCAACCAACGTCGCTAGATTCGTGAACCTACTTATGTCTTAGCGGTCAACTTCCAGCCTGTGTTTTAGACGTTACCAATTTTATGCAACGACGACTTTAATTATTGACCACCATGGGTACCATACTATCTTCCGCACGCTCGATTCTTCGCTTGGCTAGTCTGTCACAATACTTTATCATCGAAATTACAGGCTCATCAAGAATTAGCGGGACATTGCGGCAAAGACTCAATTGAATAGGCTAGGGTACCGAACTAGGTCTATGGAATGATAAAAACGTTACTTATACATAACATGTTCTCTCTGCTACCTTGTTATAAGGGAAATGTAGTGCCTATTAGTTTTCCTATAGGAAAGTGTACCTATAGCCCAGGCTTTTATGCAACTGTATATTCGACGAAATTTTTACGAATCTTTGATTCCACCAAATGTAACAGCTCAAAAATAGGCAGTTTCCAAATATCGATTAATATAACATACTATGTATTTTGTTGGTATACATATCCAGTGTTGCCATATCAGAGGTTTTCCCTCCGTTCCTAGAGGTTTCGAGGTGCAATAAACTTCGAGTTCAAACTCAACTTCGAGATCAAAGCCAACTTCTTGTTCAAACTCACCTTCGATTTCAAAGTCAATTACGAGATCAAAGTCAACTTCAAGATCAAAGTTAACTTCGAGTTCAAAATGATCATCGTCTTCGAACTCACCTTCGATTTCAAAGTCAACCTTGAGATCAAAATGAACTTCGAGGTCAAACTCAACTTCGAGTTCAAAGCCAACTTCTTGTTCAAAGTCAATTTCGAGATCAAAGTCAACTTCAAGATCAAAGTCAACTTCGAGTTCAAAATGATCTTCGAGTTCAAACTCAACTTCGAGTTCAAACTCAACTTCGAGTTCAAAGTCAATTTCGAGATCAAAGTCAACTTCGAGATCAAAGTTAACTTCGAGTTCAAAATGATCATCGTCTTCGAACTCAACTTCAAGATCAAAGTCAACTTCGAGATCAAAGCCAACTTCGAGTTCAAAATGATCTTCGAGTTCAAAGTCAACTTCGTGATCAAAGTCAACTTCGAGTTCAAACTCAACTTCGAGTTCAAACTCAACTTCGAGTTCAAAGTCAACTTCAAGATCAAAGTCAACTTCGAGTTCAAAATGATCTTCGAGTTCAAACTCAACTTCGAGATCAAAGTCAACTTCGAGTTCAAACTCAACTTCGAGTTCAAACTCAACTTCGAGTTCAAAGTCAATTTCGAGATCAAAGTCAACTTGGAGATCAAAGCCAACTTCTTGTTCAAACTCAACTTCGATATCAAAGTCAACTTCGAGTTCAAACTCAACTTCGAGTTCAAAATGATCTTCGAGTTCAAAGTCAACTTCGTGATCAAAGTCAACTTCGAGTTCAAACTCAACTTCGAGTTCAAAATGATCTTCGAGTTCAAAGTCAACTTCAAGATCAAAGTCAACTTCAAGTTCAAAATGTGCTTCGAGTTCAAACTCAACTTCGAGATCGAAGTCAACTTCGAGTTCAAACTCAACTTCGAGTTCAAACTCAACTTCGAGTTCAAAGTCAATTTCGAGATCAAAGTCAACTTGGAGATCAAAGCCAACTTCTTGTTTAAACTCACCTTCGATTTCAAAGTCAATTACGAGATCAAAGTGAACTTCAAAATCAAAGTTAACTTCGAGTTCAAAATGATCATCGTCTTCGAACTCACCTTCGATTTCAAAGTCAACCTTGAGATCAAAATGAACTTCGAGGTCAAAGTCATTTCGAGATCAAAGCCAACTTCTTGTTCAAACTCACCTTCGATTTACATTATCTTTGCTGAGGATCAACCTTTCGAATAAGTTACCTAGATCGATAATTACTGTACACAGGCCTCATTATCAAGGATGAGTAATGGAACTCCCGGTTGGAGCAAAGACCTTTGCAGTGCGGGTGGAGGGGATGGGAAATTGACACGTCGCGACATATCAATTACTGATAATGGCTTCCCGGCCCATAGGACTACACACCACACACACCAAGTAGTGTGTAGGGCACCAACCGAATAGCGCGGGGCTTCACTGGCTAATACGCGGGGTTTCGGGTCATAATTGGCAGGTTGCAGGAGGTTGGAGGAACGTCATGCCTGCGAGATTGAGAATATGAAACGGTATGGAGCGTGTCATAATGTTTCATGAAGTAAGGTACCATGTTTTCTGTAATTATAGGTGCCTAATTCTATAGCCAGAAATGGAAGAATCGATACACCGAGCTCGGGGCAGTACGGTACGAATCCCTCTTTGAAAACGACTGGGATTGTGATGAGGTGATGAAATGTGTGGTTGGTTAATGCTCAGATTAGAAATCGTCTGACCGATCGTTGAAAATAAGGAAAAAAGCGAAAATAAACTTTTTACAACTTAACTGCTCATGAATGCAATGCCGTTGCGTCGGATATTCGCACGAAATTCCGGAGGTCCGGACTCGAAGCATAGAATCGCCCGTTGATTGGACAACTTGAAATTCGAAGTAAGCGAAGGCTTCCCTAAATAGAGTGAATAAAAACGACATTGAAATCCTAATTGTATTCATCAAACTCATTCCCTGATGAATTTTAAGCTCCATCGCGCCTCTCCTTTCAAAAAGGCTTTGATAACCTCCTTATCATCGCCGTCGAAGTCAAAAGGTATAAAACGGGCCCACAGGTCCCCAAGTTGATTAACTCGGTGAACTATTTGAACGAGTGAATTCGACTCAAAAGACTTCAATCGCCATCTGCGAATCTCCTCGGCGACTCTTCGACTCTGCCAGCGAAGACTAAAGAGAAGAGAAACAGGAGCGACCCTCTGGGGAAATTTGAGCCGGCAGTTCTGTTCAAGGCAGCCTTGCTCTTCATCTCAGGAGAATAAGGGAGCTTCTTTAGTTCGGTAAATTGTCGGCGCATTAACGGAAACGGGTCAATTTCGCAATGTAGGCGAATTTCAATGGGAGCCTATGGACGTTTTTTGCCGCTGGGTTTACCCAAAGATAATTGCGGTAGTCCTGGACGATATATTGTTTGGGTCAGCTGGAAGGAAAATAATCAAGGTTCTTCATGTTTCGATCTGGCTGGCTTCCTCCCCAACCATTGAAAAACCAAGGCATTTTTTCACTTTTCTTGTTTTGCCCTTCTAGCTGCTTCCCATTGCGTTTTTCGGCTTTCAGAGCTATTAGAAAACTTGTAGATAAAAAAATTTCCAACAAAATTGATCCCATGACTTTTTTTGTAGACTCAACAGTTTCGGAGCTACGGACCGCCAAAATTGTCTACAATCATGAAATTTTGATTTTCTGTCCACTCCTCAAACTCCACGTCTTCCCAATAAGTCGACCCAGTTCTTTTGCCCTCGACCCATTTGTGAAACAGCAAATAATTTGACGTATTATGTCAAAAGATGGTAATGTTCAAATTCGGATATTTTGCTCCAATCGCGGCATCATTGTCTCATAAACTGCAATATACGAGCGCAGTCTTTCAATTTTAAATTCTTAAAATTCATCGTCATCCAAATGTATTTGAAAGGCCGTGTCCAACTTCTACAATGAGCTCCAAGGCGCTCGTCCTTGGCACAGTTTTCACCGCTTTGGAACAGTAGCGCTTTTGCGTTGGCGATGAGTGACTTCCACCTAATCAAAAGTTCATTAAGCCCCGGGGAGATGGGCTGCGACTAACGGCCGTACACTCGAGGGACTTGATGCCGCAAGCTCAACAGCCGCCCAAGTCTGACTCCCCGCGTCCGCGTCCGCGTACCTACCGCCTATTGTGGATTTGCGGCTGTTTCATTCGTCAACGTCACCCGTTTTCTGCCGAGCTGTCTAACCGCCTGGTACGAGGTATTGTACAAGCCTCTCCCGCCCTTCAGCAGTCGAGACTCGCGTTTCCACCGGCTGAGCCCTTTTCACCGCGCATTCAATCTGGAAAATGAAGAAAAATGCGGCTACGTCGACCTTATAGCGGAAACGTTCATTAACTATGAATCCATTCCGTTGTGTTTGCGGGGAGGCTGCCGTCCTCGAATTAGGGGGACTTTTCTTCCGAATAATGAAAGCTACCTAACGAGAATGGTGATATCAGTCAACGTGAAATGAAGGTCATGTCACTGGCGTACATGTGGCGTACACTGGTGTACAGGTGGCGCACAATTTCACATCGTCAGTACTAGTAGAATACGAGTGTCAACATGAAAATCATTATGGGAAACGATGACGGATTTATTGCTGTTTTGAAACGTGTCCCAATTTTCATCGATCCATGTTCCAATGGAAATCCGTTAACTTGATCGGAGGAATCAGACGATGACATATTCGGCGGGCAATCGGGTTAATCCGATGTTGACATAACGTTTTTCTCAGAATCGCCCCTCTGTGATACGCGGTCTGACTGTGCGGCCTGCCGTGGCCATAAAGTCCGTTTGGACTGTCAAGTGCGCAACTGACGTCAAACGGCCTCTCCGCTTCTCTGCACCCGCAAGTGTGGAATTTAATCGGAGATGTCACCTCCGCCTCGTATGTTCCGCTGTGACATGCGGTGTGAAGGCCGCTAACTAACGCGTTAAGCCTCTCAACCTTCAGCAGCATGCGGTCCTGCTGAGTGCTGTATCGTGCTGTTTCAGTTATGCCCGGATGACAACCAACGTCCAAAGATTGACCTTAGTCAGAACCGTGTCGTAAAATGTTCGGATTTTGCAAACGACCGATTTTCTGTCATTATAGATTTTTGACGATACAAATGTGTGAATGTCAAACTTACCGATCGAAATGTCATGAGAAAACTAGGTAGCTACTTGTTGACGTCTGTTCGGACTATAGTTTGTTCACCAACCTGGATAAGTGCCATTCGTCATTCTTCACCACATGACAAAGATTGAATGATGAAAAACTACAAACGCTTTTGGACAATGCGATCATGCCAGAACTGAATAAATCCCCAAAACCTATGCGGATGGGCACCGCTCACGCTATCCAAAAAACGAGTGATACTCAAAATACTCACACAGTAGTTGTTGACTGGTGGAGAAGGCTACAGACCTTTCACCGATAGTTGACGACACGGTGGACTCTGTAGCACGGTTCGGTAGAGTTGCCAAAATTTGGATTTAATCCTCGCTGAAATCATGTTGGAGTTAGCTTATCTGATTATAACGCTGCCTTACTTCTTTTGGCTGAGTAGCCTACAGCCTCTACGAATTATCGCTCCTTTAATTTGCCGCTTCCGAAAATGCTTCGCTTCAACAAAGAATCTTTTCACGCAATAGAATAGAAAATACAGTGTTGTAATCCGATAAAAGCCGTTGGGATAAGTTGTGAACATCCACGGTTTAGCAGCGCGCTGCTGTGAGATCAGTTCAGGTCGTCAGGGAAAAGCTATGTAAAAAACCGAGGGGGAAATTCGTCTTCACTTTTACGAGCGTCAGTTTTTTACGAGCGCATTCAACGGGCGAAAAGTAACTACCGACCTTCACGTGTAGTTGTGCTTTCCATCCCTACCGTGCGCTCCATTTCTTCACCGCTCTGATGTCTGCGAATGTGTTGCTGCAGGTGCTTCACTGGTGAAAAATAGGAGGATTTCCTCCGGGGAAAATGAGTCTGCTGCTGGTCGCGGAGGGGAAAAGGGTTGTGCACTCTCTGGTAGTTATCAATGGAAAGGCGGTGAAAAAATAGAGCACAGGTGCTCCAGCTTCCCCAAGGCGCTTCCGGCGCGATTCCCAGCCGAAGGTGTGCGAATGAAAGGTGGAAAAGCTCCTTAGGGTGGTGGTCGGGAGAGGGATTATCCAGGTGCGATGGAGGGGTCTAGATTCCGCCAATTTTAGCTCCCCGCCTCACTAGAATGGTGGGTTTTGGATAAAACGTGAATAAAATACAGTTTTTTTCTCCTATAAATTTTTCAAGGTTTACCGGTGAGGATGATCCAAGCACATGCAACTCCACCAATCGTAATGGGTATTTAGGTTCGAAAGGAACATTGCAAAAATTTGTTAGAAAATTGCAAAAAAACCTCGACATTTTTGAACATTTTTTGAGCGTTTTAAGGAAAGAGGCCGACGTGGCCTCAGAGTTTCCGGATTTCTTCACCCATATTTCCTACCTATATTTTTATTTTTCGCTCGTCAGCTTCCCATCGGTGGAGTTGCACTCAACCCTCTTACCACCAGAGATGATATCCGGTTGAAAACCCCACTCAACTTCCCTGGTGAGTGTTGGAATTGCACATCCGGCGGAGTTGGCGAACTGTAGATACTCTAGAAGCTGTAACCCCGAAACTAATGTACCGTTCGAATATTGAATTGTCGAATCGAGGACTATAATTCGTTTTCAATAATTTGAATACAAAGAAACCCCCTGGTTTCTGAGTTGATAGCCATGATGAACATTTTTGCTCTTTCATAGGTAACCAGCAATAAAAAACTCGAAGCAAGAACCAAAATGCAGAAAATAGGGGTTTTTGAGTTCCGGAGTGTCTAATGAGTTGGAGTCCAACATGAGCTCAATACAAAAATTTTACATCCTTTTTGGTAGAGAAAAATCTTGGATAGATAAATAGGGTAAACCGAAATGTACCTATAAACTAGGTGATTTTTTGGAGCCCTTCAACTTTCACAGCAATACAGAGCAAATTGCGGTTATTTTTAAATCAATTAATTTTTTATCTGAAAAAAATTGTTTTTGATGATTTCCTCCCAATCTCGGGGCAAATGTTACACTCTACAAAGTCTTATCCTACAAAAATACATTTTTATACTCATTTCATTTAATTTGCATTCTCCTCCACGTAGGTACCTAATAATTAAACTCTGTTCTGAGGAAGGAGGGAGAAAATTCGCAATGGCGGACAAACAGGACTGACGTAGCACTCGATCAATTACAACTGCACTGTAAACCGGAGGAGTCCCGAGCAGCATCGAAAGCTCAAGCGCCGTCCGCCTGTAATCTCAGTCGGCTGCAGTGCGCAAGATTGATGCTCCAAAGATGACTCGACTGCATCGACCAAGTTTCCGGCCCCATCTGTTTCCCCTTCGTGATTCGACTGAATCCTGTCAAACTCATTCCATCACTCTAATGATATTTATGGACCCCGGCCCGCGTAAATGACTTCGGAACCGAGTGGGTGTAGCAGTTTTTGTTCATTCGTTGAGAAATCGATTGTGTCTGAGGGATTTTTTCAAGGCCCTCAAACTAGACTTCCATATTTCAAATTAACCGTGCGATGGTGACGTACGAGCTGTCACACCTCCCAAACTTAACGCCTGTCTCTAATTACTGAAAAGAATAATGCTGGCTGTTCTGAAGGTGAAGATCAAACCAGTGGTGCGTAGATAACGCACAATATCTCAACATTGAGATGCGTAATTTTTTTAAACAAATTATTTCGATTTTGACTGATTTGTGGGCTACAATTATCAAAAATCCCACAGAACACAGTAAGCAAATTTTAATCAAGATTACGCCCAGTTAACGGAAAAAAATATCCACGTATTCTGCAAGATAAAACAAAGATTTTAAGAACAAGAACTTCCAAATCGGTTTTGAGGCCTGAATAAATTAAAAATGGATAACAAACATTTGCACTACATTTCACCTAGGACATATTTGACCGTAATACCGAAAATTACTTGGAAAGTAGTTAATGCAAGCATCCTTGGATAAATCTAGTTTTAAATAAACTGATGAACCGCCCCTAAAAGTTCAAATATATTGGAAGTACTATAAGTAATTCAGAATTGCTTCCTAAACAAATAATACCCAACTGTTTTCATTCTATTTGTAGTTTCTATTCTATTCGCTAGTTTGTCTGCCCGTACTTGCATTGTCGGTTAAACTGCCGAATATTCTTGAAGTATGTATCGAAATTGTTTTCCCAAAATTGTTTACCTAATTTCTATGACCAATTTTTTTACCAACTCTGATGTAGGTTTGACTCTGCCAACCGAACCCAATGACCGATTGGGTGGGGGTATCAAATTGGTCGAAATGTTTCTTTTCCGATGCGTAGGTACTATTATAGGTACCAGATGTTGACGTTGCGAGTAATTATAGCAGAATCCTGCTCACTCATCCACGGCAGAACGAATATACGTAGCATAAATCCATTCTGAAGCTCCGTTTGATGTTCATTGCAATCGAGATCGCTTTGAAGATCTTCGAAGGTCCGGCCCAGACCGATTTATACAAGGGCCGAGTTATCAGGAAAGGGCACTAGGAGCTGCTTTGATTGCATTAGGCCAGGCACGATTGGAAATCATCGTCCTAAGCCCTGACTCGGCCGTGGATATAGCCAGACATCGATACAGCTCGGATGGCCGTGATTAGGCAAATGCACTTTTGAGAGCTGCCAGCGGAATGGGCGATTAATAGAGGTAGACTATCGTGTTTATCTCTATTGGACGATAAAATCAGAGTGCAGTCTGCCTCCGAGGATGATACTAAGCTGATGCGATTGAAACGAAAGGTCTCCCACTTCGAGAGGTCTTGACTCCGCTTCGAATCTGAGCCAGCTTTCTTGAGCTATTATTGTCAAAACACTGAATACGAACCCATATAAGCCGATCTCAAAAACTTGAGTCTATTCCGACTCCTTAAACAAGCTCATTTATACCAATTTGAACCATTCTAGGAACGGTCCCGAATTCCCGTTAAAATTAGCGATACCTAGCACAATCGAAACCCAAAGTTCGGCAACTCACACGCTCCTGGCCGTGTTAGCATTGGAACGGCGAAATACACACACTCGTACAGGTCATTAGGTTAAGGTTCAGTAGCTTTGAGAACATCTGGGGATCTCTGCTACGAAGTTGGTGAAAACGATGGCTGGAGGCGAATACCCGTGCCTAGCGCTTTCTAATTCTCGGCAATTGAAATAAACTCGACCTCTTTCATTGCTTCGTTAGCGGAAGAGGGGTTAAAAAGGGATAAAGAGAGAAACCCTTCAGATTTGCCTTCGTGTGTAGGTAGGCAGGTGTGGAGGTAAAGGAAACTTTCGACCGCCACCTACAAAGCTTTGTTGTACATTTCGACGCATATTTTTCGACGGCCAACGATTATTGATACAGGTGCAAATCGAAGTCGGCAAAAAAAGAGATTGAGCTATAGAGGAGAAATCTACAATAATAAAAGCAAGTGTTTGTTTGTTTGTTTGACCGAGCTCTCCAGCCAAATCTATCGCACGCAGGGGCCTGGAATTTTTTACACGGAAGCTCAAAGGGGCTGGCAACAAGACCTCAAAGCCCAATTTTCGATTTTTGAAAAAAATTTTTTTTTTTTTTATTTTAAAAAAGTGAAAAAATTGAATTTTAAAAAAGTGAGTTTTTAAGTTTTAAAAAAGTGAAAAAAGTGAGTTTTAAACGTGAAAAAAGTGAATTAGGTGAAAAAAGTGACAACACGGGCACACGGGGACGCGGGCGGGTACAGCTATCAATTTTTTACAACTGATTGTTTTACGGGGTCCTAAAAGGAAGTGTACAATGTTTGTGCCGATAAAACTCAAGAAGATTCCTGCCCTATTCACTTATCTGCATTTTCTAATTTTTTTGCACGGGCAACGCCGGGCGATAGAGGAGAAATAGTAAATAAAATAAAAACAGCTAAGAACAAAACACAACTTTCCCTCGGTGTCCACGTAATTTGGAATAGTTTTATCAACTTCACCTATAAACAAGTGATCTCAAGTAATAAAATTTAAAAAAAAAAGGATAAAAATTGGTATGATAGTGAAAAAAAGGATACAAAATTGGCTCGATAGTAAAAAAGGATATACAATCTATATCATAGTAAAACATCTACTTACTTGGTTATGTTAGCAACAAATTCAATGCATAGTTTGTGAAAAAATAAAAATTATAATTTGACTTTGAACTCAGACGGGCTGTTCGTCGGCTATCTTGCTCTCAACGCTGTCTTCGGAGCATGGTGGACTATGAATTTCATGTAGCCCCTTCGTACAGGTCGACAGATGTAGCAGCGTGGCCATCAGCGAGATACACATGAAGGCCGGTATCATGTAATGGCTCATACTCTTGATCACTGTGTCCGCCATTGACCATCCGTACATTCTGTTAATGAGAGTAAAAGGTTTTAAGAAGCATCCTTACCCAAGATGAGTGGGGACATACACATTTCGATTTTTGACCCAATAGTATAAGAGTTCTGTAAGTTGTATAAAGTAAAAAGAAATCAATTCCCATGTTCAACAGGTGGAAATTCATAGTTTGCAAGATTTTGGGCCATGCAGCTAATAATAGCTGGTCCAAGGGCCATAATAAGGTCGTAAAAGGTCATATCAAGGTCGTAAAAATATAAAATTGAGAAACTCTCGAAATGCTCAAGGCAAATTTTTCTCGGGCAGTCCTGGACAGTCCCGGACGAGTTACTACCGACGCCATGCAAATTCACACAATTATTTATGGCCTGAATTTGTTAGGCGTCAATATGGCCCGGGGCTGTCCAGGACCTGATCGAACAGACCCTTCGTTTTGTGACTTAAGTCGTTGGCCCACAGCAGCCTTCTGTCTATTTCCAATCCTCGAATTTTCCCATAAAACACTTGACAAAAACACATAAAAACAAGGTACTTCATTCAAACCAGCCAACTACCCTGGCGTTCTATTGTATTTACCTGCCGCACAATGAATCCAATTTCTTCCGCAAGGCGGTCTGTACAGACCGCTCTGTCCAATCATCACTGCTGTTATCCGCTGTCGGTTTTACGCTGTAATTCTCCGACGAGTGAACAGTAATATTGGAAAGTCCCCAATACTGCGTTTCTTGAGCCACCGCATCATTACCGGTCATAATTTTGTTCATTAATCCGTCGCTACTTTCATTGCAAATCGGTTTATATCCATGATAGCTACAGCACCAGTTTTGCTCTCTGCCGGGAAACTGACGATTCATTTTCGAGCGTAAATTATTCATAACGAAGGTGATCGTATCCACCATCTCGTTCACGTCAGGTTGAGTTCTACAGGCCAATGTCAATAAAATTACCACCAGAGCAGCCACTGAATTATAAAACACCAACGCTGGACGGCCGGTGAATTGTTTACGATAAATTTCGTACCCCGTCAGAGAAGTGCAAGCGAGGGCTTGCCCCTCCACGGCCATCAAGCCCAAAATGGATTTCAACCCGTCGGAAAGGAGTAGAGGGTAATAAATGGCGTTATAAATCCAAACCGCCATCGTGACAACGAAAGCGAATAAACCGAAAATGCAAGAAATCGCTAGAACTGCTGTAATTTGAAGTCTCATCCTTTCGTATCTGGGCGATGTTGCAGGGCTGGGGTCGGAGAAAAACGACGAATCCCTGATTTCATGTTGGAATGAGCTTAATTTCTTTTCGAAGTCGCAACTGCTGATGTAGTCGTCGTGAGTGGCTCCATCCAAATGAACGTGGAACAAACCGTCCGCTTCGTTCTTCTTCCGTTGTTTCCTCAAGGAATTTTTCCCCATATTACAAGAATCCGGATCGAGCGATTTCAAGTTGATGCTTTTCCTTGTTGTTAGCTGACTATCTTAGCAATTGTATTGCCAGGATAGAGTACGACTTTTACATAAACCAGTGGTCCTCCAGTGGCCCTCGTGGGGACGAACATGGGAACATGGTTTCGAACGCCAATGAAATTTATTTGAGTTATGTATTGAGTCATCTCGACCAATAAAAGTTTCGACTACTTTGGAGACTGTGTGGATCAAAAATGTCATTATCGGATAAGCACCTTGAAAACACAGAATACTTCCGTATTTTAAGGTACTTAGATTTTCGACCCAATTTGATCACCTGCATTTTGACTACTTTGGAGACTGTGTGGATCAAAAATGTCAATAATATTGCATATTATGCAAGTGCCGTGTCAATTTGGTTCATTTTTGGGGCCAGAAACGTAAAATGTAAAACACTAAAAGTGCTAATACATCGGAAGTGCTGTGAGTTTTTCAAATTCCGGGTAAACGAACAAGTTTAAGATGAAGTTTGAAAAAAGGTTGGGATTTGAGGGAGATATGGTCGTATATGCCATATGACCAGATGTGGCGGATAGACGGACAGACACTTTTTCAAGAAGCGATTCTGAGTAAATGTTTATAAGTAAAAGTTTTTTCATAAGCTCCTATCCGATTTTCGGACAATTACAATACTTCAATTTGCATTTTAAATACGGAAGTAATAAGTAGGCACTTCATTTAATATACATCGTGATGGATTCATCCGTACAGCAGCGTATTACATCAAATTGGCCTTTTACATAAAAGATGAATGGCGTAGGCGAAATTCCCAAACGTAGGGTGCACTGCCCGATTTGTATAATATGGTTAATCAGAAACTTCGTCGAAAGTTTGCGCACCAGATGTGGAATTAATAATTGCTTTGTTGATTTCCATTATTCAACACCCCGATTTAATTCGCGAACAGTAGAGACGTCAAGTTCGGAAATTCACGATCCGTCTAGCGAAATGAGACTATTGATATCCGATCGGATAAATTTTATTATTATCGGGGTATGAGTGCTAACCCCAATGAAGCGATTATATTTTTCAATGCATATTTTCAAGCACTATTAAGGGTTCGTCAATTCAGTTTATTCATCGAGTATCCATTATTCTCCGAATAAGTAGTTTCTTGGAAATGCAGGCTATGAATTTCCCCGCCAACGTATCAACGGAAAATTGTATTTGTAGAATAATGGATGTAGAATAATATTCTACATAATAATAATATTCATCATATGATGAACCCACTCCAAGCCGAGCTGCCACGAAATCAGTCCAAATACCACGGATTCGGACCGTTTTATGCGTTCCGAAATTCGAAAGTACTATCCTGGTGTATTACCCATGTTTCCAATGGCAACAGCTATCCACCCATGAAATTTCTTATTGGGCGTCAACTGTTCGGCTTTACAGTGGCCCTAAAATGTACAATTGATAAAGTATAATATTCATGTCAAATTAGCTATAAAGTAAATGAAGGACATAAATAGTAGTCCTTTTCTCAGGTAGGTACCTGCAAGTACCTTTGGTGCACCTGTGAAGAACAGCAACCGAAATCGATATATCGTTTTAGTCGACCGCTTTACGGATTCAGAAATTGTACCATTCGGTCAAGAGGCGGTCTTCTGGTGAACAAAGTGTGAAAAGTGAGCAGCCGCGGAAGGAAATTGGCCGTGAATTCCGAGCGAAGGGAAGGAGCCGTAAGAAAAATTCGAGCTCCAGCAAAAACGGCTCATGTTGAGGGATGAAGTCAACGAAGCGGAATACGAGAGCCACCGAGAGAGGATATCCATGACTGGAATAGTAACCGATGCCGCGAGGTAGCGAAACATTTTAAAGCGAACAGGTCAAGTACGGAGAGGTAGAGAATTAAATAAGAAAGGCAATACCTACGACCTACGCGTTTGAAAGAAACTAGAGCTCACCCTTGTCGAGAATTGTACTCTTACGCCAAGATGGATAAACTCTGAGAAATTCTCCGGTGGCACATTCACAACCATCATGTGACGAGAGAGCGCGAGTTTCTCAAAATTGGTACCTTCTCGAGATGTGGTAGTCAACTGACAAAAGCGTTGGAGGTTTCCTTTTCCTCTATGGGTAAATTAATCGTGGAAACGAGCGGCGGCTCAGAATAAATAAATTGTTGCAGTTTAAACAAATTGTTCCATACATTTACTGACGAAAATGCCGAGCTGCCGATCGATTCTATAAGCCATAACGTTTTATATCCTTGAACACTCAAATCGGATCCTTATTGAGGTAGTAAAAAGGAACAGTAAAAACTGTTGATATCTTGGAAGTAAAGCGAACATTCGAATCCCAGGTTCATGAGTCCTTCCTGAACGGACATTTCAGCAAATGAAATTTCATTACACATAATTCGAAAACTGAGGGATACCTGGTCGGTTTTGTAAATGTATACGGCCATGGAGTCAATTTCACCGACGATTGGAACCTGTGAGAGGATATAACACAGTGAGTAACCCCCATTCTCTTCTTCACATTGAAAAATAACTCATTCTAGTATAATGTGTCGTTATTCAATTCCGTCGCCACATTCAGTTCTCTTGCCATTTCGGAATCAAGTGTAGTTTGCTGCGTTGAAAATAGATTTGCAGTAGGACGGATCGGGCCAAATACGAAGAGCGCAGCGCCGAAACATCTATTTTCTTTGACTCGTGTACGAATCCCAGCTTCAATCAAAATTATCGAAGAACAATACGGGGTGTAATCATTTGCAAATCGCAACCACTCGTATGACAGCATGTTCGCTCTTGTTTGACAGTCGTAAAACCGAGTTCAGGAAAGCAATGGCTGGCAATGATGTTCTACAACGATCCTCATCCCCCACCGTCGCCACTTCAACACGTCATGAGTGTATCTCCATCGGGCCAACCGCAGACGCAGGATCTCAGACCGACGCGTCGGATGTTTCGAGAGCCCGCGGGCCTGTCACGTCGCCGTCGCTTCCTCCCGCGCTGTTGTTGTTGTCCTAGCAACGAGGATTGTTTTAACTGAGGGCCAACGCTATAGCGATCCTCGTCAACAGCCCTAGGGCCCCGCCAACGCTGGTTAGCCCAGAAAACAACCCGACCGACATTTGGCATTCCGGCTCACGTTATACGCGCAATATCCGAACAGGAGTGCTAACCATAACAGACAAACCCATCATCTTGACTCCGCGCTCTAATCTTCAGCTTTTGGTGGCTCGTCGTTCCCAACTCGTAGTTACCTAACCACTAACACCACTGATCCTCGAGATTAACTAGGTTTTTGGCAGGTCGAAGAGGTAATCCTCGTTTTAGTCAATTTACTTATGCACGAAGGCGAGCAACTATTCTCAGTATGGGACTTGAAAATAACAACTTGAAAAGTTTCACGAGTTGTGAACTGCCTTGAAAACATTCTTTACATATTTTGGGTGTCAAAGGTAGTTAAACCGAAATGGACAGATACGCCGCAATAAAGGTTACTTTCCTGTCAAGATGCGACATTACCACAAAGATCAAGATACCTATTCTGCTAGGTATCCATTGTTGCCTTGTATTCTGTATGCGCGTGATGGTACTTAGTGTATGAATTATGTATGACATATGCATTGCATTATTACGCATTTGGTCTTCTCAATAAATGGACCAAAAAAAGGCATACCTATGTATTGATTTTTGCCACTTACGTAAAAATAGCATCGAAATAATTATCGTAAATATCGTAACATTTTTAGCACAAATTATCGTAACATTTTTGTTAACAGCGTAAATATCGTAACATTTTTGTCCCGAACTTCAACAATTTTCGAACATTATTCGAGTCAACTCGAACAGAGTTCCAATAACATCCTCGGCAGGAGTCGAGGCAGTGATAAACGTACCCGCTTTCCGCCCAGCTTGGGCTGAAGTTTCAAATTGTTAGCTCGAATTTCAGCTATCCCAGCGGTGTCGTTTGAAAATTTCGGAACTGTGGAGCCGTATCTGCCGTGAATCGGTCGTCGTTGGTTATTATTATTTCATTGGCTCGTTTGTCGCCGGCTCCTCGGGGACGAGTGGCGTTCCCTCTTCTATTTTCACAACGGCGGGGACACCTGCACTTGAATACAAAAACCCGTTGAAATTTTTATAAACGAACCGTCCGGTCGTTGTAATTCAAGCCTTTCCTGCCTTGCCTCCATTTAGGAAGAACCTTCCGTCTCCCCGGGGGCCGCAGGAGAATATTAGTATTTCCAGGAAAACCTACTGTACGGGATCTTGATGAAAAAACACGTTTAATTCATTATTAGGAAGCCCATTAGCAACTCAGTCTCGAAGCTGAACCTACGCGAAAGCGTTGAAGCGTAATCTAAACATTAAAATATAAACGTGAGAAAATTTGCCTTTGTGCTAATGGTCTTTCCATCAAAGGGGTAATGATATTCAGTGTTTTCTATATTCTAAGTGAAATTTGAAAGGAGCATTTTAGCTAACAATAGCTAAAGCTAGAAATAATGTATGCATACAGTATGAGATAGTTGCTCCTAGGGATAGTCTTTCGATTGCTGATCAATAGTTTGATGTACAGGACGACCTCTGTGTAGTAGGAGGAAAATCCTACGAAAAACGGTTCAATTAAATTTTCGCTGAGAACCAACCTAATATCAAAAAGTGGACCTCAAGAATCGTTTGATGAGGTTTGATAGCTCTTATCTGTGGTGTGTACTGTCCGACTTCAGAAAAACCCGAACCACTTCATCCTCTCTTCGTCTGCCTCGTGATTTATAGGCGAACGCTAATCTCCGGATTATTTTCGGTCCACTTCTAATGAGCGGAGAGACATGCAGGCAGCAGCTTCTTCCTCTGTAATCACAATCTGATGGCTCGACGTCTTTTCTTAACGATGAACCTCCCATCCAGAGCCACGCATTATCCGGGCATAGGCACCTACCCCTGTTAACATTCGCTCCGCTGTCGGGGCCCACTGACATTTGACTCGATGCCTCTCCGTATCTCATCCTGTTCGTCTCGATAGCGTTTATGACGAACTCCAAAAAGACAAGTACTGGATTCTTGATAGGCCGGAACGAGCGAGCGCTAATGGTCATTTATTCACGTTACAACAGTTCGGAACGATTCAAAGATGATAGGTAAAAACATTCAAGAAAGCTCAGTTGAGCTGGTATAACTTTCCTCGCTGTGCTGATGCTATCAAACCATTTTCCAAAAATGTGAAAAAAAGAGTCTGTTTCATAATGATAATATCCCATAATATTCCATAAAAATGTTCAAAAGACATTGACATTTTGCTGTTATTTTCAATTCCCATACTGAGAATAGTTGCTCACCTTCGTGAATAAGTAAATTGACTAAAACCAGGATTACCTCTTCGACCTGCCAAAAACCTAGTTAATCCCGAGGATCAGTGGAACATAAAATTATGTACCTACATCATTGTCTGCTGCTAGAAGTTTCAATTTTCATACAGATTTGAAACGCAACATCATACTTACCTACTTGACAAAGCTTCGGAGGCTGATGATCAAAAATTCTGAATCACCTTGCGGGAGTAGGATGTCGTAGTCCGTTCTGCAGAATAGCTAGAGAAAGAAAAAAATAAGTCACCTGTTCTTTCCACTTCAAGGAACAACCCAGGGACTACTTTGGAAGAACAAAAAATCTGGATTTAGGAAAGCGGCGATAAAAGCGAAATCCCTTTTTTCCCACTATGTGTAAAGGATAAGGTCAGGTCTTGTGGCAGGGGGTCCTTTGGGAACTGAAGAGCGATCCTTTCGCACAAACAGTTCTCAAAAGTCCCACCCCTCCTTCGGAGCAGATATTCGATCTATATCCCATACTTTGTTCAGGCAGGTAGGGAACCATAGGGCCTACCCTTAGGCATAGAAAACTTCTGGCGAGGAAGTATCACATTACTCGAGATCGAGATCACGATTGAACGAAAGCTGAAATTAGAGACGACTTGCCGGATATAAGGTAGAAAATGAGGAATTTCGAAGGGAGAAGAAGGAAAATGAGACATTACGATGGGAATTATATAAAATAAAAGTCGAAACCGGCGGTGCAGTAATAACTCAAAATTCGATACGTAAATTTTTCAACCAAAGCATCTTGATTTGAGGAAAATTTGAACTTGTAAAATTGTAAGCGCAAGTAGAACCATTTTTTGAACCTCCGAGCTCAATTTTTTAGACTGTTAAGTACAATAAGTGCCAACTTCTATTAGGTAGGTACTCCAATATGTAAACCTCCTCTTACAAGGTACCTGCCTACTCAATTTATCGAATAATCGGCAATTTCCGAGTCGAAATTCGATTTTTCTGGTGAAATTCGTACGTAAACGATTCCCGACTGCACGAGAGAGCTCAAGATTCGAGCAACGATTTAAGCGCCTCGCAGCAGAACTGAAAGGACTAAGTGGATTCAGCCGCACAATCCCACGAGCAGAAGTTTCGCTAATTGGTCCAAGTTTCCAAGTTTGTGAGTTGGAATTGAGACGATTTCAAGCACCTAATGTCGAGCCGAGACTTGTACGAGCGTGTATTCGCCTCGGCTTCTCGTCTTCCGCTGTTCCGGATTACCGATGGTAACCTACGTCTTAATGGATGATGGAAACGTAAATGTAAATGAAGGGCTGCCATGCTGAAGCTGTAGATCTTTCCAGCTTCACTCTAAATCAGCCCGTTCAACTAGCTGCAATTCCAGCTAATGGCCCACCACTTGATGGTCTGTTATTGTTCCCTCTTCAAGTTCGAATCGACTCTTAATTCCAATATTGTTAGGCAAATAGGTAATTTTCATTTTTGTAATTACTTCGTAAATATGGAAGTAAAAATCGTGAATATGGAGGTAAAAAGTGAAGTTTGGTTCTGCAACTTTCCTCACTCTCTCATATTTCGAGTTTATTAAAATTGAAATTTTCCTCTCTTTCAAAATTTGAAACTTGCGGTCTCGTACCGCTCGGCGGCTCTTCAATAAATTGCTCGCCGCTTCCTCCCAACGGAAGAAGTTGATGATCTCATTAATATGAATTCGGGGGAAAAAGAGACGGAAACACGCACGTGCTGCCTCGTTACCGGGCGGGGGCGACGGCGGCTCATAAACCGCCGAGCGGGCGTGTAGCCGGGGGAGCGGCTCGGGCTTGAGTGCGCTAATTGCGAGCGGACCCTTGATTAGGAGGGGTGGACGTGGGACCCTCGCGATGCGGCACGATGACGTCACCGCTCGTAATCCGCGTGCGTCTTCCGCTGCGGCGGGCAGCGGTTGCCCGACGCCGCCTCCGCCCGGCTACCTGGTCGTAGCTACATTGTCCGGCCATTGTGATTTGTAGCCCTTCGTGACACCCGGGGGGCTATAATTTTTAATTACTTATTAGTTTATGGTCGAGGATTTTCACCCTTTAAACCCAACAGAAAACGTTCGTTGGTAACACACGCAGGAGGTACGTCAATAGTTAGGCAGACATGGCGTATTTTTACCTTAAAGAATTCTTGGATAGTATCCACGTACGCGTACGTTTTAGAACCATAGAAATTTGATTTATACTAATTTGATGGCTTCAGCCATGAAAAATTTCGGCAAACACGCTATGCAAATTTTAAAACCCGCCTAAAATCAAAATAATATTTTATATACTCCGGTAACCGGACGTATTTTGATTTTAGGCGGGTTTTGAAATTTTTATAGCATGTTTTCCGACATTTTCGGTCGCTGTAGCCACCAAATTAGTCAAAATCAGATCGCTTTGGTTCAAAAAAGTATATATAAAAATATGGAAGTATTGTTTGCTATCTATAGGTACACCACTGGTTGTAAATGACCACAGATGGACACACAGATGTTCAGGAAGTGATTCTGATTAAAAGTGTATGTGTAGAAGTTTTTTCTGAAGCTCGGACACGGTTTTGAATTTTCCGACGGTTACAATAACTTTCATAACAATATGACCTGTGGAAAAATCGACGCAGAGAGCTCACGCCGGATTCGTATAGAAGCAACACGCGAAACCAACATTAGGGAAAATCTCCCCACATCGTTCAATGAAAATATTTTCCCCAACATTTACAAGACGAAACTGGATTGAAATGTGTTGTGTTTGTTGTGAAAGATGAGTATGGGAAACCTGCTTCCGAAAGGGCGAGCAAAGGGATCCCATCGACATCCGGCGCGTCCAGATGTTCTCTTTCGAATTCAATGGGCCACCGATTAGAGATTTCCTTCCGATCGGTTATCAACCGATTGTCCTATTTACTCCAACGTTTACAAAAGACGAGGAAAGATGTTTTTACGTGAATGCCTTGAATGAAGTCGAAATTCAAAGTTCGAGTGAAATCACAAAGGCAGATTTATGAAAAAAGGTAGGCACTTACCCCGCCTAGCCCTAAATTATTTCAGAAATAAGATACCTTTGTAATCGGTACCTACCGGGAAAAATGTTTTAGCAACGCCCCCTCAAACATTCATATTTTGCCTTCCAGAGGTTCCAGAACACAAACCTGGAATTTAAAAAAAAAAGATCCATACGCCGTCAGCAGCAAAACACATTAAAAGAATGATTAATGACATTGTCTGCTGTCATTAAATAAAAATTTCAGTTTTTGGATTTTACCGCCAACCTACTTGAAACTTGCCCAGGTAACATAATCTGCCAAGTATTCTCATTATATTAACATAAAACAGAAAAAAAAAGAATGATTCTATTTTTAAAATGTTAGCATGTAGCTACAGATCCCTCGATGTGCACCTTTTATAAGAAAACCCTCAATTTCATTTTCAAGTACCTACTCAAAAAAAAAAAAAATTTCAAAAAAGTCATGTGTCCAGTTTTTTGACGTTGTTGACCCCTTAAAATTTTTTTACCGAATTCAAGTATTCAGGGCCAAGTTTTAGGGCCAACCGCGTCAAAATCGGATCAGTGGTCAATTTTTTCAATTTCAACATTTCCCCTGTGGAAGTTGTTACGCGACACAGATTATTGAGAATAAAGGCCAATTTCACCAACAATAAAAACCTAGATTATGCCAAATAAACGATTTTGATGTCATAGTTTCGTTTGTGTCAAGATATGACATAATATGTCATAGAGACTTCAACGCTCGAAAATCATTATAAAAATCAATGAAAACTGCTTTGGTCAAACCCCAAAATGAACATTTTAGGTCCAATTTTACCAAAAATTCAAGCAACACTAGGGTTGGTGAAATCGGCCCTAAAATGTTCATTTTAGGGTTTGACCAATGCAGTTTTCATTGATTTTTATAATGATTTTCAAGCGTTGAAGTCTCTTAACTATTACAATATATTGGTAGTTTTGTAAAAGGGACCAGCTGAGAAGAAGCGACTTCAGGGGATCAGCCCTCGATCTAGACATCGTCGAGTCGTACAAGTCCCCTAATCAGATTATCACTAACGATTCGTACAAGCTTTGCAGGTTCTCAGCTGTACCTGGCATCGGGGGTGACAGGGGGTCGAACAGCAGGCAAACAGGGGCCAAACTGTAGCGAAGGGCCGAAGGGAAACCGCAGAGCCCTGAAATCCTCGTACGCGAACGGGGAGGATAAGGGCTGGTCCTCGGACGAACCACATGCGAACCAACACCGGTCGAATGTTAAGGGCTGTATAGGTACAATATAGGTGGTACAGTACTGTAAAACGTTTTACGAACTGCGAATATACTGGACGAAAATACTGAATCGTAAGTGGATAGATTCTACCGATAAAATTTACATATACATACCTAATATGTATATTATTTACATGTACCTCGTGAGTTTTCTAAATTTTTGATCCACACAGCCTCAAAAATAGTCAAAATAGACGCAATTATTTTGTTCCAAAAATATAAGTACCAGACGATGGAAGTATTGTGTGTAATCTAAGCGTCTTATAAAATTGTTCATATTACGTTTTCCCTTTCAATGTCTTTTCTCGAACTCTCAATTTCTTTGAGGACTGTAAATTGCGCGATCCAACCTTTTAGGAATATTTGCGTCGACACTTTCTTGTAGCCACGCGGCCTGTCGAAGGAACGTTTGTTATACAAGCCAATGTTTCTTTTTTCATGCCTAATTTTTACATTTTTGCCATCTCGATTCAAAGGGCGGGTATTCTCTTTGTCGTTAAATTTCAAACCCGAGTTCGTAAACCGTCGAACATTCGGATTCGGTTGTGTAGGTTCTCGACAAAGAAATGCCCTCCATCACCATTCCGCACGTTCTCCTCATCTTGAACTCCTCAAGTCTTTTGCTCTCGGATGTTTCATTGATTCCAAGGCCCTGAAACTTCTTCACGGCGGTAGAAAGTTAAAGTTCGCTTTCGTGGTCCCGCAACTCTCACTTGTTCGATTAGAGCTCTAAATGAAAAGCTAAACCGCTGCGGTTCCTACCTAATCCACGAGTTAACCGCTAAAACTGGTACCACCTACTTATGGTTGTATTTTCAGTACGGCTAGTGTTCGTCTGACGATAGTGCCAAATTTACATTCAAAGGTACTCATGAAGAAATGGTGAATAATGGTCTCTATCAATGTCTTTCATATTACCAAATTGATATTGTTACCGAATCGAATTCTGAATTCAAGCCTAAAAACAGAAACTCAAACTCATAATCACACTCAAATCGAACTGAAACCGAAATAGAAACTAAACTAATACTCCTGATAATACTCAAACTCAAACTAAAATTGATACTCAGAGTCAAACTAAAAAATAAAACTCATACTCAGCTCATCAAACTCATAATCAAAGTCAAAGTAAAACTGAAACTCATAATAACTCAAACTCAAAGCCAAAGTCAAACTGAAACTGGATCTCATAATCGAATCATATGTCAATTTCAAACGCAAAGTCAAACTTAAACAAAAACTGAAACTCGAAGTTCACCTTGAACTAAAACTGAAAATCAAACTCATAATCAGACTAAACTCAAACTGAAACTCATAGGTAATTAAACGCATAATCGAATTCAAACTCATACTCATAATTAAACTCAAACTAAAACTGGAACTCATAATAGAATTCAAACTCAAAGTCAAAGCGAAACTGAAACTCATACTCATGATCAAGCTCAAACTAAAACTGGAACTCAACCACGAACTTGAGCTCATAATCAAATTGAACCTAAAACCCATTCTCATAATCGAACTCAAAACCAAAGTCAACTTCTTAAACTAAAACTGAAACTTGAAGTTCAACTAAAACTGAAACTCATAATCGAACTCAAACTCAAAGTCAAACTGAAACTGTAACTGATACTCATAATCAAACTTAAAATAAAACTGAAACTGAAATCAAACTAAAACTGAAACTGAAATCAAACTGAACCTGAAACTCATACTCATAATCGAACTGAAACTCTAAGTAAAACTCATACTCATTATTCATTATCAAACTCAAACTGAAACTCATGATCGAATTCTTACTCGAAGTCAAACTGAAACTGGAACTCAGAGTCAAATTCAGACCCGAAGTTGACGTTGTTGAGAAGTTTCAGTTTGACTTCGAGTTTCATTATGAGTGTGTGTTTGAGATTCAGTTTGAATTCGTTATGATTTCATTATGAGAATGAGTGACAGTTTCAGTTTGAGTTCGAGTTCGATAACGAGTACCTATGAGTTTCAGTTTGATTATGAGTATGAACGTCAGTTTGAGTTTGATAATGAGTTTGAATTTGACTTTGCGTTCGATTACGAGTATGAGTATGAGATTCAGTTTTAGTTAGGGCTTGATAATGAGTTTGAGTGTGACGTTGAGTTTAATTATGAGTATGAGTTTCAGTTTGACTTGGAGTTTGATTATGGAGTATTTGCATGAGTTTGAATTCGACTTTAAGTTTGAGTTCGATTATAGGTATGATAATATGAGTTTCTATTGGACTTAGAGTATGATTATGAGTTTGAGTTAGACTTGGAGTTCGAGTTTGATTATGAATATAGTGTCAGTTTGAGTTTGATGTTGAGTGTGAGTCTGAGTTTGATTATAAGTTTGAATTCGACTTTGAGTTCGAGTTTGATGTTGAGTATGAATGTCAGTTTGAGTTCGATTATGAGTATAGGTATGAGTTTCAGTTCGAGTTTGACTTTGAGTTTGATTATGAGTGTGAGCGTGGTTATGAGTAGGAATGAGTTTTAGTTTGAGTAGAGTTTCTTAGTTCGCTTTATGTGTATGAGTTACAGTTCGAGTTTGGTTATGAGCATGAGTATCAGTTTCTGTTTGAGGTTGAGTTCCTGTATGAAGGTTCGATGAAGTGTGATTGGTCGATTGGTCTGTGATTGGTCGATAAATTTTATTGTTGTTTCCAAGCCATGTTATCATGTTCATCCCCCCTCTAACAGCCAGCGATCGGGTAGTGTTTGGCCTACTTTTATCCTCATCGATTGGGATCGGTCCAGCATAACCGAACCGAGCTGCTCAAAAAATGCTTTCTGTCTGTGCCGTAGGTAGATTTTAATCATCCATGCGCCGTAGGTGTATTATCAATAGAAAGCGTAGGTATAATATCATTCGTTCGCAGAGCGCAACCGACTACAAACGCCAATCGGCGCGGGGAAGAAATTTCTCGACCATTAGTTCAAAACTGGCGCTGGAGGATCAGAAATTAAATCCCAGCATCTGCTTCCGGATTCGAACGGGCAAAGAGAATCCTTCGCTGGCTGTGCCTTTCATTGAATGAAATGCGCTCGTTATAAAACAATCGACCCCCGGATAATCGGCCGCGCTTCTCCGCTTGATGAACGCTGGAGAAACTTGATATCAGGGATGAGCCAGCTGAGCAAGCCATTACATACATTGCAGCCGTTGAGAAGTTCAAAAGCAAAACTCGCCCTGGTGGAAAATGGGAAACGTTTCCCAGTTATAACGTTGAATATTAATCACTCGGAGTTCGAATAATTGACGAATCCGAGAGCGTAATTGCGATCGTAATTGAAGCTACCTGATTCACAAATAGGCAAAGACGAGTAACATTCCAATAAACAGTCTCCATTCAAAAACAGAGTCGGCACAAAAGCTGAGAAATCAACCTCCGGTCAGGATTTTGACAGCAAGGGCCGCAGTGATATCAGAAAACCATTCTATTCTCATATTATGACCTTTTTGGCTTAGCATTCAGTGCACCAGGGCGGGGTGCGGATATCCAACCTCACTCAATCCGATCAAAATTGTAGCATCCCCACGAATATTGTTTACACAGGCGTGCGGGAGTGACGGTTGGGGGAAAACTCAACCAACGGTGCGTAGATAGCACACAATACTCCCATATTTTGAGGCGTAAATTTTCGGCACAAATTTTGACAGCTTTGGAGGCTGTGTGGATCAAAATTCTCAAAAACTCATCATTCAACACATTCAAAACCTGCCAAGTTTCCGGTAAAAGAGAATATCTCCGTCTTCCGCCAGGAAAAACAAATATTTCAGGACCAAGAATGCAATATTTCAAATCGATTCATTTTTGTGGGCAGAAAAAAATTAAATAGAAAACACTAAAATTTAGTGTTTAATAACATTTAATGTGCCAGTGAATTAGGTATGTGCGTGAATTATTGAATTACTTGGGTTGGCATTATTTGGCCAACCTCTTGAATTGACCAACCTCAAGGACCCATAACCAGGATATCATCAATTTAGTTGGAATATTTTGTTACATGGACTATGTACCCATGCAGTAATGATCAGGGGGTCGATTTGAAGAGATCGAGCTTTACTTAAATAATGAAAATCGGTCCAATATTTCGAAGATTCTTTCCGGAAAACGATCAATTTATCATTGTATGCCATTATTCTATGGTTTATGAGTCGGTACCTAAATTGAGCCATCGAGGGAACGTTAAATAAAACGGCTTCTTCGTCATTGATGAAATTAATTGGCGTTCATTTAAAGCGGGGCCGAAAAACAAATCCGTTTAGCGATGCAGGAGATGAACTGTTTTCCTGGCAGCGGAAGACAGTGAATTGTTGACCGACCCCTTTGCTCAAGACAGTGAATAGTTGGAGTGCATTATGTGCGAAGAGCGCGTGTCCCGACCACTTAGCCCCTTCTAAAAGGGTTGCAACACCGACCGAGCAAATCCTACATTACCCTTCAACTACCCTGTTTCCCCTTTCCGCTCAAACCCTGGTTATCCTCGCAACCATATTAGAGGAACCGGCTCGCACCGAACAATGAACCACAATACCGCACCCTTCCACGTGAGGTGGCCTGATGCTAAATATTGCGAGTCTTGTACGAATTTTAGTCGGATCGGGAGTGTGGAGATGGAATATTTCAATATTAGAACCAGTGGTGCGTAGATAACACACAATACTTCCATATTTTGGAACGTAAAATTGTGACACAATTTGATCATATTTTGACTGCTTTTAAGGGTGTTTAGGTCAAAAAATTCAGTATTCAAATTTCAAAATTCGCCCAAAATAAAAAAACACCAGTTTTTCGGTACATAAAAAATATCCACATATTCTGCAAGGTAAAAGAAAGATTTTAAGACCAAGAACGCTCAAATCGGTTCATTTTTGTGGCCGGAAAAAAATAAAATAGAAAACGCTAAAAATGCAAATATATCGGAAGTACTGTGCGTTATCCAAATTCCGATTAAACAGGGTGTTAGGTCTTGAAGAGACAAACATTTCAGTTCAAGAAATTTGAAAAAAGGTTAAGAAATGAGGGAGTTATGGCCATTTTTGTAAATGACCACAGACGGACAGACGGACAGACGGACAGACGGACTAACGGACTAACGGACTAACGGACTAACGGACACACGGACACACAGACACTTGTTCAGGAAGTGATTCTGAGTAAATGTGTATAAGAAAAAGTTTTTTCTGAAGCTCCGTTCCGATTCTCGATTTTAGGACGATCACAATACTTCCATTTACTCTGTAAATATGGAAGTAAAAACCATGTATAAAATGTCACGAAAAAACGACTTTGCAAATTTTAAAACCCGCCCAAAATACATAGGTTACCTGGATACAGAGAATATGTACGTATTCTGCAAGGTAAAACGAAGATTTTAAGACCAAGAACGTTCAAATCATGTTTAGAATTGAAAAAATAAATAGAAAACCCCAAAATGCTAATATATCGGAAATACTGAAATTCATATTCCAGGTAAACAGGGATACAGGTGTGCGTCCGAAAGTATGAGACGACCCAAACTGGAAAAGCAGTACCTACCTTGACCTACCAAAACGTGCACCTCTGGTCACCTATGCCTGAATTTCATCACAAAAACGGTGATGAAAAAAAGTTCCTACATGAAAATTCTCTGGAAATTTCGCGGAGGACGAAAAAACAACATTTTTACCCCGCTTCGCTTCGAAAACATTCCATGAATCAAAACAATGTCGAGTACCTGTACCTAACAGTTTTCCAGCGATTCCATCTCGTCAGGTCCGGACGAAATGTTCATTTCAAATGCGGCACGTTCGTTTTCGTCTGCGCAGAGGTCGGCCACGTTTCGGAAATGTCGGCCAGTCGGATGAAATCTTCCGCTAACGTTCAACCGAGAAACCCGTCCAACACAAGCACGTAACTGGTACGCAATCGAAAAACAGAAGCGAAATGGGCTTGAACGCTCATCCGTAGATTTTTTTCCCTCTCTGAATTTTCACCGAAGGTCGGCACATTCCCACCGGTACAGTCTGATGCTCGTGTTCGACTTCTCAGCTCCTCGTTGAACCTTGAGCTGAAACAGTACAAAAGTCATTTCGGTTTTACGTGTTTTTACCAGCTTTCATCGCCTACGAGAAAGCGGGATTGGCTTAGCGAGGCATTGCACGTTATTGACGGTGCGCGGGGCCGATGAAAAAATTGCGAGGCAAAAATATCGTTACCGATGTTACATGCCCCAGATGTCAACAATAGGAATGGGTGTCGAGCTTTCCCAGGCTTTCATCAACTTGAAGAGGTGGTCAAGCCATTTGGAGCTACACGGATGCAACCACTTAACTCGAAAGGTCCGAACTCGGACTTTTTTTGCCGAGCTTGGAAAATTGGAATGACACCTGACCATCTAGATGAAAACAAATTTATTACGGCAATGACATAAAAAAGTCGGAGTTTCCCATAAATTTTATAAAACACTGCTAAGTAGATTAGTGCAATGGGTAAATACATGATTTTTCTGTGTATCTGAAGACGTAATAAATTAATGGGTGACCGCTCATCATCCGAACTAGATTTTTCGGGATATCCAGGAAAATAATGGTCTAATAATACAAGTTGGTAAAAGAACCATATAGGAGTACAAATTGTGACATTTCATCGGAATCAAGCTATTAAAAGTTTGATGAATACCTCCTACCCCACCCACCTTACACCCCTGTTAGGACCAGGTCCTGACATTTCGAAAAACGACTTATTTTTTGACATTTTAATTAGCTACATGAACAGGAGTTAATTAAAATGTCAAAAAATCAGTCGTTTTTCGAAATGTCAAAAATGAGTCTTGAGTGATGAAAATCAGTATTTCAGAAGTTGTACAGAACAAATAATGTTTTGTCATTAGTTGATGGCGGAGGTTGAGTGTGAAGGTGAGGGAATATTAGCCCATCATACACTCATTTTCTTCATTCATCCAAGCGCTTTCGCCCCTTAAGGCCTCTTCAGAAATTATCATTTTTCTTATAATTTTTCGCAAATTTTTTCGCAAAATGTTTTCTGTTGTTTTTTTGGAACAACAAAAACCGATTTTGATATATTCAAGTCCTAATCTATTCAAATCCTCCCTCTCATAAGTATAGAACAGACCAATAATACTCAAACAATTATTTCCAAGAGGTTGAAAAAAAAACCTATCTCAACTTCATTTACCCTCAGGACAATGCAAGCCATTAGTAAAATCCCAATAATGTAGGTTAAGCCCTTGCGAGAGCGTTTCAGAAGTTTACCCCAAACTAAATTTCCATTTTCTTCATGGTATGCGTTGTAAAATTTGGAGTAGTCAGAAATGCCACAAACATTATCTATTGAAATATATTAGCAAAATTTCTTCGACTGCCTGTCAAGCTGGTATGTTCACGGTTCATACAGCTTAGTAACCAGAAAAGAGAATCGTATAGCAGGAATAATCCTTTTTGAAACCCGTCGAAAGCCCTTCACCTCAGCTTGGCCGGAATCTCAACCTCATTTTGACTGATCTTCCCTTCGGTCGGAGGAAATTACGAAAGCAATTACAGTTCAGTGCAGTTCGAAAGGGATTATCTGTTTCAGGAACGAACATGCTGAAATATTCACCAGCCCTCCAGAACGTCCGACTCACCGCCTCCAGGAAAAAGGGTTTGAATATTTTATGAGGTTTTCGTATTTTATACGTTGAAGTGGAAACTGAGCGGAGTCGAGCTCGATATAACGACCTTTGGTTTGCATATTGCAGATTCGTGAAAATTGTATGAGCTACATTACAGTCGAAATATATAACACCTTTAACAACCGTTAACGAGAAGTGTCTGCGATGCTTTTGAAGGCAAAAATTGAATACGTTTACGAAATGATGGCATTATCATTCATGACGTGATCTCATCCAATATTTCAGGGATTTCTGGCGAGCCTGGTATGATCGCAAGAAAATTTAATTATTTAATTAAAGGTACCTGCCGATCAGTATCCATCAAAACCAGTCCAACGTTGAAATTCAATGTTCCACTCATTATTATCTTGTGATGTTCGAATTACCAGGAATTTTTCCTTCCCTCCTGATGCAGAATGTCCCTATAGGGCGGTTTTCTTTATGTTAACTGTATATGGCGTAGATCAACCCTTAACTTCGTTGATTAGTCAAGCGCTGATTTAAGTCGAGTGATTATGGTAGCGATGAAGCAAAAGAAATTCGGCCATGGTAGTGACTGGTGACTCTTGCGACTCCTTTGACTCTTATGACTCCTCCGACTCCTGTGACTCTTGAGACTCTTGTGCCTCTTGCGACTCCTTTGACTCTTGTGACTTTTGCGACTCCTGTGACTCCTGTGACTCCTTTGACTCTTGCGACTCCTGTGACTCTTGCGACTCTTGTGCCTCCTGCGACTTCTGTGACTCTTGCAACTCCTGTGGCTCTTGCGACTCTTGTGACTCTTGCAACTCTTGTGACTCTTGCGACTCTTGTGACTCTTGCGACTCTTGCGACTCCTGCGATTCTTACGACTTTTTAGACTTCTGATGGGCGTGAATTGTTAGGACCTGTTGAAAGTTTGAACGCAAGGGCCTCTTGAGAGCGTAGGTCCGTTGAGTATAAATAAAAGATGATCATAACGAGAAGCAACACGCGAAGGTCCATCTCGTCTTTCCTGAAATACCTAAATCTAGGCAAATCGACATGATAATTTTGACACCAAACCAATTTTTAAGGAAAATCAATTACCCTGAACATCCGCCTATACTTGAACAATGGCATGTTTACAATAAACACCATCATTTATGGAGCTTCCTGTCTCACTTGGTCAACCTTTGGTCTCCATTATCCTAAAACTCGAGCCACGATTCCCCCGTGGAAGGAAGATGACACCATTATTATTAACTCGTCTCAAACGGGGCTAGACTTAGGCCCTAGAATCCACCTCTTTCAGCTCTAAGAAGAGGTTCGGATCCCCTTTTCAAAAAAAAAACCCCAGAGAAGATCATTGACGATGTGCAGGGAGGAGTGAAGGAAATCTGCCATGAGGAGGAAGAACTGCGTCCTGTGAGCGATGAATGCTCCGGACAGTGAGACCTCGTACACCGGTGTATAGAGGATGTTCTTTTCATACTCTTCGTGTCCGTCACGGCCTTTTCATATTTAAATATATCCTTTATGCTCCGAGCTAAGCATGTGCTTCTTGTGAGCATACGACGTGATAGTGGAAGGGAAGTGGTGTCGCGTCTTCAGACATTCGAGGCAACCATTTCCCCCAGCCGTGATGAAGTGGTGAGATGTTTTTACAAAAATGAAGCCAACCGCTCAACGTCAACAGGCACGAGGGGCACCTTGAAAATGAACTCTTATTCAAGATGAAATTTTTTCATGACAAGGTTCTTTGTGAGGGCTTCGAGCTTGAAATGAATCTTTTTCGCAGGTTGCTCCCCAATGCGGGCTTCGAGTAATTAAATCTAAGCCATTGATGGGCAGGTACGATGTGTTTACAATATTTTCTCTTAAAGGTACCCCTATCGAATCGTAGAGTGTAAGTATGCTCAATACGTATATCTAGATAAATAACAATATCCGGGGGCACAGCTCATGAAGTGATTTTTTCGTGATTTCGATCTTAATTAACTAAAACGGACGTAACTTCCTCAATTTCACAAGAAAATTCAATTTTGACTATACCGTTGGAAAGAGCGTTAAATTTCCAATCACCCTAGAGTACCAAAAGTTCTGTGAGGTAGTTTATTAGGACGAAAATCAATCGGAAAAGCGAAATTCGTCAAACCTTGAAAATCTCCGCTTTTTTCAACTCTTGACTTTTTTCGAATTTGAAAACTCGTTCATCCAATCAAGGCTCCATGAACATTTTTGGATTTGAAGCAAGGACGGCATCCCCCTCCTGCTGGATAACAATATTATATTAGAGTTCCTATGGCGAGTATGGGGGAGCAACGGCGAGTAATCCCGAACGACACAACTCATACACATCAGCTACAGGGCGGATATTGACCGCAGGATGGTAAAGTTATAAGGTGAGATGAGGCAAGAAGGGACAGCTTAACTGCTTGGAAATCGCATTAAGACATCAGCTTAGCACCCCCTTCCTACCCTATATTCTCCATTCGAACCAAAGCCACGTGGAAGGGCTTTTCGTAACTTCATAACGCCCCCAGTTCAAAATAAAACGTTTTCTCTGGCGCCATGGCTTTCACCGGAGCACGAAAGGGTGGGAGGCGTTGTAATCAATTTCATCAAAAACGAATTAACGTTAAGCGCAAAAATCGCGAGGATGAGAGCGGGTAAATCCGGATTTTTTACTCGAAACGCTCCAACATCATTAGTAGGTATAGGATGTATTATAACACTCCCATACATGGGACCGAACAATTAAAATGCAGAGCATATAAAGTCCATAAGTACCAGTTTTTTTAATGCCAAGGGTTGAAAAAAAGCAGAAAATCTTGCCAGTCGTAGAAAGTTTGTTTCACAATACAAAAATTTTTGTCCCAGATTTTTTGGACATCAATTTTGGGAATATCGAAAGAGCTTGGAGCAATAATAATAAAAATTTGTGGTTAAAATAAACAGCCAAAAAATCGTACCCAACACAATCGATTTGGTAAAAGTTAAAATGCCGTCAGGACACGTAAGTTTTGTGTGTGGGAAACCGGATCTGAGCTGTAATTTCGATAACAATAATTTCAAGTCTCGTCCACGTTCGGTCGCAACTCATTTTCGATCCTCTCATTGAAATCGGCAGCCTTGATGGGGAACCGATGCGATACCGGATTTGAATGGAACCTGTTCACAGGTGAACTAAATTGAATAAAGCACTTCAAGAGGGATCGCAGATCCTGAGAATTTCTCCAGAACGGGTCCTCCACCTTTTCAAGATGCCTCCCTTTTCACAAAAACCCGTTTCATCATATTTTTTCTCTCCGTTTTATTCCGTCCCAGGGTCGTATTGTTTGGTTATCGAAGAAGAGAACGACAGGGACATTGGTTCAGTTAGGGACGGAATAATTGTTTTGCTCTAGGGACAAAAGGGGTAAATATAATGGGATGAGAAGAACAAGTACAAAAACTGCTCTTCACTTATTTCAGCTGAAGGGACATCTCCGGAACGCTCGGATCCTCGATTCTATTCATTCCTACTGATGAATTCAGGTCGGGTTTGTTTTCACAACAGCGACCCATGGCAGTTTCTATAATTAACAGAATCTATAATACCTGTTGTTAATTGTCGGTCAAGCCGACTCATAAACTTATGGTTATTGTGCGTGGCCTTCAAATTCAATTGTGGACATTTCGATTGAAATTCAAAACTCTTCCTATGGGTCGAAGGATTACACAGGGTGCCTCGGACTTGGTCTAAAACGAAAAATTGGGTGTAACTAGTCCGAAAATGGAAGAAAATGCAGCGGCAACTGCATTTTTCCATCTCAACTCGTTTCCAAAATATGATTTTTAAAAGCTCTTCTTTTGAACCACGTTTTGCTCCATAAAACCCATATCTCTTCAGTTCACAACTACTTTTGGTTCATTTTTCTTAAGAAATGAACCTTTTTTTAACTTTAACGGCATTTTTGGATTCAGCGTTAAATTGTGTGCACCAAAACCAAAAACTAACTTCCAAGTACCGCAAAGGGGGTTGAATCTTTAAAAATCGAGACGTTTTTTGAAAATGCATGCTATCTGCATTTTGAGAAAACGTGCTAGGTAGTTGTTGACAAGATTTGTCATTAACATTATTTTTAATGTCAGGACAACTTCGGCAAGTACGAATGGGCTTTCGATGAGCTTTCTAATGGTGTGGTCAACTTTGCGATTCTCTTTTGATTTCATGGAGAAATTCGAATTTGAATGCGGGAGACAGTATGCACCTAGAGAAACAGAGAGGCAAGAGTAGATAGTCGAAGGATTTTGCTTTAGCAGTTTGGGACCAGGCTCATTTTCTAGGTTTCAAAACTGCTGATCATCATTTTTTGAAAAGCAATATTTTGAAAAATTTAAGGAATGGGATTTCAAGGAATAAAATTTAAAAAATTGATTTATCACTCATTGAAAATTAGAAAATCTGCGGACAATGAAAGGACAAATATAGAATTTCAGCATTTTCCACAATTCTGATCGATACCCGCCTAATTTTGTATCGCCCAATCTGCATACGCGATAACGTGACGTAGCAAGTAGAGTTCAGCGTACCCTACACCTTGATCACCCCTTCCGACGGCAGATGGCACCACTTACGACTCGTCGTCGAATCGAATCACCCTGAGGAGAATTCACTTGCTCATTTCCATAACCCCTAATAGTACGGATGTATGGGCAAAGCACCGGGATAAGAGCACCCCCGTACCAAAACCCACCCCCACCCTTACCACCAACCCCGCACCTACCCCCCCCCACCCTTACCACCTTGGTCTCCTGCTGTTCTGACTCACTCATTTCCCTTCAGCCCAAAATTGATGTGACGATTCCGAGCTCGCTCTCGTAATCCCGTTAGGAAGGACTCAACTCCCCCTGCTTCTGCAATTTCCTCCCCCTCATTTTCCGTCGTACCCCCGTTCTACAGTTGTCATTTTGCGATTAAATATTTTACAAAAGGGTAGGCGCTGTTTGATGGAACGCAAGTCAAACAAAGATTAGTATTTGATGGAGCTTTATTTCTAGCGGTAGTCGGCAGATAAATTATGTTTATCCGAAGAACAATCCGGTGCTTCATTATTTGCTGACGTTCCGAAGAATAATTTTCTTTCTCTCAGGCTCGCGTATTTGGTCATTTCAAGGGTTCCAAAGGCGTGTAGGAATTTTACAAATTTTTCGTTGAGCCAGAAGACGCAAGACCAAGACCATCTAATGTAAGCATACCTCTGTATAGATACTTTTCTAGAAGGCTTAAAAAATGAATAATAGCCCGTAGAGAAATGATTTTCTCTGGTGAAAATCGTTTGAACGTGTAACAACTACCAAATCCCACAGGTATGAAAATCTCATATAGCAACTTGAAACAAAAAATCTCATACCTATTACATTTTACGCCTCGCCCCTAGGGAGGAATCAATTATACTTAGAAGACACCATAGCTCGAGGCACCCGAAGAAAACGATCGGCAACGTCCCGAGGTGGCATGTAATATCGAAAAGGATGAGTAAGTGCTGAACGAATGTGATGCCGAGGTAGCGAGAAAAACAAAACAAGATTCGAAAAAAACGAATTGGAAGAAGTAAAAGGATAAACGCATAATATCCATTAGGAAAGGAATGAACTCGTATTATTTTCTCGGCCTCTTAAGTGATTTCCTTGCCGGCTATGATGAGAACAGATTAGTTTCTGCTTTGGTGGGGATACAAACGGTTTGATAGGTGACTCTTTTGGAAGGCCGCGCCTCGGGGGCCTCCCGTATTCGAGGTGTCGGTCTCCCAGCCGACAAGGAGATCTCATATGGAGGGAGATGATCATTATTGATGCGAGAAGGTTACACGAGAGCCGCGGGAGGACAGTCAACGTGCGTGATGGCCCTAATAAATCAGACCACCCCTCCAGCGGTACGGGCATTAGTCACAACACAACATAAAGGAAAAACGACGCCCTCTGCGTTTCGGACTCCAATGATCGCGAAGATTCTTGTTCTAGCATTGGAGTCGCAGAGGTGGAAACTGTTGTAATCATACAGGGTGCCCCGAACTTGGCGTAAAAAATTTGCGTGAAAATAAAGACCGAAAATGGAACAAAATGCCGCCAACCGCATTCTCCTATCTCAATCCGTTTCGAGGATACGATTTTTTAAAGGTTATTCCCCGGGAAAAGGACACGAAAACCAAACGAACCCTAGAAACCCACATTTCCCCCCTCCTCCTACTGCTCCTACTCCTCCTCCTCGTCCTCCCACCTCCCCCTACCCATCCAAATTCTACCCCTCCTACTCCTCCTTCCCCCATCCTCCTCCTACTCCTCAACCTCCTACCCCTATTCTCCTCCTACTCCTACTCCTCCTCCTCCTCCTCCTCCTCCTCTTACTCTTCCTCCCACCTCCCCCTACCCATCCAAGTTCTACCCCACTCCTACTCCTCCTTCTCATTTCCCTCCCCCTACCCATCCTAATTCAATTCTTCCTACTCCTCCTCCCCCTTCCTCATCCTCCTACTACTTCTCCCCCTCCTACCTCCCATACTCCTCCTCCTCCTCCTCACACTCATCCTACTACTCCTACTCCTCTTCACCCTCATCCACCTTCTCCTCGTCATCCACCCCTCCTCGGACCGTTACTTCGCATCCTCATTCTCCTTCCCCTTCCCCTCCTCCGACTTCGAATCTTCTTCCCCTCCTTCTCGCCTTCCCGCCTCCTCCTCCCCTCTTCCTCATCATCCTCTCCACACCAGGGGAGGAGGAAGAAAAGTTTGTTTTGAATCGGAGAAACGTGGGTTTCTATTTTGACAATTGTGTTTTTTTGAAAAAATATCATCTTGGAAATGGTTTGATTTAGAAAAATGCCGTTGATGGCGTAGTGTTCCATTTTCGATCTGGTTGGCCCGATTTCGTTAACCATGTCAGGGACACCCTGTATTTTACTCATTGAAATCTCACGGTTGGTTGAAACGCCCATTCAGTTAAGATGGTTGCAGTTTGTGGAATGAGGGTTTCAGCCGGTCCTCTTTTAGCTCTTCCTCTCTTCAACTTCATTCTCTTCGCCTTGAAGGAATTCCCTTGAAAAACCTTAGCACATGACGAACATTTCTTCTGCAGCCGTCGCCTTCCGTTTTCTTTCGATTTAATCCCGATCGAAGGGTTTCTGGATGTTTCGTGCTGTTCAGCACCCGACGACTTCTTTCGCGGTCTGCTATCACACGTGAGATGTGACGCGACAATCCTGAATAAATTAAATTCGAATTTACATGTGAGAGGATAAATTGTATGCCTACTATATGTATGGAATAGAGAGTGTCATGGAAAGAAGGTATTTTTCGTCCAAGAAAACGCTACTTCCGGCTAGAACATCATATTAATGTGACTTTTATTTACGCATGTTCTGGATGCGTAATGATTGAGAAACATGGCATTCAATCTCTCAACCACAATCTCTTCTTCTCTGCTTTAGTATTGACTTGAAATGCGTCAATTAACCACAAACCACGTTCTGCTACCACTCTCGTTAATATATCGAATCGACCCGGAGATTCGATTCAAGTTGTTTTCAGAACCATCTATTGTAAAATTTTGAAAACATTAAAATTTTTTGTGTTTCGTCAAAAACGCGAAGCCCTGCGCCACGATGGAACGAATGTTTCACAATTTATTCGCTCAACTTTTATCCTACGTGTGATTCAGCTCCGCAGACTCGTCTTTCTTAGTCATCGCTGCCGTTGTCTGAAGAAGTACAAAGCGGGATCAGATGAAGAAAACGAACGCCTTGTCGCAGTCGTCACAATCACAATTAATCCTTCCAGCTAGCGACAGCCTCCACCCTTCGATCCATCAAATAATCCTTCCTCCATCTCCACCGACATCCTCCCACCTCCTACTTCTTGAGCTCCTTCTATTTCCACCGTAGGCCAGTCCAGCCCAACGATTTCTGCTCTTCCAACAGCTCACGAACCTTATAGCGATCTTTGAACGGCCATAATTTCCCTTTTTACTTCTACACTTCTCGAAAAAAATGGGAGTGATGAAGCGATCGTCAGAAAAACGGAAATGAGACCGCAGAACCTAAAATCGCCATAGCTTTAATGAATTTCGACCTTTTTTACGATGTGCAATATATCAAACAAAATAGCTAATAACTGTTGGCCGTTTTCATTTCCATATTTACAAAATAACGGAAGTGAGTATTCGAATCATCCTACAATTGAAAATCAGAACAAAACTTCAGAAAACACTATTACTCAGAATCGCTGCCGAAAAGGTAAGCAATCAACGAACCTATTTATTTAATTAGAGCTACCCAACAAACCATAGATTTGACTTAAACTGTCGAACGCGGGCCGTATTTTCGTACTTTGATACCGTAAGGTTTACTCGTCAGTTATGTCTTGCCAAAAGCAAGTTTCATGCAAAATGAACTCAAACTGAAACTGAGGTTCAAACTCAAAAGGAAGCTCGAACTCATAATCAAACTCGAAGTCAAACTCACAATGAAACGTTAACTTAAACTCATAATCGAAATCGAGGTCAAACTCAGCATAAAACATTAACTCAAACTCATAATCGAAATCGAAGTCAAACTCACCATGAAACATTAACTCAAACTCACAATCGAAATCGAAGTCAAACTCACAATGAAACAGAAACTCAAACTCACAATCGAAATCGAAGTCGAACTCACAATGAAACAGAAACTCAAACTCACAATCGAAATCGAAGTCAAACTCACAATGAAACAGAAACTCAAACTCATAATCGAAATCGAAGTCAAACTCACAATGAAACATTAACTCAAACTCACAATCGAAATCAAAGTCAAACTCACAATGAAACAGAAACTCAAACTCACAATCGAAATCGAAGTCAAACTCACAATGAAACAGAAACTCAAACTCACAATCGAAATCGAAGTCAAACTCACAATGAAACAGAAACTCAAACTCACAATCGAAATCGAAGTCAAACTCACAATGAAACAGAAATTCAAACTCATAATCGAAATCGAAGTCAAACTCGCCATGAAACATTAACTCAAACTCACAATCGAAATCGAAGTCAAACTCACCATGAAACAGAGACTCAAACTCACAATCGAAATCGAAGTCAAACTCACAATGAAACAGAAACTCAAACTCACAATCGAAATCAAAGTCGAACTCACAATGAAACAGAAACTCAAACTCACAATCGAAATCGAAGTCAAACTCACAATGAAACTGAAACTCAAACTCATAATCGAAATCGAAGTCAAACTCGCCATGAAACATTAACTCAAACTCACAATCGAAATCGAAGTCAAACTCACAATGAAACAGAAACTCAAACTCACAATCGAAATCGAAGTCGAACTCACAATGAAACATTAACTCAAACTCACAATCGAAATCGAAGTCAACCTCACCATGAAACAGAAACTCAAACTCACAATCGAAATCGAAGTCGAACTCACAATGAAACAGAAACTCAAACTCACAATCGAAATCGAAGTCAAACTCACAATGAAACTGAAACTCAAACTCATAATCGAAATCAAAGTCAAACTCGCCATGAAACATTAACTCAAACTCACAATCGAAATCGAAGTCAAACTCACAATGAAACAAAAACTTAAACTCACAATCGAAATCGAAGTCAAACTCACAATGAAACAGAAACTCAAACTCACAATCGAAATCGAAGTCAAACTCACCATGAAACAGAGACTCAAACTCACAATCGAAATCGAAGTCAATGTTTTATTGTGAGTTTGACTTCGATTTCGATAATGAGTTTGACTTCGATTTCGATTATGAGTTTGACTTCGATTTCGATTATGAGTTTGAGTCAATGTTTTATTGTGAGTTTGACTTCGATTTCGATTATGAGTTTGACTTCGATTTCGATTATGAGTTTGAGTCAATGTTTTATTGTGAGTTTGACTTCGATTTCGATTATGAGTTTGACTTCGATTTCGATTATGAGTTTGAGTCAATGTTTTATTGTGAGTTTGACTTCGATTTCGATAATGAGTTTGACTTCGATTTCGATTATGAGTTTGAGTCAATGTTTTATGGTGAGTTTGACTTCGATTTCGATTATGAGTTTGACTTCGATTTCGATTATGAGTTTGAGCTAATGTTTCATTGTGAGTTTGACTTCGATTTCGATTATGAGTTTGACTTCGATTTCGATTATGAGTTTGAGTCAATGTTTTATTGTGAGTTTGACTTCGATTTCGATTATGAGTTTGACTTCGATTTCGATTATGAGTTTGAGTCAATGTTTTATTGTGAGTTTGACTTCGATTTCAATTATGAGTTTGACTTCGATTTCGATTATGAGTTTGAGTCAATGTTTTATTGTGAGTTTGACTTCGATTTCGATTATGAGTTTGACTTCGATTTCGATTATGAGTTTGAGTCAATGTTTTATTATGAGTTTGACTTCGATTTCGATAATGAGTTTGAGTCAATGTTTTATGGTGAGTTTGACTTCGATTTCGATTGTGAGTTTGAGTTAATGTTTCATGGCGAGTTTGACCTCGATTTCGATTATGAGTTTGAATTTCTGTTTCATTGTGAGTTTGACTTCGATTTCGATTGTGAGTTTGAGTTTCTGTTTCATTGTGAGTTTGACTTCGATTTCGATTGTGAGTTTGAGTTTCTGTTTCATTGTGAGTTTGACTTCGATTTCGATTGTGAGTTTGAGTTAATGTTTCATGGCGAGTTTGACTTCGATTTCGATTGTGAGTTTGAGTTTCTGTTTCATTGTGAGTTTGACTTCGATTTCGATAATGAGTTTGAGCTAATGTTACATTGTGAGTTTGACTTCGATTTCGATTATGAGTTTGACTTCGATTTCGATTATGAGTTTGACTTCGATTTCGATAATGAGTTTGACTTCGATTTCGATTATGAGTTTGAGTCAATGTTTTATTGTGAGTTTGACTTCGATTTCGATTGTGAGTTTGACTTTGATTTCGATTATGAGTTTGAGTCAATGTTTTATTGTGAGTTTGACTTCGATTTCAATTATGAGTTTGACTTCGATTTCGATTATGAGTTTGAGTCAATGTTTTATTGTGAGTTTGACTTCGATTTCGATTATGAGTTTGACTTCGATTTCGATTATGAGTTTGAGTCAATGTTTTATTATGAGTTTGACTTCGATTTCGATAATGAGTTTGACTTCGATTTCGATTATGAGTTTGAGTCAATGTTTTATGGTGAGTTTGACTTCGATTCCGATTGTGAGTTTGAGTTAATGTTTCATGGCGAGTTTGACCTCGATTTCGATTATGAGTTTGAATTTCTGTTTCATTGTGAGTTTGACTTCGATTTCGATTGTGAGTTTGAGTTTCTGTTTCATTGTGAGTTTGACTTCGATTTCGATTGTGAGTTTGAGTTAATGTTTCATGGCGAGTTTGACTTCGATTTCGATTATGAGTTTGAGTTTCTGTTCCATGGTGAGTTTGACTTCGATTTCGATTGTGAGTTTGAGTTAATGTTTCATGGCGAGTTTGACTTCGATTTCGATTGTGAGTTTGAGTTTCTGTTTCATTGTGAGTTTGACTTCGATTTCGATTGTGAGTTTGAGTTAATGTTTCATGGCGAGTTTGACTTCGATTTCGATTGTGAGTTTGAGTTTCTGTTTCATTGTGAGTTTGACTTCGATTTCGAATTTGAGTTTGACTTCGATTTCGATTATGAGTTTGGGTTAATGTTTCATTGTGAGTTTGACTTCGATTTCGATTATGAGTTTGAGTTAACGTTTCATGGTGAGTTTGACTTCGATTTCGATAATGAGTTTGAGCTAATGTTACATTGTGAGTTTGACTTCGATTTCGATTATGAGTTTGACCTTGATTTCGATTTTGAGTTTGACTTCGATTTCGATTATGAGTTTGACCTCGATTTCGATTTTGAGTTTGACTTCGATTTCGATTATGAGTTTGAGCTAATGTTTCATTGTGAGTTTGACTTCGATTTCGATTATGAGTTTGAGCTAATGTTTCATTGTGAGTTTGACTTCGATTTCGATTATGAGTTTGACTTCGATTTCGATTATGAGTTTGAGTTAATGTTTCATGGCGAGTTTGACTTCGATTTCGATTGTGAGTTTGAGTTTCTGTTTCATTGTGAGTTTGACTTCGATTTCGATAATGAGTTTGAGCTAATGTTACATTGTGAGTTTGACTTCGATTTCGAGTATGAGTTTGACTTCGATTTCGATTATGAGTTTGAGTTTCTGTTTCATTGTGAGTTTGACTTCGATTTCGATTATGAGTTTGACTTCGATTTCGATTTTGAGTTTGACTTCGATTTCGATTATGAGTTTGAGTTAATGTTTCATTGTGAGTTTGACTTCGATTTCGATTATGAGTTTGAGCTAATGTTTCATTGTGAGTTTGACTTCGATTTCGATTATGAGTTTGGGTTAATGTTTCATTGTGAGTTCGACTTCGATTTCGATTATGTGTTTGAGGTAATTTTATGTGCATACCTCGTTGAGGATTTTTATCCCCTATGTCCTAGCCTTAATATCGCATCAGATGATTGTCATCTAAAATGACTAATCGGCTGAGTCATTGTCAAAACATTTCACAGAAACATTCTTTTCTTACGAATACGAATGAGTCGCGAATTTGGATTCCGCCCGGACTTCAGTTCCAGCGACGGGCCTTCTCGGAATAAAGCGAGCCGATTTCCGCCGGGCCGGCGTTTCGGCCGACATCGCGAATACTTCTTCGGACAATGGTGACGCCCCTCCTTCTTCGGAACGGTTCTTCAGCACCGGCCATGGCGGTTTCTTCCGAGCCTCACGTCCGCAGTCCGACACGTAGTTTATTGTAGGAATGATTCCCCGCCCGGACAACAGGCCAACAACTGTCACGTAGAAGTCGGAACTGCCGGTAGATACCAACAATAGGTCTTCAGTCCTTCGTGCTTCAGTCGCTAGACGTGTCCCGGAGATGCGGCCCGTATTATGGGATAGATATAACTTCTAGGGCCGCAAAGATGAGATAGATAGACAATCTTGTTGAGACACTGGGAAAATTGCTAGCTGCCATTACTGCCGTGTCTTACTGGCGTATACTGTAATTACGGAGTAACTAAAAAAAACGAATCTCACGCCGGATTGCACCGAGGATTGTCCAAGGGTAACATTGGAACGACTGTAATAAAATTAAAGGAAATATTAAATTATCTTCGGTGAAGAAGACTACCGACTCTACAATAAAGGAAGCTCCTCGCTCGTGAGCTACCGTAAATTCAATTAAAAACGTGAACCAACATTAAAAGGTATAGCCGCGTACCGCTAGGGCGGCGTGAGGAGCCGCAGGTTCTGTGTACTAGAATTTTCGAGGATTCCTTATTCACTTCTATTTTTGAAGGTTCCAAAAAATAATCAAGTGAAAATAATAACGGCTACTTATTTTTCTATCAATAATCAACTAAGGAGAAAAAATGTATTGGGCTTAATGCCGGTTTTGGTTGATTATTCAACAATAAACCATTGTAATCGCCCAAGAAAAAATTTTTGCGTTATAAATTCCCTGAAAATTTCATAGTTTATGTTTCAAAGGGTGTAGAATCCAAATCCATAATAAAATACATCCGTTAGCCCCAGTTTACTGACAAAATGTATCCAACCGATATCCGAAGAAGCTTCAGATAAAATTCACCAAGTTGGAATTTATATCAAATTTGAATGCGAAAATTGGAAAAGTTTATCCGAAGCTTCCTCGGATAGATAACTTTTGTCAATAAACCGACCCTTCGTCCGTTAGTCCGTGTGTCCGTCAATCCGTGTGTCCGTCTATCCGTGTGTCCGTATATCCGTGCGTCCGTCTATCCGTGCGTCCGTCTGTGGTCATTTACAAAAATGGCCATAGCTCCCTCAATTCTCGACCTTTTTTCAAATTTCTTGAACTGGAATGTTTGTCTCGGCAAGACCCTGTTTAATCGGACTTTGGATAACTCACAGTAATTCCGATACATTTGCATTTTTAGTATTTTCTATTTTATTTTTTTCCGGCCACAAAAATGAACCGATCTGAACGTTCTTGGTCTTAAAATCTTCGCTTTACCTTGCAGAATATGTGGATATTTTGTCATATCCCGATAATTTGGCGTATTTTTATTCTAGGCGATTTTTAACATTTGCATAGTGAGTTTTTTGATATTTTCAAACATCAAATTGGATACTAGAGTTCATCAATTGACGGTTTTTACCCGTACGACATCACTTCGTCCATTTTCGCCTGCGGGCACATGTACATGTGAAACACGCGAATACGACACGCTTACATGATAAAGCTAACCTATCAAGAAATAGAGAAGACTCCAGAACACAAAAGAATCGACTGCTATTGATGACCTGTCAAAACCCAAAGTCACGCGCTCCTCGTCAGTTGCCCAATTGACGATACGCAGAAAAAATAGAACGCGGCCTGCGATTGGCTCGTCGATGAATTAACAGGACGTCCCATAAGAAATCGTCGTGAAATGACATCACGTTTGCGCATTGTGAAATAAATCGAAATTGCCGGACTTTGGGCCTCGTTTTCAATTTTTTCAAAGCTAGATTTATCCAAGGACATCCATTGATTGTCATGCTGAAAATATCTTGGTAATTAGTTAATGGATACGTCCTTGGATAAATCTAGCTTTAAAGCCAATGGATAACACACAATACTTCCATATTTTGAAACGTAAAAGTGTGACACAGTTTAATCATTTTCTGACTGCTTTTGAGGGTGTTTAGGTCGAAAATATCGAAAAACTCACAATGCAAATTTTGAAACTCGCCTAAAATACAAATATACCGAGTTTTCAAATTATAAAAAATATCCACGTATTCTGCAAGGTGAAACGAAAATTTTAAGACCAAGAACGCCCAAATCGGTTCATTTTTGTGGCCGGAAAAAAATCCTCGATTTTAGGACGATTACAATACCTCCATTTACTCTGTAAATATGGAAGTAAAAATTGAAAAACCGGCCCTTAAGTGACTTTGGTTCAAAAAGTTACGTATTAATGTATTGGGAAGTACTGAGTGTTATTTTTAGTTTTCTTTAATTTTTATTTAATTAATTAATTTTTTTAGTTTGTGCGGATATGTGACATAAATCCATTTTTTCTTCAGTTTTTTCGAAAAATTCGGCAGTCTCTTACAGATTCATAAACATATGAACGGAGAAGATGCGCGTCGCATTTGTTATTCCGTATGCGTAAGGTGGGCGGAGGAACCTTGACAATAATATCAAAATCACTTAGATATATGTAACTCCTTTTGAGAGGGAGAAAAAAATAAAAGTTTTCCAATCCCTTCGCCGGCCCTTTTTCTTTTCTTAGGACCTTACCGGTCGTCGCTGGAAATCTCATACGAAGAAGTTTTTTTTTTGTCCTATTTTCAACGGAACTCCAGAAGCACCTTCATACATTATGCATTTTGGCCCCGGCCAGGACCTACATGCTCCTTTTCCTGACACGAAAAGCGGAATCTTACGAAAGAATTACTTAGGGCACATAGAAGGCAACTAAACTGCTAGGTAACTGCTCGGGGTCGAGAAAGAGATTGAAGAGGAGTTAAAGCTGAAGAGTTAAAGACGAAGACGTTTGGAACTGTAAACTATTCCAGTGATTTCTCTCCCTTTCGCCCTTTTTCGACCGAGGACGATTGGACTCAATTCCAACGAGAAATTTGGAATTTTTATTTTTCAAACAGGTTTCTCAATAAAAACCCATATTTTGGCCGTAGTAGCAATGAGAGTCCAATAAGAAGTACCGAGTATGTAACAAGAAACCAATAACCCAGTAAAAAGAACCAATAACCCAGTAAGAAGTACCAAAAAACAGTAAAAAGTACCAGGAAACCAGTAAAAAGTACAAAGAAAACAGTAAGAAGTGCCATTATTATGGCACCCTTAATGCCATTATGATTATTATGGATTCCTTTTTCCAATTTCTAACCTACACTGTCAGAAAGGATTTTCAATAACATCTTAAAATTAAGAAGTTTTTCATCAGAAACAACTGAATTTCGAGATAGTTGTTATAATAACAATATTTCGCATCATACTTTTGAAAAAGCATCTCAATTTTAAGATGTTTTCTGAACTTTACATTTTTTTAATGCATTTTGAACTTGGCAGTCATGTGGTCGTGGTCATGGAGCTCGCTGCCTTGGTTCCCTGAATACAACAAACTTTTTTCACAAACGAACCAGAAATTTTTTGGTTGTTGGCGAATAGTGGTAATGTGTTGTGAGCGTGAAGGTGATTGAGACGAGATGATTTCTATCGCATCAGAAGTGGGATCTGATCCCATTCCCGGCCCTGTGACTTCTCCAACAGTTGCGGAGGGATCTGTTGACGCCGAACAGTTGTTGACAAAAATGGCTGAATTAGGACCAGTTTTTGACGAATCTCAAATCGGATCTGATCGCGTTGTTGGAGGCCCAGAATCAACAACTGGCTGCTCAAAATAGGTAAGCGAATGGTGCAAAGTTTCATCTCCTCGTCGGCAAAAAAACTTCTTTAATGATCAAATTACCGGAATTCGACCCCCACAGCGATGCGGGTGCTGGCCCATCATCAACTCTGCCGTACATTCGTCTGCAGGGTTATCACCGACTCGCCTCTTCCTTGGTAGGGAAGTCACCCCTCTTATTGCGATGGGACATCAGTTGCTCCGACCACCAAAACCAAACCGCGCAGACGGACATTTGGAAACAGGCATTGGAGATTCTGAAAGCAGCTCTCTCACGAATGAAATGCCAGTACGACAGCACTCACGCCAAGGTAGAGTATAATATTGACGACATATTGAGTATAATACTGACATGAGTATAATATTGACGACGATATTGAAGGTGCTCATCGAAACCTATATATTATCTGACAAGGAGAAACAAAATTTGTTGATTTAATCAACCAAAAACGTGCTTATAAGTATTCTGACCCGTTCCTGTGTGTTCCCGACCATAGGATGGAATGTATTATTATTTTCTTATTTAATAAGCAACGCCAACCCGAAGTTAATCCACTCTCTGTCCTCTGCAGAATTGCTAGCGCCCATCGGTGGGACTCTACATCCACGGCGGGACATGTCCGTGACTCCAGGCAAGCAGACACCAGTGGCAAGCAGGGCGACCCACACAACACTCCACCGGAACCTTTCTAGCGGTCGTTTGCGAATTATATCGTACAGCTTTTTCTTCAACGTTTGGCACACTCACGGATTTCTACTCGGGCATCATCTCGTCGGCGCTCAGCACGGAGCCAGTCAAATGCGCTAATCTGGCCCTGGAGAACAACTTCTTATTCTCTTTGAATTATCCGCTCCTCTCATGTGGAGCGCTTCGGTGAGTGCACACCTCTTTTGTTCCTCATATTGGCTCAATTTGTATCTCTCGATCCCTTCACTGCTGTCTATCTAAACGAAACATCACAGTAGCTATTGATAAGCAAAGCCAACCCGAAGTTGATCCACTCTCTGTCCTCTGCAGGATTGCTAGCGCCCATCGGTGGGACTCAACATCCACGGCGGGACATGTCCGTGACTTCAGGCAAGCAGACAACTGTAGCAAGCTGGGCGACCCACTCAACACTCCACCGTCATACACTCACCACGACTATTTTCGGCCAGTTTCGACCACCGTGATACCTTCATCCGACATTGTCGCGCTTTTCCTGGAGGAGGGGTAATGCCACGGAGTACTTCCGCTCATGCAAGATGATCGAGGGCATCTATCCACCCGATCATGTATCGTGTCGATATATTTCTTCGAGGCGGTCACTTCTCCGTTCGCAGAGTCTCGGCCTACACTCACCTCTCTCTCGGCTGTCCGCCTCTTTCTGCCAAAAAGTCAAAATATAATAAATTATGGATATTTTGCAATTCGCTCAGCGACAATTCAATTTCTATTTTTCAATTTTTAGTTCTTAAGTCTTTGAATTATCCAGCTCGCACTAGCGTAGTTATTCTAGCATCTAACTGATTACTTTGTGTTTTGCGTAGACATATGAGTTTGATGACATTTTGTTTGAATCTTTAAATTTTACTTTGCTTTCACAATCTAAAATTTAAAGATTCGAACAAAAAGTCATCAAACTTATTTATGCAAAACACAAAGTAATCGGTTAGATGCTTGAAAACAACTGGATTCCATGATACCTAAAAGTAACTGAATTTAAGGATGCTTGTTAAATGTTTTAAAACATCTTGATATTAAGATGTTTTATTGCATCTTCGATTCGGGGACAGCCGGAAACATCTTAAAATTAAGATGTTCATTTCTGACAGTGTACCCTAAAAATTTTATGATTTACGCTACAAAGGGTGTAAATTCTTTAATAATTAATTAATTATTTACCATAATAATTATTTATTTATGGTAAATTATTTATCATTTGTAATCACATTATAATTTTGACCGTCGAATTATTGATTTCTATTTTTTCAACGGTTCAAAAAGCCAATTGATTACAAATATTAGGTACGTACATAACTTTAGGGGCACGACAGGTCAAAAATTTGATTTTAATGTATCGGTTAGTGATATTTCTGTCACGGGGCTGAGCTACCCTACCCGCACGACTTCTCTCGCGACCCGCCCGAATCCAGCGGCAACGGGAACAATTAAAACTTGAAACCCTGTCATTACGAATCGTCGGATGACAAGTTGGTTACATGTTAATCAGTTGATGTTGATGTACATGAGATGTTGTTTAGCAGGTAGGTAGCCAACAAATTTAATTGTTCGCCCACCGATGTAGTGCAAATTCCAACCTGATAATTAATTACCTGGCTCGTACTTATTTTACAAAACTGACATGGGCACCGGAAGGTTCGTCGATTCAATCATCGGTTATAATTTCGCTCTATTTAAATTTACCATTAATACTTTACCACGTATTTTCACTGTATGCTGCTTCAATACTAGTTTTCAACAAAACCGAGCTACAATTTCGTGAGTTTCTGTATTACAAAAATTACTTTAGCATTTTTGAGGAGCAAGGCTGACGTGACCTCAGTGTTGTGGTGGAACCAGGAAGATGGAGCCTCCCCATAATGCTCATCCTAAATCTTGGGTTGCAACTGGTGTCCCGAACTTGGTATTAAAAATTTGGTGAAACTAAACCAAAGACCAGAGGTGCGTAATGGAACTATTTTGTCTATTGTCTATCTTAGAAATATTCAAAAACCAAAGAAAAAGTTCAGAATATCGGCAGTTTTTGGCCTCTCTCTCTTTGGGTCTTGGGAACTTTTAGTACAATCGTCTTCTACCCATTCCAACATTCTTTGACGATTTGGTGTGCAACTGTTTTTGTTTTTTCAAATTTTTATTTTCTTCGATGCCGGTAGGTAGCTGCTCCCGTTCACGGCGGACCCCGACAATTGTGGAGGCCCTTATGGGAACCTGGCAGCGGTTTGCGGCGAACCGCAGAATTCTGACCCGCCGAGGGCTGCGCCCAGTTAATGGACCGGAACACGAGGACCGGCCAGGTGTGAGCCTCGCCCTTGGGCCACTGATCTGAGCCGTGGAGCACTCAAGGCTCGACCGTAATCTGGTGCATTACTGATCTTCTAACATCCCGGCCGTGGGACACGGGGAGGAGAGCCGCTGATGGGCTCGGGGCCGAGTCTCTAATCCGATTGGGACCGGCTCCCTGCCCCTCTACCTTTTCTTGCTTCGTCAATCTCTTACCTCCTCGCAATCCGATCGATAGGTACTTCTTACCTTTTAGAGAATTTCAAATTTTTACTTCCCTATTTACGAATCATAAGTGGAAGTATTGTAATCGTACCAAAATTGAAATTCGGAAAAATTTTTAAAAACCCCTGCCCAGTAGATCAGTGAGCATTTTGTTCTGAGCATCCGAAGAGCTCTGCAAATTCTGCACAAGGGGTCATTTTTCGATTACAAAGACAAGAGGGTTTATTATACTCCTGAAACCCCGAATTTGTTCCTATTATTGTCTGATAATTTCTATATTAATTGTTTTTATTGTGAAAAATTAAAAATAGCTCACTAAAATTGAGGCGTTGATAGCCAGAGTGGACCATTCCACACAGGTGTTGAACTGAGAAAATCGCATTTGAAAATTTCGACTAATTTCTTGTAATTGATTAAGGGCCTTGTTATGGTGTTTTGAAGAAAAAAATACAAGCATTCTTGGGTGAACAGATGACTCATGAACCATAGGGACATTTCTACAAGCCACAAAGTCCACTCTGGCCATCAAAATCGGCGTCCAATTTGCAGACGGACCATTTGAAAAGTTGCGCTCTCTCTTAGCACATTCGAGAACGAGTCAAATTTTAATAATAATTCGATAGATAGAGCAACCACAGACCCATTGCACTGTATAACTCATTTTTGGACAGTTTGTGGAATGGTCCACTCTGGCTATCAATGCCTCAATTGTGATAAGAGGATTGACCGAATCATGACCGCTAAAGCGACCGTCTATGCTTTGGTCTCATTCGATTTAGCGCCAAAGAATCTATAAAACATGATAACTCGCTTGCCTATGTTGCAAGTTTCCTGAAAACCACGAATTTCTCCCCACTTTAACAGCTGTTTTACAGGCCTCAATATCAACTGACTACCGAAAATCTTAGGCAGAACACGCGGGTATTTTTAATGCAATGTAATTTGACGCGTATCATGATTTTAGGAAGGTTTTAAATTTTTGTACTACGATTTTTGGCATTTTTGCTTGCACGGCCTCCAAAGCAGTCGAAATATGATCAAATTGAGCCAAAACATTTTTCCAGAATATGGAAGTATTGTGAGTTATCTACGGAACCACTAAAATTTAGCCACTGACACACTAACTTGACAATTCAATTAATTCAATTTGTGTACCAAATTTACGTATGGTAGTACTGTGTGATATCCACGCCCCAGCGGTTTCGAAAATGTTTCTGTTGCGCGAAATTAAGCGAATTTAAGCGAAATTGAGTATCAACTAAAAATGAAAAACCAACTTATCTCCAAAAACGACGAAGAATCAACCTTTGCCCATCGCTGGAAGAAACGGGGGCCGTTCACAACGGAGGAGTGGATGGCATGGCATAATCAGCTGTTCGGGACGAGAATGTTGGCAACACTGCATCCCCCACGACCTTATCAGAAGTGGGCAGGGCACTTTTGTTTGAAGGCTGAGGAAATCGTTTGGCTTTTCGCGAAATTCGCGCACCCAATTTTCAAATTGTTGGCTGAAATAAAGTGTTGAAAAAATGACAGGGAAAATCGAGCACGAAGCCCTGAAGGGGTTGCCGGAGGAGAAAGTCGGTAAGTTCTTTTTGTTGTGCGATTCTCTACTGCCTTGGGCGAAACGTTGTCGATTGGTCTGTGTTACAACTATTACTATTATTGCCTGATCAGCAATTTTTCGTCTGCAATATCTTGAATTATTTTGTTTTGAAAATGTAGTTTTTTATTTTCAATTTGAATAACTTGGGTAAATTACCATAATTTTGTAGCCCTTCAGGTCAGGGTCGTTTCTTCTAATAAGATCAGCGACCAATCTGTTTTAGGTGACGTTTATTTTCTTTATAGTTTTGTGGTCGATTGTTCTCTTATACACTCGATTCATTCCATGGTATCGGTGAGGACCATAAAGAGAATTAATCGACCTCGATCTACATTGTTATCACATCTTATCAATATGCCATACCACCCCCTCGGAGTTGAAAAAATAATGTATCCAATTTAGCGATACTATGCAAATATTCATAATACAATGCCATAATAATTGGCTATTGACAACCCAGAAGAAAACGAGAAAAGCAACCAAAAGAGGAACATTGAAATGAATAATCTCAAAAAAAAATCCGAAATTGTAAATTTACGAACATGGTTGGTTTTTCAAATTTGGCATTTGAAGAGTCAAAAGTGAGATAAAATCCGATCGGTTTCTCAAAAGAAAATCCAAAAACTGACCCTCTCTACATCGAAAACTTGAAAAAATCGTGTCCCTTTTTGAGGAGCGAGGTCGCTGCTCCTTTAGAGTAGCGATGGAACCAGGAAGCTGGAGCTCTTTGATAGTGCTCATCTAGAATTCTGGCCGGCTCCTCGGGTTCCTGCCTTTGCACATGGGCTTTGTGCCTTCACCACAAGGGCAGGGGTTGATGATCGTTCATCTTTCTAAAGCTAGCTCGAGAATGTTCCTTATCCCTTGTTAGGCGGACATATGCTTCATCCCTCAGCGCTTGGTTGCAACGTAAGGAAACGATTTGAATTTTGGATGGTCAATATGGAAGAGCTCCAGGTTCCGGGTCCCACCACAAACTTAGGCCTTGCTCCTCAGATGTATGAAAGCATCCTGCTTCCATATGGTGGATGGTTGAGTCGAGTGAACAAAATTGATAGCCTTAAACTGCTTAAAAGTGAAAAATTCACTATTTTGAGGTTATTTCAAGAAACACATTTTTTGGGAAGGTTGTTGCAAATTTGGGGTAGGAAGCTCAACTTTTGAGGGCAAAATTCTTCAAATCTTAGCCTCCCTGGATTCCTGAGATCGGAATACAATGTTCCAGATATGTTGGCTGCCACCAGCGTCCTGCAGCAGCAGGCGTCAGAAATCAGGCAGCAAAGGGTCAATTGGCAGTCCTACCTACAGTGAGTATGCTGGCTATTGAACCGCTAATTCTTCCAGAATGTGCTTGAAATGCTGAGGATTGCTCTACAATTCCTTTGATTATTTAGGGGGGGAGGCAACAAAGACCTTCCACCTGCCAGCATTACAATGGAATAGAATTCTCCTTCTTTTCAATGTTGAGGGTTCTACAAATCAAAATATTATGTTATCAAATCCAATGCTTCAGGGGACAAATGATCACCCAAGAAGACTTCAACTTCATCACAGCTTACGACAGAGCCGATCAGGAAGCCAGAGCGAAGCTCATCAACGAACATCGTAGCCTTCTGGCCAAGACGTTCTTGAACTTGCTCGAACACGTATCGAGGGACTTGACAATACAATATGTTCTCGTAATGATTGACGACATGCTACAAGTAAGTTGCTGATGAATGTGTGTATAGAAGAACGCTGAACATTCGCCAAGTTGAAATCTTGATTCGCGGCAAAACGTCAAAAAGCGAGGAGCGGCAGAACGTCGATTTTCAATATTGACCGTTCTGGGCGATTGCTGCACTTGTGCCTCCAATGTTAGAAACATCCCTCATCAGTTTGATTCTGCTGAATGCTGAATACCGCTGAATTATTTGCAGGAAGATCGTAGCCGGGTGGAAATCTTTCGCGAGCATTCGGCCAGAAAGAAGGAGCCAGTGTGCGGACAGTTCCTCAACCTCTTGAACGGTTCTGACGGATTTATCGTCAACATGACGGCTACGATCATTGCCAAGATCGCCTGCTGGAGCCCTGAGCTCATGGACCGGGCGGATCTCAATTTCTATCTGACCTGGCTCAAGGACCAACTCAAAGTGAATGTAAGTTCCACAGTGGGAATCAGATGGGAGGTTTTTGAAAGTTTACAGTTTTCAGTTCCATCCAGCTTGAATCCATAAGAGGCGTCTGGATCTCCAGCTGGTGCGTCCTCGATCCAAGCGCTCCTGGCGGCCGTCCTGCTAAGTCCTTCATTTTTCTCCCTCATTTTGACAAGCTAGATTTAGAAAAAATAAAAATCCATTCCACTAAAGGTTCATGCCAAAAGAAAATCTAAGTAAAATTCATAATTTCTTGAGTTTTTTCTTGGACTTTTAATGAGGAGTCAGTTTTTTGTATTTTTTGCAGTCCAGGGGAGTGGTAGTTTATGGATGATGAATAATAGATGATGGTGGTATTTTATAGGTAGCTAATTTTTCATGTACATGATTAGGCACTCAATGTATCTACCCAAGATTCTTTTAAGAGTTGAAAGAATGGGTAATTTTTTCACCGAAGGTCCACATTTTTTCAATATTTTTCCCCTAACGAGTTTTTGAACACTAACACGATACCTCAACCAAGAAATCAGGGCCAAAAATGATTTTTCCTAAGTTATGAGAAAAATGCCCACGGAATCAAGCGCGAAACGGAGAAGCGAGATTAGCAGGAAAGTTGCTAGGAGGGCTTGGCTCGTTGACGCACCAGATGGATATCCAGACGCCTCTAATTTCACGTTATCCCATAGAACAACGAGTACATGCAATCGGTGGCCCGCTGTCTCCAAATGATGCTGAGAGTGGACGAGTACAGGGCAGCCTTCATATCCGTCGATGGCATTTCCACGCTGATGAGCGTCCTATCCGGAAGAGTCAACTTCCAGATCCAGTATCAGCTGATCTTTTGCCTTTGGGTGCTGACGTTCAACCCCAAATTAGCCGAGCGCATGAACAAGTGAGTAAAAAATGAAAAAATTATGCTGAAATGAAAGGAGACATAATTTTAGGATTTGACGATGAACGTTTTAATTTTCAGATTCAGCGTAATTCCGATTTTGGCTGACATTCTGAGCGATTCTGTGAAAGAAAAAGTCACCAGAATTATCCTCGCAGCGTTCAGGGTACGAATTTCATCTTGAAATGAATCATCACGAAAACATCTTGAAATGATCGCCCTTCGATTTCACCCCGATGAAATTTCCTTTTCGCAGAATTTGATCGAGAAGCCGGAGGATTCCTCCATCTCGAAAGAGCATTGCATCGCCATGGTGCAGAGCAAAGTCCTGAAGCAGCTCAGCATTTTGGAGCAGAGGAAATTCGACGACGAAGACATCGTCGAAGACGTACAGTTTTTAAACGAAAAACTCCAAGCGTCCGTTCAGGATCTTAGGTACGTACTTGAAAATTTAATTCTTACTCTTGAATTTCTTCGCATTCCCGTCTCACTAATTTCCCATTCTTTCAGCTCCTTCGACGAATACGCGACCGAAGTGAAGACCGGCCGCCTGGAATGGAGCCCCGTCCACAGGTCGGCGCAGTTCTGGCGCGAGAATGCGGCTCGGCTCAACGAGAAGAACTACGAGCTGCTGCGTATCCTCATCCACCTGCTGGAGACCAGCCGGGATGCCCTCGTACTCAGCGTCGCTTCGTACGATATCGGCGAATACGTGCGACATTACCCGCGAGGCAAACTGTGAGTCTTCCTGCTGGGTTGTTCGGAAAATTCCACTTTTCGGTTTTTTCATCTCTGTAGCTCATGTCGATGGCGTCGTATGATAACCTCGTATGTCAGAAAAACCAAACTTTTCAGGAGAGACAAAAACTGTATTGGTGACGCAGGGCCTCCTTGAAAATCGAAATACGAGGTTCTCAAAAAGAGAGCAGAAAAATGTATTTTCCGCCAAAATTCGAATATTGGCGATTTTATTCAGAAAATCCAATAGGTACATAAAATGGCCGAAATTAAAATTCCGCGGTTATCATATGACGCGATTCAACGAATCGTTATTTGACATGCAACAGTGATTATCTCGATAGAGTTATTGGTATCACTGGATTGGTCTTTTCACGCAAAAAGCTGGCAAAAATCGTTTTGCAATGAGGTTTTGTATTTTTTGCTCGAAATGAAAACCACGTTCTGCTACCACAATCATTTTAACAACCAATAAAACGAGTAGTATTGGTAGATACCCCGGGTGGCGGAGTCTGCGATTCAATTTTCAGTTTCTCGACCAAAACCGCCTAGTATCATTTTTTGTTTTCTGTAAAATCTGTGGGTTTTCTTGTCGGAACAGCGTTATCGAGTCGCTCGGTGGCAAACAGCTTGTCATGCAGCTCCTGTCGCACGAGGATCCCAATGTCCGTTACGAAGCCCTCCTCGCCGTCCAGAAACTTATGGTTCACAACTGGTAAGGGATTTTATTATAATAGTTTCGTCCATATTTGGTTTTCGGTCGAGGCTACACGAAGGAAAAAAGGGAAAACAACAATTTATGTCATGTCTGTACTTGAATAATGACAAATTCTATAGTTTGGCACTACATAAAAAGGAAATTAACCTAGGGGTAGTAGAGGTTACCAACACGCAACCTTCCAAATCAAGAGTGAACAAAGAATCCAGTCTATTGATTGGGAGACCTGGCTGGCCAAAACCGACACCTATACACCACTTTCCTACCAACTAGGTATCATCAAGTACCTACACCTACAGGTACCGTGCAATGGCACGCTTAATGCCTCAAACTGCCTAAAACTTTGGGGGCCGCTCTCAAGGCATTCGAACCCTGCGCCACCAGAGCGCTCAGGAGATTATCCCGTGCACCAGCACACGACAACAAAAACAATTGGCATTACAGGTCATGAGGATATCAATGATACGTAACCAGGCCCGTACCCATGCCCCTCCCCCCCTTTCATGAAAGTAAACCAAAGTAGTGAGTGAACCCAAAGTGGTAAGTGAAATAGAATGTGAAAGTAAAACTAAAGGTGCAAATTAAATTGAGGTGAAGTAGAAACTTGAATGTGAAACAAAAAGTGAACGTCGAAGGTGAAACAAAAAGTGACAGTTGAAGTTGAGTAAAATTGTAAGTGAAACTGAAATTAAAAATGAAACTGAAGTAGAAAGTCAAACTGAAGTTGAAAACGAAACTCAGCTTCTGAATCAAATTGAAAATAAAAGTAAAACTAAAGTTAGTGCCTTTTTAAGTGACTTTTTTTAAATTACCGATTTTATTAATTTTTGTTTCTGGCCCAAATTAAAATCCTGGGTACGGGCCTGCACATAACATACCATTCCAAGAACATTTGAGCAGATTGTAGGTACCGGGCAACCAGGGTTGACTTTTGTTGTTAAACGGCTCGGAATGGCGCTGTACTTGTCCCGTTCGTTTCAGGGACGATCTCGGTATCCGGTTCGATAGAGATCTTACAAATACCGAATTGCAAAACTGAAGATAACTAGAAAATTTTGAATATCCCGATGGATTTTCATGCAATTCGTAAGGTAAGGCAGGTGTGCGCGTGTGCTCTGACGGCTCCTCCTATGTCGGAATCGCTAGCGATGATTATTGGCGTTACGGAACAAATGTCAAGTGCATGTTTAACTTTTTCCGAAAAGCTCATAAGGATCTTCCAAGGCGTAGAATTCCATGGGTTCAAATACGATTTAAATGAAAAATAAATTTCAATTTTTTTTCCACAGTTGATTTTACCGTTTTGTGGTAGTTTAAATTTTCCGCTTAGGTATTCGGCTCGATATTTTATTCAATAGGTATCTATGATTACCTACTACTCAGTTATTACGGGTTGATTCCTCGAGCGGAAAAGTGGATAGGTACCTCTGCTCCATGGAGCGGAATGTTTTCCTGATTTGGAGTATAGAGGCCGTTAACCTCCGTTATTCCCATTCCTCTCACCTGGATTCGGGCCGGTTCCTTGAGTTGCAACCGTATGCCTGGGAAAAAACCTATAATTTCGTTCCAACTTTGACCAATTTTTGATGAATTATAACATAAATCTCATTGTCACATTTCCAACTCCTCCCTCGCCCGTCTTTTCGGACTATTTCACCAAAATCAGCGATAATCGGCGCCATCTTGTGAATTAACTTGGCTCGAAAATGTCATGCATCGCATGATCAGTGTGATTGAACAATACTCAGAATTAACAATGAATTTTTACACTGCACTACATTACTCTACAATATGTTCTAATAGGTACTACGATTTTTCGAGTTCGGAGGGGGTTACTCGTATTGTCCTACTTGTGAAACGAAAATTTTCGCATATTTTCCAGGGAATACCTCGGAAAGCAGTTGGAAAAGGAACATAGCTCGACCACGGGCAAAACGCCGAGCGTCCTTACGGGCAAAGCTTGAACGACGACCTCGTCTCCGCCTCGTTTATCTGTTTAGTTTAATCAAAAATCGGGTGAGGGTTTTCAAAAGGAGCGCCGTCTTTTGGAAAAAATTTTATCTTCTGGATGTCAACAGCCGGAGAGTGGTTTTTAATCGTGAACAGTATTTTTTCTTCTTCGCTAAGCTGCGCAGCGCTAGGTATCGCGCTCTCCCTCCGCCTTACCACAGTCAAGACATTCCTACATTCCAAATTCACCCTCTGAATTCAATTTTCACCCATCGTAGTGGAACTAATCGAGTAGCTGTTGTTCATGTGAATGATGTACGCAATCGTGTAAATAGAGCCTCATTTTATGTTGTTAATTGTGAATTCAAATTATATTCATATTATCAATAACAAGGTTGTCATTATTTCGGTATTCGAGCGAAACTGATGATTTGGTCGTACCCATACCAAACTATACCACAGGGCAAACAAATAGTTTTATTGCCCGTACAATTCAACCTTGAATTATGGAAATTGAACGGAAAAATTGAATTTTTCATTAAAAAGTTTATTTTACAGTACAGTAATTACAATGAAATTTACAGCTGGTCAGACATGAGTCCACCATAAGATTCTTCACCATGATTAATGCCGATTCATGTCAAGTCATGCTGATCTCAAGTTCTCTCATCGCGGTCTGTTCTCAAGGCGGAATCGTAGGCTCGATTATTATTGATTTTTACATTACATTTTTGAGACCCAGTAGGAGCCGATTTAAAAAAAATGTTAGCAAATTCCATAATAGAAATCGAATTCTCTGCCGTTTTTGACAAAATTCATTTATTTCGATTGTGAGCCAGAGACGAACGAATCCATGATTTCTCTGGCAGATATGAAAAAGTGTAGTACAGTAGCAGAACATCTTAAATTGTTTACTTTCTAAAACGTAGATTTGGTAATTTAGGAGCTAGCGTCGCTATCTTTTGGCCATGTAAATTACTCAATTACTTTTTCCTTAGCCATTCAAAAAGCTCAATTCTTTTTTAGGAGAGAAAACTTCCGATTAAAATACGACAATAATAAAATCGATCGAATTTCAATCTTTTATAGGCGGTAAGTTATGAATTAATTTCGTAGTATCCGGATATTTCCATGATCATGACAATTTCGAATGCTATGGGAAGATATTCTCTACAATGGACATAAACCGTTGAATGCAGTTGCAGAAAATGCGGATTAGGATAGCACGCCCGATGCATTAATGCACCATTAATTTAGGGAAGCATTACTTACTCGACAAATGGATTCATAAAAGGCCTAAAACACACCATAATTCCAATAATGTACATGTAAACCTCTAGCTCACGGTAAGGGAATTTCGATGTTCCTCGATGCAAGTTTACCAGAACGGGCACCTGAAATTTGAGAAACCGTTGAATCAACTATTTTGCTTCCATATTTAAAATGTAATAAGTAAAGTATTGTAATCGTAATTAAATCTATAGTCGAAACGAAGCTTCAGAAAAAAACGTTCAAGTACTCAGAATCACTTCCTGAACAAATGTCTGAGCGTCCGTCTGTGGTCATATTTAAGTATCAAAATATGGAAGTATTGTGTGTTATCTGCGCACCACTGGTTTTCCAACCGCAGAACCAGCGGTGCACAGAGTAAATTTCAGGCTCAATTCGTCGTTAAACTGAAAAATAATCGAACAAATTATGTCGCAAGCAAACCGCACATTCCGCCCAATTCTACGTACCATCCGATATAACACTGGCACAAGTTCTCATTGGACGTGGCCTGTTGTATGAGCAATTCGACCTGTTTGTGCACTTCCACAGGCTCGTCGTGATTGAAGTCACGTCCCGTGAGCTTTTCTTTGACCCGATTGATGATCAAGACGGCTTTTTTATTCGTCGTCTCCGGCAGAGATCCATCGACTGCAATCATCGATATAATTCATCATCGAGAATCTTCGAGATACACATCATCAGAAATCAAGTCGACTCACCAATATTGTCAAGGCTGCTCATAGCGGGGACTTTATTCGTCGCCGAATTGTGACCAAGCATCGCGGAAACCGAGTCGTTCAGTTCGGACGATGTCGGCTCCTGCGAATGCGAGGTCGAGTGCTGGGCCCGTTTGCACTTGCTGGACACGTGATTGTTCTCCATCAGGCGCCAGTTGAGAAGCGGATCGTAGACGAAGGCCTCGAGAACGGCCATCAGGCTGTCTTTGTTCCTGTGGAGCACCTTCATCACACTTTCGCAGGTCCTGGTGTACGTGCCGTTGATACCGGTCACCTGGAGAAAGAAAGTTTCTTCAGTTTTCCATAGTTTCTTCACTTTCAGAAAGCTTCATTCTTCAAAAAGGGGAGAGAAACGTTCCGGGAGCCGTCAGTTGGGCTTACCTCCATCGCGTTCACCAGCATTCTGGTCAACCTGAACGGTATCTTTTCTGGGAATTTGTCTCTGTTCATGGCCACTTCGAAGCAATCGCCAAAATCGATGTGGAGGATCTTGCCGCTCAAGCGGTCGAGCATTAAATTGGACGGGTGTCTGCAGGCAGAAATTCAAACATTCTTGGGTCAGTTTGAACAAGTACAAGCTGTAATGGAATATTGGCACAACATATTTTGAGGAATTCTTACCCCAACATTCTACACAGTTGGTGTTCTCTCTCTCTCTCTAACCAATTGAAGTGAATGGCTTACCTCACTGACGCTAAAATGAGCCTATCGGCTGTTCGCACAATTGTCTCCCTAAGGTCTCTCAGAGTTTCTTGGTCCCACACACAGACAAAATGAATCTGTCAATGGATTTTCGGTCGGAATCCAAGTCTTTCGATCAAAAGCCCAAATGCTTCCTTCCCTGACGTTCGTTTGGAACTTTTCGGTCGGTCACTTAAACCATCACAATCCAGCAAACGCCTGATTCCTCGATGCTCGCCCAAGCCTCACGGTTGTCCACCCAGATACCTCCCTCCCTGATGTTACACGGTCGTTCGCCCAATGCCTCCCTGCTGGCGTGAGTTCAACCCCAAAATGGTGAATACAGCGCATGTCTCTAGGACCAATTGTGAGGGGGGGGGGGTACAGCCTTGAAGTGATAGGAAGAATGCTGGTGTCCAGGTGAAAGATGAAGAAGAAAAGCAGGGTACCGCTGCTGAGGGAATTTTTCCCCGCATTTTCCCTTTGAAGCGCGATACCAGGTAGCACAGTAGGATGTTCGACTACGAACTACATGGTCGATTATTCCTGAAATCTCACTGAAGTCAAATGTTCGTTTACATGCCTACAAACAGCCATTTTTGAACACCATACATCCCTGCAATAAAACTAACGAATGATATTTTTGAGAGAGAAAATGAAAACAACAAAAAATCCTGAAAAAATCACCTGTCACCAAGGCCGAGGATGTATCCGACCATTGACATAACAGCGAGCGATCTGGTGTAGTTGGTCCGTCTGTCGAACCAAACCTCCGACGATGGCGACTTGAGCCACAGGAGTCGCGCCAGGTCGTCACCCCTAGTGTTGCGGAGAGCGTGTTCGAACACTTCCACTTTCTGCATTAGGGTCAAATGGTCGTAGTCCGGAGCCATCTGTACAAATGGACAATAATCGAGTTTCACAAAAAAAATCCTAAAATTGGGCTAAAAAATGATATTTGAGGAATTTTCCTTCAAGGCCAAAATTTGCGATTTGACATTTTCCCATAAGGAAGAAATTTGAAATTAGGGGATTTTCCTATAGGATTAGAATTCCTCGATAGAATGTTAATTAGGAAGGATCAGCATTTGGCTTGATTCTCTAATGGAATACAATGACTGCAATTTTTTGAGCCTCAAAATGCCGAAATTGCTCGATATTACAGGAAAGAAAAACGATGTTATCCACTCGGAATATTATTGAACTCACCCTCGTCATGATCCTGTGTTCGATATTTAGCAAGATCTTCTTCTTTTCTCTAAAGTCCTTGATGAGCGTGTGCAGAGTGTCGCAGTGCGGCACCCAACCAATGAGGCCAGAGTTTGTCGATAAAGGTATGACAGCATACCGCTGGAAAAATAATAATTTATGGTGAATTGGCAGAATCCCCATAATTGTGAATTAAATTCGAAAAAATCATCAATGCACCCTGAAACCTTCAAAAAGTAGAAAACTCATTCAGAAAAATTCTTGAACCTGAATAGTTAAATTTCTTCTCGATGTGTCAGGATCGCCCATCAGCAGCGAGTTGACCAAGCCAAAAAGCTGCATCACCCGCTCATCCTGTCTGAGATCTTCGTGGCCTTTTAGTAGAAACACGTACTCTTTACCGTTGCTACCTGAAAAGGAAAGAAACGAGCAATCTTATGAAATGAGCACTTGTTACGAAATTGTTTAAATTTTGGAAGTTATTTCCATAAATTTGCCTAGGATAATTAGGTCAAAAACAGGGCACCCGAAACTAGGTCAAACACAGAGAAATCAAAATTAGGTCAAAAAAGACACCCTAAATTAGGTAAAAAACAAGGCAATTTAAATTAGGTCAAAAAAGGGGCACCCAAAATTAGGTCAAAAACGGGGCACCCAAATTAGGTCAAAAACATAGCATCCAAAAGTAGTTCAAAAACAGGGTACCCAAAATTAGGTCAAAAACAAAACGCCCAAAAATTGGCCAAAAACAAAGCGCCCAAAATTAGGTCAAAAACAAGACACTCAAAATTAGGTCAAAAATAGGGTACCTAAAATTAGGTCAAAAACAGGGCACCCAAGATTGACACCACGAAATAAGGATACTCAAAAAATCTCGGAAACTCTCCTCCCGACCTTCTCGTCAGTACATCTGGAATTATTCAAAAATAACTGCCCCATTTTAGTCGGCAGACGCCCAAATTAGGACATAGGTAATTTCACCAACCCCGAACGCCAAGTTTCCTCGGACGCTGTTTTGACGTGATGACCGTCAGCGAGCTGTTGATATGCGCGATCCGAACGATGGGCTGATGGGGCACGTAAGAGCCAGGCACGGCCAACTCCAAATCGCGGCAGGTGAGCAATTTGGGCGAAACATAGTTCAATTCGAGCGTAGTGAGCTGAGGTAGCTGCCGAGTGATACGACGGAACACGTGATAGTACAGATCCCAGGCCTGGTTGAGATCGCGCAAGTTTCCGGACACCTTATACTGATTACACCATTCCATCGCTTCACCCAAATCAGCTCCATACGCCTGCGAAAAATGGAAAATTGCGAATTGAGTCCTCCCTACCAGATTGCGAACATCTTTCGTCATTATTTTAACATGGAGAATCCTGACGTACCTGATGGAAAGATGTCTCCTTCAGAGTCTGAGGACCTCGTGCAAGAAGCGCATGAAGGGGTTCCAAAGTGTCGAACATCCCCTTGACGTTCCTCTCTCCAAAGTATAGCCGGCTTGCCTCTTCCAGCCCTTCATGCCACATTTCGTGCCATAAAATGGCCACTCGGATGAGCTCGTCGCTCACCTGCAAGAAAAAAATAAAAATTTCAAACCCAAACATACGCAAAGTAAGGGTCTTGGATATGGTGATCTCCGGCTACTGACCATGACCGCTTGCTGTACAAGATTGTGGCTATGGTCGCACATGCTTTTCAGAATTTTGTCGGCGGCGTTCCTCCGAGCCACACTGGCCGACTTGCTGGCTACAGTCAGGGGGTAGACCAACGCCTGCGGATGCTGTTTGCCGATATCTATCAGCAATCGATGGACCAGCCGCCCGACGAAGGCCCGAACCGTGTCGATCCGAGCGATCAGCTGAGGGATAACCTGGAAAAATATTCAAAGATAAATAAACGCATCTATCGTGGGACCAATATCTGCATACGCGGCAATTTTGAGGATTTCAAAGCCTAAGGTATACGCTGCAGAAGTGTGACATCAAGCCATGGTAATTACTGGCTTGTAGCAAATCCCAAATTTAAAGTAGAACGAATTTCATTGGTTTGGACTTGGATACTGGAGGTAACAGCTGTTTACTGCAACCTACTTCAGCAGCGTGTAAATTTGATCACGACTTACGCTTAGCCAAGTTTCAATCTCGATTGTCCTGATGCCTTCGACGATCGCATCGTAAACTTGCGGCCATTGTCCATAGTCGAACCACAAAGTCAGGAGCCTCAAAGTGTCCTGGAGGGAACTTCCTTTCGAAAGGGCGATCGATTTGAAGAATCCTTCAACCGCAGGGACTGTGTAAGACGCGATTTGCTGAGGGATAAAAACATTTTGAATAAATAACCCGCTAAGAGGTGCTTGAAAGAGGCGATTCGAAGAGAGAATGGGTGTGTTCCTGGAGCGTGAGTGTAGGCACAGGGTAGGCAGGTTTGGTAGGACACACGCTCCTGGAACATGCCCAATATCTACAAACTATAAACCAAGTCATCAAGTTAAACAGTCTGGCTGAAATAGGTAAAAAATTCAATTCTAATTCAAATTTTTGGCATTCTAACCTGCATTTTTTCATCTTCCGAAATGGGCTCAAGCAGGTGTTGAGCTTTATAGAATAGGACAGTCTGGAAGTTCATGTAGGCCCATGCATGCCACGCCTTATACCATTTATCGTCATGCTGAGTGGCCGTCATGTAACACTGTAGAATGGCCGGTATCGACTTTTCGTTGATCCCTTGCAGCTGTTCTTGCCAGGCGCCAAGTTTCATGAAACATCTGCAAGAATCAGACTTAGCGATTAGAGAGCTCTCGTGAATCAATCATGAAAAATTTAAAAGTTTATAATTGAAAAAAATTAACTTTTTTGGAAAAATTCGAGAAAGTAAAATAGCTCCTACCGTGCGAAGAGCCGTTGCCGAAGTTCTTGCGGTTTGAGCTCGTCTGGTCCAGACAATTGTACGGTGCTAAGATGTTGCGCATTTTGGACAAACAGGTTGAGTTGACTGGAAAGGGAAACGTCAAAATAAACATGAAAGCAGGTAGGTATAGATGAAATTGGGATGCTTTTATGACGTGAGAAGTCTCAATTGGATATTTACTTGTAAGCCCGCTTTTTTTCACCGGCGGTCCACAAGTGTTTGGTGAAGGCGTAAGTGACTTGCGGGTTGTTCGAAGGCAGGGGAAGATCCTCGGGGACGATCAGCGGATCGACACCCATCAACATCACCAATGTTTTATGAGACAGCCCCTGAAATTAAAGTACGGAAGGTTATCCTAAAATAAGCTTGAGAAAATCAACTTTTCATTCCAAATTGAAAAGAAAATTTCAACCATTTTTTGTAGCCATTCTTAGTTCGGATGCTTCCTGATTGGTTGAATTTTCACTCCATTCGTTCAAGTCTGAACGCCCCACCAAAATTTTATGATCAAAATTTTTTTCTAGTCCTTGGACACTTCAAATAAGCACAAACTCACCAGGCGTCCGGATTTTCGGCACAAAGACGCATATTTCAACCAAGTATACATATCCTCTTGAGGGCTGATGACTAGAGTGCGCACTTGTATAATTCGTTGCCAGTCTTCAACAACACGTTGGCAACCCTGAAAACAAAAGGGCACATAAAATAGTAACAACAACTTACAGACTCCGGAAGGAGGGCTGCATGCAGTAATCATCTAAAGGAATACCTTAATCCAGAAATTCTGACTCGATTACCTGAAGCCGTTTCCACCACATGTTCCTGATTATCGGCCGCCTTTGAGGAAACTGATCATACTGGATGACTTCTTCCAGTTCTGCCAACATCTGGACTGATACCATGGCAGGGTAGGCTCTTTGGTAGCTCTCGCCAGCCATCGACGTCAACTCGGGGTCCAGAAGATCCCTGGCGTTCTCGCACAGCTGCAGACAAAATGTCAGCGTTGAAAAAACCAAGGAGGGGGAAGATGAGGAGGAGGAAGAGGAGGGCAAACAGGGGGGAGGAAGAGGAGGAGGAGAAGGAGGAGGAGAAGGAGGAGGATGCAAGGATATTTATTCATGAAATATCAAGATATTCGGGCATCATCAGACTAGTCACCAGCTCCTGGAAACCTTCACATTATTTTAACACTTTCGGACAAAATCCTATAAAAAAATAGTGCCATTATTCGTAATGTCAACTTGAATTTTGACCCGTACTTCTTTAGCAACGTCGTATTGTTTCTTATGTATTGAGAGTACGGCCCTGTAGAAAGATCCGTCCATCGTATCTTTGGGAATGCACTGTACGTATTTCTCAACGTTGTCCCATTGTTCGAGGCCCCACGCAGCTGCTGACGCCATTCTCGACATTCGTTCTCTTCCCGAGTTGTCGACTTGGTCCCAATGCTTGCTGGCGACTGCCTGAAGCTGATTCCTGAATTTGGGAGAACAAAAAAGCAAATAGATGAGTGAGAGTTTAGTTTACAAGGAGTACACATAGATTGGACTGTAGAATCGCTCACCAATCGCCGAGAGCTTCCATGCACCGCATTTCACCGAGAGCGAACTCGATGTCGTGCGGACTTTCGTTCAGCTTCACTTTATATGCGTCCAACGCTTTTTCCCAATCGTGCAACTTCTCATACCAACGCTCTTCCACTTTCAAATTTTCACATTCGTTGTTTCTAGCGTACTCCAACAAACCTGCAATGGATTTGGTAAAATTGAAATATGATTATTTTGACAATATTTTGACAGATTACTGGGGGGGGGTCTGTTTGTGCCATATATAGGCGTTCGCTTGGTGGCCTGTGGAGGTCGGTAGTTACTGGTCAGAGACTGTCCAGAGGCGTCTGGATGTCCATCTGGCTCGTCCTCGGTATGAAGACTGGATATGATGGACTTAGCAGGAGGCCGCTAGGAAAGCTTGGGTCAAGGCCTTGATGACACACCAGATGGAGATCCAGACGCCTCTATCCAGGACAGTCACAGATCAGTGACGATTTTTGGAAATAGAAAACTAATAACGCAATTTACTTACCCTGCGCCGCCTCTCTCTGCTGAAGTTTGTTATTGATTGAAATCAGCGCCTCAACAACTTGCGACGTGGGTTCTTTGTGGAATTCCTCCTCCTTGTAATACAATGCCTTAGCGTAAGCCCTGCAATGTATCGCTTTCTCGCCGAGCAGCTGAGGATCCAGTGGCAGAGGTCCCTGAAATATTGCGGAACATTTAGCCCTCATTGAACAGATCGCAGACTAACTCGTAAGGTAAAAGAGTTGATCAGTTTCAAGTACTTTGTCACAATGTTCCATGAATTCCGCAAGGTTCAGTATGGTCTGAGTGATTTCCGGCAAGTCGGGGACCATGAGTGCCTGCTGTAACGTGTTGATCAGCTCCTCCTGATGGTGCTTGGGTATCTCCGTCCAACATGAGACGAACGCAGCGTTGAAAAGATCTCTTGGCAACTGCATATATGTTTCAGCCAAGGCTCCGCAAGACCTATAGCAAGTGACATTATCGTGGGACATTATCCCAAGAGGATCACTCTAGTATTTCCATAGCATCGAGGCGAGACTATTTCTACTTCAATAAACAACTAGAAGAAACTTAAGATGATAAAAACTGACATCAAGAGATACTGGTAATAACTTTATTTTACCACCCCCCCCCCTCCCCCGACACCTACATCACGACACTTCTCAAGTAACAGCAAGAAGATACTACTACTACAGCTGTAGATAGTAACCTCAAAACCGTCCCAATTATTTACAGAATAAAACCCCAAATCGCAAATTCTCCGATCACTCGCGATCTGCAATCTCTTGCCTCTCACCTGAGAGCCGGCGACGAAGAACTCTTCAGCAACTCGATGCTGAGACCCCTGAGCCACTCTAACCAATCGTCTTTTCTGCTAGTGTTGCTGGCAACTTGAAGCGAAGGCGCTGAAGTGTGGACCTATCAACAAAAAACTATAATTATAATAAATTATAATAAACTGAATTATAATAAACGCTGAATAAACGATTGGGGGTGTAAAGTATCAAATCGAGACTTACCTTTTTGATGGTCGCGTGATCGGATGAAATTGACGTGTCCCGAATTTTATTCCTCGAAAGCCTCTGCCTCGAAGAGAGATAGTCATCCTCCGGGTTCAGCGTACTTCCCTGAAGATGAATGAAAATAATATTACTTGAATATATTCAGCTTTAGGACTTTATTACGCTTCGCTGATAAACTTACAGATGTAATGTTAGTCACAAGAACGTCGTATTTATGATGGGTGATTTTATGCTTCAGGACCACCCGGTCCACGAGCGGAACGAAAACGCAATATTTCTTTCCAAGTTGCGCCATCAAAGAGCAGAGCGTTTCCATCGCGACGGGAACAACTTCCTGATTGGTGTCCATACTTTTGACCTGAAAAAGAGGTTAAACAGACGGATGATCGTGCAAATGAAACAGCGTAAAAATCCGTTTAAAATTGAATGTTAGCGTGGGTTTTTTGAAAAATCGTGCAACACCTTGACACCGAAATTTGCAAAAAGACGGAAACAAACGAAATGGCTTTTTTTGGACGCCCTTGGGGGAGAAATCCATTTATTCATACCAGAGGGTGAATGATCCTCGATGAGTACGCTGTGAAGTCCAAATAATCAGAAAGATGGTCAATTGTTTCAAGGGCTTCTTTGCAAACGGGCACAGGCATCTCGGCCGGATTGAATAGATTGACGATGCAAGGCAGCACCAGATGAAGGTATTCGTCCAAATTGCTGCCGAACCTTTTCAGAGCATTCAGCAACTGGAATTGAACGGCGGGATTAGAAATTGACGATAGGCAAGTACGATTTCTCTGCTGGAAGAATGAAAGAGATGACATACCTTTATCGTAACCAAACGATCTTTGCTCGTGTCGTTAGAAAGAACTCTCAAAATCTGCGGCATCAATTGAGGCATGTAGACTTTGAATTCGGCTCCCAAAGCGACGGCGATGTATTCTACGAGAAGGATCAGCGTACTTTGTAGGGGCGTATTTACAGTCCAGAACTCCTGAAGCGATAAATCGAATAAGTGACGAATAAAAGAACTCAGGATTGAGGAAAAAAACAACACATTGGGTTCGTTCCAGGAGCTTGAGTGTAGGCATGATGACAATAGGGAGTTAGTGGAAACTTCGTACTTTTTGCCTCTTCGTATGTAGTACGAAATTAGTAGTTTGTACGAAGTGGTCACCTGGCAAATCAAGACACAATTTCTAGGCGCACTTGTAGAATAATACCGATTCTGGCCCTTGAATACTCTCCGTTACCTTGATAAGGATGAAAATGTCGTCAAGGTAGTTGCGAATGTGCTGTTTCATAATGGCGATGAGAGTCGCCAACTGCTGGAGCAGGAAATCCCGGAAACTTGGCTCCGCGGTGCGAATGACATTGATGAAACTGGGGATCACTTGCGGAATGTAGGGTACGCATTTGATTCCCAACGAGATGAATATAAATGTGACAGCCTGGAACAGAGAAAAAAGCTATTTAAAATTCCAATCTTTGATACGATTTCAGCGCCCATTTTCCTTGATGCACAGTGACAATTTTCAGCAGATTTTCGGGGTTATGAATTTGTCGAGAATAACCAAAAAAGCGTTCGAACGACTTACTTGAACAACCATCAAGTGATGCCGGGAAAGAGCCGGATCGCGGATGATTTTCATCAAAGTCGCGATAGCGACGGCCGGGTAAAATTCTTCGAGCGTTGACGAGCTCATATTTACCAACATTTCGCTTGCCGTACGTTCTGCAAACAATTTTCTTCCTCAAAAAACCGGTTTTTTTTTCAGGTTCTATCTCAACGTCACTACCAGGTGGTAGGGCTGAGGGGGAGTGATGTGGAAAAAATGAAACCTTGTGAAATATGTTCGATGTTATTTAATCTGGATATGGAATTTTCACAATACTGTAGAGGCCATCTAAGCATGAATTCAAGAGCTAACTTACCATACATAGATTCGATTTCGCTTTTTCCATCGCTCACCGCCAACAACGCGGTCGAATTGACCTGTATGTCGATGAGGCCATGATTCATCTTGTTCTTGTACGTGTCAAGTGCGCCAAGCAGGCCCAACACCCGTATCGTTATTCTCCTGTAGAGCAAAACGACAGAACTGAGATACCAAACATTCTAATGAGTTTACAGGCAACCGTAGAGTAAGTAATTCTGGTGTTTCGGCCACTGTTACTCCATGGAAGGGGATGTTTTCCTAATTTGTAGGTAGAGGTTGTTAGCCTGCACTAATTATGGTGGATTCAAGAACCAGGTGCCTCCCCATGCTGCTCATCCGGATTTTGGGCCAGTCCCTTGGGTTGCATATGCAATCCCCCGGATCTCGAGCTAGCTCTAGGGGGATGGCAACCCCTGTCCTTGTGAATAAGGCACAAAGCCCACGTCCATAATTGATGAAATCCAAGGAGCTGGTCCAAAATTAGGATGAGTAAATATTTTTGGGACGATGGGTGAGGGTAAAAGCATATTAAAGCTATTGGTGATGCAAAGTGTTCAGAAAAATAATTGCTTTTATGGACGCTAGGAGCGGTAGTAGGAGGGGCTACAAATCGGACGATCCAACGCCTCCCAGCCACAGGTATCGCTAGTTTCATCCAGCAGCGGGGGATCTAGAGACACTCCTCCCACCAGGGCCTCGGGAAGCATCTCTCAATCACATGTTTAATAAAAATAGATCCTAATCAATAATGCGATGACAGATAAACGCTATGCTCACCTGATTCCCGGCTGCTGCTCGGTTTTGAGGAAATTGATAAGCGTGTCCATGAGTATCGGATATTTGCTGTACGGCTCGACTACGTAGCCAGTTGCTTCGACGACTTGGCCCAAGCACCAAAGCGCGTAACCGCGTTTTTCAGGTGAACTAACATCGCTCATCAGTTCCAGAAGTGTATTTGCTAAATCTTCACGCCAGCTCATCAGTTCGTCACCGTTGATCTGCAAATAATATACTGCCATATTCAGTACAATCCTTGAAATATTTTGCCGAGGAATATTTTTTTGAAATATTTGAAATATTTTTTAAATATTGAATTTGAAATATTTTTTTCGTAACCCCTAAAAATCTGGATCAATTGAAATGGGGACAAACCAGTGGGAAAAGGAGCTATACAGATTTATGAGAATTTCACAAACTTGAAGGCTACAATCTCAAACAGCTGGAAACATTGGATAACTGTATCATCATTCAGTAATTATAATGATACTACTCCAGCTAAACTGGAATACTAAGTTGAACAATCAGCTAACATGACTCAACTGCTATTTACCTCTGCCAAATTGCCGATCACTTTGAGAACATTGATCACAACAATTGGGTTTGACTCATTTTCTTTCAATTTGGGCACCAAAACGCGTAAAATCGGCTGAATGTAAAGCTGAATGAGTTTGGGCGCGTTGAGCACGAGGTGGTCCAGCATTTTGGCGCTCTGTTCCTTATTTCGGCTCATTCCGCTGTGTTCCAGCTCGCAAATTAGCTGCAAAAATTATTGTTCTGAATGATGACTGAATTTTGGTTGAAGTATTTCTTTATTGATAATTCGAAAATTAATAATCAATTTATTTTTCCTGCCTGTATGAGAGTTTTACGAAGAGAAGGCACAGCGTAGGCCGGGTTGAAGGAGCTTAGACGTCCAATGGTGCAAACAGCAAGTTCTCTAATTTCGAAAACCTCGTCATTCATAATAACGAACAACGAACTCAAGTTCTCAGCCAGCCCGAGATGCTGGTCGAAAGTGCTGTCCAACGACTCCATCACTCTCATCCTGACGTCCGGCTCTGGGGAGAGATGAAATTTGAAATGATAACTTAAGGAAACAAACAGATCGATCCGCGTTTGAAGAGAGAGTACTTTTTTTTATATCCAGTTTATATGATATCTGGAGACGAGCTCGGTTAAACACAATTTTTTACTAACCTACGTCCGTGATTGCGACGACGAGGAGTTTGGAAATTACATCAGAAACCGTTTGCGTGACTGTCGGCGAAGGTTTGGTCGCCGAGCTCTCGACTGCATATCTCAACAGTCGGACACAAGTGCTCACTGCTTCCAGACGGATTTCCGTCTGATCGCTATCGAGGTGATGTTCGGAGCAGCGACGGACGAATTGCAGGAGCGAGTATCCTGCTCAAAGATCAATCAGATATCAATACCTGAGAGTAGAGGAGAAAGCCTGGATAAATTTACTTGGATTCAAAGACACGAACCGTCGAAATCGAAAGTGCCAAGAGTTTGCAGGGCGAGTACGGTGCTCGCCACGTCGAACGGGACCAGCTGGACAGCTCCTACGTTCCCGCTCTGAGCCGGCTGTCCAGGGTGGCGCAATTCTGTGTTCATCACGACTTGAGAGAGCATCCCCAGCAATCCTGCAAGTCATAGAAGGGTACAAAGGTAAGAAAACTGATACGATACATTTCCCGCAAGATGGATTGAATCAGTGTAAATCGGTGTACCTACAAAGCCGAAAAATCATGGTATGGCATCGAGCTGCTTAGCTCTTAATGGCTCACCTTCGGAAATCTGTCTTTTAAGCAGTGGTATGGTTCGTGCGAGACCGCGAAGCGCTGTCGTCAGAGCGGGGCTCAGTCCTGACGCGAACATCGCAGGCAGCAGCTGCTTAACGTCGTCCTTGATATTATCCCCGACTGCGATGCCGAGAAGCGTTACACAGCCGAATAGGGCCGGCTCCAGACGTTTCTTACCACTTCCAGTTTCACGATTCGTCATTGACGCTCGAACCTGGGCCGTACATGAATAAAGTATTGAAGAAAAGCTGTAAGCTTTTATTCATTATTTTTGCCCTCTGAATTGCACAATTTTCAGTCAAGAAGAACGATACAAGCTGAGCAATAGTTACCGTTTCCATAATCTTAGGCAGATGTATTAAAATATCTGTTTCGACAGCAACAGCAATGAAACCGATTGCAAGGAAGGCAGCTGATTTTTCTCTTTCCTTCTGACGAACAGTGCCCAAAAGATAACCCATAACCGACGGCAAGTGACTGTAAACGTAAGTACGCATAAGTAAAACTAACCTAAAACATAACACGATACGTAAAAAATGCACACAAAACAACTTACAGATCGACAAATTTCTGCCTGTTGAAGGCCGCAAGCCTCGGCAGGATCGAGAGAAGCGTCTGGTGAATGTGTGGACTTTTGGACATTTTCTGCGCCAATACCGACAGGCATATCTCGTCGAAATGTTCAGACATGAGGCTGCGGCAGGCGGAGCTTTCACAGATCGGCTCGTCGACGGGCGGAGGCCTGAATAACGATTCGGAGCCGGAGTTTCGAGATTTATTGAACAGCATCGGCAGACGTATCTTCTGCAGGAACGGCAGCGAATCCTGCAATTTAGGGGTAACAATGACAACAGTGGCAAGAGATCAACTGAGGAGTTTCCTTCTTCTTAAAAATTAAAACTTATTAAAACAATATTCAGCGTTGACTAACGTGATGCTGAGGGGTGAAAAGCAGTTTTCTGTCAAGATTGTGTTTCTTGTGTTCCCATTTAGCGTTACTGCATCGCATCAGTTCGTTGAACACGAGTAGAGATCCGTGAATGCGATCATCTCGATTGATGCTTTTCTCCCTCGAATAAACCTCGTTCAAGGAAGGTTTGGCCTCATCGTAGCATTGCTTATACCTTGAAATATCAATAAAGAAAATGTCATTGATACATTATTTTGATTTGTAATTTCGCCGCTTTTTTAGGTTTCCTCTTGACATTTTCACTTCCGACTCAAGCGCTTTCGGCTGAATGGTTTTCTTCACAGAGGAAGCATATATTTTGTTAATCAGCATTATAAACATGGTTACCAGGCTGGTTTTTGCATTTGCTTGGCCGTTTCTCTCTGAGCGGTGACGACGAGTGCAGCTCTCAACGCTTTGACGGCGCTTTCCCTGATCGACGGTTTAGGGTCTCGCACTGTGGCCAATATCGGCTCGAAAACTAACTGAACTTGCTGAAAGAAGTACGTGGGTACGCACTCTGCCAATTCTCTCAGTATCAAGACCTGTTAACAGTAGAGCATGAATTTTACAAAATGTACTGATATCGTATTTTGAAAACTAAACGCGCTTTTGGGTGATGATTTTTGAAATTATTTTTCATTTTGTCCCTTTTTTCAATTTTTTGCATTTAAAAATGATGATGATCATCCTTACCGCAGCATGGCGCTTCTGCTCGTGCCGCTCGCCGCTAAGCCATTCGACCGCCTTCTGTATTTCAAATTTGACGAAAAACTCCGACCGAGCGCCCGAAATTTTGGCCAATTGACCGATCGCTTTTGCCGATAGTTCCATGACGTTTGCGTCCGAAGAAGGAAGTAAATGTCTGAGGTAGTTCGAGTATTTGCTGTTCCCACCCGATCCTCGGCTGACGTGTTCGCTGTCCATATCCGTGGAAATGAGGACCACTAAAAGCGAAACAGTTGTTTAGACCATGCAAATGAGTGGCAATACAAATTAAAGATTATTGACCATAGGCCGTTAATGGGATCCTCGAGTCAAACTTTTCTCATCCGCTCCAAATTGAAAAACGTGAGGGAGGCTTTGAGGAAGAATTCTAAAATTTTGGCGAATTATACTTGGCAGTTCACAGTTCGAGTAATCGGATTTTTGAGCCAAGACAATGATAGTTGGGGCCCTTAAACGCCCAATATTCCAAATTTTCAATCACATACTGATAGCCAGGACTCCGCCTTTGTTTTCGTTGATGTCATTGCTGGAGACCATCTGGTAGAGGTGTGTGTTGTTGAAGTCATCGATAAATGCTGTGAGCTCTTCCGGCGACAAATCACGAAGTTCGGATTTAATCTGGAAACGAGAATTGGGGTTGGGGCAAGATATTAAAATTGGGGGCAAAGAAGGGGCAAGAAATTGAAAAATTATACTTTCCCCCGCATCTTTACACTCGATTTGAAACGTGGGGGAGGGGGGGTTTAAGTCTACGTTTTGGGTGAACACTGCAGTCTATCCCCAGTGTCTTTCAGCAAGCTCTTTTAGGGTAAAAAAGAGAGCAAATTCCCAAGACCCCTAGCCTCACGACAATATGAATATCAGGTGTGCGCACGCAACAACTTTCCTCCCCTCGCCTCCTCTACAACCCCCTCACCACGGATGGACTTCACTTGGACGAAGCGGATGGCCCATGACCATATCCATGAGCCAAACTTGACCCGAATCTGAATAGCTAGCTAACAAGTAGGAATCAGTCAGACTGAAGCATAAACACACTCGAATGCACAAAAATTGATAAGTGAGTAAACATGTTTCATTCAGCTAGTGGGTACTGTACATAGACGGAGGGTAGGAGGGTCAGTTCTTAAGCGACGTTATAAAATATTTAGAGAGATTTTCACAAATATCGTACATATCTGTAGAGTTCTTGGGCCGCCTTGTTACGTTTCTCTTCATTTCGTGACTTTAGCTGAGCCGCTATGTTGCTAGCTCGAGAAGTAGCCATCTCGCCGGCGATCCAGCGGATTTATTCAATGTTCAGACAGTCCGCATGCTTAACAACTTAAGCCATTCGAAATAAGAGAAGAAAACAAACTTTTTATTGAAGCACGAATAAACAAAGTTCTTCTAGCCTAGAAGGAAAAAGAGAATCATGACACGGGAAAACTTCTGTTTGTTTGATTCACGACTGTTCATCACGAAAGATGTCAGATTGTGGGACAACAAGAGCAAGAGCTAAAAAATCTTCGCCTTCCACTTCCACCAACTTTCTTGTACTTCTACTAAAAAGAATTTCAACTAAGTACCTTAAATTTAAAAAAATAACGTTTAGAAGAATGATTAAATTTTTAAGTTTCTAGTCATCTTAAGTTGCATACGTATCACAAAATGCCTTCCCTGCGATTTTAGGTAGGATTCAAGGAGACCGGGCGGTCATTGACAGGAGGTTCTGCAGAGGTAAATCTGAGGCCCCTACGTATCCAAACGGCTGCTCCGCGGGGACGGGGGGCTCTCAAGTTACCAAAGTAAAAAAATATTCACATAATCTACGAGAGAAAACCAACATTATTTTCTACTCCGAGATCATTGAAATCTGTTAATTTTTGCGGCGAGTTCAAATAAAACGGAAATTACCATAACTACAATAAAGCTGAAGTACCGTGAGTACGTAATCGGAATATCGGCCTTACAGGATACCTACCCGATACTTTAAAAAAAAGGATGAGAATTGAGTGAGATAAAATAAGTACCTATGGCCATTTTTGTATTTCGTTCACAGACGGACACAGAAGACACTTGCACAGAAAGTGATTCTGAGTAAAACGATATGCAGGAAAGTAAAATAATTTTAGTCCGAACCGTCGATATGACTTATAAGAAACTTCCATTTACTCTAAAAATACAGAAGTAAAATTTCATGATTCTATTGAAAAATATTTCGTATTTGTAATGATAAGTAGGGACCATACATCATCAGGTATCATACATTTCAATTTTCTTAAACTCAAAATAAATTGACAAGATACCATTATTTTTTTTTCTTCAGACTTCATCCTATTGAAATAGCTGAATCAGTGTCCTGCGCACATTGTGAACACTTTCAAACGCCCCTAGACCAGTCACACCCTATACCAGGGAAACAGAAGCTCTTGGAACCTACAGTTTTCCCCCGGCTTTTGATCATCAATTATTGTGTTTACTCCGAATCACTCATGTTGTCGTCTCCGAGTGAATCGATTTCGTCGTCCGTAATATCAGCTTTCGATTTGTCCATGCGTGATGGCTTTGAATGGTTGAGTCTTGCTAGAACAGCTGGAAGCAAAAACATTAAATAATTGTCACCCTTTTTTTCAGGCGGTTCAACTTGAGCTAAAAATTGTACAAGTACCTGGTAGATCCTCCCATTGTGGGGCGGGTACTCGTCTTATGGCCATCTGCCTGATGGTCTGATAGGCCTTCACAGCTCCGATGTTATTGCACTTCCTTCCGATTTTAAACCAATCAACGCTGTCCCAACTAGACGGTTTTTCTTTCGTCAAACTGCGACACATAATAATGGAATAATAACAATATGAGTTTGGTCATGAGGGGTAATTAATAACACAAATTAAACAACGATAAAATTGAAGAATAGGACCTTTCTCACTTTAGAAAGAGAGCAAGAACTAGTTGTAAATAGCACACGGGTGATTCTCAACAAATGGGAAAATTTCAAATGTCAAATTTTTACAAAGAAAAGTGATAGAAAAAATTTGAAAAAAATCATGGCGTTTCTATGATTTGATATGAAGGCTAAAGTACGTCGCTTTGAGATCAAACTCTATTTTCAGCCCTGAAATTTTAAATTTTATTATTCCATGGTAATCGCATTCATCCATGGTAATCATAATCTATTGAAGATTCTTCCAGAAATGTGTCTCTTTGAAGTGGGAAAACCAATACCTCACTATAGAAGTGGTGCGGAGATCACACGCGGTACTTCCATGTACTGTATATTTGTAATTCATGGACCAGATGACCTAAGAGTAGTTTTAGATTTTTTTTGTTTTTTGTGTACAGTGTTACGTCAAATTCGGGAAGTCAATTGGCAATAAAACCAAGAAGGCTGATGTATCGAAGCTCACCAGCGTAACACTTCTTTTTCTTCCATCCTGATAGTCTGGAATCCAGCAGCTCGGATAGCTGGGTACAGTTCGAAATAATATTTCCTCATCAAGAGTCGTCTGTTCATGTTGCTTCGAGCTGCGATGATTTTCCATTTCTTGTCTTTCTTGGTCCAGTCCGGATATTCAGGCACATTAGGGTCCGCCGATTCGACTTCAGATATCTTGGCTTTTTTCAGTTTCAACATATGTTGTACGGGTGCGCTGCAACCTGCAATTAAACAGGGACGTGGATAACACAAGTATTTGCGCAATCCAATGCCTACAATTATGGTGAAGAATACGCCTTGTCACTTCTTAACTATCAATGTTATATTTCCTGATGGAAAGTTAGGATGCGCCTGGGCAGGTTTGGGGAAGGTTACAAGAGATAAGAGCGGCAAGATGACTTCTCAATGGGAAGGTACCTAAAAAAGTGTCAAACTATGTTAACACTGCAATCACCTGAGTATTAATTTGTCATCACCTGAAATGTTTGTGGTTTGCAATGCTGTTGGCCCAAAAATGTTTTTACTCACGCTAAGCAACAAAAAATGGTGCGCATTGAACGTCGGATTAAACTCGTTGGGTTCCTTTTGCGCCATTTTGTGTCTACTTAATCCGTGGTTAACTGACTTGATATTTATCATGGGTCGATAATCTAGAGATACTGTTGTTTAATCAATGCATTGCCGCCACCAATCAAACTACACGTTAACTTAATGAGACATTAACAGTTTGGCAAAACTGGCCTCCAGGAAGACACCTTCAAAGGAAGACACTCACTAATCTAAGAGGAACAACCGTATTACCAGTAAGCAACGTTAGTCTTCTGTTGATGAACGGTCTTTTTCGACGTAGAATAAAAGCACCAATGGAATAAATAGCCATGTCAGGCATGAGATTGTAGAAGGTCAATAAAAACTCGTCTTCCTCAGGCGACCATCTGAAACATCAGCAGAAAATTTGCTGTCTTGAGGATCTAGCAAGCCACCATACTTTACCAAAACAGACCAGATATTTTGAACTTTTTTTATCATTATCGATTATCGATATTGCACGAACCTTCCTCTTTTCGGCGTAAGGAAAACGGCCACGAATTTATGATACACTTGTTGGGGATCCCTATCCGGGAAATCCTGGCTGAGATGTTGCAAAAACCATTCTCTCTGAGGGACTGTCAATTTCATCTGAGGAGGGCAGAATGGGTTGGGTACGAACAATCGTAGATCCTTCATCTCATCAAAGCCGTGTTCCTGCAAATTTTTAATCGAAATCAGGGGTCATCAATTCTCAATGCCCAGTATCACTAGGCGCCATTTAAAAACATTAGTATTTTCGGAATATCCATATCATGTTGGTTAATAACCATAATGGTCAGTTGATACATCACGATGTACTAAGTAAAGAAATAAAAATAAACTCATGGACCATATACAAGATACATTCAAAATTGAGGTACTTACAGCACAGAACGTACTCCAACGATTTCTGAGAAGTGTCAACTCGTCATCAGAAAACTTTCCCATGACTTTGTACCCATGTTCGTTATGGGTGGTGATTAATCTATTCGTTCTTTTAGCCTTGGCGTCCAAAGTATTGAGTTTCTGTAGGAATAAGTGATCAGATAGGTACATTAATGAACACCAAATACTCAATAGGTACATCAAATCCTTAAAAAAGCCTACGACTGATACATCGAAGTCTTTTTAAGCACAGGAAGGTGTATGATCTTATAATACTCACGGCAACCTGTTTTGGCGTCGGTATGACGCTCTTCAATATAGCCGTCATCCAGTTTTGAAGTTTATCTACTATAGGATCATCAGTATCATCATTTCCTGCGCTTTCACCCTCGCATTTTCTGCCTTCTGAAGAGATAGTAACATTAGTATTCATGAAATAAGATAATTTCTATATAAGGTCGTTTTTCCTAAACCAAGAAGGCCAGCATCAATAGGAACCCGTTTCACACCAATACTTAGGTCGTGTAAACCACACTGGCACCAACCCAAATCTTCAGTAGCAAATACGACGTTTGTCGGTCGTAAAGTATCCCAGATTGGACGAGAAATCGGCATGGGTTCGTTAAGTAACTGAAGTTCAGGATAGATAGGATTATCATTAGGAAAGTTAATCGAATTAATCGTAGTAAATTACGAACTTTTCATCAACTTTGAGAAAATTGTGCTGAGATCAAAATATGAATCATCATCTTTATAATACGGCTGATCACAGTCAGAAGAATCGTCGTCACTCAGGTCCTCGTGGTCCATGATGGTCAATCTTTTCGGTCAGAAAATGTTCATAATTATGCAAAGTTAAGCAGAAAAATAGCATGGGCGTCAGCATACAGCATGCCAAAAGATAAACCAAATTGCAAATGAAAAATCACCTAAAAACTCAAATCAAAGCTCTAGCAAGAATGTTTACAAACAATCTGCATGTGAGTTTGTTGTTGCTGTTGAAACAAGAGGAACAGGTGACGTTTTCTCCTGGCAGTTCCTCGGTTTCGCTGAGGGAAAATAATTATTTTTGTTTCGTGGGAAATATCGGGATTAGGAAGAATCATAAGATAATGCCCGACGTTGGGGAATTAACCCGGGGACGATGGACAGGTAATTACTGGGACGACAAGCGTCGATAACGGGAATCGAAGCGATCTACAAACACACAATTCATGTCACACACACGCAGAATCGCGAGTCGAGATAAGATTGAGATACACACATACACAACCACACGATGACGACAGACACAACGTCTTCGTTATCAAACTTAACACCGGGATTAGGCGATTAGGGCTTGAAAATTTTCAATTTCATGCTACTTCAGTTGATTTCCCCGATCAAACGCAACTTTTTGACTTGTACTTCACTCTCTACCAAACTTCAGCTGCGCCATAAGATGGGTGATTCTAAAAAAGCCGTTGTACTGATCGCAGAGGGTTCCGAAGAAATGGAAGCAGTCATCACGATTGATGTGTTGAGGCGAGCTGGTGTACGTAAAAATAATATAATATTCATGTATGATGACTGTATTATGTTATATACATAGGTAGTGTAATAACTAAAACTAAAATTCAAACTCAAACTGAAATCCAAATCAAAACTCAAACTGATAGGTACTTAGGTACCTACTGAAAATAAAAAAATCATTGTTACTCAAACTAGGACTTGAACTAAAACTCGAGCTGAAACTCAATTTGAAACCCAAACTTAAAATCAAAATCATACTGAAACTTAAGCTTAAACTCCAACTCAGACTAAAACTCCATCTGAAACCATAACTGAAAATGACAACTAACTCAAACTGATACTGAAAACCAAACTCAAATTGAAACTAAAAATGTGAAACTCAAGCTGTAACTGAAAATCAATCTGAAACCCTAAATCAAACTCAAACTGAAATTTGAACTGATACTCGAACTAAAATTCAAACTGAAATTCATCAAAATGAAACTCAAACTAAAGTTCGAGCTGACACTTACCTAAACTGATACTGGAAATCAAACTCAAACTGAAATTGGATCTGATACTCGAACTAAAACTCAAACTGAAATTCATCGAAATGAAAACTGAAATTCATCGAAATGAAACTCAAAAAAAAGTTCGGACTGACGCCGATGAACATCAAACTCAGACTGAAATACATTCGAATCAATCAACCAAATGGTTATCTACCAAATTTTTGTGTCGCTATCAGTTCGACGAACTTCAGTTGAAGTTTTAGTTCAAGCATCACTTCGAGTGTCAGTTCAAATTTCAGTTGGGTTTTCAGTATAAATGTGAGTTTGGTTTTCAGTATTAGTTGAGTTCGATTTTCCATTTCAGTTCGATTTTCAGTTTCAATTTGTGTTTCAGTTTGAGTTTGAATTTCTGTATCAGTGTAAGTGTCACTTCGAACTTTAGTTCGGGTTTCATTTCGAAGAACTTCAGTTGGAGTTTCGAGTATCAGTTCGAATTTCAGTTTGAGTTTGATTTTCAGTTTTAATTTGTGTTTAAGTTTGAGTTTGATTTCATTGTCAGTTGAAGTGTCACTTCTAACTTTGAGTTTGAGTTTCATTTTGATGAACTTCAGTTTGAGTTTTAGTTCGAATATCAGTTTGAGTTTGATTTTCAATTTCACTTTGAGTTGGATTTTCAGTACCTGCTTGAGTTTTATTTCCAGTTCGAGTATGACTTTCTGTTGCAGTTTGATTTTCAGTTTCAATTTGTTCTTCAGTTTGAGTTTGATTTTCAGTATAAGTTTAAGAGTTTGAGTTTCATTTTGATGAACTTCAGTTTGATTTTTAGCGCGAGTATCAGTTTGAGGCAATTCGAATCCCAGTTTGAGTTGGATTTTCATTGTCAGTTCGAGTTTGATTTTCATTATCAATTTGAGTTTTAGTTCGAATTTCAGTTAGAGGTTATGATAACGTTTCAGTTTGAGTATAATTTTGACTTTCTGTTTCAGTTTGAGTTTGAACTTCAGTTTGAGCTCAGTTTGAACTTCAATTTGAGTTCAGTTTCAGTTTTCTTAGTAGTTAGGCCCTCCATTCCAACAGCCTCTTTACATTCGATAATATAATTGTGCAATAGTGTGTACAACAGGTGTAATAGGTATAATTCGCAGCGAGCGTTTGATCTTCTCAATCGGTACTTGTGCAATCGATGTATAATCGAACCTCTCAGCGCTTCAATGCGGTAATACCGAAAGATTGATGAATTCCCATTCCAGTGCTGCTTCTGCAAGTCCATTATTCAATTTTAGGTGAACGTCACTGTGGCCGGTCTTAAAGACAATGGCCCCGTCAAGTGCAGTCGAGATGTTGTCTTAGTGCCAGACGCAAGTTTGACCGATGCGCTGAAGTCCGGTCCTTACGACGCTGTGATTCTTCCCGGTGGTCTCGGAGGATCCAAACTATTTTGTGAAGTAAGTTGCCAAGAATTTTGAGTGCGAACCCCTGACCGCAAGGCAATGGCATACCCTGGACCCTAACATTGGGTAGCTAAGGAGCGATCGTCATCACTTTCTGGATGGACCTCGTTTGGGCTTAATCGGTTTTGTTAAGTAAAAGTAAAGTAAATCGCAGTTCCAGGCGTTGACTTTTCGCCCAATAAGTTGTCCCGGGCGTGCCCTGCCGTCCTCGAAGAGGAACTATCAGATGATCCGATCGATCGGTTTAGTTTTGGTCCACCCAATAACGTACCTACTCAGCCATCATCTCTGATCAGATAAGGGATGTTTTGTTTCCTTAAGGATGCAAACTCAGTGAGCATTGCTCAATCAATACCAGTGCAATCGATTTATAATCGCATGTTTCGATTACCTTGTTAATTGAATGTACCTTGATAATCATGTTCGTTTCAGTCGGCCGAAGTTGGAAAACTTCTCAAAGAGCAAGAAGCTTCCGACAGGATAATTGGCGCCATTTGCGCAGGTAATGAACATGATACGTTCAGAAAACTTAACTTTTATGTTCTTCTTGTTAATTACGCATCAATTGAAGGTATCAAGAATGCTCAGCTGAGCTTTAAGATAGCTTGGAAGATTGGTGTTAATGACCCTTCACAATTCAAGAAAAACCTCCAGTCCCAGCTTTGTAGAAGTCTGAAACACGTACCTACAGTTGATCGTTCATTTATTTACAACTCGTTTCAGCCCCGACTGCCCTGAAGTCCCACGGAATAGGACTAGGCAAGTCCATTACGTCATATCCTGGCGTCGGTGACCATCTGAGCGACTCTTACAAATATCTCGAAGATAAGGTCGTCATTTCTGGTGAGCGCTAGAAAAATAACAAAGTTTACCTACAAGGGCTTTGCGAGATTGCTAGGGGGAAAGTTTTATGTTAGCGGGAAAAAAATATTTTAAGGCCTATACTCTAAATTTTTTTCTGCAATTCGGTGTGTTGCAAGCGAACTAATTACCAGTTATTGGTTACTAATGACTTATACAAAATCGGAAAATCAATAAATTTTGTAACGGAAGCGTTACCCAAACCTCAAAATTGGTCCCATTGTTAGAACTAACAACCGGTTGTTTCATTTTTAAATTTTTTTTTAAATCAAAACTATTTCGGCAGGTAAATTGGTGACTAGCCGCGGACCGGGCACGGCCTTCGATTTTGGCTTGGCTCTTGCTGGTCTTCTTGCTGGCAAAGAAAAAGCAGACGCGGTCGCCAAAGGGCTTCTTCTACTTTAGAGAATCTGCATTTCTCCGTTCAAGGCATGTCTGCCCTATGTTTTCAATAAAGTTACCTATTTTCAATTGAAGCTGATCAACTTGCTATTCCCCGTTTCATACGATGGAAAAAATTGTACGCATCATTTTCGTTTTATAAAAATCTGTATTCTTCCATGCTAAGTTTTCCTCCGTACTCCGCAACCATACTGGCTTGGACCGATTCTAAAATTTTTTGGTAAGCCTGAGTCCAGTCAGCCTGCATTTTTCTGCGTCGTTTCACGTACCTGCAATAAATGAGGCATTAAAATGCGATAGGATAGAAAACGACTAAAATATCAAGAGGCCCCTAGTTTTTGTGCAGTTATCTGTTGAAACAATCTTCTTCTTTTTCGTTGTCTCGGAATCGCTGCCAACGAAGTGTTCTTATCTTGTTGAGATTGATTTAATGCATAAGATTCATTTGCGCCGACCAATTCACTGCCCATCAACATTTGTTGTCGACCATTTGAATCTAGCTTTAAGTAACCCACGAATACTAACAAGTAAAAGGCCTTCAATATAATGAAGACATCTTCTATCTGCTGGGCCTTGCAAAGATGCAAAAGATAGCCAAGGATGATTCTCTGATCTCTTCTCTTTGGTGTCTCTTCAGCTTCGACCCATTTCCCAATCATGGCCCGCAGGTCTGCCGGTAGGAGGTAACTTTCCTGAACAGAGGAGCCTGAAAAAAGCACAAGAAAGGAGAAGATTAATCGGATAGATCAAATCAGATTGTATCAAAAGCAATTGTCAAAGCTGTGGCTGGCAAAAAAAATTGCAGCACAGGTAGAATGAGAATGAGCGGAGAAAATTATTTTTCATACGTACAAAATATATAATACCTACTGTAATACTTGTGATTTGAAAAAAGTTACCTTCGGGATCAGTTTTCGGCTGCTCAATTTTAGGATCTTTACTATGGCTGGTTTCTTTGTGAGGTACCTGATGAAAAAAAATGAAAATAAAAACCCGCCATCTAGAGAGATTGCGGCTTTGAAGGGTCTGAAAAAGATTTATTGATTATGCCCAGGGTTTAAGGTATTGACATGGAAAGGGACCAGCCTTAAATGGTTAAATTTGGTTCTGCCCCCCAACACAATTTTTGCAGAAACCCCTGAGTTTTTCAGACACCACTTTTTCACTTTTTTGAAAATCCAGTTTTTGGGTTTTTCAAAGATCAATTTTTGGATTTGCCAGTTAGATATCTACTAGTTTTTTCCAGAAAAAGTATTTAGTTTTTCTACAAGAAGCAGGTTTTTCTCATGCCACCAGTGGGATTTGAACCCACAACTGGGCCAGCTTTACGATTTGTGTTTGACACTCAAGCCACTTGACATTATTTTTGAAGAAGTCAAAAAATGGACTTGATATCTCTGCGCTTGTATGTATCTCACCTTATCGATATTTACATCGGATTTTTTGGTTACTGATGTACTTTTTCCGTCTTTCTCGACTGCTATCGGTGGCGGCGACTTTTGTACAATATCCTTCGTAGTGGAGGGCTTTGAGTTGGCGGCAAACAAATCTTTCAGGCGATTTTTCACGGGAGCGTTCGATTCCAGGCGGGACACTTGAATCCCAACACCACGCAATTCCTTCGAATCCAGGCCGAGAGGTTTTATAATTTTTTGAACCTCCCTAAAAACGAGAATTCGATAAAATTTGAAAATTTTTGTAACAGCTGCTCGATACGCTGTAGTCAAGATTGGTGAGATGCCCTTGAGTGGTATTTGAGATTCTGTCAATATTTGACCCCCCGCGTATAAATACGGAGTATGAAATCATACCGATAGATGTCGTCCGTGCTGGAAATGGCTGAAAGCAAAGAAACGCTTTTGGTTATATGATCACACACTCCGTGGCCCATGTATTTAGCTGACTCTTCGGGCGCATCCTTGGAGCGTACCTGCGCAGAAACGAAAATTTACTTTTCTAGGGTCTTTCAACCTGACTATCTGGGTAGGTAGGGTTAGGTCTCGGCGTAATGCATTATCGAATTTTCGAGAAGCTTAACTGACGTGACTGGATTTGCGGTGGAACCAGGAAGCTGGAACGCCCTTTTTTCCAGAACTTGACTGGTTTCTTGGGGTTTTCAACCTCAATATTATTGCGCCATCATAGTATTGGGCTTATGACTTTATCATATCGAACCTGGCGCCTTTTGCTCACTAGCAAGGCGCCCCTACCGTGCCTTTGGTTCTAATGAAAATGTTTGCTGTTCATACTTGATATGATTTGTGTTTAGTACCGTTATTCACTTTATCGCCCTCGAGATGGATCATGTACTAACCATTAGTTTGAGAGTGACGCATTTCCCTTTCATGTTTATGGCTGCCAGCCGTTTAGCAGTTTCTTTTGTCAGATTCATCAAGAAAATATCCCTCTCTTCGTCGTTTCTCAGCCGAATGCCGTAGTTCACGTCAGTCGATACAGATTTTTTTACGTGGGTGAATACCAATCCTTTCTCCTCTTTACCGCGGCAAGCGCTGTGGAAAAAGCAGATTTATTACTGAATTTATTGGGTCCAAGGTCTTCAAATTTGAAGAGGATGCTTATCCGTTAATTGTAGATTCGGTATTCTAGATACCAGACATCTTGAAGCGATCCTGAAGGCCAATTTCGCATACTCATAATAAAAAGCTCGGTCGAATTTTTACGAATTTTTTCTACGATTTGGCAAAGTAAAAATAATCAAAAAACTCAGCAGACAAAATTGAACCCTCACTTGTACAAAGTCTCCCCATGCTTTTTTCCAAATTCTTTCTGAAGCTCTTGGAGGGGCAATAATTGCAGATCGCCGCAAGTTTTGATCGCAAGTTCCTTCAGTTTGTGCGTAGTCGATCGTCCGACACCTAAACAACAACAATATTGAATAGGTACCCAGGAAGGACTACAATATTCACGGATCAGAATCCTATTCACCTGGCAGCTCGCTGAGAGGTAAATCGTTCAAAAACAGCTCGATTTGGTCGTCTTCGATCCAATATTGACCGTTGGGCTTGGCCTTTTTTGTGGCCAGTCTTGCGATCAGCTTATTGCTGCCGAATCCAACTGAAGAATTACACCCGGTTTTCTCCTGTATACGGGCGTAATTGTATGATTTATGATGATTTTCCACTTTTTTTTTAATATTAATATTTTTTTAGAAGTTTATTGAATGGCAATTAATTTAGAAGCAGGTTTATTCAGATGCCATCTTGATCACCTGCTGGGAAGCGTTTCCTCTTTGCATGACAATCAATAAAAATAATTATGCTGGCTGTGAAATTTAGTTCGGGCGTCTTCGGATAAACTGATTTTATCTATCCACCTTTGGTATAGCTATGCACAGAATATTCTCAATGAAAATTAGACTAACCAAAATCTCTTTACGAAGAATCGCAGCGAATTTCATCGGCGCCAAATCAATCGCTTGAAAGAGATTCGTCAGATCCACGTACATTTCGTCGCAACTAACTGCCTCAATATCCAAAGTGTACCTTCAAAAAAGATACATTATTGATAATTTCAGTTTAGTGGAAATTTGATTTATGCAATACAAAAATTCCAGCCAATTTTCTTGAGCAAGCCAATCATTTCAGATTTTGAAATTACATAGCATTTACGAAAATCAGCTATTGGCTAGTAAATCGAAGCGAATTATTCACTCCAATTCAAGAGAAAATCGTCCAACAAGGAGGAATACCCACTTGCGCTGAACAATACGAATGCCGATAACTCACCGAGCAACAGAATCGTAGAGTTGGTAGGAAACCTGTTTGTAGGCGTCGAAATCGTAATGAATGAACTGCAGTTGGGGGCAAAGTTTGAGCGCTTGGCCGACGAACATACCATTTTTGATGCCGCACTTGCGGGCCTCATAGCTGCAGGATGCAATTTCAGCCATGGATGCCGTCGTTGAAAATTTGCTCTCAGACCACGCAGACGATCCGCTCGGACCATAGCCCAACCTATCAAACAGAGTGTTCATTTAGTAGGTAATATTCGAGCTGGAAGAAAATGAACGCAAATCGTAAATCTCTATAGACCTATCTTGAAGTCTTCACGATTTATTGTGGAAATACTCGCAGCTTGCGAGGAAATATCTCATTGCTTATTCTGTACCTCTTCAGGACGCCCGAACAGAAAATCATCACTACACTTTTTCAAGTCCAGCCTTCTCACGACCAAATCCAAAGCTCCTCACTGCCCATTTTGCAGCACCTCTACAAACTGTCTTGAAGCTGCTTTCGACCCATCCTGAAGGTCATCCTTGACCTGTCCTGAAGCTTCTCTAATAGGTTATGGAGGTGCTTCAAAACAGGTCATGGATGGGCTTTGGGACAGGTTGTGAGGAGCTTCAAGCAGGTCGTGGTATGGAACATATTGCGAGGAGCTTTGGAACAAGTGGTCAAGGAGCTCCAAAACCGGTGGTGGATTAGCTTTGAAACAGGTCGTGGGGGTGCCTTATTGAGAAACCTGCATACGAACCTATTCCGGTATGATTCGATTTCTTGAAGCAGATTGACGCCATCTCTTGCATTGCCAGCGCCGCTTTTAGAATGCGTTACAGCCACGGGTTTTCCAACTAAATGCGGTTTGTCTCTCAGGCCCACGGAAACGAAGAAACAATCCATGTCGATGTGCATGATGAGTTTGGTGGCCAACATTTTGCCTGAGGATGGGGGATATTGGTTGCTGAGATGATCTCGTCCAGGAAAAGCATGACGGTCGTTGGATCTGAGTTGGTTTATGTATTCTTTGAACGTGGCGCCCATCGTGGAAATATGGTGGAGCCTGGAATTGGCGTAGAACTCATCTATGAAATGGTCATCCGCCGTATTTTTCATAGGTAACTTCGTCGGGCTCTTGTTGGACTGCTGTTTTGTGAAGAGCAACGGAGGCTGGGAAATCGTCCGTCCAGTAACGAGCAAATAATCTTTGTAATTGAGCAATTTGTTCGCCTCGATGGATTTGACGATCCATTCAGGCTTGACCGTTATGCTTGTTCGCGTTTGAGATAATTTGCTGTCGGGAAGATTTGTCGCTATTACGTGTGTGGTGTTTCCGGTTCTGTAATAATGGTGGTACTCTCCGCCATGCTGCATCATCAGGATTCTCAGTTCGTCTGCTGATGGATCTGAAAATTTAATTCACCCGATTGAATCGTAGTCGGTAGGTAAGCCTGCTTCAAGTGGAATTGAAAGTCGGCTTCTTTAAGAAAGCGATCTGCTTTTATAAAGAATTCAACAATTAAGTTGACCAACCAGTGTATCCGTTGACGAAAATCTTCACTCCTTTGAATAAATCGTCCACCTTCAGGCCGGCCTTTGCTGACTCAACCTTGAACTGCTCGGACAATTTGGCTTTTTTGGCATTCATATAGCCTCCCTGCAATGAATAGAATTTTTGTTACTCTTTCCATCTCAAGTATTCCTCTCCATTTAAATTAAATATCATTTACATGGAATAGTTTGCTAGAGGGCTGAAGTGGCTGGTCAAACGAATGAACTAAACTCGAAATCGAGGGTATTCCTCATTGCACATGTCTTGATCACGTCCTTCATCTGCCCATGCATGTCTTTGATCCGCAATTATTTGTCGTGATCTGGGCAGATAGGTCCTTCTTCTGAAATTAGGGCCTTTCGTATGCAATGGATGTCTTTTATCTGCCGATTGATTATCTTAGGCACATTTTGGAGTTAAAACTCATCGATGATCCTGCCTGATTTTGGCAGTAGGTAACAGATTTAAATGAACGGTTTTCTGGAATCTTGGGGTACGGTTTGGTAATGGTATTACTATAACTACTTAAATTTGTTTAATTGGCTCTGGGAATAGAAACAACTTACCCAATCTTCAAATCCGTTCTCATTTCTCTCTCTTTTTCGGCGTTTCATCGTTGCGGTTTTAGGGATTTCGGAATCGTGTTTCTGTCAAATGCCAATGGGTGGTAGAGCAGTCACACACCCACATCAACCATGGAACCATCAGAATTGTAACCTGGCCGGTTAGTCAGGTTATGACATTACATCACGCAGCTCACTATCACTTTTCACTTTCGTCATAGTTCGTCGTTTGTTGCTGGTCGATTCCATCATTTTTATCCGTTTATCTCCACTCTCCAGCAATTGGCAAGAAACAATTCTAGTCCTCGCTTTCTCTCGAATGAGGAATTCCTCCGCCCTTCTCTCAAATCTTTGCATCATCATCTTTTGTTATCACGTCGGATTTCAGTTAGGGGTTGGCTTCATTATTTGAAATCAAGTTGTTCCTGTAAGAATGGAATGGTTATTTTCGCCCAGAAAGTCTGTAATCTACCCTGCACTGGCTTAATTTCGTACGAAGTTCTTATGAAAAGTGGTAAGTTGTTGGTTGCTATTCCTATGTCACTGTCTTTGTGTCTGGGGGCTTCCACCCTGCAAGATATTGAGGGTGTCTTTCTATGGCTTGCTGATTTCTATCTTTTGACAGTTGATCGTCTTCAGCCCTGCCATTTTAGATAGAGCCAAGCATGGATATGAAGTACTCCATTGTGGAGTACATGCCTAAATATGAAGGGTACTACTGCGGCTATTGTAAGGGCAACAACACCAATCATAGCACAGGTAAGCCGTATTTTCAATTAAGCTCAGCGTGCCAAATGGCCTATCGAGTGTGGTATTGACATCCTGTAAAAGGTGAAGTTACCAGAAGCCTCTTAAAGCTCTCCTTAAGTTTAAATCGCCTTAAATTTATCCTGGTGATTCCAGGTATGTGGGCACATTGCCTTCTTGTGAATGACTACCAAGAACTCATCGATCGTGGATGGCGCCGAAGTGGGCAGTACTGCTACAAGCCTAAAATGACTGTCACCTGCTGTCCGTTATACACTATAAGGTGACGATACTCAAATTATGGTTTTCTCCGCTGTCAGAACCAAATTTCAGGAAAACACAATAATTTTTTCTGACGTCACACTTGATATGTGGGGTATTCTAGTAAGGGGGAGAAAGCACTCCCATCACTATGCGCCAGCTTTATTTTGACTTGAAAATCGAAAATCGCGCATAGGCTATAAAGTTTTCATGCTTTTTGCTGGCTTAATTAAAAAACTTTCATTTGGCTGGTATTTTGACATTTCGTTTCTGATGCCTAGTCATTTCATCCTCCCCATTTTTACAGAGCAAAGTCCATCTCAATGACGATACGAAATCGAGAAAGCAGTCCTTATAATATGCCATTTAAACTCTTGTGTCTTTCTTCATCATTAAATTTTCCTTCCAGGTGCGACGCTGCCAACTTCAAATTGAGTAAATCTCAAAAGAAAGTTTTGAAACGGATTAGCAAGTTCCTGAGGGACGGCTCGCGCAGCAGTCGTTGCGATTCTGAAGAGAAAGGCGGCCTGGATTCTCCTGGTAAATTCGCATTCATTGAAACAATTAGCAGAGAATAGTTCCTTAGGTTCCCAGAGGCTCTGGAGAAATCTTGACATCGATTGAATCAATAAATTTTGAACAGTTATCCAAGCTCATATCACTCAAATGTCAGTTTCACAAGTCAGTTACGTCTGCCGGTTAAAATTGTACATCAAACAAAACTGAAAGGTTTCACAAACCAGTTTATAGGTTATAGTCATTTTTAGGTTATGACTTGTCCTGACGTTCGTGTGAACTAACGTAAACTTCGATCGTCTCTCTGTTTTCAGGCAGTGAATTAAAAGAAGTTCCTATGATCGATAACGTCCAAGGCATCAACATCTTGGAGACTGCTAACTTAAAAGTGGAAAAAATTATACCACGTACTCGTTGCGGTGAGTACGACGGTTCGCTAAATTTCTAAGTACATCTATGGCTGCTTCATAAATTCGTTAATCAACTGATTACCCAAGGACGCCTGATTAGTTCAATTCACGGAAACATAACATACCTATCCAGCATACTATCATAATTATCAGGTTTTCCTCGGATAATCAGTTGATTGATACAACCACCTGCCTCTACTGTCTAAAGTAGTTTGAGATGCTCCAGCTTCCTAGTCCCACCTCAACTCTGTTTTATACCTCTGCCCTGCTCTTCATAGTAGTAACACTGGAAAATTATCACCATCCATTTTACAGATGTCACTAAAAATGAGGAGAAATCAGAAACTACTAACGTGGCGGTTGGGAAGTTGCTTCTAGACGAAAGTGGTGAGTTCGAGTCAAAATAGGTACATAGCTGTCAATGTACTAAAAAATACTAATGTACTAATAAATAAGTTTTTGAGTAATTTGAATTTTTTCCAGATGACGATGAGCCTTCTTCTTTTGCTAAGTTAGGACCAAATGTAGGAAAGCCGTCTCTAATCAAACTTCCACGTAAAGGTGTGTATGCTTATAGATTTTTTGATCCATCATCTACTTCATAGGTTCGAGAAACGAAGTACATGGGTACAGAAATGTAACAAATCTCAACAAAATTTTAAATGACTAATTTTTTTCAAGTTTTTTATATTTTGCTGTTGGTAGTCACGCCTGCCTGCTGATTCGTAATAAGAAAGTATGAAAGTGAATAAGAAAGAAACCATAAGCAAAGAAAAACGTCTTTAATGAGATCGAATATGAGATATCGTGCCTTATCTATCGTTCTGCAGGAGTGGGGATGGATAGTTCGAAACCCCAGTGCAAAAAGGCGAAGTTGATCCGGCTTGAGAAAAGGCTGATGAAATTGAAACAAATCCAAGCGTCAAAGGATGACGAGCCGATAAGGCATAGTTCCGGCGAGAAATCTCTGGAAGAATTCATCAGAGAATCGGCTAACGAGAATTTCCCCAATCAGCTCGAGGTATAGTTAATGCGCATGCCCGAACAGATTTTGGTGATAAAATCGATAATTGTTGCCAAAAATCTTGGAATAAATTATTGCGTGCTTCAAAGAAGCAACAGCTTGTTGCAAATGCTCATGTGTGCATGAGTTTTCTTCTAATGATTACACCCGGTTGATTGAAGCAGCAAGGTTGGAAAATGCCCAATATAAATTTTCAATTTTTTTTGTTGTAAAATCAGCTCAAAAAATAAGGCAACCGCTGATTTTTTAAAACTATAAATTGCTTATTGCAATTATTCCAAATTCATTTCCAGCTCAAGTTAGTACGCTGTAGCCCGCAAAGCGTTGAATTCACGGAGACATTCGACGTCAGTCATTCTTTATACCAAAAATACCAAGCAAAAATACACAACGATTCGCCGATGAAATGCTCGAAAGAACAGTTCAAACGATTCCTTGTACACAGTCCGCTTCGGGTAAGCACCTGACGAGTAATTAGTAAAATAGGTAAATTATCTCCAAAATAGGTAAATTATAAACTGTCAATTTGATTTCTAGGCCGAGGAAAGGTCTGTAGAAGGTACGGACGATACAATAGGATACGGCTCCTTCCATCAGCAGTATTGGTTGAACGGGAAACTCATCGCTGTTGGCGTCATCGATATTTTACCCAAATGCGTCTCGTCCGTGTATTTCTACTATGACCCGGATTACGCCTTCCTGTCCCTTGGCACCTACAGTTCACTGAGGTAATAATGAGATTATCCAAATATTGGAATGACCATTTTATGTATCAAGGAGGCACCGTAGTACAAATTAAATATCAAACTTGAAAAATTCAATGTTTTTGAAAAAAGCCTATCTTTTTGTTAAAAATTGAATTTTCTGAAGTGGATAAGTAAATCCATTTTTTGAAACTATTTTTTAATTTTAAAAATCCATTTAAAATTTCATTTTTTAAAAAATACATTTTTTGAAAATGGCTTTTGAAAAACTTTATTGTTTATCTACAATATATCAATTTTTCTTGGGTATATTTTTTGAATTTGATTTTTTCAACTCAACTTTTTTGAAGAACTAGATTTTTTGATAAATGTACGGATCGGTCACGTTTTTATGTTTTGCCTCAAGTGTTAATCTATTACTGATTCAAGCCCAATAGTCGTCATCGGAATTTCAAAATCATAATTCATTCTCAAATTTTTCTTTCGCTTTCAGGGAAATTGAAATGGTCAGAAGCCTGACTAACTTGGATCCCGAACTGCAATACTATTATATGGGTTTCTACATTCATTCTTGCCCGAAAATGAGGTACAAGGCCAAATTCTTGCCGTCCTTCCTTCTCTGCCCCGAAACCTACACGTGGAATTCGGTTGAGAAGTCGAAACCGAAACTGGACGTTTCCAAGTATGCGCGTTTAAATGAAGACATCAGGGCTGAGAATGATAATACGATCATCAATCTCGGCGATGTGAGTAGCTCAAAATATCAAAAATTTTTGCTGTAAACTTGTTGTGGGAAAACAAGGTCTAGCCCAGATTTCTGAAAGAAATTTAATGAAAATCTGAAGAAAAAAATTTTTAAAAATAATGTGAAAAAGTCGTCTACTTTTGAAACTACGCTTTTGGAGCTGTTCAAAAGCCCTCCCGACCGCCCCAACGGTTCCCTGGATCGAGCCGCCCGGTTCCGTCGTAGCTCATACCTCCTAGTCGTGGGACAACATTATTTGAGTTTTGAACAAGAACCGATTGATCTGTGAGAAAGAGAAATATCAAATAAAAAAAGTCTTTTATTACCAAAGTACTAGTTGAAAAAAATTGATTGCTTAATTATTCTGCTAGTTAAGAATGAAGTTTTCTACTTAGAAGACAAATCGGTTCCGAAAAGTTGATGCCATCTTTCCTCTTTCTCGCACACTTGTCTTGCCGGATTGGCCTTAATTCGATTTTTATAATTCCAGGTTCTAGTCTTGTGGAGAAACGTCGCTATGACTCAAGAAACGTACAAGCACAAATCCCGAGCCAACGACGACAGTCAAGTAATGGAGTATGCGCAGCGAGTCGGCAGGCGGGCAGCTGAATCGATGCTCCTCTATCGTCCATGACTAACCACATCGTGAGCTGTTGAACCGATCGCCAGCGTATTCAGTCCGGACTGATGAAATAACTTTATGGTTAGAAAACTTCATTTAAAAGTATGCCCTCGGCGGCTGGGGACTTTTTTAGCAATAGTGTCAAACGCATCTGCTAAGCTAGCAGAGAAATGATCATGAAGGCGGAGCAACATGACGTTATACCATTGTTCAGCAAGCAACAGCGATTAACTCGATTTTTTCTACCTTCCAGGAAATTCAAAATTGCGAATTAACTAAATTAAATTATCGCCCAGAAAATTGAGTAAAAATGTAACAGAAAGTTGGATAATGATCAATAAGATGAGTCGCGCCCAACCAACGTGAGAGCTTTCGAATTGCAGCAAAGAAAAGTTGAGCAATGTTGCTCAGAACATCCGACAGCTCTTTCTCTTGAATATTTGCAAACCAGTGGTGCCACCTGATCAACCATGGAAAAACCATTCCAGTGATACCAATAACTCATTTTTGCCAAAAAAACGAGTTAATCACTGTTGCTTGCCGATTGTCGTTTGCTGCCTGAAACTATTTAAGGCGGTATCAGTCGATAACCTCACCCCTCAACCAGTCTTGGCAATCGTGACTCTGGTTGGCTGGCTGCCGCTCAACGGAGCTGCCGGATGGCTCAGTGCTGCAAAATGTCGGCGGTTTTGGGTTGAGCCAGTCGTACGATTCCTAATCTTTCTATGGTGCTGCCATCTCATGCAAGTGTTGTTTTGGAAATCAAGGAGACAAGTTTTGAGGCAAGATGCTCGCATGTATTTAACTCAAAGAGGTTTTGTAGGCACTACAATAATTGTAGTGTAGAAAATTATTTTCTGTATCCAATCCCTTCTCCTGAGGCTCTGTACATGCGTTTTGTCGTTCACTGTTGCTTGCATGTCAAAAATTGACCCTTGTTATCATAATTTTATGTCCTTGGCTGGTTGGAATTTATTGATATTTCGATGAGGTGTCGGGGCTGATCAGATTTCGTGATGGTTGCATTGCTCCCGAGCCCTGGGACGCTTCAAGTCTCTAAAAGCGCAAATATCCCGGGGAAACGCAGGGAGATGTTCAACCCTAGAATAGAAACCCCTGGATTGGTCATCCTAGCCTAGGGGCTGGTCCTTCAAGCTTGGAATTGACTTTTCAGTTTCTTTGTACAAAGCTGCAGTTGCTGCTCTCCAGCAATTACAAATACCCGAAACGGTGAAACACTTCTTCGGACGAGGCGTCTGAGAGACGTAGTTCCATCGTCTGCGTCTCATTAGAAAATCTTGCCTTTTGGCAGTTGAGGATACCCATTCGAGGTTTACCCGTAGCTCGCTCTAGAGTACGGCACATGCCTTTTTCGAATTCTCCTTTAAAAGTATCCGGAACGCCTCCCAAAAACAAGGTACTATCACTGAAGGATCCGGTTGGTTTTAATCCAGTCCAGTCTGTACTCGAGAGACTATCTGCAGCTCCTGTTTTAGGAATATTTTGTAATTTAGAAGTCGCGCCCGAGAATATTCGATTTACCAAGCACGAACAATTGCGTTCAGATACCCTGGTAAACGTAAAGTGATAAATTGGACATTAATGGGACTGATATTATAGGTTAAGTGCTTAGTTAGTAACGAAAAACTTACATGATCAAATTTAGGTTAAGAAATCTAGTTAGTAAATTTTTTATCGCAGTTACCAACGAACCTTTGAAGTGTCAAGGATAAAAATTAGTGCTTGAATTTTATTGCATACCTGATTAAAACTGACCTGCTTAAGCCAGAAAAGGTTTTAAAAGTCAGAACCATCGACGTAGAAACCGCTTAAAACTTGAGGATCGGCTTTCAAAATATTTCTCAATTAGTGCACATTTTTAATGGCTTAGGTCAGTTTTAATCCTGCTACAACGGTACGCACTCTCCTTATAGAAGCATCTTGTGATTCCAGCGAAATAGAAAACGAAATACTCAAAGCACCGTGTTAATTGTAATTGTATCGCTGCCATCCGGCTGCTGTCCGTCTACATAAAGTTTCAACTTCAGCCCTCGATCAGCTTTTTTGTTACCCCCATCGCTCATTCAGCCTTTCAGCCTCATTCAACCCCGACTACTCGCTAAAAAAAAAGTTAAGTAAAGTGATCAGTCGTTCAAGGAGTTGGCTTTTCACCCGATAATCGAAGTTGTCCCGGGCGTACCCTGCCGCCCTCAAGGATATTGTTGCCCCGTAACAGGCGAGTGTAGCCGGTTCAAGTGGCTCGTCATGTCTGAACGTAAAATAAGCAATTTAATCAAAAAATAGAACGAGGTTTTAAATAAAAAGGTTCTTGGAAGGTGAATAATCCAAATTTTCGTGTTCCAATCTTGCTTGCTTCTTCCGCAATCAACAAAAAACGACGCAATTTCCGCACTTTTTTGGGTTTTCCGCCTGTAGTTGCTTTCCATGGCATTTTCCCGATTTTAGGTCTATTAGCAAACTTGTGGATCAATATGTTTCCAACAAAAATGATTCTATGACTTTTGTTTGTAGGCTCTATAGTTTCGGAGCTACGGACCGGCAAAAAAGGCGAACATTTCCAAAATTTTGACCTTTGGTCTACTTCTCACGGCGAAACTCGGAGAAAACATCGTCTCAGCGAAAAGTGTAGAGGGAGGAAGTTGTAGAGAATTCCATCAGTTTTCTAGCCATTTTTTTTTTCAAATTTTGGTAGGGCCGAAAGCTTCATTTTTGAAGATGAAAAGAAACACAGCTTGCACTGGATAAAATCAGGCGTACGAATGATAGGCCGATGAAAAAAACAAACTTTATTCATCCACCAAAACACATGAGCTCTCAGTACTGTACACGCGATGATACGAATTTTAAATTTAATCCTACAACTCACAAAGGGATCGAATGGTAAGCCTATTAGCTGCCATCATTAGCCGAATCGTCACACTTCGAGCCTGAACTATTCATTGCTTCGTCTTCCGCCCGCTTGACGTAACTATACGTAAAAACCATGTACAAAAAAAAGGGGAAAAGATAAAAATAAAATGTATACAAAACTCGACAATATTTAATCTACACTACCTATAGGACAGTTTATCACGACGTTGCGGGACGTTTATCGCCCCACATTCATTGGACACGATAGTTTTTCCCCCGGTTGTTTACTGTTAACATAAATATTAATATTAATTCTTCATTTTCTGACAAAATGCACACTATATCACCTAATATCTATTTACTTCACATAATATCCGTCACTTGTCCACTAACGGCTAAATATTCCTCAGCAATGGACGATGAATGATCATTATCCAGAATGAATTCTCGAGGACTCTAATGAAAGAACACATAAAGCTTCTCATTGCCACATAATTCAGACGCCGCTAACTGGAACGTCATCATAATTTTAGATTTATCCAATCGGTTACATTTACTGCACTAATTCCTAGCCGAAAAAAAGGCACTGGGTGGTCTATGAAATATCGGCTGCATTCAACGTCGACGCGTTCAGTGCACTTTTTCACTACGTACCATTTTATTTGAATTCAAAGTACGGCGAGTTGAATAATAAATCGAGTCGGTGTTTTTCGAATCGCGGACATAGCGATCGGTTCGGTATTCTTGTAATTCTGTCTGTACACAATCCGTATCGGAGGCTGTCAGGCCCTCATTATTTACATCAAAGTCTTGAGATCGTTCGAAATTGCGATCAACTCCAATTCAGGAATTTTCCAATTCAAACGGCAAATATTCTCATTCCGCTCACATACGGTTCTTCTGCTTCTCCTGTTTCCATGCCTGTATTCGCTCCTTCAAGTCGGTCGCTGTAAAGGAACAAAGTGAAATCGATGTAACGAGAATCGAATTATTCGATAGTGTCTGCCACGTATGTGAGGAGTTTTAGAGCTATGTTTAGAGTGACGTTAAATTATAACCTCAAAAAAAGTTTTTTTTTAGGTTTCGGATTTTGTGTGAATTAGAAAACACTAAAAATGCGAATATATCGAATGTACTGTGAGCTATTCGAATTCCGATTGAACAGGGTGTTAGGTCTTGCCAAGACAAACATTTCAGTTCAAGAATTTGAAAAAAGCTATATTATTAGGGGAGCTAAGGCCATTTTTCTAAATAACCACAGACGGACACACGGACACTTGCTCGAGAAATAATTCTGAGTACACGTAAAAGTTTTTTCTGAAGCTTTCCGATTCTCAATTTCAGAATTCATTCCGATTCAATTCAATTTCCGATTCATTAATTACTCTGTAAATATGGAAGTAAACATTTTTCAACGGCTATGTCTCCATGCACTCCCGAGGCCATCGAAATCCCTTATTACTCAAAAAATAATGACAACTTGCCTGGTTTGAGCATGTCTTCCGAAAGAGGTTGTCGGCTGAAAGGATCGGTGGCCGAATTGAGCAGGTGCCGTATGATGACGCAGCGGTCCATCACTTGGCCGCAAGGCAGCAGCACTGGATCTTCCATTAACGTGTCCATCAGAGGATCTGAAATTATCGAACGTTAATTGCGGGGATTATGGCGAGTTAATCCTCACTTTTTGATAGATTTATTTTTTGAATACGTTCGTGAAACAGACATTGGAAAATTGAGGAACGATCGGGGAAAATTATTCTCACCCCTGAATTCATCCGGTGCGTCACTAAAGTCCACTTCTTTTCTCATATTCATGATGGAAATTTCCTGAGCCCGCTTGGCCAGGGCCAGGAATTTCTCCACTTCGGAAATCGATTTGATGAAGGACCGTTGAAGGCGGGAACCGGCATCTTCGAACAGCTCTATCTTGAAGGATCGCTGAAATCATGAGGAAACGACAAGTTAATATTGCAGCTTCTCCTGAGAAATCGAGATTTTTTAGATGGACCACTCTTGACTGACGAAATGTCTCTTCCACAATTCCACCTGTGCGCAACATCGGTAGTTCAACAAAGACGCCAAAACAACAACAAAGTCCAACTCACCTCGTCAGCTGCCATAGCGGCGGCGAACTCCTCGCAGTCCAAATGCAAGTAAATGTCTACAAGCTGACTTAGCAATCTTCGAGGCTCCCAGCCGTATTTCTCAGGAACATTAACTTTGAGGTTTTTGCCTGTTCAAAGGCAAAAAAAGCAAAAAATATAACAATAATTTTGAAAATGATTGGTTTGAACCGAATTCATTTTCAATTGTTTACAGTTTGAAGGGACTGAAGGACAACCAATTGCATTTGGGGGAGGGGGATTATAAAAATGTGAACGTCATCAACTGGTTATAACAACTGGTTAATGAGAGATGTTCCTGTTAACCGGTTTTATAGAAAAATGGAGGGTAATTTGTAGAAAGTTTTCAAAAAATAAAAATGTTCAGCTGAGCTACCAAGGATAACCGCAGGTTCAAATCGATGTAACCTAAATTGCCATACTCACATTTCGGACCGCAGAGCTGCTGCAGGTTGAAATTCAACATGGCCGACAGACGTCCGACCAGTTCGGGCCGCATGAAGGGCTCCCTGATTTCGATTGTTAGGTAATGGAACATGTCAACTGTTTCTCGGGCCAGGGTCAAGTAAGATCTGGAAACAATGAGATTTTTCTAGAACAAGCTGAGGAAAAGCATAATTTTCAGGAACGTGGTTGTTGTGGTCAGGCGTCCGGGATGTGGGATGCTGGTCACACATTTTTGGCGAGATCCAAGTTGTGGTGGGACCAGGAAGCTAGAGCTCAACTGTACTGGATATCCAGAATTTGGACCGGGTCCTCGGGCCCTTTGCGGACAGCTTGCAGCTTGCTTTGCAGACAGCGTGCCTTTACCACACGAAGAGGTTGATGATCAATCCTCTAGCACTTGGACATTTTCAGGTTCCAAGTTCTGGTCAGCAGTATAGAAGAGCTCCAGCTTCCTGGTCCCGACACAACACTGTGGTTTTCAAAAATGCGAAATAATGTTAGTCAATAATAGTAAACCGAATAACGCATATACCAACCTGCATTGCCGTTCGTCGGCCGTCAGCTGTCTAGTCCTCGTTTGTTGCTGTTCAGGAGATAGTGCGCTCCATTTCTCCGGCTCGCTTTGCAATTCCTGGATTTCGTGAATTCTCTGGAAAACGTACAATTCGTTTAGTCGTCTCTTGCACTCAAAGTCTTACCAATTTTTTCTCTACCGACATAAATTTCACGAACCTTCAGCGATTCCAGGCTTTCATCGAGCAAGAACGTCGTATCGTTCATGAGCATGTTGATGAATTGAACAAACTGCTTTCCAGACCTGGAAAAAAAAGATAATACAAAAATTGCAGCGGGGAACCAATAAATTCATGAGAGAGGCACGTGAGTTCACAAATTCCCGACGGCAGTTTTAAAACATCCAATAAGCTCACTTGGATTCCTTTATTATGGCAGCCTGGTGAGCTGGACTCTCCCACATGCTCTTCAAAATGAGGCTGATGTGATATCGAATTGAAAACTTCTCGTAGAACTCAGAACTCGATCCAGTCGTTTCAACATCTGGAAAAACATTTGACTTTTTTGGAAGAGTGACGATTTTTTCCCATTCACTTCAGGGGAATTCATGGTCCAACTTCACCCAAATCGGGTTCAATGCCTTGAATTATGGACCAAAAGCATACCCTTTGATGTTAAATTTGTATGAACTCATTCAATCATACACAGATAACATTATTGACAGTGCTCACCTGTGTAGAACTTCATTAGATACGACGGAAGATGCTGATAGGAAATCGGATGGTCCATCATTCGATTCTGCAACGATTGGTTCCTCGGCACGACACCGGAGTGCAGCACGAACAGAACCTCCACAACCTTAGCGACCAGGTACGGGTTTTTGATAGCCTGCGGCGTGCAAATGCAGACTAGCAGCCATGTGATCATCACGTCATCCATGGTTTCGACGACAACTCCCGGCGTATACTGGAGGACGAAAAGGAGAAATTCGGCGATGTCCTCCACGTACCATTCGGGCAGAGCCGAGAAGACGTGGGGCGTCTCTTGGGGCAATGGCAATGTCGGATTGTACTTGTACGGACTAGCGGTCAGCACTTGGAGAAGAAATTCGGCGACCGACGTGTAGAAAGCGAGAGCTCTTCTGATCAGGTTCTTATCGAACAGGCCGGCTTCAGCACACGCTTTGTTTCTTATCAATTTCTTGATCTGCTGTTTCCAGCGTTTTATCAGCTCTTTGTTTTTGCTAGCGAACGGAAGGCCTTTCCACTGCTCTTCGGTGCTCACCATTTCGTCGACGAGTTTCTGGAACTCGCGCAACGACCTGAGACGCCGCTGGTACCTGTGCATGGCCGGAATGAGGGCGATGTTGTGGCAGTGCAGCGTCAGGAACCAGCAGAGAGTTGGGAATTTCGGCTCTTTGCGGTCCGCGTTGTCCAGCCCGTCCAGCCAATCCTGGGCTTCTTGAGAGGTGAACTTCAACCGCGTTTCGTCCTTGAGATCCACCATGCTCGACGGATGGAACGGGTAGAGGGCATCGATTTTGTCCATCTTCACTTTGACAGAGAGCATCTGAAGAACTGTGAGTAAATTGAGCATGAACCCATCGCCGGCCAATGTGCGGTCGTCAGTCTGCATCTGGGTTCGCTTTTCGTTGTGTTTGAGCAAATTCGCTATATAGGCCAACATGGGTTCCCTTGACGAGCTATTTACCAGAATATCGTGGAAAATTTTGTGCATCAAAATCCGCGATTGTTCCAGTTCAGCTTGCAAGGTCGGGAATAGGGATTTGTCGACAGAGCTGTGACCTGAGAAGAACCGCTCTCCCACTTTTGGATCTTCTTCGACGAATACAGAAACACTGAGGAAGGGGCCCAGGAAGGAGGTTTTGACGATCTCCCTCCCACCTGCATTTGTCAATATTGTCGGATTGAATTGGACCTGAAAATGAACGAAGAAAATTCAAATCAGAACTCGTAGGCATGTAAAAACTTTGAATTCTGAAGATTTGTTCTGAAATTACCTGATTTGTGATGAGCGAGCAGATCGGGCGAACGTTGCTGGATCCATTGCATCGAATTTCTACCAGCTCGGCTAAGGCTTCCAGTGGTTTCCTATGAGCATTATCAACCATCGAGGCGCACTGCATAGCCCTGCAGAGCCCTTGGAGAAGAGGGCTGAACACTTTATTCAACGCTTCTGGATTGGCGTGCACCCGGGAAAGGAGTTCGATGAGGAAGCCTCGCGGAAGACTCTGGCAGAGAACAGGCTGGAGCAAAGGAGACGAAAGACTTCCAGTTGGACCGGTGAAGTCGACATCTTCGAGGAGGATGTCTTGAAGCATGAGCGAAGTGTATTGCACGCACTGGGCTCGTATCTCGGAGAGAAGAGTGCTCATCGGTTTCACACTGCTTTTCTGCAAAGAATTTTCCAAGTTATAAACAGCTACCACAATATCGTCGTCTGAGGCGCAGCATGGCACATCTAACAATTTGGCAGTTTTTAGGTAAAACAGAAAATCATGTTTACTCTCTGTGCCACATCACTGCTCGGTTTCAGATTCGCTAAATTCGTCGTGGAACCCACTGAAATATCCCTTAGATACGCTTGGATACCTATGTTAATGCATTCGAAAATAATTGATTTTTCCTTTTTCCTGAAAATTTGCCAAATGTTAGATGTGCCATGCTGCGCCTCAGACGACGATATCGACGGTCCCACAGCAACACCCCATATCGTCATTTTTGCCAAAAATGAGTTATGCATATGGTTGGAAAGCTCTCTCCAGCACGGATTCAATGAAATTTGAAGTTCGATCGCAATCCCAATAGGATGTGCGCAATTCAAGTATTAGATAACAACCTGTATCTTCATTGTGTTGGTAACGAGCTGTTTTTTCAGCTATTTGGCATCTTTTACCGTTTCAGACGAGGTGGCCTCGCATGTGCTTCAAATTTTACCACAAGAGCGATTTTATTAGACAGCTTTTATACTATTTTTTAAAGTTTTTTCCATCCTTGACAACCAGGGTTTTGGCTTTCCTGAAAAGTTACCAAAATGACGATATGGGGTGTTGCTGTGGGACCGTCGATATGCTAAAACTCTCCTTCACGTGCGCTCGTGGAAACCCTCAACTCACCTTAGGGTGGCAACGTTCTTCAACTGCGCATCGACTGTAACAGTCGGTGAGATAAGTGAGAGTCTTCGATGCGTGGGATTGCGGTGTCAGACGTGGAGCCGGTTTCGATTCGTTGGTGCTTGAAGAAGGAACGGCACCATCCTGAGGAGGCTCCTCTTGCTGTTCTTGCTGAGGAGGGACTATCTCAGGTTCTGGCAGTGGGTTCTGGTTCGATGCAATTTGGCACATCACCTCCATCAAGCACTGGCTGATCAGGTCCTGCAACAAAGCAAATTTTCAAATTCAGGTCACTCCTGGAGTGAGAAAATACCAAGGTACAAGGTAGTAGATACTTGGCTGTATTATAGGAGCCCCTTGGGATTGAATGGTACCTTTAGGTCGGTGGGTTGATTGTCTTTTAGGCGTTCGCTGATAACGGCAGCAGTTTCGGGCAGAAATATTGTCGATTCAGACTGTTCACTCCACGAGACGCATAGAATTCGGCCGACCATGCTTTGCAGAAATTCTTCAGAAACTTCACTTCCAGTGCTGATGGTCTGCAAAATGGTACGAACTTGTTGCAGAGATGAATATTGATATAAACTAGAAGATTTCAAGATCTTTTATAAATATGAACGCACTTTTCACAAGTAATCGTACTGAAAAAATTCTTACTCTAATTCTGGAGGACTCTCGAACTTCTTCAACTTCCATGTTCTCGATGCCAGAATCAACTTCGATTGGGATGGGCTCGGACTTATTGCCCTGGACGACCTGCTGTACTGCGGCAGGAGCCGCTTCAGTTTCCGAACATTGCTCTTCAACTTCCATCTGGGAAGAGTCCGTGCTCTGCGAATCGCTCTTCTGGCCCATCAGCGTAGGATACGTCATCTCTGGAAAATATTACGAAAACTCGGATCTCGAATCGTCATAAGCAGTATTCTACATAGGTCCAAGAATAAGGCAAAGAAAATGCTAATCACCTCTGCCTTGGGAAGACGATGTGCCAGGAGTGACCGGGGACGTGGCAGCGGACAGCGAGCCGATCGGAGAGGTCGGAGATTGGGCCCCAGGACCGGCCGAACTGCTGCCACCGGACATGTCCAGAGCCGCTAGCTTAGCCAGCCTTCGCTTCCTGATCTACAGTGGAGAAAGTTTCATGACAGTTGGCACGATTTCATATTATGGAAAAACGACCAATCGAGTGGTGCTTGGAGTGTGCTGTAAGCCAGGATAAATGTATGCCATTGCCGTGCCTCCAGTTTGACCTAAACTTTTCTTGTTACCCCACATTTTCTTGAAAGTTCTGATCGCGCTGCATTTTTAAAAATCCCAAAGAGCCCGCTGGAGATGTTTATGCCGATGATTCGGCAAGCAACGTGAATAACTCGATTTTTGGCAATAGTTTTTGATATCACAGGATTTGTTTGTCACGGGGAATCCGGTAGTACCACCTGTTTGCGCGAATTCGGAAGAAAAAGCTGTTGGAAACCGTTCTGAGCAACACCGATTGACTTTTCCTATGTCTGTAAAAGTGGTTATCTTTTGCTGCAATTCAAAAGCTCCTTCTTAATTCAATTAACTTAATTTCCATGGATACCAGTTTTTTTCGGTTCACTGAAAAGTTGACAAAATCGAGTTAATCACTGTGGCATGCCGAATTTGTAGCAATTGTCGTCTATTTTTGAAGTTGTCATTGCCATGGCCTCAGCTTTCGGCATGGTGGGAATGATGGAAGGTCTTGAATGACTTGGCATCAAAATGCTTCGGAGAGGCCAAGTCAAATGACCAAAAAATAAGCAATATGAAATGCATAGATTTGAAAATTGACTGTAATTTGGGAATCGCTCGAACATCAAAATATGAGGCAGTGATACCGTCAAATAAACTCATAGAACGAAGACGAGAGAAAAATTCCTCTCGATAGGGACAACCTTCCAACCTAATGCATAATTATTGCTCTTATCAATAAAATGACAAAAAGGATTTCAATTCAAACTGATGACAGTCTTTCGCAAGAATAGACCTCGTTTACAAAAATCCCGAGCAGAATAAAATAATTTAATGCAGCGACGAAAATGATGAGCTAATCAATAGCTCAGCTTTTGACTCAGCTTTCACTGTAGGGATAAAGGGTAGTACGAGATCCACAATGTCAACATCACAACTTACTTCTTCCTGACTCAGCTCGCTCATATTATGAAGTTTTCTCCGCCAACCAACTAGAAGAATTTGTGGTGAAACTTGAATTTGTCAAATGTGATTGACGCTAAACAAATAGAACACTCGACAAAGAAGATCTAATTTTGAACGAAATGCGGAAATCAAGTACGTAACGAGTTGAGGTATCCGAAGCCAAGGAGAATCAGCACTTTCGGGATCGGAAAGCTGAAATGACGTCAAACTCAGCTGAAGCTGCTGTGTAGCCAGAGAAAATCGAAAACGAGGCAGTGTGTATCGATTTTCTCTGCTACCATCGATAGTATTGGGAAAATCCCAATTTCGTGGAAGAAATGACCAAAAAGGGGTTTCTGAAGTTTCGAAGGGAAAAGATTCAGTCAAAAGGAGATCAACATATTTGAACTAACCACGGAATCCCCTGCATGTTGAGCCTATCCATCGAAATGAGAGGTACCTTTTTTTTTTTTTTTTTTAAATAAATGTTTTATTTGTTCGTTTTACAAAATATTTGTACAAAATTTTACAATTTACAAAACAGTATTTACATTCAATTATTAATCAATAATTTACAAATTTACAATAATTTACAGTACGGCATTACAGAACAAATCCCACAAAGGCGATATAGCCTGTGTGTGGGCATTTCCAGTAGGTAGTAGCGTTCTTGTTGGTGGCGACTATTAGCAGTAAGTAATTTATTTTTTCATCCAAATAGTTTTTTTTTATTTTTTTTTTTATTTATAAAGGTAGAAAAATATATTTTAGTCAATGTGTGATCTTATCCATGACAATAATTTCTCTTTTTTGTTTTTAGTGTTGGGCTTGGTGAGGAGAGTTGACGGAAGGTCATTTAAAAGTTTAGGTCCATAATAGGAGGCATGATTGAGGGCTAGTTGTCTTTTACGGTGTGGGAGAAGAAATTTATTTGCGTGTCTGGTTGAGTGGGTGGAAACGTTTGGGTTTAGGATGATTGTCATTCTTGCTAGTAAGAATTTGGCAGTTTGGAGGGATATTAATTGGTTGATGTTGAGGATTTTAGTTTCTTCAAATAGAGATTTTGATGGAAAAGTAAGTGGTTTGTTAAGTATAATTTTTAGAATCAGTTTTTGAGCTGAGATGAGGGGTTTTAGATGTGTTTTGTACGAGGCTCCCCATACAGTTGCGCAGTAGGTCAAGGTGGAATGTACCAGAGATGTGTATAATTCTTTACAAAATTTTTGAGTGAAAATTTTTCGACATCGATAAAAGATGTACGAGCAGCTCAACATCTTTTTCCGGAGGTGCGCAATGTGAGGAGTGAATTTTAAATGCTCATCAATATATACGCCTAGATATTTAGCAACCGGGACGCGCTGTATTTTTGGGCAGTTACAAAGGTTTGGTAGATTCTGGCATGAGTGAATTTTTATGAGCAGATCAGTATTTGGACTGGTTCGAATATCATTTGTAAAACAGATGTAGTTTGTTTTTCCAAAATTTAGCGCTAATTTATTTTCTAGCAAGTGATTGTGTATATTTTTAAGAATTTGCACCTGGGAGAGGACAAATCTCACCCTCGAATCCCCTGTACGTGGGGTGTGGAGTTCATTTTTGGTGGGCAATTTTGTTCCACATCTGTGCGCGTGGAAAAATTTCTGTGTCTGTGCCCCGCCGGGGTTTTCATGCAACGTTGCCTAAACGTCCGCAATCGATTTTTTAATCGATTAATACAACCCATCCAAAGGGTTGGCAATGCCACCGATATCGATCGGGTTGATTCGGTTTGTGAACCATGGAGGAGTGAATGTTAAAGGCAATGATAAAGGATCAGTTGCCTCTTATTTTTTTCGTCCCAAAGATGGTATCCTTTTCAAAATGAAATTTTAGAATTAGGTGGGTGTAGATAGCAAAATTGCCGGTAAGATTTGCTGACGTGAGCTCCCGACATATTGATATCTTCGACCTAATTTTGGGATAAAATTGACAGTATCTCTCCTTCAGTTTTTGTGTAATTAGGTAGATGCAGCTTGAATTTTTTCATGCATCCAGCTGCTGGATTCCAGCAATTACGTCATATTTGATCAGGCGCCAAGTTCGATATTGAACATGTTCATGGAGACAGTGAACCTAGGTCAAATTTAGCGACAATCCACCTTCCAAACTATTTCTCTGATCCGTAAAATGGAAACAGAAAATAGAAGCGAGATTGTGTATCAAGAAAGATTAGATAAGTTCATAAACACCAGTTGAAGAAGAAATTTAAAAGGGACTACCGGGTAGTTTGCTGGTAGGCTTAAAAGGGACAGAATGATTGTCTACACGACTGTGAATGGTTGTTGATTTTTTCTTCTTTAGAAATTAATACTTTCACATCACAATTTTAGAGTGCAAACCAACCGAATTTCGAAATAAACTCAAAAAATATTTAAAGCTATGAATGTCTTTCGCGTTTTCCGTCGTTGTGCTTCCACAATATTCAAGGTAGGTGGTCACGGAATAGAATAATTTTGATTGGGTAAAACCTACCAGATTTTTATGGTAGGTAGACTATTTTTTACTGTATTTTATTTTAGGTATAATAAGGGCCATAACCGGATCAGCTCCTCCCTGCTCATGCATTTTGACAACGAATAATCTTTGATGACTAAAATATTTTCTGAGATAACAATGCGTCGATAGATAGGTACCTGTTTACCATTTTTATCAGGGTTTGAACCATGACTCCCCAGTTTAGTAGGATAATTTTCCTCTCCAATCTCGACAATGGGTGACTTCGTACGATTTTTTGTTTATTCCGTACTAACTGAATAATACAACCCTTAAAATACCCCCAAATAAATTGGTTCAACATCTAATTTTTATAGATTGTCCCCTTTAAAGTTAAAATAACCGTTCACAAAATAGCCTATACCCAAGATTTCTACTTCATGTTACAGAAATCTGAAATTTCTCAATCAACAGCTAAGAAAACATGATAGTGTTTTATTGATGAATTAATACCATAAATGCCATCATTAGCCGCTCTGCCCTCCTCAATCTCAAAATCGATCCGTCTTTGTTACTTCAAATATTGAATGGCAAAATGTTCCCACCAAGACGTTGGCCTCGCTTTTCAAAAATGTGATTAACATTTTAATTTTTTTCAGGAAAATGTTATCAAAATAGATAACCACCCGATAAACTATTTGAAAGTGGGAGAAGGGGAACACAATCTGATCTGCCTACCCGGAGCCCTTGGTATGTGGATTTTAGGTACTTGGTACCTATCTGGGTGGTACAAAATAAGGCTTCAGACATACCTATTAATTACGAATTATTTGTAAGGATAACGATTCAAATTTAGGGTAGTTAGGAGTCTCAGGAGTCAATATAAGCATAACCTCAAAAGATAGAATGTACAGTGGAAATGAATAAACTATGTTGAGTTTTGCGGGTTGGGTAATTCATAGGCCTCGAGGAAATTGATTGGAACAAAACAAGTTCAGACTGGGTCAATATTTCATATGCAACTTCAGAAAAAAATCCCCTTGCTTTGATCCTGAAAATTTGACCTTGTTGTACTGGACCGATTTTGACCGTTTGAGGCATGCTTCAAATTCAAAGCTTGATCTCTCCAGAAACTCCAATTTCCAAATTTATTGAGGTTATGTTTACTTGGACTTTTGAGCTAATTTATTTTCTCTTGCCATGATCTATATCAATAAAAGGTACTACTCATCAAAAAATGATCTATCTGTTTGAAGGCACTATCTGGTCAGATTTCAAACCTCAGATCGAAGGGCTTGACAAGTCCAAATTCACAGTAGTCGCTCTCGATCCGATCGGCTATGGCAAGAGTCGACCGCCCTCCCGCAAGTTCGACGTTAAATTTTATCATAAAGATGCCGAGATCTCGTCAAAATTGATGGAGGTAATCAATCGACCGGATTCCTTCGATACATTAAGTTTGAAATATTGGCGCAAATCTGTTTGGAATAATCGCATGGAAAATTATCAAATTCTGTTGGCCAATACTTTCAAGTCAATATCGGTTCAGTGCCTATTCTGGATCAGGGTACATAAATCAACTCATCTACATTGCCTATAGCTGAGCACCGTAGGTAATAACCTAAAAAGTCAGGTTATTAAAATAATTAATTAACCAAGTCAAGAGATCAGGAGCGAGGTCAATGAACGGAAAACGGCTCGCTAGGTTAACGTCCTTTTTTTCTTTGTTTTTTAGAGGTGAGCCGATTTGAGGAGTGAAAGCCTCCAATAGTTGAAAAGCTAAAGAATTTATACCCAAAATCTTTCAAAACAACAGACTTTTTTGTTACCACGTTGGTCCTTCAACTTTGTTCCCGCGCAATTACCTGAAACTGTCGCTGAAAGTTAATTACGTTTTACCAGACTTTGAACATAAAGAAGTATTCAATTCTCGGATGGTCAGATGGTGGCATAAGTGCCTTGATCCAAGCTGCAGCTCATCCTGAGAGAATCAATAAGCTGGCCATATGGGGTTCCAACGCGTACATAACGAAAGATGATATGACGCATTATGAAGGTTTGTATTGTAATTTTAGTTTCTTCACTTTTCCGAAGAGTTGGAATCCAGCTCATGTTCCTGATAATTTGGGGAATATGAAAAATTCGAGAGGAAAATTTACTCTTGGTAAGGGGAACTTACTTTACAAAATTAAAAATCGAAGTAAATTCCCCATTGCCAATTTTCAGGCAAAGAAACATCCAAAGAATGGCGTACAGTTGGCATTAACTAGTATAATAAAAATACTGCTCATTCAGAATGTGGACCGGTTCCTTGGGTTATATCATGATGGACATGGGGAGTCCGACTTTTTGAGGCTATATCTCAACTTCTACAATTGTAGCCCGAGGAACTGATTAAAATGACTTTCTCCGTCAAAGATGTTTGAGGCAGTTGAAACCATTGATACCTAAATGACCGATTCCAGCAATACGTGACACGTCGAAATGGTCCGAAAAGATGAGATCACCTTTGGAAATCGTATACGGAGCTGACAATCTCAGAGACATGATGATCGACTGGTACAACGCGCTAGATAAAATTTACAAACAGGGTAGGTGCAATCACTGATGATATTAAGCTGAAATTGTAAAAAACTCAACTCAAAGCTTGGGGTTTTGCATTGCGGGAGATACTTTTATTGCGTGAAGTAACCAACAGCAACTGAGCTCTGCGCAAACCCAAAAAAGCTGTGGAAAGTTTTGTAAAATTTATAAAACTCAAATTAAAAAAAATAAATTTTTAAAACTTGAATTTTCAAAAAATTCAATTTTTTAAGCAGATCTATTCCATTGATTACAAGCAATATCGTTTATCTTCTGGCAAAAAATTTCATTCGCAGGTGGTGACATTTGCAAAAATGATGTGAAAAAAATCTCATCGCCTGTTCTAATCTTGCATGGTGATAAAGACCCAGTCGTGCCCGGGGAGCATCCATTGTATCTGAAGGATAATTTGAAAAATGCGAGGTGAGGATTTGATTATTGGTAGTTTTTTGCCGGAGGACAATTTTTCTAACCTATACTGTGCAGAAATGGCGTAGACCTAACTAATGCACATTTTCAAAAATCATTGTTTTCTGTACTCAGGTTGCACAGATTCCCTGACGGCAAGCACAATATCCACTTACGTTATGCGAAGGAATTCAACGATATTGTAACTAAATTTCTTCTCGAAGCATAACACGACTGAAGACATCAAATTTCTGGAAAATTCGGATAATTTTGGAGATTTTGGGAAAATATCAGTCGTACCATGGTAACCTTGTACGAGCATAAATTTCCCTCACACTATGTGAACGCCATTATTGTCAAGCTCAATAAATAAGCAGGTTAGGCTTAAAAGATTATATTCTGAATTGTTATTCGTAGCTAATGTGATAATTATTTGTTATAATAAATTTTATTTCTATATCACTTCTATAGCTACATTTATAAGTTGATTGATTGTTTCTCAGGCCAATTCCCAAATTGTTGTAGACGAATTCATAGTTTTTTGGAGGATTCTCGATTTGAATTGGAAATGTTTGTTAGCCAGCAATCACAAATAATTGGAGGATTGATTCCAAGTCCGTTACTTGTTAAGAAACGGCAACCTCGTCCATTCTAGGGATGGGCAATTGAAAGAGAATAACAATTTTCTGAGCAACACCAATATCGATGCAATATCGGGTGGAAAGATCGATAATATCGGTGTTTTTGTACTGCCTATTGAATCCAAAATCCAAGTTTTTTGCAGTATTCATCAAACAAAGTGACAACAATCGGGAGTCAGAGTACGGAATATTATCCGAAAACTTCATCACTATCCTCCGCACTTTTACAGAATGCCAGATGGATTCTGGCCTCTATCTAGAAGTTTTTGTTCTCACGGATATATCGAACTAGAATTTGAGGTCGAAACATGAATACTGAAATATCGAGGGCTAACATCTACCCCTTTTTGAGCCCCAACCTACTCATCTGTCAAGTAGGGATGGGATATCGAGAGAAATATCGATATTACCTGAGCTACATCAATAAAATATCGAATGAAAACAATAGATTATGGTTAATATCATTATTTGGATTCCTCCTTCGAAACCTATACATCGAACTTGATCATCGATTTCGAACAATCGAGGCCAAAATATCGATATCCCATGCCTACTCCGATTGTCGACGTTCGATAAACGAAATGAGAATAGAACTATTCACGAATCGATTTCCGCTTCCTTCGCTTTTCGTTTAGCCGTCGGCTTCTCTTTCTCTTCCGATTCTTCCATCGCTTTGAGACTTTCGATAATTTTGGGATTTTTCCTGAACAGCAATTTAACATCATCCAGATTGATATTGGTTCTCTTGCCGTGACAAGCGAAGGCTTCCAGGTCCTGACTGGCCTCTTCCAGTTTCCTGGTCGGGAGAACAAATTCATGAATCGATTTTGATCAATCTTGACGTCACTGAGTATATCGATGAAAAACAAATAGGAAGTTTTTCAGGCACCTGTAAAAGAGTTCGGACAAAAGGAGAGTGGCATCCTGATCGACAGAGAATCGCCCGAGGAACGTGTTATTTGTGCCGACATCTTCGCACGCACTTTCGACGGCTGCGTAAACGGCCAATTTTTCTTGAGGGAATTTTCGAGTTTCTTCTCCCATCTATGCGCCACAAAAATTTTCCCGGCGGTACTTATCGTACTTCAAGTACCTGTCCGTCATAAACTACATTAGTACATTGGACATTTATAAAAACAATTATTTTTACGATTTTACCTCGTTCCTTCTTTGTCTAATGAATCCAAGATAAGTAGCGTATAATGTTCTACACTCACTCATATGCAACCCATTAATAACACTTCTGGCTACGCCTGCGGAATTCGTTGTTACTTAATGCATTGTGCCACCCATTGAAAGAAAGATAATTTTGTCATAATTCAAAATAATATTATATTATGTAATTTATTTCAAATAGGTTAATTTGTCGCTAAGTTAACGCGTGAACCGAGAGAGGGGAAAAGATCAGTAAACATTGTTTACCAAACAAACTTCAGATAAAATGAAAAGCGCGCAAAAGGAAGGTACAACAAGAGCAAAGTCACCACAATCATCTTCTTCATATTTGCGAACTCTGGGGCCATAGCTTTGACTAGCATACACATATCCTTCCTAAAGGAAGCGACCGCAGCATTGTTGTCATATCAGAGGTTTTCCCTCCGCTCCTAGAGGTTTCGAGGTGCCGAACAGAGGGAAAATAAGGCTAGTTGAGGGATCCCTCTGTTCAAGAGGTTTTGAGAGATGAGACTTTCAGAAAGATTGAGGGAAGTTGACTTTGATCTCAAAGTTGAACTCGAAGTTGACGTTGGTCTCAAAGATGACTTTGATCTCGAAGTTGTATTTGATCTCGAAGTTGTATTTGATGTCGAAGTTAAATTTGAACTCGAAGTTGACTTTGATCTTGAAGTTGAGCTTAGATCTCGAAGTTGAGTTTGATCTCGAATTGACTTTGATCTCGAAGTTGACTTTGAACTCGAAGTTGACTTTGATCTCGGAATTGAAATTGATGTCGAAGTTGAGTTTGATCTCGAAGTTGACTTTGATCTCGAAGTTGACTTTGATCTCGAAGTTGAGTTTGAACTCGAAGTTTACTTTGATCTCGAAGTTGAAATTGAACTCGAAGTTGACTTTGATCTCGAAGTTTACTTTGATCTCGAAGTTGAATTTGATGTCGAAGTTGAGTTTGAACTCGAAGTTTACTTTGATCTCGAAGTTGAATTTGATGTCAAAGTTGAGTTTGATCTCGAAGTCGACTTTGATCTCGAAGTTGAAATTGAACTCGAAGTTGGCTTTGATCTCGAAGTTTACTTTGATCTCGAAGTTGAATTTGACGTCGAAGTTGAATTTGATGTCGAAGTTGAGTTTGAACTCGAAGTTGACTTTGATCTCGAAGTTTACTTTGATCTCGAAGTTGAATTTGATGTCACAGTTGAGTTTGATCTTGAAGTTGACTATGATCTCAAAGTTGAATTTGATGTCGAAGATGAGTTTGAACTCGAAGTTGACTTTGATCTCGAAGTTGAATTTGATCTCGAAGTTGAGTTTGATCTCGAAGTTGAAATTGAACTCGAAGTTGACTTTGATCTCGAAGTTTACTTTGATCTCGAAGTTGAATTTGATGTCACAGTTGAGTTTGATCTTGAAGTTGACTATGATCTCAAAGTTGAATTTGATGTCGAAGATGAGTTTGAACTCGAAGTTGACTTTGATCTCGAAGTTGAATTTGATGTCAAAGTTGAGTTTGATCTCGAAGTCGACTTTGATCTCGAAGTTGAAATTGAACTCGAAGTTGGCTTTGATCTCGAAGTTGAATTTGATCTCGAAGTTGAATTTGATCTCGAAGTTGAGTTTGAACTCGAAGTTGACTTTGATCTCGAAGTTGAATTTGATGTCGAAGATGAGTTTGATCTCAAATTTGACTTTGATCTCGAAGTTGAGTTTGATCTCGAAGTTGACTCTGATCTCGAAGTTGAATTTGATGATGAAGTTGAGTTTGAACTCGAAGTTGACTTTGATCTCGAAGTTGAATTTGATGTCGAAGTTGAGTTTGAACTCGAAGTTGAGTTTGAACTCGAAGTTTACTTTGATCTCGAAGTTGAAATTGAACTCGAAGTTGGCTTTGATCTCGAAGTTGAATTTGATCTCGAAGTTGAGTTTGAACTCGAAGTTGACTTTGATCTCGAAGTTGAGTTTGATCTCGAAGTTGACTCTAATCTCGAAGTTGAATTCGATGATGAAGTTGAGTTTGATATCGAAGTTGAATTTGATGTCAAAGATGAGTTTGATCTCAAATTTGACTTTGATCTCGAAGTTGAGTTTGATCTCGAAGTTGACTCTGATCTCGAAGTTGAATTTGATGATGAAGTTGAGTTTGATCTCGAAGTTGAATTTAATGTCGAAGTTGACTTTGATCTCGAAGTTGAATTTGATGTCGAAGATAAGTTTGAACTCGAAGTTGAGTTTGAACTCGAAGTTGACTTTGATCTCGAAGTTGAGTTTGAACTCGAAGTTGACTCTGATCTCGAAGTTGAATTTGATGTCGAAGTTGAGTTTGAACTCGAAGTTGACTTTGATCATTTTATAATCGTACTTTTTAATGTAGGAGTTAAGAACACAACTCTTTGGAAGTCAGAGGTTTTTAGTCGAATTCGGAGGTTTTTTCGGTGCTCGAGAGAGGGAAAGCAAGGCAACGAGTTGGCAACACTGGATCGCAGTTTTTGAACTCGCGAGGACTATTTTCAAAGGCAAAATGGGAATATTTGAAAAATTTCAGACAAATCTCTCGTTTGAAATTCGCCTGTGAAGGGCCGTGGGGGTCCTCTTACAGAGGACAAAAAAGGAGCATAGGTTTTTGAATGAAAAGTCATACGAATCGATTCAGGTATTATACTTATGTACTGCAAATTTACACATTTAAGTACTAACTTAAAACACCAAAAAACAAAAAAGAATACTTATTTCACAAAATCTTCTAAGTGGGTCAAAAAAATAGACCCTCGAATGAATTTCAATAGCTAAAATATTATTGACAGCTCAATACATTCTACCAAACTTTGAATACATTCCAAGTTAGGCGATAACGAAATTCACTTAGGCGATTAAACTTGAGCGGTAAACCGTTTAAAAATATAATAAAAAAGCTTCAAAAAGTTCCTAACCCATTGAATAACCCTCGAAGGTTTTAAATTATCAGACCTCTTAGAATACGTGCAGCTGTGCTCATTTTCCCATGCGCTGTATCGACCATTCTTGCTGACAAAGGGGGCATCTGAAACAGAGAGCAATTGCAGCTTTAAAAAACGCTGCTAAGTAGATCAGTGGCATGTGCAGATTAGTTTTCGCTATGTCCGAAGAACTCTGCAAATTTTGCACAGGGGTTCATTTTTCGATTGCTAAGACAAACTTCACGATATATCGGTACTCCTTAAACTCAGAATTTAGTTGTTATTATTCTATAGGTAATTATTAAATTCTCTGAATAATGAATAAAATTAAAAATACCTCAGAACCATTGTTAAAGCCTGACTCGCTTTCATGTTGCCAAGCGCAACTGGTCGTAGTGTGAGTGCGTCACCTTGTTGGTGTAATAGGCTAGTGGTCGTAAGTAGATCAATCAACCGTATCTAAGAGCCGAGGCCAAATTCTCAAATTTTATCGATTTTTGTTTTGCTGATTTGTGTAATGCGACCCAATTCTCTAAATTGAAGATATCGGGAGGACAGAAGTTTTTGTGGGGATTCCAACGAGTGGAAAACGATTTTTGTGGCTCTAGTCGTTTTCGAGTTATTCAGAATTGTAGAAATTTTAAAAAACTCAAAAATGTCTCACTAAAACTGCAATAACTCCTAAACGGTTAGAGCTACCGCCGTGGCGATGGTCTCATTCGATTCGGCATAGAAAAATCTATAGAAAATGATGCGTCACATGCCTATGTTACAAATTTCCAGAAAAGCACGAATTTTTTACCTCTTCAACAGCTGTTTTACTGGCCTTAAAATTAAGGTAGGGTTCTGTCGAGACGTTAGGACCAACTAGATACGGAACTTGATTTTTGGTAAAAATTTCAAAATTTTTCGATAACTCCTTCCCCCTGAAAAACCCCGGACGGCGGACGGCGGACGGCGTACGGCGGACGGACAAAAAATTTTTATTGCAGATTTGGATTCTACACCCCTTGAAACGTAAACCAACAAATTTTCAGGGGGTGTTAAAATTTTTTTTTCCTGACCGATTACAAAGGTTCATTTCTTAAGAAAAATGAACCAAAATTGTTTAATGTTTGTTTTTGTTGAAGCGAATCTCAACCAGGCTCAATTCAAGTCACGATCCAGTCTGAAGCTCCTCACGACTTCTCTTGAAGCGCCCCATGACCTATCTAGAAGCAAATCATGATCTATCTTGAAGCATCTTGAGACCTGTCTTGAAGCGCCTCACGACCTATCTTGCCGGTCCTCACAAGCTCTCTTGAAGCAAACCAAGATCTAATAGGCCGTGAGGAGCTACAAGATCGGGCGAAGAAGCTCCAGGACAGGTTGAGAGCCATTTCAAGATAAGGCCTAAGAAGCTCCAGGATTGGTCATGAGGCGCTTCAAGAGAGGAGCTTCAAGTTAAGCGTGAATTTTCGGTATGTTTTGAGAGGGATGGTGATGGTTCCATGTTCGACGTGAGTCTTGGGGACGTTGAAGTAGTGGCGACAGGGACCAACAACTTCGTGCTCTGTTCTTTGAAGGTATTTCGGAAAAAAAATCGAAGATAATTATTGCCTGAAGATTATAATCTTACCTGTTGTTCTGCTTGACCCAGAGTGACATGCAGCAATAGTGGAAGGAGTGGTTGCAGTCTCCCCACACGACGACACAATCCTGTTTCCCGTATCGGGAGTCCTGTTTGCTCTCAGCTTGGCACCTCAAGCAGGCATCTGAAAAACGATAGGTCGTGATATAGAAGAAAAGGGCATTTATGTTAATTAGATAGCTTTCATGATTATTCTTCTTCAAGGGAGCTGCGATCAACATTTCAGGGATTTTTGCAAAGGAATACAGTAGGGTTCATGAAAATGTTTACCGTCCATGGTCATGGTCGAAGTTCGAAAAATGTTGGGAATCGGGTTGCTTCACGAAAAACCTCAAAGCACGCCCTACATTATAAGGGTAGGCGGGTATGAATGTTTGAGTTATAAGTTACGTGGTTAATCCACCATTAATAGATTGCTTCATTTTTGGGTCTGGGAATCCTGTCAGTACAAAATTGGACCCCAGCGGCTGAATGCACTTGTTGAGGCTGCATTAGGAGTGAAAGAAAAGTAGGGCGTCAAAATACAGTCAACAGAACCTTTATTGGATTAGGACAACACAAAAGAGCTGTTCGCAGGACTGTCAATTTATCTATTACCTAGACACCAGCCAAGGCACCTTCAGACATGGTAGAGGAAAGGGCAAGGCGACCTCTGATCATGTCAAACAGGCGACAAGTTTTGTAACGCAGAAAACTTATGGGAAAACGGTGATAGTTTATGGATAAGCTCGAATAAGCTGGCATATTGGATAAGAACAAGATAATATCTTCCGAAATTTTGATCTTCGTCGTATTTTGATTTTAGACGGGTTTTAAAATTTGCGTTGTGAGTTGTTTGATATTTTTGATCATTGTAGCCTCCAAATCAGTCAACATCAAATTGCTTGGTTACAAAATTACCATATCAAAATATGGAAGTATTGTCTGTTATCCGCGCACCACTGGTTTTCCGTTAACTTTGGTGTTTTCTTCATTTTACCATACGCCATTCAATTGTAACTCAATCCATGTAAGGGATTAGTGCCATTTTTGAAATTCGCGGACATTTTGTTTGGAAAACTGTTCTTCATTTTCACGCTTAAAAACTTGAGTTTCAACAGTCCAAAACTGGCCGCGCTGGCCGTAGAAGTGAAGGCCAGGCGTGGGGACTGAGGCCAAACGGTCGGGCCCTTGCGGTCCGGTTCCACAGTAAATCAGGATCAGCCCGATATCGGATATCGCAGCGTTGGGAACAGTTTTGATCGTAACTCGGACTCGTCGTCGGTGGTTTTGTTGAAAATCATTTCCGACTAGAAATCAATTCTCTTCCGTTTTTACTACCTTATTTACCATAATGGAAGTAATGATATCGTCTTAAAATCGACAATCGGAACGGTGCTTCAGAAAAAAGCTTGCCTAAAGCTCGACACCATTTGCGTCCATGTCCACTTCAGAAATGTCGGCAATGTGACGGGCTCTGGGTTGTTATCTGCGCTGACCGGACCCCCAGCTTGAAAATGACGAGGAAGATGCAGGCGACGAATTGACGTCTCAGCCAATCCTCGTCAATTGAGTTGCCAAATCGCCATTGAGTGATGCAGTTCGCGATGGTTTATCGCAAATCACCGAATGTCCTTGCCCCTCTCTAGACCCCTGACCCCTCTCGAACATACGATGCTTCGGAGCCAATAATTCTCACCAATCGAGGAGGCAAATAGATCGAATTGAGTGGTTGATGAGTTCGCATGGAAAACCACCATTGGTAAGATTTGGATCGAATGCCCCATCGAACTTCGTCTATTCAATCTGAGAGATGACCCGGCACAGGGTAAAAATCAAAATGTGTAAATTATGCTGAGTTCCATTAAAAGTTGGAATTTTCGACTCCATAACAGCCAAGGCATGATAATTATGAATAAGGCGCTACATACAGATACGTACTTTGAAATGCTTCAGCAATCAGTAGCACCTGTGACTATCCTCCAAAACATGGGTCCTCCAAAACTGTGATCTCTGTATGGGTGTTTCTTGATGGGGTCCTTGGCCACCATGAAGAAAGAGACCGAGATGATTCTTGGATTAGAGGAACTATTCGCTGTCTCGCACGCGATACGACCCCCAGAAAAAAGAAGTCTTATGGTTAAATGGTCGGAAAATACTATAATAAATTTAGGTACTTAAACCCAAAAAAAGAAAAACACCCTAGTTTGGTGGTCAAACATCCTTTGATCGTGGATTTCCGAATTTTAACATACTCCCACAAGAATATTTGCTCATTTTAAATGGTCTGAGGAACAGATGTGAATTTTCGAGGCACGAAAGTTTACCACATTTAATTCGGGGTACACGCCCTGATAATATTGAACTTCGTCGGTGTAGAAATACACCAACAGATGGTGGATAGGCAGGTCATGAAGAGAAGAAGGAAGACATTGAAACAAGGGAGAACAACACCCCTGGGGCTCGACAAGTTCCAGATCGGATCATGTCGCTAATTGAACCCGGCGTCCTTGCTCGCAGAAGAGATAGTACACAAAACAGTCAGACATGGCGCCAGCCGCGGCTTCATCTCTTTCTACCTCTTTGGAGTGGAAACTCTCTTATTCCGTCAGTCTGTCTGTCTGCTGGGGGCTCGCCTCCAAACGTTGATCTGTGATTGGCCGAGAAGGAGGCGCGCCAGCCTCTGGCACGTCATCATATCGGAAGATCTTCAGAGGCCAATGAAATTTCGAAGAAGGTCTTCGTTTATGCTAATAATTGCTCTGGAGCTGAGGCGAAGAACCGGCACGACGCACGAATGTAAAATGAGCAAAAAATTACCCGCCATCACACGTACGAAATTGCAATAATTGCAATTATTGCTTCATCCCGTTTGAACAAGAATAAAACAATGCAAAACCCTAATCAGATAATAATATTAAGGTAATAAGATAACATACCTATTATATCTATAAATTAGCGCGCACAAAGGGCACGTGTCCATTTTTTCGATTTTGAGATATTGGTATCACTGGATTTTGCGTTTTGCCAAAAATCAGCTTTTTGGACAAGCGCCTTTTGTACTTTAAGGTATCGATATTTTTAAATGTATTTCATTTTCAACTGGATCGTTGAAATACTTGAATAAATACAGACATCGGCCACGAACAAAACATGTTTACAGCTCAGTTCCATTGTTGCCATTCTGCCAAGGTCAAGGGTTGACGTGGGCTGAGTTTAGTTCAGAGAAAATGCATAATTTAATATAATATATTTCCGATTAGACACATTTTATTAGATAGATACGAATATAAACTACGACCCTTGTAATTCACAGTCGGTAACTTCGGAGCTTCATGACGGGCCTCCCGAGAAGACGCATTTATTATAATTTATTTATAGGGATTAATAATTTATTACATATCAAAGGGGTATTTTGGATGGATGATCGAACCTCCATGGGATGATCGACGTGATCATAGGAGTAGGTCTGTTTGTTTAAACTATGCAAGGAATGCGAACCAATTTTGGCACCAATTCCAGTAACTATTTAAGACCAGAAACGGATTGTGCAATATAAAATGTGTATTGTGCAATATTTAATATTGCACAATATTCTGCTAAATAATAATGTTACCTATTCTGCTAAATAATAGGCACCAAACGATGGTTAAGTGCCTACTGCAAGTTTTTCATGAACAGAATTTCGTTTACTCTGTCTGGAGACTCAGGTATCTTAATCTTAGTTTTTACAGCATTAATTCATTCCCTTTGACGTCAGTGGAGCCGCGTTATTTGCTTTTGGTGGATAGCTCATAGCTTATCGTAAGCTTACGGGCTCGACGGGCAGGGTACAGTCCGCGACAAAATTACGTTTTTTCGGAGCTGATGAAATTTTGCGAAAGGTGACGTCTGTCAGCGGAGATGTAGGAAGCGGCAGAGGCGGGTGGGAGGCTGCGCCCCCGGCGTTGAAACGGACAGATCTCCACAGACGGGAATGGGCTTGCCCCGTCGGCCTCGAAAGGAGGAAAAGTTCCATATATTGTCATGCGCCTATCGTTTTATGTGACTGCGGTCAGGTAAACAGGATCTACGTGCACTTCAGAGACAAGGACAACGGAGAATTTCTGAAACCACAGGATCTTGAAATAAGAAGTAGATCTTGTCCTCAAGTTTCGAATTCAATTTAGAGGGCCGCAACCCTTCAATTTTTTAAATTTTTTGTCTTGAGGAAGGCCATATCTATGAAATAATTAAATAAACGGTGACAATCTATGGCCGCTCATGGATAGCGGACCTCCAAAATCAGGGTTGGCCTGATTTGTTCATCATTTTTAACCAATGTTTATAACCAGTGGCGAGGTCTCATAGGGCGACCTGGGCAAGCAATGCCTTGCCAATCGCTACTCAAGAACTGGCATACCCCATGTCTTAAGTTTTCCTTGGTATAGCTTGACGAAACTTTTTTCTACCCCTAATAGGCTTCAGAATTGACGAGGGACCAGGAAGCTGGAACTCTTCCATACTGTTATTTAGGATCGTTTCCTTGGGCTGCAGTCAAATGAAAAATCAAGGGCTTCGTCCTTTAACCATGATAGGCAGACCCTTATGGTCACCCTTATGGACCCTCATGTGCATATGATTCAAGCCCGAGGAAAAATTCCAAAGCCCGGATAAGCAGTTTATGGTTTGTACATAAGAGTTGTGGTGGGATCAGGAAGCCGGACGTTTGGGCCAGTTCAATGCTAATTTGAGATCTTCCTTTTTAAAGGTCCTTTTTTGATGAAGATGGCGTAAGTCATTTTCCTAATTTATGTCATCAGAATCCCCAATACCTACTCCGAATTTTGAATATGACGCAAAGAGGAGTGATATGATGCAATCCAACGAATTTTTCTGAAAATGGGAATAAATCTTCGGAATGAATCTTCCGCCGGAATAAATTAGTGGCTGATATTTTACAGTTTTTTATAATTTTTATTCGAGTTAAACAATTAATTTTTTACAGTTTATACCAACAATAAAGAGGGCTTAGAGAAGTTTTGCAACGAATCCTATAATTCAGGATAGAGATAGGTTTCTACCTCAAAATTGACCCCGAGCTAGATTCGGACTTCGCTCGAAGTTCAAATTGCGAACCATTATCGGTCAGGTAGAATTATCTGGCCGTATCGGACCGAAAACGTTTTTATCACCGATAGTACAGTCGGTATCCAAAGGTTGAGCCGAGTGCGAAAAAGATAGAGAACCGAGAGCCGACGATGGGCTCACCTCACATACCATCGAAGTATTCTTGGAGGCTCGACTCCCTCTCGGCCAATCAGAGCCGGCCTCGGGCCGACACACCTCCGACACGACATTCCGTCTCTTTCCAACTCCTCATCCTCCACTATCTCTTCTGCTGATAGACGTCCGTCCTCCGTCGGCATCTTACTCAGCAAGTTTACCTTCCCTGTCCCTCCGCAACCTTTAACAACAGCCGATCGCGAATATAACAAACCTGTTTGAAAAAACTTGCCGTCACGTTGCACAATCGGCTGTTTATTGTTGAATGTTTTTTCCACGGTGAGGTCAATTGTGCTAGGCACCGTTTCATAAATTACGAGCCAACGCCATCAGGGCTGGGTATAGTTTTATTTTCGCTCACTTTGCGAGTGAAAATAAATTGCGATAAATAGCCCAAACCCGGTAGATAAGACACAATACTTCCATACCATATAGCGTAACATTTTGATACAAATCGATAATTTTTGAATGATTCTATGGTTGCAACAAACAGAAAATAGGAACCATCGTAACACACAATACAACCGTATTTTGATACGCATGAAATTTCGTAACAAAATCATCTTATTTTGATCAATTTGGAGGCTAACAGGATTCAAAATGCCAAAAAATCGGCTCTGGAGTTATTTTAAAACTTTAGTTACACCGTTACGTGTGTGAGCTTCATAATTTCAACGTTAAAATGAAATCAAGGCTATATTGAGCAAGGGAACAGGTACACACTCACATGATCTGTGAGGGATCAGAGACGTAGCTCGGAAATATGTCAAATATTGGAGTCAACGCCGACGCCACCTCGACCAATCAGAACAATGCGTTTTTTACACTCGAGCCACTTTTTGATGGTTTTTTCAAAAATGAAAGCTTTTTTGTCCATAGTTAAACCTAACAATGATCAAAAGCAAGAAAAACTCCATGAAAACGGAGTGAAGTACGCAAATTTTCAATTCCGCCTAACATGTTCAATAACAGCCGGCTCGCCACTTTCTCAGAATGAAAAAACTATTTACGTTTATTTGGAAGTCAAGAACAACCTAAAATAGGTACGCCATAAAACATCCGATCGGACATTTCGTCGGCACCACGCCATAACCGCGAAACTGCTCAGTAATAATGAGAAGTTTCGCGGTTATGGCGTGGTGCCGACGATTTATTAGCAATTAAAAAATTAAATAGAAATCGCTGAAAACGCCTATATTTCGTACTGAGAGCAATAGAAATTCAAAGACAAAAATTTGATACATTCTGGAAAAATTGGGAATAATTGAGGATGAATATGCGATCATGCGCTGACAGACAGACATTTTGTTTGTAAAGTAATATTGTGTCAAACTGTGTAATTTGAGTTACTCTCGGATGTTTGCAATACCTCAATTTATTTTTACACATTTATTTACCTATGTTCACTCAACTATTTATTTAGTCACAAATTTATTTGCTTAATTTACTCAAGTCTTGGACTTGGTCTAAATAGAACCAGCATTTTATTCGGATGTGCGAAATGTATAAAGCCGTTGAACGTCACGATGATTCTGCTGTTTTTATTGTTTGGATTTCCGCAATGAGGAGAACCGGTCAGTTGAGATTTCGAGTGGAAATGACGAAATTCCGGCCGTCGCCTCCGTACGTTGACCGGGGGGCGTGTACTACGTTCCAAAATCGAGAGTTGTTTATGATTTAATAAAAATAACGAATTAATCATTGCGATAAGGTTCCTACCATTTCATAGTACCTGAAGATTTGGACCTACTCTTATTCGCGCTGATATAGATAATGAACAACCTTTGCAATGAAGCAAAAACTACAGAAAATATTATCATTTTGAGATAACTGACTAACACCTATTCAAAGGTCGGAAGGAAAATTGACCGAATTTCCAAGTATTACAATACACTTGACCCATTTAGTACTCTTACTTTAATTAATTGGGCGCCAAGTTAAATTATGTCTTTAGACAGCGAATTATAGGTGTCAGGTTCGAGTCCTGCTGGAGAGGTGTATGTTTCACATTCCGCATTCCCAAAAATGCGTTCCCTTTCACCAAAAACGCGTCTGGTTTCCAAAAAGCATGTATTTACTACCGTAATCTACATCTAGATACATGCCTACTAGATACCTATCTAGGCTATAAAGCTCTTGCCTCCTTTATACGTTTATTTTCGGTCCAATAAAAGAGGAAAATGTGAAAAATCAGCGTTCAGCATACAAATGATTTCATCGTGCGTGTCAAAGGCATTTGCCGAAATAAGATAACCGGGCACGACCCGAAGAGGAAACTTTGTTTACAGCACCGTAAGCACATAGGAAGGAACGTGACGGATAATATAATCCAGATGAATAAAGGTATTATCTGCCGCTTGGATATCTGATTCCAAAGGTAAAACGATAGCCGACGGTAATCCTGGACGATGAACTACGGAACTCGCAGTCACCGACATGTCGGCGGCGACCGAACGATCGAAGACGACCTTCCAGTCGCTAATCACAGGTTGGTGAACGTCTTCCATAATAATTACCCCTTTTTTTATAAGCTCAGTTGAAATTTATTATCTATTTTATTGTGAAAAAGGTGAAAGGCGATTCATCCCATGAGATGAATTTTATTCGCCTACAATCCCTGAAGAAGTAATATAAAGTTTCTAAAAAAAACCTCAGGAAGCTAGAGCTGCCAAATAATGCGGCAAATCAGACTCAAACACAAATTGAAACTATAACTCAAGCTGATACTGAATTCAAAGGTCGAAAAAAGGTAAACTCAAATTCAACCTTAAACATAAACTGAAACTAAAACTCCAACGGAAACTGAGCTTGAGTTTCAGTTTGAGGGACTTCCAGTATGAGTTTGAATTTTAGTCTCAGTTTGACTTTTGGTTTCTGTTTGAGGTTCATTTTCAGTTTTCAATTTCAGTTTCAGGTTCATTTTTGAGTTTCAATTTCAATTAGTTTCAGTTTGAGAAGAGTTTGTGTTTGAGTTCCAGCTCAAGTTTGAGTTTGAGTGTCAATAATAGTTTGAGATTCAGTTTGAGTTTGACTTTCGGTTTTAGTTACAGTTTTAGTTTCAATATGAGAGTTTTAGTTCGATTTATAAGCATGAGTGTGAATCTCAGGTTGGGTTTCAGTTTGGATTTGAGTCTGATTATGAGTTTGAGTTCAATTTTGAGTTTCAGTTTCAGTTTTAGTTTGAGTCAGCTTATGAGTTTGAGTTTCATTTTCAGTTCGACTTTGAGTTCAATTGTAAGTTTGAGTTTCACTTTGATTGCAAGTCATGCTATTTATGAGCATGAGTTTAAATCTCAGGTTCGGTTTCAGTTTGAGTTCAAGTTTGAATTTGAGTCTGATTATGAGTTTGAGTTTTAGTTTCGGTTCGAATGTCAGTTTGAATTTAACTTTTCTTCGACCTCAGAGTTAGGTATCAGTTTGAGTTTGAGTTTCAGTTTTCGTTAGAGATTTAGATTCAGTTCGGGGGTTTTCTTTAAACCTGCGTAATTTTCATAAATCATTTCGAATCATTATTATGATACAACATGAACACTACAAGCAGAAAAATAATTATTATCATTGAACTGCTCATATTCTATCAAGGGTACATTGGCGACCAAAACAAATTATGCACAAGGTCGAAGGCTGCAATTCAACAACCCCAACATCCCCGCCTAGTAATGCCGAAAAATGTTCCTGGAAGCGTTGATTGATGGTTTGTCGACCGTTTGATACGGCAATCAAAGACGTGGAAAGGCCTTCGATCTGAAAGGGAACTAAGTACGAGAACGAGAAGTCTAATAACCCGGAATAATAAGAGTAATCGAGGTTTGGATCAGGCCAAGGCGCGAGTCAAATGAGAAAAAGAAATTGGAATACTGCCGCTATTGGGCTCAATTTCGAGCGAGGTGTGGGGGTATCTTTAGAAAATTTAAAATGTGGTCGAAGGTTCAGCAAAAAAATTCACTTCTATTCCGCCCATTGAACAAGCATCTGCATTTCCCCCAAATTTCTTTAATTACAAATTAGGTAGGTATTTAGCAGGAATTTCCAGTTACTCATATAGCACATCCAAAATGGAACAAAATATTGTTAACTTGCTTTTTCAATATGTTGTTAGGGTCAAGCAGGATAATAAAAATCAAGATTTGCAACCCTCAAAAACGTGAGCCAGCCAAGTTACAATGAAAAACCGCGAAATTACGGCACTTTTCTCGTATTTTGCATAAAAGCCATCAAAGGACGCGTTTTTCGTTGGAACGTACTATTACCAATTTAAAAGGGCGTCAAATTTGCTACAATTTGAGCTCCAGCAGAGCTGCAGCAGTTCTGGAGATATAGCTCTGAGAAAGTTGCTGAAAAAAAAGAGAATTTCCGAGTTTTGGCCTACCTACTGGCGCTAGGGCTCGTCCTAACTTCCGAGAAAAAAAGTTGTTCCAAAATTGATAAGCTTTATTTTAAGACCATAGAGGGACGCGTTACTCCAATATTTTATACAAATCGTACCAATGACCAAAAAATACGTATCCGAAGTGAGGAAATTCTGAATAATAATTATTATTGTTCATTATCTCACTTAACTACATTTCCCGGAATAAAAAAATGGAGATAGATTGGGTTTTTATTTACGAAGCAGAATAGGTACCTAATATATAAAAGGTACTTGATATTTATAGGTACCTGGTATTTAATGATTCATTGACTGATTTTTCTGGGACTAGGGTCCGCCTGGATCTGGATTCCAAACCTCAGAAAGATTACATAGATACATTATTTCTGGAAATAATGCACCAAAATCGGTCATATATTTTGGCCACTGGTAGGTACGGTTCGTGACATGATACGGCCTATGGTATCGAACAATGACGAGGACCATAAATGGAAGGAACATGACGAAGCAGAAAATGTTACATCAGCGAGGAAGACGAAGAGGCGAATGCAGCTGGACACGCATCTCGATCTCCCGGCGGCGGATCTTCCGTCTCGGTCGTTCATCCAGTTCGGATCAGCCCCTCTCTCTCGCAATGGAATATTCCACTAACCTCAGGTATTCCCTGTCCTCCTTTCTCCACGAGATGAAAGACAGACCATCGCCGTCTTTTTCCACGCACCTATCTCGGATTATTCCACCTGGGAGGCTGAGATTGGATTTTTCGGATATTTACCAATGAGTCATCGGTTCGAGGGATGGGGGTTGCTATTCAGAAGGAATCGAATACCAATTTAAGGGGTGCGTGCTAGTACCTAGCTTGGTTTGAAAATAATTTTGGAAAAAATCTCAATTTTACATTGACTTCTGTTGGTTTGAAGTTCTTTTATAGTTCTTCGGCTAGTGCACATACCGAAGTGCGGTTGATCGCATTCGACCCAAAATATATACCTACCTATATTGCAAAAATTTGTTGGTTCGACAATGTATTGTAAGTTTTGCAAAATTCTCAGAATACCCCTTAGGATTCCAAGGTCATGTCATCCTCTGTCTCGTCATCCCACAATCAAGGTCAGTCTGTAACGAGCCATCCAAACGAGTATGTCAATTTTGCGGCACAGCGGGCCGCGCGCGGGGACACACCAGCACTGAAGACTGCGCGCGGGGAAATAAAATCGTTTCTTGATGGAGTTTCCATCTGAACCTGTGATCCGATCTTCATTTATTGGCCACCATAGTTCAATGGCGCAATAACTTACGTTTTGTCCTCCTGGATGTTCTACACGGTGGGAGGGCAAATTTATACTCAAAATTTTAACCACAAAATTATTCATTAATTTTTTCGTTCTCCTTTCGGACAAAGTGCTTTCTAACAGGTCTTCGGAGTATGACTGCGCAGTCGGGATAAGGGCCGTAAATAAGCTGAAAGAACCGGTTCCGAGTAAAAATAACCGCCGCATTGAATCCTGATATTTGCGGTTCTTCGAAGCCGAAGGACGACCGAGGATCCAGTAGCTGGAAATTACACGACCTCGGGCCCGGCACCGATTTATGAATCAAAATGAAAATATGAATGAGCCCGGAGGAAATGAGTCATTCGTCATTGATGCGATTGAAGAGGGAAAATATTTGATAAAAAATTGGAAAAATTTTCGGAAATATTTCTAGTTTAATTATATTGGAAATAGGTATATTTCTTAGTTAAAAGTATTGAAAATATTTATTACCTACCTATTTAAATATTATTTTGATGATGTTTGATATTTTTGAAAAATTCGAGCAATGGGGATAAGACAAAGTGAATCAAAAGTCAACAAACACTTCATGTTGCTATGACCTTCAGAGAATTTTTGGTCATCGGAATTTTTTCAACAATGTATTATGGAAGCACACACCCCAAACTACCATAAATTTTGGCAAGTTGGTCACCTGTTGCAACAATATTATTCGTCTAAAAAATGGTTTAAATGCAATTTCACTAAATTAGAACGGCTTTTTCGACTTTTTGTAGCGACGGTTGTGAAAAGATAATCTGAAAAGCATAAAACCCGCTCCCAAGAGCTAATATTTTTTGAAAAAGAAAAAAATAGAACAAAACGAAACAAGTTCTTTCAAGAATTGGCGTCGAACCATTTCGCGGCGCCCTTATCCGAATCGCAACCGACCAAGGTCGAATTTAAACTGACGAAGGACAAACGGGTTTTTGCATCAGTCTTTTTGCCCGAGGAATCAAGTTCCAAAGTGATGTTGGCATTTCGACAGCGGATAAATCGCATTTTCCCGCTCGGAATACAGCAGCTGATATTCCTCGAAAATTTATGCTGATTGGTTACAAAGACAAATGAAAACCAGACACAGGTACGTGCGGCGCGTCCATGTGCAAATTCGCGAAAAGAACAAAGAAATGGGCGGGGGCTGGGAGTGTTTAGGAAGGACTAGACTACCGATCGTACGAGGACCGAATCACCTTGAATTATCGTGAAAGGAAGCAAACAAATTTCTTCTTCTGTTACCAGCACCTGAACACACCCGCGGAAAAAAATTAAAAAAATAAATAAATAAAAACTCTCCAAAGTTTGAAAAATTGTAAAAATGAGACATAGGTAGTCAAAATCAATATTAGGTAATATCTGAAGTAGTAGTAGTAGTAGTAGTATTGAGTTAAGTAAAAATTATGTGTTGTGTGTTATGTGTTGTGTGTTGTGTTGACATCAGAAATAGTCAATAAATTAAAATGATAATACCTAATGATTACATTATTAAAACAAGTTATGTATCTATTATAAAATAAATATGAGTAAATGATAAATTTGGTAGGTGTCGCAATAATTTATTAAAAATTGATAGTTGATTTAGGAAAAAAGTAGATAATTATGTACCTAACTACTAACAATTGGAGGGGATTAGGAAAAATTATTAATTTAGGGTCATGGTTATGAGCTGAATTGAATAAACGATTTAAATAATTTATTTTCATGAATAATATATATTTATGAACCTCTAAACAATAATAAATAATAAAAACAGAAGGCATAATATAATACATAACGAATTAATTCTCTAATGACCAGTGGCATCAAGTGGCATCTATTATCGAGATGTAGAACAATTTGCATGACAATTTTTATTCAATAAATAAAAATCCGCCCGATGCTCCATTTATAAGTTTTTCTCGCCAAAATTCGATTATTCCACATATCTTTACGATCCGGTCAAGGCGTCAGTTGAGGTGGTCGGGGTTTTGTTTTGAATCCGCGATTTTTGAACAAGCGCCAAATAGAACGAACGTCACATTTCTAAGCCTACTATTTTTCGAATCGATGGAAAATTTCTATTCGGATGCATATGGAAGACAAGCCCGATTTCATTTCTTGCTTAAAAAATAAATTATTTCATTTTTATCTGTTGGCACGCTTGGCAAGTATTGTTGTATTTTTTCGGCATTGAACGTTCCGAATTTTGACAACCATCACTTTTAATCCAAGATTGCCCATTCCATCGTTAACGAGTTGCTCGAGGTTTACATTTTAAGTTTTAGTTTTCTATTTGTTTCTAGTCTTGAGAAAAGTCGAGAAAATGGTAATTTTCAATAATCGAGCATTTCTCGATGTTGGCCTAATTGTTCGCTATTTTGACTTAATGTCAGAAAGCTGCGAATACGGTAAGGTAACTAAAAGTTTTAATGATCTTTCCAATGGTATCCTCATTTACTTCGAAATTTGAAGGACTTATGGCTATTTTACTGAGACAGAGTCGAAAACGCGAAAAAATCTTCGAAACGAAAAAAGTGTCATTTTTCTGGGGCTGACGAAAAAGTTTATGGAACAAAAATTGTGGCAAATGAGTTGAAGAATCGACCCCCCATGGAAGACAACCGCTAGTGTTAACACCCTGCGTAAATTTATAAAATAACTAAATGACAAACTTTTGGCTAAGTACATAAGTGGTCAAGGCTCTGTGAGTATGCGCGTTATTATACGCCTCAATTATTTTTCAATCAAACCACGAGAGAAACAAGTTAGCATTTTTTCCTGGGGAAATTTCCCTCGATTTTCTTACAGCGGGCGATTACCCGATTTTGTCTACGTCAACGCTCATAAGTTCGCCGACGCGTAGACCTTGAAATTCGAAGTTGGACGGATCGTTCGATCGAGTCGATAACCTTTCACGTTTCTCAGACCGACGGTCAATTTCCAGTCTTTTCGAATCGATAAATGGCCGGGTTAACGCACAAATCAGCAACAAATTAACGCACCCTGGCAACCAGCGATTCGAAAACCGGCCATGAATTTTATGTTTTTGGATTTTGGCGATTTTGGCTTATTTGGCGGTTCTCTTTTCTGCGGTGTGGTGGCGAATTCATCTACCCGAGATACCTAGATAGCTCTGGAATATCTATCGTGCAAAACAAAAATTGGAATAATAGCTATGATTTTTTACAAATTATTCGATTTTTAACCCCATTTGTATTTAAATATCATGGCGTATGTTCTCAAAAACTAGGAAGCTATTTACTTTAATTTGTAACTATGTAAGTGAAAATTGGTCGAATTAGGTTTCACTTTCTTGCAATCAGCGAAGATGAAAGGAAATCGCTCATTCGCGAATAGTCCGGATCCTCGCGAATAAGACAATGACAGATAATGCGATGACTGAAACGAAATCGAGCTGAGCTGACTGATCAGCTGAGGTTCGCGAACCTCGGAACCTTCTGGGCTTACGAATCTAGAACCGCCCATCAAGATTGATCAATACGGCGAGCAGGAGGCAAGAACTCTCCTACGCACCCCGCCCGAGAAATAGTCAATAAAATAGTTGGATGGAATTTTCATGTTATTTTAAAACAATATTACTCCCATATTTACGAAATGAAATTAAGTAGGTATTTAAAACATCATTAAATCAAAAATCGGATCGGAGCTTCGGAAAAATGTTCATCTAATACACTTTTACTAAGAATCTTTCTAAAGTGGACATTTACAAAAATGGCCAAAGCTCACTCACTTCTCAACCTTTTTTCGAATTTTTTAGACTGGGATGTTTGTCTCGGTAAGACCTAGACCTGGATATTTTTGACCCAAAGAGCCTCAAAATAGGGTCAAGTGGGGTAATTATGAACATGGGGTAATTAAGAACAAAGTATGTTTGCGCTCCTGTGAGCAATGGAAAAATCAAAAAGATGTAGCAATCGAATGTTCATTCTCTCATTGATAGGTTACGACTTTTTTTTCTCCAATTTGGCAACGCCGATGACGCCATTTACGTGTTTATCAAAAACCTTATTAAAAAGTTTGTGAAACAGTTTTTTAGTGTTTGAGGTTCTTCCCTCTTCTGGCTGAAAAAATTGTGTTAAGTTATTGATTTCAATATTTTTACATGCGTTAATTGTTTCTTCAACAGGATTTCACTCAAGTTTTGCCATATCTCGTTCTCAGTGACTTACAGAGGGTGTTCATAATTACCCCATACTTTTTTGGGTATGGGGTAATTATGAACATTTTTTTCTGAGAGTTTTTTTGCACTTCTCGTCCATTTTTAGCAATGAAATGGTACAAACTAGTTGATTTTCGTTTGAATTGTGATATTTTGGGAGTATGTAAGTATATAGACTTGATTTATTTGGATCTTGGGGTAATTGTGAACTATGCTATGGGGTAATTATGAACATCGTCTTTTACATCTCATACGCCTAGTGTAACACGTTCGTGCTAACTGTCACATGTAACAGTGTGAAATGAATCAAATGTAACCTTTTGAACACCTCTTATAAACGTCAAAATCGCTGTTCATAATTACCCCATACCCTATGGGATAATTATGAACATAAGGGGTAATTATGAACAGTGGTTTTCAAAGACCATACAGCAGTCAAAAAAATTCAAAAACTGTCTCACAGTGTATTAGGGATGTAAACCGATTGTTTTAGAGAGGTTTCCAGGTTTTTACATGGACTAGGTACTTCTGAGAGCTGTCAGTTTGTAAAATTGTTGCAATTTGTTCATAATTACCCCAGTTGACCCTACAATCAAATAGTGCCAAAAATTTACAATACAAAATATGGAAGTAGGTATTGTGTATCATCTACACACCACTGGTTATGTTATTTTAATATGATAATTTTATTTTAAGCTGAAGTCGTTCTGTTCGACAATTTGCTGCTAGAAATAGAGGTGAATTGAGGACTAGGTTTTTGGGCCGATTTTGGGACCGGGGGTTTCGGGGTAGAATTTGTTTTCTTGAGCGATTGCAATGGATTATTATTGAATAATAAACCAAAATGATGACATTTGAAATTTTTGCGCAATTTAGGTTTTACTCGATTATTTTATTCTATATTCTGAGAGATAGATTGCGGCCCAGCGTCAGTTCGGAGTTTCCCCCAAGGAGCGTCCAAGAATATTCAAGAAGGCGATTCACGAACGTCGCGCGGAATTGTGCAACATCGGCCGCCATTCACGAGAATTTCGTGAATTGGAAAATGAACAAGGGGGAATTTCCCCATTGGAGATGTTCTCTTAAGCCCGGCGCGGATCCGCGACCCGCTCACCTGCGTACTTGTTGAATCCCCGCGGAAAGGCGGGGAGGAGTCAGCTGAGCGGCGAGCCTCCTCCGCGACGGGGCCGATGTTCGCGGAACGGCTAGTAGCCGGGCGGCTTCAGCAGGAGGAGGCGGCGGTGGAGGAGGAGGCGGCTTAGCCCGATGTGCGGCTGGCCTGCCTATACCTATAAGACTGAAGCCGCCCGGCGCTGCCGACTCAATATTTGCCAGACTTTCAAACGTGTCACAACTTGGCCGGCAATTTGACAAATCGCAATTTTAAATTATTTACCGAATTCGGGCGAATTAGTTAAACGAGTGATAAATCGACGGGTCGTTTTACGGAAGTGATTTTTTAATTCTTATTCGGTACCGAGCAGTGCAAGGAATTTAACGAAGATGCCGCACACGTATAGAAAATGCCCGGTAAGTGGAAAATTTCGAATTTTTGAAATTTAATCGGAATTTGATCGACGGTTTACCAAGAGACAAACACCGTACCTATAATATAAGGCGATCGACGACTTGAGATACAATTTTGATAAACCGACAATCATATCAGAACCTGGCGTTTCATCATTTCATATTGAGCCAATAAATTTTCAAACAAGTGGGAAACTAATGATTATGAAATTTTGGAAACATTTTCAAGAAATTTGTAGAATTTTTCTTCAATTTTAAGAACTTGATCGAGATTCTGACCGATTTATTTTCAGGAAAATTCATGATTTTGGTTCGAGATCGCTATATTTCGCTTTGTAGTACTACGAATAAAATAATTGTAAATTCAGTATAAAACAATTTGACAGTTTTTAAATTATTAGCATTCGTTTTAATGATTTTTAAATTGTTATCATAATTTCCATGTTTTTTAATTGTTCATGATTTAAAAACTTTGTTATGGGATGTTATATGCACTTTTAGAAGTAAAATAGTGTCAAAGCCAATTACAATAATAATCATAATTGTAGTTGTTTCATAACTATCATAACTTTTTATGATTTTTATTAATGTTTATATCGTAAAAGAATGCATGAATCCTTTCGAGGAATTTTATACACTATTTGGCTAATTGTGGGTAAAATAACAATTAATCCACCAAAAATTTGAAGATTTTCCTAATTTTTCGTGATTGAAAAAAATTCGTTGTTTTTTCGGGATTTTACGTTTTCTCTCAATTTGAGTAAAATAATTACAAATTCAATAGAAATTCTGCGATTTTTATATTTTTTTGGTAGGTGCCGAGCCATAAACCGTATAATATAGAGATTTCAATTATTTTATACGGCATGATTGAAAAGGATGAGATTTTGAAATTTTCGTAACGGTAAGCGGGACAAAATTTGAAATGGGTTTTTTAATTTTAAAAAACGTAATTTCCTGCTTTTAGGCCGCTAAAATCGGCAAAAATGATAAATTCCAGGGAATAAATTTCTTTAAACGCCTATGGGTGAAGAAATGTATCGATTCCTACTGGGTAACTAATTTGTACCACTGGTTTACGGAGATAGGTACCTACTAATTTAAATCAACGGAGGTGGAGTGAGTCAGATGTAAATAAGCCAGACGGTTTTATCAGCAAGATAAACTAGGAATAAGTTAAGTCACGTTAATTATTCTCCCGCAATCTACGGTATACGTAAATGGGGTAAACTGAATCTAACACGTATTGTGACGCATCAAATCGCTCAAACGAGATAATTGAACTTCTCAACCTAAAAACGGTAAAATTTTTGATAAATTGACTTTCCTACGAATTTTCAAAATTTCGGACAAACAATAGCGGTAGATAATAGTCTCAGGAGGTTGACAGCAGGCTGAACATGGGTTGTTTTTATCTTGTGTCAATGCCAAGGTCAAGATTGCAGGTTTGCCAAATCGATTTTCCCTACAGCCCGCTGGCAAAAACGTTAACCACATAAAAACAGTTAAAATTCAAAACGTAATAGAACTTTTGTCAGGGAAAAAATGGAAATTTTTCAACGAGCCAATCGAACGAATCAATTCAAATTTATCGCGTTTCAATCATTAAATGCTAGTACAAAACGGCCAAACGTGACCACAAATTTTTCTAAATTTCATAAGAATGTTTTCCTTTTTGCCTATAGCGCCACCAATCTTGAAAAAATGAAAAGATAGTGGTACAAAATGGCTTCCTCTACATTTCAGTGAAAGAATTTTAGAAATGCGAAAGCGCTGAACAGACAAGACAAAAAATTTATAACAATATTTCAAAATATTTAGGCTTATGCTCATCAGATACGCAGAGAACAAAACTTGAATAATCAATATCGGTTTAATATTTCTTCTATTCACTTCTTCAATAAGAAAACGAAAGGTTATTTCAATAGTTCGTTTGTTGAAACCAATTTTGTCTGCAATGATGACACTATTCGCACAACCCTTTTTAAATAAACCGTTTTCATAAAAATAAAAATTTAAAAAAAATTAAAAAAATTTCGTCTGAAAAACAAGTTTTATGACAATGACTGATGTGCATAGGGGAACACAATAAAAATAATGCAATAATTTTCTTAAATCAACAATGAACATTTTTCGAAAAAATGATGAAAATTTACTTTTCTAAAATTATAGCACAAGCGCCACTCCAGCATCCCTTAACCAAAGGCGGCAACTTTCATCAATTTTTTACGACTCGTTAATCATGTCGTTTGTTATGCTCTTGAAATGAAAATCTGCATATTGTCTGGAAAGACCGGATGAAAATATGACTTTTTGACTAATTTCCATAATATTATTATTATTTTGATTTTAAAACAATACTTTAATATTGAAAAAATGTCAATTTTGACGTTTCACCCTCTTACAAACTGGCGAGCCAGTAGAGACAGTTGGCCCCGTTTATAAGAATCGTCAAATCGAGACACCCCAACCAGAAGGACCGGTGTGGGAAGCCAGCAACCGCCGGGTGCCGGGCGGGTCGATCAGCGGGAAAAGGGTCTAGAACATTCCCGACTCGCATCCCACGTAGAAGATGCCTGCCCTCATCTCACCTGACTTATGCGAAGCTCAGCAATCGTGACAGGAAGAGAAAATGAAAGAAATGCGATAGGAACATCTGAACGCTACGGGGAGATTCAATGCTGCGCAAGCTATACGATGAATCTAAATGGGAATAGTTATATTACATTGGAATTACTATGATTCAGAATTAAATGTTAATAGCTATAATATGAGAGGCGATATTATCAGCAGAATTAGGAGTTTGAGTTCAGTACAACCGACGCAGGAGAGTGAAAAACGGGTTAATTTTAACTCCAACTTTTGATGTCAAACATTAGGTAATGCGATTGACGCGTGTGTGTATGACAATGAGAAACAATTTTTCTCTATTTTTGAGCATATAACAACATTGGTTTTAATTACCCATCAAAAAAATTAAAAACCCCGGAAAAAGTTATGAACAATTATTTCCTCCTCTTGATTTTTGACTTTTGATTAGACTGATCTTGGCTTTTGATTTCACATCAGAATAAAGCTGTGAAGCACTTCGTAATATTTTCTCAACAGCTCGGCATTTTTATGCGAATTTCGAAATTTGCAAGAGGTATTTTCCTATAATTTTCATCAAGTAGCCTTTAAATTCGTCAAAATATAATAAAGGAAGCATTTTCGTGGAGCGAGGCTCGACTAAGCTCAGAATCGTGGTGGAAACAGGAGCTGGATTTTTGACCGGTTCCTTGGGTTGCAAGCACATGGGCTTATCACAGGGACAGAGGCTAATCACAACCCATCTCTCTAGAGCTAGCTCGAAGTTCAACTTCCAAGTCCCACATCCGGCAGACATTCCTAGTCAAAAAGTATTGAAAAAGAGTTAATTTTTTCTATCGAAATTTAGCGTAGGTACCAAAATACCGAAGTAACACGCGGCTGGTTTTCGGCTCAATTCGAATCTAACTTTCGCAACCGGTTATCTCGGTCAGGCACGCACAATGCGGAGACTGCGAAATATAGTTTCAATCAAGCGGTTATAGTTAGGTACTAAGGTAACCATAATCTCGTACTTCGAGTAGGTTCGGATTGCATAGGAAAACTCATTAAAAGCGACGGCCTCCCAAAGATCTCACAGATAAGTCAAGGCTAGCCTGAAGTGATGGAGTTTTAACTGCCGAATAGGCCAGTTAAATCCTGCCCAGAAGGCTAATACCTTTAAAATTTTATAGGGGTTTTAATTGGCTTAATTTCACGTTTTTTTTTGGCCTCGTGAATTTCCAATTGAAACTCAATGTCGGATAAAAGAAGTTGTCTATCCCACAGAATAGAAAAAAAAACTCGATTCATCGATGCATTTCGTCGAATTTCACTTTCACCCGAAAAACCTTGCGAAAATAGAAAGAACTTAACCTCGAGAGAAATTCGGAAGGGTCCGCCAAAGCGGCGCACGTAACGTGCGGTTGAATGTTGAACTATTATTAGGAAGCGCCAGCTATTTCCGACCGGTTTGACGTCGCAAAATGCAGAACTCGCAAAAATATCTTGGAGAACCAACATGAAGCCAACTAGTCTCGGAATCAATTGGAACCAGTTTCTCGCCGGTTTGACCGGACCAATTTCATCAGGAACTGGTCGAATGGGCGAAATATTGAAATTCTATTTATACGTGGAAGACCGACGGGTTTAAACAATCACGAGACAATTTGAATTTGGAGGTCGAGAATCGTAAAAATTCCACGTGGATTCGATTCGAACTTTCGAATATACATTTTCAAAACATTAGCTACAAATTCCACAACTGAAGGAAACCAAAGGTGCACAGATAACACACAATACTTCCACATTTTGAAACGTTAAGTTTTGACAAAATCTGATTATATTTTGACTACCCTTGAAGGGGTATAGGTAAAAAATATAAAAAAAACTCGCAATGCAAATTTTAAAAGCCTAAAACCAAAACACCAAGTCACGGAAAACGTTATCGGAATATACTCGTGGCCGAGTCTCGGCAGTCTTGGGTCCGCGAACCTCCTCTCATGTTTCAGCCTCCTTTCAACAATATTTGAAGCTCCGATCCGATTTTCGATTATAGGACGATTACAATACTTCCATTCGCTTCGAAATATGAAAGTAAAGAAAAATTTCTTTTAGCATAGTAATTGCAGAAAATGCTTTGATTTCCATTCATTAAAACCTTCAATCATCAAATTGTTCTTCAGAGCCAAATAATGTGGAAACGGTCGAAAATACATCAATTGATGCTCAAATAGGAAGCAGCTGTCAATCAGTTAGTATAGGTAGAAATATTTTATTTCAAAATCGATAGAGAATAGCAAGCAGCTGTCAATCAGTTAGTATAGGTAGAAATATTTTATCTCAAAATCGATAGAGAATTCTTAACCCGCAATGGAAATCAAAATTTAAGATCAGAACCAGAATTAAAATCATAATCATAGTCACAGTCACGATCATGATCAGAAATTTATCACCATAATCGTAAATTTATAACCATAACCTAATCATAATCACGATTATAATAAAAACATAACCATAGTCACAATCATAACGTCTGATTTCCAATTCATTTAGAACGAAAAACTATGGAACAAATCTGAAAATACCATTGCGTTTAGCAACATTGCGCCTATAAAAAACCTTATTTTAACCTGGGTGAAGGGAGGCCCTTGTTCTTAGGTGGAAACCCCGAAAGCAAAAAAAAACCAAATAAGCAAGAATTTTGTCACTTCTGGTTCCCCGGTTGTTTCTCAATAAAATGTTACCAATAGAATAATTGAACACGTCCGAGTTTTTTTATCGGGTTTTCAAATGAATGGGCGATTTATATCTTCGACTCAAACGACCGCGGGTCTCGCGTGAATTTGAATCGAAAGGAATGGAATGCAGAATTGAAAAGACTGTGGATGTTGTTGTTATAGCTGTATAATAAGAGGACGTCTCCTGTCAGGTGATCCTTGCATGAGCCGTGTATTTTTCCACTTGTTGCACAACTCAAAATTGAATAAATAGACGGAGCGGAATTGATCGATTGCTCCAAGTACGATGGTAGAAATTGTGGGGAATATCGAAAATCAAAGAGTCCAAGATCAATGAACAGTGGGATGGCAATTTTCCAAGTATGAAAGGACTTCTTGCTACTTTTGATACGGGACTTATCGGCTGAAAATACGGTCATACTGACCATAATTACAAAATTTTATATTGCAAAACACATAGAACAAGATCAAGTTGAAAATTGAACATAATTAAATTTTCTCCAGAATTCTTCAGAATATTTGCCCCTATTCGACCGAGGGTATGCAATGACCAGCACAACCGGCGTGATATGATGTCGTGACGTCTTAGCTGTACTCAGGAGTACATCTTTTCATGGTCCACATTAACAAAATAGGTTTACTGCTGATACGCAATTCATTATAAAAAATTGGCTATGTTATCCTTCATTCATAAGTGGATTAAGTTATTAGGGTGATGCGAATTGCGAAAGTTAGGAGAAAATAATTTTCTTTCGAGTGGTTGCCCTAACCTATAATTCGAGCATAATTATCGCTAGGGATCGGATCCGTATGTGTTCACATATTTTTTTCTAGGCAATGTACTGATGTTTTTCAAGTAGGCGTGTTCATATTGACATTTTCTGAACCCTTTAAGCCCACTTTCATTTCACATATTTTGACATATTCCACTATAAATCCATATTTTTCAAATATTTGGTCCACAAAAACACATATTTGCTAATTTTGAGTAGTTTTCCCGAGGTTCACAACTAAAATGAATAAAATTTTTAAAAAAATTTAGCAAATTTTTTTTTTTTTTTTTTTTTTTTTAATTGGACAACTCTTTTTATGCGTTTTGCTTCAGACGGCGTACGGCGTACGGGAAAAAATTATTGCAGATTTTTATCTAGACACTCTGAAACGTGAAGGAAAAATTTTCAGGGGGCGATGAAAAAAAACCCGACCGATTACATAGGTACATTATTTCTGGAAATAATTTGACAAAATCTTGATGTTCATTTGGGTTTAAACATTTTTTTGAAAATATTTAAACCGTTTTACATATTTTCCACATATTTTTTGAAAATATTTAAACCTTTTTATATATTTTCCACATATTTTTTGCAAATATTTCAACCTTTTTACATATTTTCCACATATTTTATGAAAATTAATACATATATATGTCACATATTTGGCATTTTTAAATACATAAAAATCCGATCCCTAATTATCGCATTGCAAAAGCCAAACATTGATATCGGTAAAAGGTATTCCAGGTAATTTGACGAGAGAACTCCTCTGATAAGACACAAAGTAAAATCATAAATGGCTATATTATTCGTACAAGAAACTGATAAGCAACGCATTCGTTCAGCAACGCTGATTTAGGTAAAGAAAAATTAAATTTTTATTCGAAAAACAAATTTTAACATTATTCAACATTCCCAGGGTCCCATCTTTGTCTTGGCTTATAGATATGGAGATACATTTTCATTTCCGTAATTTATGGTACAGGGGATATTATAGGGGAAATAATTAAGCATTAAATGATCAATGACTTAAAGCATTATGAAGCCTTGAATCATTTCGCTTGCACAAAAAGCACAACGTTTATCTTTTGATAGTGGAATACCCAACAATTCCGTGCTCGATAACCGAAGCTGTCCCGGGCGTGCCCTGCCGCCCGTAAAGAGAGATTGGAACACTCTTCTCACTCGTCGCTCTTTTCTTAGATATGAGTTGAATACATTTCAAATGAACTAGGACAATTTCATGATTATAATGATTTTTTAAATTTTGATCAGTGTATTCTGGTTAGGTCAAAATGTCCTTTGACAGGGCCGAGGTCCATGGATTTCCCTTGAACTCGGGCAGATTAGCCTATCTCATCTCCAAAAATAAGTACCCCACCAGACGACTCACATTAAGATACCGTTGGGAAATATGTCATGTGAAAAAATAACGGAATTCACTATCTCACCAAAAAATCGCTATCATTTTTGACAAGGCCTAATAATTGAAAGGAATCGATGAATTGAGGGTCTAATAATTTGAGTTATGTGGGCGCCAGGAAAACTATGATACTCAAAAATCTGATGCTTTCCAATTCGTCCCAAATTTTATTCCACATGAATAATCGACTGAAAAAAGTTCAAAGAGCTAAAAAAATTGGGTAAAAAAAAGTGTCAAGAAAAATTGTGTCAAAGTGTGTCAAGAAAAAAATTATCTAAGCGTGGAATATAGGTATAATAAAAATAAATAATGAAATAATGAAAATAAACGCAAACACTCAATGGAAATTTGGCACAATTTTTTTTCTAAATTTTATTGTTCATTTTTGCCAAGTTACGAACGCGTTTGCTTTGCTGTACGGCACATAATTCGCAGCCGCAACAAAAACACATAAATCATACGAATACGTTTGAAAAGTCCAAAAATGTAGAGATTTTCATGGTCAATACAACCCCCAAAAAATATAAATAAAAATATCCTGTATAAAAAATGATTGAATAAAATAAGAAAAGTAATACCCAGCAAAAACAAAAAAAAATTGGTAATTGAGCTATGAGGGTAGATCATAGTGCACAGCAAATATCAATAGCCCAGAGATAGTACCAATGTCCTTGAAAAGGATCCAGGAAAACATTAGAAAACGAAGACGATGTTGACATTTCGCTAACGACCGGCGGATAATTCGCAAGTTCCACCGACGATTGACTATCAGTCCGATTTCGGAACCGCGGTGCTCGGGCATAGGAAACCGACTGGACGATTTTGGATTTTCTAACTTTTCTCGACTGATAAGACGCGGGGATCTGTTGATAACGCGAGACAAAAGCGAACATTTCGAACCTGGAAGGAGACGAAAAGGAAGGGATCCGTGGGCTGATCAGTCGGTTCCTTCGGGTTATCTGGCAGGTCAAAATGGTTTTCTTTCCACGTATCCATATATATAAAACGGAGATCGACAGTCGGGAACATTTTCACGAAAAGTGCGATTTGCGCTGTGACGGTTCCTGATAAATCGAGGTTCGTATTTTTTAACGATAAATTGAAAAACTATAAGTCCGGTTTTCGATAGGCGCACAAATTTTTCGATGTCATGAAAACCTCGAAATAAATAATAAATTAGGGCGATTCCGGTTGAATTTAGGCAATTTATTCAATGAAGATATAACATTATGCAATAATCCATGGCATTCCCATAATGACCATATAGCATACAGCATCCCATGTAGCACCGGTTTATGACCGATTTTATGTGCAGTTTGAAAATTCGAATTTTATGAAGGAAAAAATTTTTCAATTTGAAATCGAACGTATTTTCGAGGCTAATAATAATACAAAAATATTAAAATTACCTAAATACCTACAAATTTAAAAGAAATTAAAATTAAAAAAAAATTAAGGTGTCAGGTGGGTAAATCTTGCATAAGGCTATTTCCTCTCTGGATCGATTCGAATGTCAGAAGTCGCAAGTTATCACAGCAGTAACAACAAAAAAAGGAGGTATAAATTAGAAAAAACGCTGAAGGTGGCAAAATGAATAAGATAAACGAGGCATGCAAATGGGAAAAAACTGATTGTGGGCAGTTACGATAGCTAGAAATTCTCGGGAGCGAAGAACTTCCTAAAATACAAATTTTGTCGATAAAATTTCTATTTCAGGTACCTACTTACATGATCCAAAAATAAATTATTCGTCACCGTAAAAATTTTTTTCAGAAACCCTGTCAAACCTAGTGAAAAGATTAGAATTTCAACCGTGTCAAATCTAGTAGAAAGATTAGAATTTCAAAAATAAATTTAAAAAAAAAATCATGCGGTGAATTTTTGGTTAAAAATTATTTTCAATTTATGTTACAGGAGGGGAGCAGCGAGGAGTTGGCCCCGCTGCAAAAGGAAAGGACCCGCGCAACGCTTGCCCCGCCGTCCCATTTCCACGTGAGTAAAAATTTTATTCTATTTTTTCAAATCGTTAGAAAATTTATTTTTTGATTCGCAGTAGGTAGTGAACTGATTAGGGAAATCGGGTAGGACGATCGATGATGGGCTAAAGGACAAATTCGGTCAAAATTAGCGAAAAAATATTTCAAAAAATAAATATAAATAAATAAATAGGTAAATAAAATAATACTGACTCGATCTCGTTGAATAACTCATGCAGACGGTTCTGGGGTCGACACTGAAATTTTTTCATTCGATATTTGGTTTCAAGAAACGTAAAATAATAGGTAAAACATGGGGATTTTTTTAAGCGTAGGCGATGCTGAAAAACCAAAATTCATGAAGATACCAACAATGAAAACCTGGGTCAAGCGAAATAAACAATTTCGATGCCATGGTTTCGTTTGTGTCATACCTACGACACTTCAATCAAGATGAAAAACTAGGTTTAAACAATTGATGGTGAAATTGGCTCAAGTTGCGAACGGGGAAATATCAATCCCACTAATTTATGCACATTGCGTAAATCCGAAATAAGACGGGTTAGCATAATCACACGAATGGTCTGTGTTTACCTCCATTTATTTGGCTGGGTTGGTACCTTCCACCAAAAATAGATCCGTTTTGCATAGGAAAAAAGGAAATGAAAAATTAGTCGGAGGATTCACGTCAGCTATCACGCTCCGTACCTGTGGCTGACGATTGTGTGCCTGCCTCCTGAATCGATTAACATATAAATTCGCACGTCGGAGTAAATCATAACGTTTCTGCACTCGACCGAACCGGTGCTCTTTGACTCGCGGGTTTTCGGGAATTCGGAAAAAAATCGCGAGTTTTTTCAAATTTCGATTTTGGAGCTGAAAAAATTTTTAATCGAAGCATGGAAGCAATGTTTGCCGATAGCGAAGACCGGAAAAGAGGATCCGAGATTCAGGAGTTCGAAATGGTCAGTATAACGGTATAGAAAATATATATTGATCTTATACTCGGAATAAATAAAAACCGTCCGAAGAAAATAAGTTATTTATAAATTTTGGCCGTGTACGTGACTATTTCCAAGACGTTTCTTTTGACAAAAGCATTATACAGGAGGGAGCAAAATGAGAATTTAGAAAATTTGAAATAAAAAAATATATTTAATATAATATATTAAATTAAAATATTATTTTGTTTATCAAAAAATTTCTAAGAAAGGTGCCAAACTCGTGCAATGCAATTACATCCAGCAAAATAAATATGAGTTTAGCAAAACCCGAAAATTATCATTTTTTGGGTTTTGCTATAATTTTTTCACATTTAAAAAACTTTGTATTCATTTCGGAGGACGGGCAATCATTGATCCGTCATTTAAATATTCATTACGAATTAATTTCCCGATACCAGTGGTAGGATTTAGATGCAGTCTCAAACTGTCAATAATACCCTCTGAAATGGATTTAATTGCAGAAATTTTATTCAGCTGACTGGAAATTTTTTGAAAAAAGAGCTATAGTTTTTTTAAGAGTTGGACTAGTTGTATGTCTAGACTAGGACTCATTTGAATTTGACTAGTTGTATGTCTAGACTAGGACTCATTTGAATTTTCCAATTATGTATACAAATGGGTTGCGGGTCAGTAATTGCTTTTGGGTGTTTGCGAAGGTACCATCTATTTTGCAACAGACGCGCTCCGCATCCAGAATCGTAATACAGTCACTGCTGACGCAAACGTTTTCTAAGATGAAAAAATTGTAATAAAATTGAGAAAAATCGAAATGATGTAGGTAAGGTAACCACTCGAGAGGTTAGCTGAGATAAAAAACCAATTATGCGAGGTTAAAGCATAGGCAAAAAAAAACCAACTAAAATCAAAATTCATAGGTACATAATAATGAATGTACATATATATTATTAAGGTAAATTTTCCAGGAGGGTCCTGAGCCACAGAAAAAATCAACTTACACAAAAAATGAAAAAAATGTCATTTTTAGTCCATCTTTTTAAACCAAATTTTAACGGCAATTTTTTTTTTGTTGTTTCAGGGGCAGCAGAGAATCATAGCCCACAAGAAACACCAACGGGAGCCACCGAGCGAACTCGCATCGGCCACATCGTCGTCCACATCCGTGTCGAGTACGGCTCCTCTCATCAACAAAGCCCATCACGTCAAGAATCAAAGCAGAAAATTCAATTTCTTCCCATCTCAATCGAAAGAGGGCCAGAGAATGAGTCAGAAAGAGAGGAATATTATTATGACCGTCAACAGCGGAGCCTTGCAGGACGAGGAAAAGAAACAGACGGACGACGTGCACGTCCCAGTCGATGGGGACGTCGACGAATCGCCGAAAGTCGGATTCATCCGGCAGGTAAGAAATTTGGATTTTTATGAAAAATTTAGGTAGGTAGGAATATTTTCGTCTGGAGAAATCATTAATAACTCGTCGAAAATCGAAGGCGACAATCGAATTAGAACAATCCAGGTTTTAAAATTGAAGAAATTATAATCAAATATTTCTTCTAGTTAAATCTCTTCAATCATAGATGTTCTTGACATTTTGGCTCGCAAGACGATTTATAGAAATAATAAAAATTGATAAATGGGCGATTTAAAGTATTTCAGTGAGACAGCCAATTTCGCGTTAGTTTTTCACTTCTTAAATTAATCTATCATGCAAAAATTTCTGAAAAAATCAAAATCTGACCACGTTTTTGGACAATTTATTCGTAAGACAATATTTGGACGAAATTATTTTATTCGAATCGTCGGCCCAAGGTAGCGTGACAGATGTGTTTCTAAGTCGGCCTCGAAAAATCGTTTTCGAGAAGTCCTCCCTTTTGACTTTCGCAATAAAATGGCATTGGGGAAGTCCTCAACGTGAGTCAAGAACTGACGGACTCGATCTGGACAAATCTTATACACTGGTTTCATCCCAAATGGCATTTTTCACGTTACGATCTTTTGTCAAGCTTATTTCTATCGAGAAATAATATAGGCCTCATTTCAACAAATAATGTCAGGGGTCAAGAGCCATTAATCGCGCCATTCTTCCATTTATTGGACGAAAAAATGAGTCTGGAAAAAACTGGATCGATCCGACAAATCAGTCATGTGCTTAGCACGAGATGGAATATACCGAACCAGAAGAGTAAATAGCCATTATCATAGACATAATCTCGAGATACGGCCAGTCTCCTCAACCTTTGACCTATTTCTGTCGGATTTGAATGATAAAATATATTATTATCCGTGAATTTTTACGAGCGACAAGTCGCTAACTAGGTCACAATAACAGTAAAATACGGATAAATTGCGATACCTATTGATTCGAATATAAATAGTTTTTTAGTGGCGAAAGAAAATCTAGAAGTAGAAACAACTGGGAATACCTAGTAGATAGGAAAATATCGTAAATTGAGGCTTCTAAAATAACATAATAAACATAAAATAACAGACACATGGCAAAATCTGACCTCTTTTTCATTGAGAAAATTTTCCGAAAGTCAAAAATTTGTCTATACCTTCAACATATGACAGGCTGGAACTTCGCACTGTGAACGAGCAATCAAATCAGTCAGTCGTGCGACGAAAACAACCACATCATCTCACCCAATCAAAAAAGTAGGCAGGCGGCAACAAATTAGCCAAAATTATACGAGAGTGAAAAAAATCCATGACGCAGTACAAGCGGTTAGGAATTTCGCTATAAGAAGAAATTGTAGGAAAAACAAATAGGAGAACGAATTGATTTGGGAACAAAATACGTGAAGCGCAATTTTAAATTTTCTAGGATCAATTTACAACATGTGAGCCAATTTCACCAAAAATAAATCTCCATGAGGATCTGAGGCGGAAAGCTGAACAAAAATTGTCGAAATTTAATTTTTACAGCGAAATTGGTCCATAATAAGACATTGATTTCGAGATATTCGAGGTATGCAGCAAAAAAATAATAATCTGTACCAACAACCAACTGTCCCATAAAATCAGCTGGACTCGAAAATACTTGAGACTTCCACGACACAGGAAAAAATTGGCATCCCAAATTTTTGCTGATACGCCTATACGGACTTTCAAAATCGGACTATAGGATATAGGTAATATAGATCGACAGGACCAAGGTCGATTTTTAGGCCCGTAAACGAATAAAGGCGTGCAATACACGATAATATGACGGAAGCTGTAAAATTGTTGGCTTTGTGCCTCCGTCGACCCTGATGGCAAGGAGAGTAATAATACTGGACTGCTGAAGTTACCTGTCTGTCTGTTAACTTTTAGATGAGAACTGCTGCCGTCATTTTATAGGAACAAGTTGCGAGTAGAAAGTCGTCGTGTTTAGAAAAGTCCTACTTAGAGAAACCAATGACTGAACAAAAAAATGGATTTCGAAAATTTTAGGGCACGAAGGAAACCATAGGTAGTTTGAGGACCACTCATAACAAAAACCGACAACTATCTGAACAAGAAAACATTTCTGAAAACGTAATTTCAAACACAAAAAAAACTTTCAATGCTAGAAATTCAATTTTTACAAAAATCAACAAAAAAATTCAATTTTGAAAATTTGAGGACACGAAAATAACCGTAATTTGAGATCTTAACGGTGACTCGATCACTACCTGTCCCCAACCTAATAATTATCGAGGCTCAGTTGAGTGGACGATACCAAGAATCCGGAGGTCCTTCGCGAAGGAGATCCTATCGCTCTATTTGGATGTAAAGCACGATTGTTGATTAACGAGATTGTAAGCGAGCAGATGCGTTTAGCATGCAAACTGCGGCCTACAATTTACCACAGTTAGATATTTGAAGGTAAAATCGGCATGGGTCGTTTGAAAAATCGATAGACCTGATAGGTAGACTATTTTTTCAGACCCACACCAGAAGGGGAAACCTTCAATTTTTAGAGCCATTAGATCAGAGCGATTTTTAAGAGAAAATTTACGAGTTTAGTGTTTTGAGTAAGTATGTAATGTGAGGGCAAGGCGAGGTCTAAAATACCGGACACCTATCGTATGAACCTACCGTATCATGCTAAAATCCATAAATTTGTTCTAAAACTCAAATTTTTCTTTTAATATCCGCAAATTTTTTAAGAATGCAGGCTCAAAAGTAGGTACGTATTTATATTTTAAAAATTGCTCAAAATTCCGTAAAAATGCAATTTTGAAAATTCCTGCAATTTAAATTTTAATTTTTTTCTGAAAAGCTAGGTATCTCAGAATTTCTTCAAATTTTTGCTAAGATATTGCTTTTGAAAATTTCCAGTTTTGGGGACGGTAATACAGTATTATGAACGAAGGAAAAGAACTCTACCACAAGTAAAATCCACGAATTTTAATAAAATTCATTTTTTGAACTATTCGAAAATTCCTCGAAAGTTCCGAGAAATTCTTAAAATCTATTATACATTTTTTAAATCCTCAATTTTCTGAAAATTTAATAATTTCCTCAACTTTTAAAAATGATTGAAATTTAAAAAAAAAAATCGAAGATTTTCAGAATGACTATCAGGGGAATTTTCCGAAATGGGTTAAACCAATGATTTTCTCATTCTCTCGCGTCCACATTTTCTCCGAACTTTTCCATAGGGGTTTTGTCAAAATCAGTAGGTACCTACCTAATCGATTTTTTCCAAATTCAACAACTGACACCCTCAAAGATTGACCTTAGGATCTCCTTTTACGCATAATCCACCGAAGAAACCCGCAATTTTATTGTTATCGTCCTACGTAAAAATATCCGACTGTTCCGCGTAGCTCTAGTTCGCTTGGTATGCGTAGCTGAGCTCTAACTTCCAGATAAACACCTGCGAGACTCGAGTTCCGTTCGGCGAAGCACGCGCGTCCTCAGGGGCCAAGTCACTCCCGTAGGGTACAGTCATGTATTCATGGCTACAGTCCTCGTAGGCTGTACTAGAACAGTACTTCCGTATTCGGACGCTAACGGAAGGACGAGTCACCTACGATCTATCTGTTTCTGAACCCCGCGAATCTTTTGATAAATAAGCGAGGGAAACGGCGGTTAAGGAAAAGTGCCACCCGCCCCTTTTTGAAAACCGATTTAGGTTAATGAACATTTTTCCCCTTGGTCCTAGCCCCCAATACCCACCAGGGGAGGGGCTACAGTGAGAAGAAGGTATTTCCTTCATCGGGTTTTTCAAAAGTTAATTCAGAAGCGTTTTGAAAATTAAGCGATGGTAGTCGCTCGCACCTAAAATTTCTAGCAGTTTTGTTTTCATAGAAACGAAATGTTGAAAATTCGAGCTTTGTTGATTCAAAAATTCAATTTTCGTAGTTAACAAAAATTGGAGGAAATATTTTTATTGACTTTGATGAATTTCTGGAGCTCCGAAATGAGTAGATATCAAATCGTACGATTTAGATCTACAAAATTCTAGAAATATTTTTGACGCCGATACAAGTCTGGGGAAAACTCGGGTGATAGTATACATAACTCGGTTCTATTGAATTATTAAATTGTTCCGCCACCTCGAAAATGCTGAAAAAATCTGAGGTGTCTATTTTGATGTCAGACTTTTATATTAAAGAACGGAGCGAGTTCCCGAAGAATAAGTAATAACAGAATTAAATTTTCTACCCAAAAATTCATAAAAATGGTATTTATTGATTCCGACGAGGTGTAAACAGATATCGAAGCGCATTTAAAATGAAAATATTGAAAATGCCTTCGTTTCACTGTAGCCCCTCCCCTGATGGGCATTGGTGGCTAAGACCGAGGTGAAAAATGTTCATTTACCATTAGAAAAAAGTCCCCTTTATTGGATTTTCAACAAAGCTGGCGTACACGAACACAACTTTCCTTTCCTGGTTTTTTCGAACCCGTTTAAAAGGAATCGTCTTCCATTTCGATATGTTTTTTCGAGACGCCCACTCTCCCCGATGACAAATTATCGGACTCAAATTCTGAAGGACGGGCTGGAAGGAAATAAAGCAATAACAGGCGGGATCCAGCCTGATGGGGGTAGGCCCTACGTGACGGTCAGGTCCGGGGGTGGCGGTAGAACTATAAGGAGGACCGTGGACAGCCGCGGCTTCGTTATAGTGTCAACATCGGCGCTCCACTTCGGTTTAGTAGTGTTAAAAATCAGTATTTTCGAAATATAAATAGCCAAAAAATATCTTCATTTAAAAATAAAAATTGAATCAGGAGTTTGAAAAGTACTACAACTAAAATAAATATCGAAACTATTTGAAATGAATTCACACAGAAATACTAATATAAACTACAAAATGGAAAATACTCTCAACTATAATTACTAGGCTGGAATATTTTAAAAAACTTTGAGTAATAAAAAAAATAAATTAAAAAAAAATCAATAAAATTTCCAGAATTACTTGACTGCGTAAGAGGTCTTTTAAAAATTCGATAATTTTTTAAATTATTAAACCCGGGCAAAACTATTGAATTAGAAAAATGGGCGAGTTGAAACCATCGGTCGAAAAAACGCCGGGCGGTTGTGAAATAACGCGTCGGAGTACACACGTGAGGGGTTCGCGATGGCTAATGAGAGCCGACACTCATCCGAAAATCGACGTGGAAATCATCTGCGGTAGCAAAGAGGAACTGACACCGAGTGAAGACGTAAAACCGACCATTGTGCAGGTAGCTCATGAGCATGAATCATGAATAAACATTATTCATTGAATTCCGATAGCTGGCCAAAATTGAAAGATGGAAAAAATCGATCATGATATTTGTAGACTTCTTCACCGAAAAGGATATCCGAGTCACCCTATGGCCCCGACAAGAGTAAACACATTACCGGAATCATTTCGCATAAAAACCCCAACAGCCTATCTACAAATTTTCGGGATTTTCTCTCCACACTTTCACAAAAATTGGCGATTTTCTCCAAGGCAAAATAGGAAATTAGCCACCTTCATTCGTGGACATAATAAAACGCCCATCACACGTATCCTGATAATTCAGAGCATTGCCAAAAGAGGCCGTCCAGGGCGGATCAGAGGATGCCCAACAATGAAAATAGTTTACAGACGGATATTCTTTGTACTGAATGATTTATGGAGACAGTCATTGGCTGAACGCTTGAGTACCTACAATTCATAAATTGCAAATTGGTCAGCATCGAATCCGGTTAGTCGAAAGAAATTATTTCTACCACGCGACAGCACACAGTACTTCCACACATTTATAGAACTACCAACTTTACCGTTAAATGTTGATCCGAATTGTAGATATTTGATCAGAAAAAGTCACATCGAATTTCAAAACCCGCCTTGATGATGAGTTACATACCAAAATAAAAAATCTTCTTTTCTGAACCTCCGATCCGATTTTGACTTTTTCGCCTTTTTCGAAGCAGTAAAAATGGAAACTCAAAATTATTCTTGATTGACGAAACTCTAAAAGCACTTGTTTGAAAATGTTCACAGGGGCTGGCAGCATTTGCAGTGTCGCTGTATTCAGCATCAGTGGGATACGCATCAGCCTACACAGCCCCAGCTCTGGTATCAATGGACAAGGAAAGCAGCCCCGTGCACCCGACCAGTCAAGAAGTAAGTTGGGCATGGACATTAGTTCACAAAAAAATTACATAATTTAATTTAAAATAAGTATAAAACATGATTAATTTCAATTTTGAAAAAATTGAAAATTTCAATTTGAAATTCAATCTAACACAGTTTCGGTTTACCAACAAAAAAAGTTTGTTTCACGGTATTTTAACTTCGTTCTGCTTGTTTACAGGAATCGTGGATCGGCAGTTTGATGCCGCTGTCAGCTCTGCTCGGCGGCCTTGTCGGAGGCCTTCTTATCGAAGTCTTGGGCAGAAAAAGGACGATCATGGCTACCGCATTCCCGTTTACAATTTGTAAGTAACAGTTTAACGAATGTAACGCTTCTTGACAAAAAATAACGCCCATCCGATCAACTATTGACATTCCGATCAGTAGCCGACCTTTACGACCATCGCGGTGCCGAATGTCAATCAGCTCTTGCCATGAGACCTGCTGAATATAACATAAGGCGATCGAGTCTTTTCTCGGTTTTATCTCAAGAATTATCAACCCCTCAGGAATGAGATCGACTTGGGAGATAAAACTGTCGATAGAGTAGGAAATAATTGGCTCCGTCTATCGGCCCAGAAAGGATCGTAGGTCGTCGCTGAAGAAAAATTCTTGATGAAAAGAGAGTCCAACAACTCCAGATGACTTTCATGAAAAATCATTAGAGCGATCTGAATTTTAGTCCCGGCCAGCGATATCCGAGAGATAATGTCATACTGTCGACTTGAACTTCCCCTCACAGTCAGATCCAAACGGCTTCGAATACGTTGCGGAGCTTACCCATTTTTTCAAGACTTCCCACCTGAATTACTCCAACTCAGGAACGCTTTTCAGCAGATCGACTAATAAATGACTTTTTCATTTGCAGCATTCCTGATGATCGCCTTGGCGACTAACGTTCCGCTGATCATGGCCGGCCGGGCTGTCGCTGGATTCTGCGTCGGCATAACGTCGCTCGGATTGCCGGTTTACTTGGGAGAAACGCTTCAACCAGAGGTCAGAGGAATGTTCGGACTGTTCCCGACAACTCTTGGTAACGTCGGCATACTCGCATGCTTCGTTGCCGGCTACTTCTTCGAATGGCAGGGGCTCGCCTTCATCGGAGCTTCCATTCCCATCCCTTGTTTCCTGATGATGTTCTTCATTCCCGAGACGCCTACGTGGTACATGAGCAATGGTAAGTACTCCACTTTATCTATTTCAGAGCCAAGACTCAGTAAGATGCTGTTCATCAAGTTATCCCAACACTGTAGGGCTGACGAAGAACGATTTTCTTCTACAGGCAGGCAAAAGGATGCGCAGAAAGCGTTGAAATGGCTCCGAGGCAAGGATGCTGACATCAGCAAGGAAATTGCGGAAATGAACAAAGCGGCAGAAAGCGAAGAGGAGAGTTCCGTTTCGATCCAGGATCTCTTCCAGAAATGCTACTTGTGGCCGCTAAGCATCGCGCTGGGGCTCATGTTCTTCCAACAGTTCAGCGGCATCAACGCTATGATCTTCTACACCGTGGAAATCTTCGAGGTAAGCCCGCCCTTAAATCTACATTTTCAAGCATAAATGAAATCAGGGGAGGAATGAATCTTGCTCTCCGGCAGGACTTGAACCTGGCAACTACTAAATTTTTCAGAAGAAGTTGTATAAAATAACCGACTTTAAGAAGATATTGATAATTCATCGCCTAACAATTTTCGTTCTGGTGTTCAGGATGCTGGGAGCACAATCGACAGCAATTTGGCAGCGATAATTGTCGGACTGGTGAACCTGTCGTCGACCCTCGTCGCCACGTTCCTTATCGACAGACTTGGAAGGAAAATCCTGCTCTACATTTCGAGCTCACTGATGGCCATAACTCTGGCATCTCTGGGAGCGTTTTTCTACATGAAAGAAGTGATCGAAATGGACGTTACTCATCTGGGATGGCTTCCGCTCGCCAGTTTCGTCGTCTTCGTCATCGGATTCTCATTGGGAGCTGGTCCCATCCCTTGGCTTATGATGGGAGAAATTTTGCCTGGTAAGTACCTCGCTGATGGGTGTGCTCGGCAATACATAATTGAAGTCATTGATATATTTCACTCGAATAGAAATCCTCCATGATATCACGGGCTTTTATCGAGCGGTAGAATAATTTCACGATCTTTTTTGTTTCAGCTAAAATCAGAGGACGTGCCGCTTCGATCGCTACCGGCTTCAACTGGACGTGCACGTTCATCGTGACGAAAACCTTCGTCGACATGAAGACGTACCTCGGGCCGCACGGCGCTTTCTGGACGTTCGGCGTCGTCTGTACGATATTCCTCGTATTCACGATCGCTTTCGTCCCCGAAACGCAAGGAAAAAGTCTGGCCGACATCGAGAGGAAATTCCGCGGTGAGAAAGTCCAAGTCCGTAACGTCAGACGGATGAGCTCGCTGGCTCACATGAAAGTTTTCCCGTCAAATATTTGAGAGGAATAAAAAGTGTTAACATGGAAACTAGCGTGATAATGGGTAGCTGTTGTCAACAATAACAACCCAGAGGGCTCGATCATTGGGTGCGACGAAATTTCAATCCTGGGTTAACACCATAGGCCTAGAACACCATCGACTTGACTGGTTCAAGTCGACGTGTTAGCACGACTACGTCACTAGAAACTTCCTCTTCTCCACGCAAAACATATCCTAGAAAAACATCGGAATAAATTCGAAATTGTGAGCCCAAAAGAGGACAAAATAATTGCACCCAACGTTCGAGACCCGAAAAGGTGGCGAACGATTTTCTCACATTCAATCTCATAATAACATCAATAATCAAGAGAAAACGAGTTCAAACAATCGAGACTGTACATTTCGAAAGCATTCAAAGTCTTGGTCGATTAGGTAGTTGACCAAGCGTTCCAGATAGGCTGTTTTATTAAAGGAAACCAAGCAATAATTGTAGGGTTAGAAAAGCGAATGGTGCTACAGATAGTGCGATTATTTGTAATGAAACATGATTTTTCTTTTGTAAATAGAGTAAAAATTATACTATTTTGTACCAAAGATCGTATTGAGTTCCACGATGGGAAATTTTTCCTAATTCAATATTAAGTTAGTTGTTGTTCCTAGTTCCGTTCGTGGCGTTTGTTACGGTTTTCCAAATGATCCTAGGTGAGTGAGGATTAGCTGTGATTTAGGAGATAGGGTCAAAGTGGACAGTTTGGCGTACGCCCGATTAGCACCAATAGTAGGCCTGATAGCGCAGTGGACAGCGATACTAGTACGAGGCAAATCTGGTCATTCCGATGAGTGGAGAATACGAATCAAAATGGCACTTTATTTATTTTCGAGATTAGGATTAGATATTTTTTTAGACGGAATAGTTGTAAATAATTTCTTTACCGCTGTAAATAGGTAATTATTTGTACAATTGAATATTTGTTATTTTTATATTTATTCGTGAATCTCATAGAAGCGCATTCGAGTTCGATTTACGATGTTTTCGAATCAATGAACTGATGCAGCGCGCCATAGTTGGTAATATAAAAAATTGGCAACAGAACATATCAAGGGAGTGACTCAATTTCGATTTCGAATTTTTCAAAATCGATTCAATAAAGTATTAGTTTCTCTCGATTTTCTATGTTTTCTACCCTTAACATGATGAATTTACTTCAGGACGACGATTAAGACTTTTGAAAAATCTAGTCTAAAAAGTAGAAAGAGTGAGCTTTTAAAAGACCGACGGAGGCTGAATGGGACAACAGTTTTACAAGCAGCCGTACAAGCAGATCGATGGAGTGACACATGATTCAAACCATAGCAAAATTTTCGGATAAAAAGAAAGTTTGGTTCAGTCGTAAATCCTCATGCTGGATTGGATCAATTACAAATAAAGCAGAAACAGTAGACAAACATTTTCTGAAATCTTGGAGCTTGCCCCATTTCTATTTCCAACATGATGTCACAAGATGGACGAATTCAGTACAAAACTGGGTATCACAAGTCAGGAAATGAAAAATTTGAAAATGGAATACCCAACAATAGGTTGGTCAATCACCAAGTCATCACCACAGGAAAGAAGTTTCGGTCGGTTTCCTAGTGGTCACTACAATTCCAGGCTCAAGCCAACTGCCACCCGAAGTCAGCTTTGTTGTGGTCTCAACGTAGATAACTGCCACCCGAGCTTCTTGCCAAATGCCACCCGACATCAGCCCTTCCAGGGGCCGAACGTAGATAGAAAGAAACCGGAAGTTTATTTCAAGACCAAAAACGCTCGAATTGGTTGATTTTTGTGCCCAGAAAAAAAATTAAAAACACTAAAAGTGTCACTGAAGTACTGTGAGTAGTTGCAATTCCGGTTGAAAGAAACAAAAAATAAGTACCTAAGCCCATCAAATGTAGGTAATTGTAACTGCCAACAAAGACCCTTTTGCCCATGCACCCAAAGCCAGTCTAACACATATTCTCCAAACACGAAAACAAAACATAAACCCGAATATCCGAAACGACCATTTTTCCATTCATTCCAGGGCTCAAACGCGGCAATTCCGAATAGAAAGGGTCTGGGTTAACTAACTAAGTTAAGTTAAAACCTAGTTAGACACTATTGTAAAAGACCGGCAGATGTATGAAACTCACACTCATAATCAAACTCATCGTCATACTCATAATCGGACTCAAACTCAATCAGAAACTCAAACTTAAAATCGAACTCAAAGTCAAACTGAAAATGAAACTGAAACTCGAACTCATAATCGAACTCAAAGTCAAACTGAAAATGAAACTGAAACGCACGATCAAACTAAAATTTGAACTCATAATCGAACTCAAAGTCAAACTGAAACTCGAACTCATAATCGAACTGAAAAGTCAAACTAAAATTTGAATCGAACTCAAAGTCAAACTGAAAAACGGAAAGTCAAACTGAAAATGAAACTGAAACGCGCGGTCAAACTGAAACTCGAACTCATAATCGAACTCAAAGTCAAACTGAAAATGAAACTGAAACGCACGATCAAACTAAAATTTGAACTCATAATCGAACTCAAAGTCAAACTGAAACTCGAACGGAAAGTCAAACTGAAAATGAAACTGAAACGCACGATCAAACTGAAACTCGAACTCATAATCGAACTCAAAGTCAAACTGAAAATGAAACTGAAACGCACGATCAAACTAAAATTTGAACTCATAATCGAACTCAAAGTCAAACTGAAACTCGAACGGAAAGTCAAACTGAAAATGAAACTGAAACGCACGGTCAAACTGAAACTCGAACTCACAATCGAACTCAAAGTCAAACTGAAAATGAAACTGAAACGCACAATCAAACTGAAATTTGAACTCATAATCGAACTCAAAGTCAAACTGAAACTCGAACGGAAAGTCAAACTGAAAATGAAACTGAAACGCACGATCAAACTGAAACTCGAACTCATAATCGAGCTCAAAGTCGAACTGAAAATGAAACTGAAGCTCGAAATCAAAGTCAAACTGAAAATGACTTCAGTTTCATTTTCAGTTTGACTTTGATTTCGATTATGAGTTCGAGTTTCAGTTTGATTGTGCGTTTCAGCTTCATTTTCAGTTTGACTTTGAGTTCGATTATGAGTTCGAGTTTCAGTTTGATGATGAGTTTCAGTTCCAATTTCAGTTTGACTTTCCGTTCGAGTTTCAGTTTGACTTTGAGTTCGAGTTTCAGTTTGATTGTGCGTTTCAGCTTCATTTTCAGTTTGACTTTGAGATCGAGTTTCAGTTTGATCATGAGTTTCAGTTTGACTTAGAGTTCGAGTTTCAGTTTGATTGTGCGTTTCAGTTTCATTTTCAGTTTGACTTTGATTTTAAGTTTCAGTTTGATCGTGAGTTTCAGTTTCATTTTCAGTTTGACTTTGAGTTCGAGTTTCAGTTTGAGTTTCAGTTTAATTGTGAGTTTCAGTTTAATTTTCAGTCTGACTTTGAGTTCGAGTTGGATTATGAGTTTTAGTTCGGTTGTGAGTAGGTTTGAGTTAAAGTTTGATTTTCTCAATCACTTTATGTGTTTGTTACGTATGTTCTACAGTTACAATGAAGGGTTTTAAGCAAAGATTTAATGGAAATGAACGGGTATGCTAGTAGTATGTTAACAGCATTTCAGGCATCCCAAACCTCGACCTTTTCCGCTTTTAGCCATGTTGCCCGGGCCCGATAAATCCATGTACTTACACGAGTGTTCCATGTACTCGAGTACCAATATAGTTAGGCCCGCCCTGCCAATATAGTAGTTGATGAAGCGGTACATAGCTGTCAATAATATGAATAAAATATTATAAGTAAGGGTTAAAACTCACCCATAACTTGAACCCGACAAATCGCGCAGGTGTCACATTCAACGTCCCAGCTCCACATCGCCACCGCATTCCATTTCTTCAAGGTGAACATCTTCGAGCTATCCGATTCCATCCGATCCATGAATGTATGGCGTTTTCACTTATTTTACCGACCGAATTGAGCAGACGAGTAATAACCGTAAAAACGCGAAAAACAGACGAGGCAAACGGAAACACAACTATTTAATCGCAGTGATAAGCATCGATAACGATAAGGCAAATTGACCGAGGTAAACACGGAAGACATATTTTCTTTTTATGATAAATCTGAAGACTCAAATCAACGTAAACTTGTTGATTGATCCTAAATTTACCTTCGGATTGTTGTTTCATTCATATATGGATCATACCTACCTCTTTATCGACAGTCTCATCTCTTAAAAACTGACGTGAGTAAATCGTCGTCCCGCAAAAAGTCAAAACAAAAAAAAAACGAAAATGTAGGTAACCGTCGCAAGGTTAGGTTATCGCAGGTTCACGATTCCTCGCCTTCGTTTCTCATGACGATCACAAAAATACCACGCAGATTGATGATGTTCTCATCTGAAATACGAACGAGTTTGTGCCTGCAATATATTGCAAGATAGTTGACCAATTGACTGGACGATACTTCGTCCGTGAGCCTCCAGCCCAGTGTCGCGATTCTGCATACGACCCTGTAATCTCAAGGTTTGCCCCGAATCAGAAGCTGATAGATGTGACCAAGATTGAAGTGAGCCAACATCAACATTGCATACCCAATTGGAATTTAGTTTTATGAAGACATCCATTTATTACTCAATCTCGAATTTCATGTCAGGATTTGACGACGTTATCCATGGCGATGGCGACCGAGGGCGCATCAGCCGTCACCGAAGACTTTACTGTTGTCGAGTCGGACGACAAGCGGCTTCCAACGACGGAGACTGCTGGACGCAGCCGAGGGGATCGACCAGCGGATCGTGCGTCGTCCTCGTCGTCCAAAGAGTCCAAACGTTCTGACTCCGCGTCTGAGAATGGAAAGAAAAAGCCCAAAGAAGAGAAACCGCCGTCCAAGGTGGGTCTTCAGGGTGGTGCATTAAAAAATGTCCCCATGAAGTCCTGAGCTAGGTCCTTGATCAGCGTTTGACTGATGCGTATGTCGAATTGGGCACTTGAAATTTCCTCTCAATATTCCCAGAAAATCCTGAAAAATGTTCATTATTTTTCTCCCTGTAGGTTGTCATTCGGCGTCTACCTCCTTCTATGACCAAGGACGTGTTCATCAGTCAAATCAGTCCTATTCCAGAACATGACTATTTCTATTTTGTACCTGGTGACCCGGCGGCTGGTGTTCAAATGGGTTTCGCCAGGGCCTACATCAACTTCATCAACCAAGAAGATTTGCTGCGATTTACCGAAACTTACGACGGCTACGTCTTTGTTGATGGCAAAGGTATGATCAACAACGTGCCAGAATGCATGTGGTAGAATGATACAATTATGCGAATTTTATGGGTCCCTTCCGATTTATGTAACCTAGGTACCCCAGAATACCTAACAATTTTTTGGTCGAGAATGCCGTACCTGTGGGACTCTTTGGCCTGCATTTCCAACCCCCTATCAATCGGTAACTTTTCATTCCAGGCCAAGAATTTCCAGTAGTCGTTGAATTCGCTCCATTCCAACGAATCCCCAAACAGAGAACGAAGAAGAAAGATATACTGGCGAAGAGCATAGAGAATGATCCTGCTTACCTAGCTTTCAAAGAGAGTTTAGAAGCAGCCGCTGCAGAGGCTGCTAAGCCTGACGTCACGTCAAAACAGCACTTCTTTGAGACCGACATTAGATGTAAGTATTTGCTGTTTTTATCAAAACTATGGGAAAAAACTCAGGTTTTCGGTGTTTATATCCATTACCTTCCGCTAGCCTTTTTAACTGGTACGATTTATGGGTTCCAGCCACCACCCAACAAGAGATTCTGACGACGCCTTTGCTGGAATTCCTCAAACAGAAACGACTGGATAGAGCTAGAATACGCGACGAGAAGCGGGAGGAGAGACGACGGAAAGACGCTGAGAGGAAATTGCGGCAGAAGGTTTCCAAAGAGAAGAAAAATGAAGCAGATGAAGAGATGAAAGATGTCAAGGTAATGAATCAATTGTGAATTGGGATAGAGTCGTTCGGAATATGCAGTTTGTTCGAGGCGTTGGTTGCTGGAGTGTGCATGTATCCTTGACAATGTTTATGAACGCTTGGTGAAGTTCATGGACGCTTGAGGACGTTAATGAACGGTTGAAGACGTCCATGAACGCTCAAGAAATTTCACGAACGCTTGAAGACGTCCATGAACGCTTGAAGACGAAAAAGGACAATTAACTTCCTCACCTTTCAAAATAAGTCGAATCTTGCCACAGTTTTTGCCTCTTGACAGATGCCCTGAATCTATGAATTTTTTTAGCCTCGCCTATTATCAAATAACGTTTGTCCGTCAATTTTGGTTGAGTTCAATTCAGTGCTATTCGGTTCTCTAAATGTCGGTAATTTGTTCACATTTGGAATTCCTGCGAATATTTCACCCGTAAATATGTTTCTAAATCGATTATCCGCTAGTCGATTTCTTTCCGGCAGAATGCTTATGGCTTTGGCAAACAATCGATCAGTGAGATGAAAATATTCAGAAGCTCTCCGGCGGGGAACAGACAGCATCATGCGGTAGTGCTATTTATTCAGCTTCATGTTAAGCCTTGGGACACCAGCGTATTTCAACTCTGGATACAAGTATTTTGCACGTAATGCATACCTACTTGTATTGAGTAGATATCAAGATGATGCGCGACTTATCGGGGCTGTAGGTTTTGATGAATGATAACATGACCTGCTACAGGTTGATTCGGACCCCAGGACTTTGCAGCCTACGAGCATTGAAAAATTGAACACAAGCTGTAGAAATAGAAATCGCCAATTCAACAACCGTTCGATGGTGGACAGCGGACCTAAGAACAAATTTCCCGACAAAACTCTGAATTTTGACGATCGTGAATCATCTCTGCCCACATCTTCAAGCGTGGAACAGTCGTACTTGAAGGCCAAAATGCAGACCGCTTATCTTCGACATTTGCTCAATTTATCGTCCGGCGATGGCAAGGACTGCCAAGAAGAAGACGGTACGAAAACCAACTTGGACACGAAAAATTACTCATTGCGTCGGAGAGGCCGTTCGAAAACGTCGAAATCTGACAGAGAAGCCAAAAAACTTTGGTCGCCCAACGCCACTCAAAATTTCCATAGACTGAAACAGCCTAAAACCACTTTTGAACTGGCGCAGGCGCATTTTCCCGAACTAGCACCGCCAACTCATCCCCGCTGAAAGAATAAGGTCCGCATGAATCCTAAGTGATGTGAAGGTGATTCCTTGGTCCTCATCGACAACCATCTATGGCCATTCTAAGCCGCTGGAAACATGACCATTCGAAAAATTGCATGGCACCGGTTGACCGTACATGGCAATCCACATTCTTGCATTTCTACATTTTCCCATTATCAACTTATTCAATGGAATATAAATTTTTGTACTGGCAGACCACGTTCTCTCTGTCTTTTTAACCGAAATCGAACAAAATGTAACGAACCAACACGAATGTGCACCAAAACATGAGTGAGCTGAAAACGACGGCTAGGATAACCTGGCGAGAGATAGTTCGTCAACACACAGTCTTTCGACAGACATAGACAGTCTTTAGACAAGATGGTCCGGGTTAGTGTATTGGTTTAACAATTTTACGTCGTACATCTATTCCTACTGCCTCCGTAGGCTTGTGATTTTGAAATTATTGTTTCAGCTTTTGCTACCAAAAGAAAGAAAAGAGAACATTCCGAAAGAACCTCGTAATGGGAAACGAACGGAGAAGGAGAAAGTTAAGGAGACCAGGTAAGCTTGGTTTTCAATACTTGAAGTATTCACAAAGTTTGTTTTCAGTGCATTTTTTGTCATTATAGCTGCTTACGTTCATACGATTTCGATTTTCAGGCCTCGCGAGTTCAGAAATAAAAATCTGTCCGAAGAGAACAAGACGAGAAGCGAGAAGAGAGCTGAGCGAAGAAGAACCGGCGGTGCAGGTGCCGTGACTAAGGAGAAAAGAGACAGCGGCGGTGGAAACAATGGCACCAACAAGGACAAGAAAGAGAACACCGGACCTACGCCGGAAAACAGCGAACCGGCTCTCGACAACTGCGATCCTCTCGACATCGCTGCTGACAACAGCGATAAAACGGGAGACGCCTCTGAGAAGAAGAGGCGCGGAGGGGGGCAGAGGACGTCAGAAAGAGAGGGCGGAGGCGAAAATCGAGATGGGAAAAAGAGCAGCCGCTACGAAAGGAATAAGACGGCGAGGAAAGAACGGGAAAGAAAAAGAAGGGACGAGTACGTGGCAGCCAAGAAGAACCAAGAGAAGAAGGGTGTCAACTCGTTTGAGGGAAAGTCGGCTCCATCGTCGAAAGCCAGCAATGAAAAACCAGCTGAAGACGGAAGAGTGGCTGCTGAAGAGAGAAATATAGCGGAGAATACTCAGGCTGAAGGTTCCGGTCAGCTGGAGGGCTCGAAACAGCAGGCTGCTGAAGCTCTTCCAGGTGCGTTTGAGAAGAGGCGAACTTCCCTCGGAGGTGGAGATGAATCAACTTCGGGCACTGCAAATGTTAATCAAGGTTAGTGAAATTTTTTGTCAAAATGCAGAGCTGCAGGTCTGAGTGAGATGTCCTATAAATATTTGTTATTTTTGGTAAAAAAGTGCGTTCCAGGCGTTAGATTTTCGCCCGATAACCGAAGTTGTCCCGGGCGTACCCTGCCGCCCTCGAGGAGATTATCGAAACTATTCAGGACATGTCGCTCCAGTCCCACAGCTACTCATTGCCTCACGCCCTTGAGTGGAGAGGGACGGTATTTCCGGTAGCCCATTGTCTTCCCCATAATACTTATTGGAGCATGTTTTTTTCTTGTTTTAAGGTCGCCACAGGCGTCGAAACTCCCTGGAATCAGGGAAGATGAATTTTCTGAGTAATCGTAAAGAAAACGAACGCCAGACCTCCGTGGAGGATGAAGAAACGTCTGCTCGTCGATCCGAATCCGACGGAGGCGGGGGCGGGAGGAAGAAGAAGAACAAGGACGAAGACAACGCCTCGCGGTCGGATCAGGATGACAACAAGGATAAAGATCCAAGGCCGAGCAGACGTATTCGTAATAAGGTATGCCACGTTCCAGTGTTGCCATGTTTCAAGATTTACCTTCCTCACCTCGAATGTCACACTTGCGTGTCGCTCGGTTCCAGGACCGTCCTTCCATCCAGATCTATCGGCCAGGGATGGGGAAATTGAGCAAGCAACGACTCGAGAAGAAAGACGCCATGATGGGGAGCAGCACAGAAGTCGACTCGCCGTCGCACAGCCCGTCCCCGAAACTTCCGCTTTCGTAGGATCCGCCGTCAATGTTTGAATGTCGTTCTGTGTTTCTTCCTGCCGCCATTCGACCGAACTTCAGGCGTCGGTGTGATTCGTTGTGCTGATTCGAGGCCATTGCTGCTCCTCGTCCTAGTTCCGGTTTCTCGGGGTGTAAATATCTTAAGAAGATGTTCCGGAATGCCGCGAATCGAGTAAGTAACTAAGATCAGAGCAATAATGCCTCCATAATCATGTTTTTTGGATTTCCCTCCTCGCCGCTGGGTTTCCCGTTCGTTGTGCGGAGCTGTATAGAAATTCTATCGTGTCTATGGCTTTTTTCGAATTTTGCATTCTCCAGCGGCAGAATATTTTCTTTTTGTCGGAAATATACGATTTCGGTTGCTATCATATTTTTGCTTGTCCTTCATAGCCTTGGTGAGTACTTTTTGAGAGGTTCTTTTGGGTAATTTATTTCCAGTAACGTGTTTTTCAAAACCTCTCTGTCACTTCACTCAATTCTTCGTAGCCAAGAGATTGGGAACAAGGTCAATAAACCGATAACCCAAAACCGATAAATAAAACTGTATTTTTCGCCGAGCTTTTGATGTTAGATTATCTCTTCCTCGGAGTATGGCAATGCCATCTGGATACCGTTAACAATTGCATGGTATGCCAAAGTCATTATCTCGTCTACCCAGCGCTATCACTCCTTATCAGGGTTATCAGAGCACTGATATGGGGGGCTAAAGTCCTCTGATTGGGCATTTTGGCTCAGCTACGTCAAAAACCGCTTAAAAATAAGCGGAAAAGTGAATTAAGGGCCGTATTCAGAAACCTCCCTCAAGTTCTTCCCGTAACTTAGGAGTTACCTAGTGAACTCCTTAACGAGAAATCCAATTCAGAAACCTCCCCTAGCTCTTAAGGAAGAAGAAAATGGCCGTCTTCCTAAGTTCTTCCCTCCAAAATCGTCGATTATTATTAAGGATGGTCGCGAGCACTCTTAAGAGCTCCTAAGGAGCTCGAAATTGTTTTTCAGAGCGTCCATCGATTCGATTTTCACCCTTTTATTGAAAATCTGATCGGTCGAATTTGATAAAGACGATTAGCTACCTATGTATAAATTTTTTATGATTGATGTTTGATAATAATAATAATGTATTCCGGTTTATATTTTAGATTTTCAAAATTTATTGATTGATTAAATTTTTAATTAAAAAAAGAAATTTATTACTATCACTTATTATTATTTAATATTTTTAATTTTATTTCAAGATTTTTATTTTAATTAGTTAGCAGCTATGCACTTGGGTACTAACCTTCATTCCGGAAAAATGGGGAACAGTCAAATAAATAAATACGATTTTTAAATAATCGCTATTTATTAAATTCACACAATAGTAGCAATACCGAAAAGCACGATCTTCAGAAATCGTTAACAAATAATACGTAGGAACCCGCGTCAATTAACTGTTCAATAGAACTACCCAGGAGCCTGGGCGAAGGCGTCAATCGGAGATAGGTATATTTTTCGGAAATCCTCGATGGCGTGGGACTTTTCAAAACTCTCGTTTGTATTGTTTTTTTTTTTTTCAACAAACAAAAGATTGATCAACAGACGACAGTTCGTAGACACAACGCGAAACGACGATGGAACGTTATCAATACTACCGGCAGCACTCACAAATTCGGAAATAAATTATCAGATTCACTTTGATTCAAGTATCTAGTAATTTTTCAGAATTATAAGGACTCGATTTTTTCTTTTGTGAAAATTAATTTCCAACCTACGATTGTTATGCATAAAAGAGGTTGAGAACAGAGGGGAAAAGAAGGGCGCGTCCGAAATAGATAACTGATAGTAGATAACAGACAGACCAGGGAGGTAAAAATCAAACCCGCCCAGGAAATCGAGCCAATCAGAAAGGCTGTTAGATAGCGTCTTCCCCAGCTCTTACTTAGTTGCTCCTTAGTTGTTCCTCTCTACGGTAAAAACTTAATAAGGGAGATGCTTAGTGAAGGGCGGTTTATGAAAGTTGATTTGTATAAGGTAACTACTTAGGTAACTCTTTCTCCTTAACAAGGTAACAACTAAGGAGGAACTTCAGGGAGGTTTCTGAATACGGCCCTAAATCGCAGTTCTAGGCGTAGTCTTTCGGCCCGCAAGCCTAAGCTGTCCTGGGCGTGCCCTGCCGCCCTCAAAACCAGTAGCTGACCCGTCATTTAAGAGGAGAAATGATATCGTAATAAATATAAACACATTATTTATTAGCAAAAAGCCATTACAAAGTTCTAATAGTGAAGGTCATTCAAAGCATTGCATAAAAACGACCACGACACAAATGAATAACCGATAGACAATTTAATAACAAACTTAAAGTAATGCACACTCGCCTGGCGCCTTAAAAATTTAATAAACTAGGGGATAGTTTGAAAAAGGTATACTTTTTTGTACAGCCATATCATCCTATGATGCATACATTGTTGAGAAAAGCGAAGAAAATAATTTATACCACTTAGCGCAGCTGGTTGTTGAAATAAATAAAAATCAAACGCAACCTATTCCACTCCCTTTTCCATAAAATTTCATTTTTCAATTCTAGAAAGAATGTGTGGAGCGCGAAAAAAAGGTTACGCTCAGGAAACTGAAAAGTTTCGAAAAAAGTTACCATTTGTGGTTCAAGTATTGGAGCACTTGCCCAACGTGCATAAATATAATTAACGTTAAATACGAAGGAAAACTGATTTCGTTCAACTTAAAATACTAGTCTAATAAGTCATTATTGCAGTCTATCAAGTTGTCTCGCTCAGGATGGGCACTTGAATGTGAAAATTTCGTCAGACTCATTCACTTCTACGAGCACAGAGCATTGAGGAAGAAGAGGGGCGTTGTTCGGGATTGTGTATTGTGTGCGGTACTCAGACTGTGGCCAATATGGGGGAACGGTACGTGTGGCACTCAGCCAATCAGAGGGCTGGACCCGTTCACCGGCGCCTCCAGCCCCCAGCCAAGTAGGATTCAATTGTCGAATGTTTCAAGTCGGCCGTGGCTGGCCCAAAAGCGTTTTGGGTTGAGCCGTTCGTCAGATCCGGCCTCGATTAGATTAGAACACATTTCACTCAACCACAACAGCAACAACCATTCACGATCCAATATGCAAGGGAAAGCCAACTAAATTCCCTCCTACACTTACGCAACTTCAACCGACGGCACCGATGCGCTTTTACACATACACATTGAATCGTGGATGGCTACTTTAACATCAATAAATCATCCTCTATCGTTGTTGCATGTTACTGTTGTCGCTGAAGCACATGTTCTGTACCTGACGCGATCGCACACCTTTGGGTTTCGTCCTCATTGTTGCTCTGGCGCTCGGCCTTCATTATCATCCCCTAAGGAGGTTTAGGGAGATTGTTCATATCTTCATTGGAGATTACTTTTCCTGAGGGCGAGAGAGATCATAAGTTGAGGCTCAGCTCGTGTTCTGATTTCTTTCCGATCTGAAAACAGCAGAGGTAAATTTGAGGAGATGAAAATCGAAACTGCTCCGGTGGCCATATGTGTCAATTTGATTGATAGCGCCACCTCCATCATAACCCAAACCAGTGGCATCATACCCAGTTGAAAGTTTTTCTTGAGCGATTACCACAACACTATTAGACCGAAATATAAAAATCCAAGACTTACCTCGTTTCATCAGCTGCTTATTCGTTGGCAGAGGGCCTGGGGTTTTGTTCGGACTCGAATTTTCTCGTAAGATAGGACTCGTGAATTTCCCTGACGAACGGCCACCTGAATGTCGTAGAATCGCCCCGGTTTCAGATGTCCCACTTCTTTCGTGATCACCTTTCTGGGGAAAAGATCGTGTCAGCTATTTTTGGAGGCTCTGCATGAAGAACTCGAAAATAAAAAACCAGTTCTGGGTGAAAAATAACTTGATACGGAGCGTACCTGTTTACGGGCCGGTGGAAACAGAAGCTGGTGGTATAATCGTGATTTTTCAAGGCCAACGAGTGAGCGCATTGGTCAGGCGCTGGTGTGAAGGTATCGGCCTTTGACATTTCCCTTGTCGTGATGCAGTACGTCAAATATCTGACATATTGACCTGCCGCCATCTGCTCGTCTAGAGTCGAGCTGGAATCTTGACTGCTATTGGTGGTCGGCAGTACCGAGCTCGGTATCCACCCTAAAGTGACTGACCGACAGCTTCGGGAAGACTTATATTCGAGCAGGGATGTCATTTTTGGCAGCACTGGCTCCTGCAGTCCTCGCATGGTTGCTAGGACCTAAACATCGAAGCGTTTCATGAGAGTTTGATAGCTTGATGATAGGAATGCTGGACTCAACGTGCCATCTTTCTTCCATTGTACGACTAAGCAAGAGTTCAATGTTTGAACAAAATAGATACTTTACAGTAACTGTAGAGTAGGAATTCTGGTCTTTCTACCACCGTTGCTCCACGGAGCGGAATCTATTCCTAATTTGGAGGATAGAGGTCTTTAGCATTCGTTATTTATGGACGGTTCAGGAACCAGGAGCCTAACCATACCGCTGATCCGCTTGATTTTGGACCGGTTCTTTGGGTTGCATCCATATGCGCTTGGGCTTTATGCCTTACCTCCAAGGACAGGAATTAATGATCACCCATCCCCCTAGAGCTAGCTCGAGAAGACCTAACTCTTAATCCCCATTCCAGTAAAAAACCATCTTGTTCTTGTCCTTCCACAGCACGAATGCCGTACCAATGCCTCTGCAGCATCAGTTTTGGAATCAAGCACCACGACGACACGCTCAAAATTAATGCTTCTAGAGGTTAAACTTTTCACCGGGTCTTCTCAATCACAAGTTTCAAGCTGCACCCCGGCTGCTATTGACTCGTCTTTCATCACTGCTAAAAACCTCTTCCATGCCTCCATGGTCTTTAACCTCTAATAGCTTAACCTCAGTAGACAAATTTACCTGGACTTGAGTAATTCTGGCAAGCATTTCCGGCTCAGTCGAATTTATGCGTAGGATGTACGTGGTGCCAGGCGTCGGGTCGTCGAAACTTATCGTTGAGTAGCCGACGATTTCTCGCCTCGGAACTACAGTTTGCCGACGGTGGCGCACTTCAGCATCGACGACAGTTCCGACCCCGCAAACAGTCACCGACCATTCGAGTTTTCTGCCAGTGAAACCTATTGGTACCTGCGTATCAGGACAGACTAATTAAAATGCGTCCAAGATTTGACAATTCGACGATGTAGAATCAATACTGCCCAATTCGTTTGCCATGCAATCTATGGACGCGTGATTTGCCAAGTTGCCACCAATCCAAGTTTTGAGAAGTAGGCAACCCAGACGCCCCCAAAAGACACGATGCTTTGAATTGGGCAGTATTGCAATTTCATCGTCGAATTAATGATTGTAGGAATTGGCTGGGGCCAAGAATCGAGTTATCAAACATTTCAGTGCTTTTGGGCCACACAAGGCCCTGACAAGGATGGTTACGCCAAAAACGCCGCCATTCGACTCTCGCCCCCACCCAGCTCCTGCAAGACTCCAAACAACAACCAAGTCAAGCTTTTTGCGTTTCTTGATTTGACATTTGACCTTCACCTACTTTGAACCTGAAAGTCGCTCTTCCATCGAGTCGTCTCAGATTCGCCACAGCGGAACGTCCATCTCGCAACGGGAGCGGCCGCGTCCTCGCATACCTGACGGCTCGTTCGCTTCCATACTTGTAAGTCAAGCCAGTCAAACTGTTGACGACGAAAACTTCAACGCTATAATTCTGTCCGAGCTTCAACCCTCTGATTATATTACTCGTCCTTGACCCAAGATTTTCGATCTGTCAAGAGAAATCAACATCGATGACGTACAGAAGAAATACATCATTGCATACTGATACAGGATTGCTTTATGGGTACGGTTCTCAGCTGATCGATTCAAAATTTTCAAACTAACCGTCAGTTGGCTTTTGGAAACGTAAAAATCTTCGTCGTCGTCAGTCGGTTGGCTCAGATCGATGCCAGCCATCGCCTTCGCTTGGCATAATGCTCTTGTCGGAACGGATGGGTTCACCACCAGCCAGTATGAGACTACGTGTGGATCCACAGTGCTGCAAGCCCACAAACAGCATCATACATTGTCTCGAAATTTCAGTCTTCTCAACATTTAGGAGTTTTTCTAAAACCGTGGAAAATGCAAGTTAATTTTGGGACGATTCAGCTAGTCGGACCTGTACCATGGCCTTGTGTGGGAGTTGTGAGATTCCATGTATGCCCAATTTTTCAGGTTATGGGTGGGGACTGATTTGACATAATCAACCCTTGAATGGGCAAAACGGTCTTGTTGATCCCCTCCCCCATAGTTGACCCTTGCTGTAACTGTACCCAAAAAAAAACCGGGCATTGAAATTTTTTACCATTTTTGTTGAATATTTTGAAAAACCTATTAACTATAGCCTACAACTAATAACCTATGACCTAACCTATAACTTCTTTTACTCCTGAGCCCCTTTGAAGACAAAAATGTCTTTCTCAGAAAATCGTGACTTATCCATTCAATTCTTGAGCGGCATTGTGAAGAGTGAAATCTTGAAAAAATCGCTTCTGTTATATATTTATTCTGTGTTTTCCTCCTGTTTCTTCAAGGGGCTGTTTTGCGATCGTTCAGTACACCAATATCCTAGATTCGTTTTGGCTCAAGCGTCAAACGGGCTTCTCGGAAGACGCGTTGACCGTTCGAAGCTATGGCTTAAGACCTGTCCGCCATAACTATCATGCTCACCATTGAGCTTTATGATCTTTCTTAAATGCTCTCCTGCGAAATGAGACCTGAGCGTTGTTGTTGTTTTTCCCTGCATGCGGGACCTTCGTTACTTTGGAACCACAGCGTATACACGTATGCAGGCGTCGCAGCAATTTCGTCGTTTACTGGCAAAGGGGTTCGTGTCGCTGGCTTTAAGCCCTGAAAAACTCATTTGCCGTCCGCCAAACTAATTTCCAAAGCGGGATATCATAATGTAAGGATAGGCTTTTGAATTTTCGAAATGAGCGGCTCTGTCGGCCTTTCGAAAGGTTCACAGTTTACAACGCTTCACATCCTTGGCGGCCGTAAATCATTTTCATTCACTCGTAGGTTCCTACCTAATTCTGAGACTTGATTATTTTACGGGAACTTCGGGCGGATTTGCGAGCCAGTCCTTAATTTGTTTAAGGATACCTAGGTTATGGCGTAGGGCTTTTTGAAGTGCGTTGCTGTGGAAGGCGTGCAGAGGCTCCTCATCTTCTAAGGATACCTGCCTATTATTTCATGAAATGGGAAGGTACTCCATAAAAAATTTAGGTATAGGTAGGTACATAGGTGCTATTATGGAGAAAGGAGTATGTCCACGTATTCAAGGCGTAGCTTGAAAGTGATGCCCATTATGACTTCCTCCATCATTTATGTGATTTAGGTTGTCCGTCTTTTCATCACTGCGAGAGCAAGCGTTTACCTATTGAGGACCTTCCTCTTGAAATCCTTTATCTCTTCAGCTCGAGCGCTTTCGGCGACAGAATCTTCAGAAGCAATCGACAACTGCAGGCATTTTTGTAACGCTAGGGACGACATCTGCAAACTCCCGTACCCAAATTTCACTCGATCAACGATGTGTTAAAACATGTTTCGGTTAGCGATCGGTCCGTTGACCAATCGAAGCGCAGCTTTACAGCTCGAATTGATGCCGGCGAGTTGCTCCATCACGTCTTCATCATCTCATCAATTTTTTCCCGGCCGCCAAACAGAACTGTCAGAGAAGAAGAAACTTGTCTGGCATACGTCAGTTTACTACCTACCGCAACTGTGGGAAAAAGCAATTAAGAGCCAACCTTCTGCGGCGGATTGGGAAAAAAGTCCGCGGACACGATGTCGTGCGCTCTCGGTAAAGAAGTAATCCTACAATTGAGGAAAGAATTAAGGGAAAATAAATTTCGAAAAAAGAGACACACGAGATGAGGGCGAAGGGATCATGGCGAAGTCATGAGATGAGCTTGTCAGGAGCCTGGCGATAAAAACTGAGGAAAAAGTTTTGCTTCTGTTTATGGTCCGTCTTGCAGGCAACAATCAGGGAGGTCTGGCCAGTTGACGGCAGCTTAGGAGTCGAGACGGTTCACTTTGTATTTCTATTCGCATGCGTATACTACGCGACGTGGAACGGTACAATCCGTTTTTTTCACGGCACATGCGTAGATCGTAAAAAACCCGTCGAGTGGCCGATGATGTTGCGTTCTTGGCGACGATTTACTTTTTGAATCCGTTACGACGATAAATCGGGTGCGCGCCGTCGCAGTTTCCCCCGTTTTGACACTTGTTCGAGTACTTAGGTGTATGAGTAGTTTTGATAAATTATTTTCCTAATGGTCTTTTACAACACTCCTTCGAACTTTCACACTTGAAGTTTCTGATGGCCTACAATACAAATCTGCTATAAAAATTCAACCCGCCTTATAAGAAGTGGGCCAATTTCGAAAAAAATCCGAAATTCGCTGAATTCACTCTAAATTGGGTAGGTTGGGTTACCTGCTAAAAAAATGTCAAAAATTCATGATCTCAGAAACAGGGTTTTCGGCCAACTAACATTTTTTGATCGGATTCCCCCGACAATATGCCTCAAGTTAGACCGGTTCAATACGAAGTCCTGTCTTCAAATTTTGAAGGCTGGACTTAGTGTTGAACCGCTGATCCGAATTTGAGGAAACTAGTCTCACTAATTGTGGTTTGCTCCAACTTGATCCCTTCTGTCCAGGGAGTCCGATCTGGAAAGGCCAAAACGTGAAAATCGACATTAATAAGGCACATTTTTGTAAAAACAAAGAATGGCCGATTTTGAAGGTGATACCGTGGGTATTTTGACAATTTTTCCCGGACATCCCGGCTTGATTTACCATTGGGATTGGTCATTTTCCGAGAATTTTAGGGAACGATTTTTCCGAATCAGTTCGGCTCGAATGTTTTTGATAGCGATTACTTTTTCACGTTTTTGCCAATTTGAGGGGGTTCCACTGAACCGATTTTGATTTTTCTTGGCTCGTTGGATTCCTCGAATGTTTCTGCATATTTTTCACTCCCCGAGTGTCAAAATAGATTGTATTGTTGTGGTCAACAACTAATTTTTGAAATTTCAAAAAAACTACTGTTTTGACCCTTTAATAAATGCTAATATTTCAACAAAAAAAAATTTTAGTTCAGCTTCTGGGTAGGTCGTACGTCAAACAATTGGCAAGTTTCAGCGGCAGTAGATATTGAAAAGTGTAGTCGTTCGTGTGAACCGAGCTATCGTTGAACGTTAGCTAGCTCCAGCCTATAGTTGAGTCCTTTGTGGACGGAGGATGGGCCAAAGGGAAACGTCCCTTTGGTGAGCCGGCTCTTTGGTGAGGGCTGAGTCTATAGAAGCTACCTCGGCTGACTACTGATCTCGGATACTTTTCAAAGAGGTATCTCTTTTCCGAACGGGTAGAATCTTGGTCGTTTTCTCATCTCGACTGCGTACACAATGCGTGGAAAAAAACGTAAGTTTTAACCATCAAAGCCGGAACAAAATCTTTATCTCTTTCTATACTTTCAGGCTGGCGGGTTGAATTTTTTCTCTTGTTTTCGAATACTACCTACCTCGATTCCTTTTTCTTTCAATTCTTCTTCTTCCAGCTTCTTTCGCAATTTTATTCCCTTTATATTCCGCGTGAGGAGGAGCCGAGTGCCGGCCGAGGGCCAAAGGCTACGAACGTGAATGGTGGCGATCCCTATCTCTTCGGTGGCGAGGACAGTTTATAGAAAAGGAAATGGGATTGAAAAACGACCACGAGCGTCTGTCTGTCTGTGCGTGCGTCTGCGGCCGTCTGAGGTGTGCTAATGGCGTCTTGGCTTTTCAATGGAACGGGACACGTAAGCTGAGGTTGAGACGGTTCGGCTACGTGGTGAATCACAATAGCATCGCTCTCCGAAATCTCCATCGTAGCAAAATAAATAACGTTAAGTATCTGCTTGCTCCGCCACTCTTGGAAAACGAGTGAGGGTTTTTCAAAATTTTGGAATGTACCTATGGAAAAATCTTTTTTAAAATACCCCGTCAAACTTAAAAGGGAACCCTCTAGCTCTAAATTCACCTTGAACTACTAAAAAAATGTCAAAAAGTGATGATCTCAAAAACATTTTTTATTTACGTTTTCGACCCCTTAACCTTTACCGATCGGATTCCCCGGACGATATGCCTCAAGTTGGAGGAGCAAACCACAACTTTTGGACCAGCAGCCGCTTCGAATTGAACTACGGATCCGATTTTGACGAAACTAGTCTTAGAAGTTGTGTTTTGCTCCAACTTTAGGCGTATTGTCCAGTGAATCAGATCGGAAAAGGTTAAGGGGTCCAATTCGGCATAAGTATGGTCCATTTTCAGAGATTTGGCGTTTTTTCGAGATTCCGGTCAGCATGGTCTATTTGAGGGGTAGTACTACGGCCAAAATCGCGTTTTTCGCAGTTTTCTTGATTTTACGGGCGAAGTATGGGTTTTAGGCATAAACTTGATAGAGAAGAAAATGTCGAGCGTCAAATTTCCCATCAGGTGCATTCCCTGCTCAACATCTGTTACGGACTTTTCACACTTTTTTTCCATAAATATGTTAGCTCCATTACCTGGGTGGCCATCGGGCGGATATTTGGCCTTTGTGCCGCCGGTTGATCAGCGTTAGGTTAGCTGTCGGCCTGAGAAGCGAAGCGGGTCCAGCTGTCGACACAAAAATTTGAATGTAGCCGCCGCCGGCTGAGCCCGAAACGTCGACGGACACGCCGATTTGGTAGGCGCCTTTTGTCGCGTTCTCCTGTTCGAAAGTCCTCGCGTTCAACTCGTACGTCGTCGGTATCCAACCGTTGAAATTCAAATCCACTGGCCAAAAAAAGGGGGTTGATTTGAGTAAATTATGAAGTATTTGTTAGGTATACCTAAGAAGGTAATGGCTATATAGGTAGGCGTAGGATAAACGTAAGGTACCTACCTAAACGAATAGGTTAGGGGTAGGACAAACATTAGGCGCCTACCTAAATGGCTGTATGGATAGGGTGGAGGTAGGACAAACATTATTTACCTACCTTAATTCCTAAAGACACGGTAGGTTAGGAGGAGGTGCTTACCTAGATGGATGTAATTTGCACGATTTTCGACTTTCAAACGCAATTTTTCAACTTAAGAGTGGAGTAAACAGGGAAATGACTTTCGGAAAGCTGAGTTTCGAATATTTTGGCAAAAATCCGATTGAAAAAAGTGTATTTTTTTCTATTTTCTCTTGAACTTGATTTGTTCAGTATTGCTCTGGGGAAAAAATTAAAATGGCCCTCCTCATATCGGAAAATTTGCGAGCTTTCCAACGGTACCATCAGATTTGAGTTTTCTCAAAAATTGAAGGAACTACGGCCATTTTAGCGAATCAAGATCGAAAACACAAAAATGCCAAAAACAGGGTTTTCTAGCGGACTAGAAGAGAGAAAGATCCGTTAGAAATGACTTGAAGAGTTTTCCTTCAAAACTGCATATATCCACTTTCGAGTTTTGTCGATATCGATTTCGTTTTTTCGATTTTCGATTGCTTATAGGTACCAAAACTGCTATGAATCGAAATCGAAAAACGAAATCGATACCGACAAAACTCGAAAGTGGATTTATGCAGTTTTGAAGGAAAACTTCACTTGCATTTGTTACCAAAAAGTGTGGACACACTGGAAACTGACCTTTTCTGCCTGAAGAGGTGATGTTGCGCACCGACCACGCAACCGGCACTGCGCAGGGCGTCACTGTTATTGTCAGCCAGGGGACGTCCCATTGGAGTAAATAGACGAACCTGTCAATCAAAATAATTTACCCGGTTAGGAGAAAAGCATGTTAACATTTACCTCAACTGACCCCAAGTATCGAGAAAACGAAATTTCCTCCTGCGAGTTGGCAGCGATGCCTTTAAATCAAAAACGCCCGTCGTCCATTAAAAAAATAAATAAAAAACCCACAACCACAACCCTACTACACTACAATCCAAATAAATCTAAAAGTTGTTGTTTTAAAAAAAAAAACCTACGACAAGCCAACGTTGCGTAACCTCGGGTTTTTTTAAGTCGGTCAAAAACCCGGCCACTGGACTACCAGCTGTTCGACGGCTAATGCTCATGGCTATTCGATAGTCAAGCACTTCGGAAGGAGCTGAACCGATGAATTATCTCGAGAGTTTCCTCAATTTTTGCACGTCGCGTTTTTACCTCAAACACACTGGCTGAATATAGGTTTTGACAATTGGTCAGTGGAAATTCCCCCCAATTAGGAACAGTTGGACCTCATAATCGACCTGGAAAGGTTGAATGATCGACTGACGCTGCTCTCGGGGAAATCCTTCGGAAGCGAGTCGACTATCGAAATCTTCGGATGGATTTATTCCCATCTTTGGAAATGGGACAATGGCCATTATTTTTCTCTCATATTTTTACAGCCATATTACTCATTACGGTTGATTTAGATTAGGCTGAAAAAGACAATTCTCTACCTCATTTGCGACAGTTTTTGTTCCATAGAATTTTTCATGAGAAAAATACGCTTTTTGTGTTTTGAAGATTTTTGTCGTGTTTTCGACTTCACCTCCATAAAATGGCCATGAGTCCCTCAATCATGAGAGTAATTAAACATTAGGATACCGTTGGAAAGCCCGTTAAATTTTCTAAAGTTATATTAGCACCTTCTCCATAGCCAGTTAAATAATTAGAAAATTGGGCCAAAATCTCCTGTAGCTTAATTTTTTAACTTTAACATTTGTTCAACGTGCGTTTAGGACTAGAACAGAATGGAAAATCTCGTCGGTAAAAAAGAGGTTTTTTTTTTTCAAAAACTCGAGCCGTTTTGACAGAGCTCAAACCCGAGATTTCACCAAAAAACCTCACTTTTCCTTGTTCATTTTTCAATTTCTCCTGCAATAATCGAGGTAAATTAAAAAATTATTATACCGTTGGAAAGCTGACGTTTTGAGCCAGTTTTTCCCGGAACGTGCGCTGGATTTTTCCTCTTTGTCTTAAACGCACGTTGAACAAATGTTAATTTTAAAAAATTGAGCTATACCTAGTCGATTCTGGCCCAATTGTAGACTTGTTTAACTGGATTAAAGCTGTTAATACCGTAAGATTATAGGACCTTTAACGGGCTTTCCAACGATATTCTCATTTTCGTAATTACTCTCACGTTTATGGGGCTTATGGCCATTTTATTAAGATGCTGAAAACACGACAAAAATCTTGAAAGCCGAAAAGTGTACTTTCCCTTGGGCTCACGAAAAAGTTTATTTGACGAAAATTGTAGCAAATAAGCTAAAGAATTGCCCCTTTCAAGGAAGACGTGTACAGAATTAATTAAATATTTCTTTCTTACGAAAAACGCTCATATTTCCATTTGCACGGGGCTCTCAATTTTTCAGATGCTTGTTTTCTGGCTTGTTGAGAATGCCGAGAATAAAATCAGTCCAGGTATGCGTCATATTATGTGTTATGTACCTACCATGACATATTATGGTTCAATACGTTTAACGTAGAAGAACCAAGTATGGAAGTTCTGTGGAAAAATGTATCCACAGAAGTATCAGAATCGCTTTTGCCCTCTTGAAGAGGACGAAAATTGCGAAAGCGTTTTGGAGGTTATTATAAAAATCGGTGGTACATTTTGACCTAACCATTGTCTCTCTCTATTCAACAAAATCGATCTTTGTCCGACACAACCTCCGTTGCAATAACTCAATTTTACGGCTTTGAAAAAAGTCGCTCGTACCTCCCCAATATAAAGGTACCAATATCAGTCCACTTTATTGAGGTCAGTTCTGTTCGGGCGTCCGGGGGATGATAAATAATGTAACGACCGATGATAGAAGGGGATGAAAGAAAAAATCAGCTCGATTTCGGCGGACGATGGCCGTCAATCATTCGCGGGATTGGAAGAAGGGACGACCTTCTCAAGCGGCAGACGACTCAAACGCGGCCTCCGAACTCCTTCACCTTGCGATTGCCATTTGAATTCGCTTAACATAACAATCGGATCGGGCGGACTGTTTCCGAAGACATAACAGACAAGATGGCCAGATCAGTGGCCGGTTCACCAAAAACATTTTTGTCAACCCCGAGGACCGAGGCGGAGGTATCAATTTCGGTTCCTCGCATGGCAGGACGAAAACGGATAATTTTTAGTTTCGTAATTGTCCCTGGCCCGGTTTATTGACAAAATTTATCTATCCGATATCCTAGGAAGCTTCAGATAAAATTCACCACGGTCTCTGTACCAAATTTGAAAGTAAAAATCTAACAAAGCTAACAAAAATTCTAATAATAAAAACCTAAGAATTGATTCTTTTTTTTTTTTGGAAAATAAAGTGAGCTGTTACGACGCCTAATTACCACATTTCTCAACAATTTTCACTGAATTTCCGACCAATATTTCCAAAGGTCAAATTTCACTGATTAAAAAAAAACATCGCTGAAAAAAAATCTACCAAAAACTGGCAACTTTACTACAGTTCAACTCGAGCAGGTAACCTCTTCCTTTATCGTCGTTTTGAAAATCCATAAAACATCAGAATAGCTCAATTTCGAAAATTTAATTTCGCTCACATTTTCGGACTGCCCTTGGTAATGTAGTGCGTTTCCATTTCCTCGCCGTTCAGCAAATTCATTTTGCCGATCATTTCGGACTTGCGGGCGAAGCGGATGGCATCTTCTGGCGCCAGCTGGTGATCGCCGTTGCACGTTGTCGCCGAAAGTATCGCCAATATCGGATAAAGGTACTGCCTGGGGGCAAAAAATGAATTATTTTGTAGGAAGACAACTATGCTCGAATTTTATTCTCGGGACTCCAGCGCTTTCGGCTGATCGGCCCTCATCAAAATACCTACACATCTAAGGCCTATCGAATGATTTTGCTTCTTCAAAAGACTGATCCTATCCCCTTAATATAAGTAAATACGTGCATACCTACCTATTTAATTTATAATTTATTAAATTTAAATTTTCTGGGATAAAATGAAAAATAATTTGGTTTTTGCTAGAAGACATAGAAGCCAGTTTTTTTAATTGACCAGAACATCATTGTTATCATGTTTTACCACCCGTCAAACCGATTGCCCCTTTCAGCCGATCCATTTGCCGAGGAATTTTACGCCGCGTTCGAATTGATTCGATCCGAAGTCGCAGCAATAAAGGAAACGAAAGCGTAATTTCCTTCATTCGTCCCGAGTCATTCATGCGCGTACAATGACGGCCGCAGGGCTGCTTATGAATGGACTCGCCTTATTCATTGGTGCGTGGAATTGTATGCATTGGCCACACAAGATGCTCAAGTTTTCCATTGTACGAGCAGCCCTTTATGAACATTCTCCCGAAGAATTTCCTCCATTCATGTTTTGCAGTAAGTACCTAATTTTATATCTACTCTTTTGTGTTTTTTGCCTCGTGCGCATAATTTGAAAACCAAAAAACAATCGATTTTAATGAGAAATTTGAAATTAATATGCCATTGATTGATGCCATCAATTGAAGCTTGAAGAGCTTGATTCAAAATCTATGTAAAAGACAGTTTAAAAATTATCATGAAAAACGATCATGAGAAGGCGATGATAAAACAATCAAATACAAAATAAAATAAATGAAAATAAAATACAAAAATTTTGTATTTTTATTTAATAAAAATAAAATGCAATAAATATAATACATAATACAATAATAATATATAATATAAATATAATATATTAGAATAATATATAATATTATATAATACATAATAAAATACAATAAATAAAATACAAAATAAATAATGATAAAACAATTAAATACAAAAAATGAAACCGACATCAAAAGGCACACGAAAAACTAATGAGTGAAAAATAAAAATGCAAACGCGAAAATTCTGTCAGCAATTTTTGAAATATACAGCTCAGTCACTAAGGCAACTCCTACTATAATAAATCAAGAGAGTACTCCGGGAGAGATACTCAAAAAATCCCAAGCCCACCGCATCAATTTTAAAATTTGACATTTTTGGAAAAAAAATCACCTAGCTACCCACCACACAAAAAAACTTGGAAAAAGTGTTGGACCAAAACAAACAAATCAAAACATCCAAACAAATCTTGAACTCTAAAAAAATTTCCTCATTTTTTGAATTTTGTTACTACATTTTTGGCTGTAGTACCAACAATAGTTATCCTAAAAAAGCAGACTTTCTTGACTTTTTAGTGAAAGAATTTCTCCAATCTGATCAAAATGGCTGCGTGAGAGCAGAACAAAATTTGTTATTTAAATTATTAAAATTTAAATTATTAACATTTAAATTATTAAAATTCAAATTATTAAATTATTTGTTATTCAAAATTTGTTATTCGTTATATTTAATATGGCGGAAAAAAGCGACGAAAAATACCCCTACAAGTCAATTCGAGTAACTACCTCTTTTTTGACAGGTTAAAGCAAGAAATGTATTTTTACTATGAGATTGTATCCGATAGATTTATGAGTACCTTGCGTTTACAACCGATACAGTACCAGCAATTCACAAGTGTTGAGGAGGTCACGTAGACACGTAGCGCCGGCATTGCACCAACGGCAGCCAGTTATTGCAAATATCAAAGAATATCAAGAAATATCAAAGAATATTGAATTTCGACAATTGATCCTACCGCTTTTATTCAAATTCGGGTTTTCCGATATTTCAAAATTTTTGCGAGTTCCATCATTAATGACATGGAAGTGCCGTGAGTGGATTGTCAAACTCGAATATCGCCGAAAATGTTCAAAATTAAAAAAATATTCGAATACATTGAATACGGTCCAAACTCTACTGTGGAGTTTCCTCGAAAAATCCAGCTTTGAAAAAAGTTTATTTAAAATTAATCTAAAAAAAGTTTTATTGACCAAAAAATTTTTTCATAGTCAATTTTTCATCGACTTGGAAGTTCAAGGTTTTGAATGATTTTCTCGTCTTACAGAATAAATGAATGAGGAGGTAAGTATTTTTTATTATTTTTTTATAATTAAATTTTATTCCATACTTTTTTTTTTGTGGGTTTTTGATTTTTGTAGTGAACGTCACTGCGGCATTATTCAGAATTCATGCAGCCGCAGAAGTTTTACGAACAATTTACGATCCAAACGATTGGAAGTACTGCGTGTTATACCTACGCACCCCCAATATTGTAAAAAATTTCCAAAATAAATAAAAATAAAAAAAATGTGAACAAATATAAAATACCTAAATAATAAATAAATATTAAATAAATAAAAAAACTCACATAATTCCCGCCGCCGGTTTCGCGTTTCCTTCCGCCGGAACAGCGCACGTATCACGAGCGGCAACGTCTAAAGTTACGGCCCCGACTTGAGTTACAGCTGAAGAGGCGGCGCTGACGATTTTTTAAGACGGACATGCCCTCGACGTCTGAAGTACGTTGCCGGTGCGTTCTTCGATTTCGCGCGCGGTCCTCGGGCGGCTGTCGGCGGCACGGAGGAATCGACTGTCGCGCCGCGCGGCCGGCGAGCCGACGCCGGAGTCGCGGCTTCATCCCCTCCAAATTTCCCTCCCCCTTTTCCCCTCCTGCCTTCTCTCGCAACCCCCCGAATTTCAGAGGGCGGGAATTTTTTTGGAAATTTGATTTTGTCGAGCTGCATTTACAAAAATTGCTACATCTCCCCCAATTTTCGACATTTTCACTTCCATATTTACAGAGTAAAGTATTGGAATCGTCCTGAAATCGGTTTAGAGATTTAGAAAAAATTTTACTCGTACATTATTACACGGCATTACTTCCTGGACAAGTGTCTACTTCTTGTTTGAATTATTGATCTTTCCAGCCATGAATTTCTTCGAAAAATATGAACTCTATTCAAATTTACGTAGGCACTTTCAAAACTGCGTTTGAGCAAGCCTCTTTTTCGCGGAATATTTTTCAACAGATCATATTCCATCACTTGTACGGAATGAAGTTGGCAAATAGGGGACATCGAGGGCAGTTATAATTATTGCGGTCGCTTCCCTCATCCCCCAGAATCAACAGGTTAGCCCGTGTTATTTGATACGTGCGTATTAACAACTGAAATAACCACAGATGGAAGTCATCTAGATCCACGCATCAATTCACATCGGATCCTATGACGGAAATGAGGGAAAATAACATTCCTCCCTTACGACTCGAAAAGCACTCACACAGGCGAAATGTGAATCGCCGAAAATTTCGAAACATAAATTTAGCCTGGATTTAGATTACTCGCCAATTACGGCCACGGGTCAATATCCCCATTTTGGTAAATTTGAACACCAGCCTCTTTTTGCACGCTTGAACTCTCGAAAATATTTTTTGTATTGAGAGGAATTGGAATTTTTCTCGAATAACGTCGATTTTCATCGAAAAATCCTCGTTTTTTCGCATTTAAGCGGGATTTCCTCCACTAAATTTCGGTGTAAGAGCAATTTCGATTATACCGTTGGAAAGCTGAAATCTTGGCGCATTTTTTAGGCCTACAGGCTAAATTCGACCAGCACAATTGTATCGAGCATACGGAGTGGAAAAAAACGACGATTATCGAGATTTGACCAAATTTACTTTTCCGACCGATTTTTGACCAATTGAACCATCTCAAAATTTTTTTTTGGTACTGAAGGGTGATTGGAAAATTACCGCTTTTTCCAACGGTATAGTCAAAATTGGATTTCCTTGATAAATTAAGGATGTTATGGCCGTTTTAGTGAATTAAGACCGAATTCACGGGAAAAATCTTAAAATCCAAAAAAGTGGCATTTACAAGCGAGTGAAAAAAAAAATGTTATAGAATAATTTTTGTCGGAAATTAGTTGTAGAATTAAGTAGCAAGTAATTGGAGGTTAACCACCAAATTTGGTGAAATTGATAAATTTGGTGGCTTGTGTGAAAAGCGACATGAAACGAGACATGAGTAACAGGGGATTAGAACTTGACAGGAGGTCGGACCAGGCCAAGACCGGGCGAGACTCGGTCACGAGACTGGGCTAAGACTTCAGAAAAATATTGCCGTAAGGCGCCAGAAACTATCACCCGGTTTAACCGGAATTCGAATTGCCCACGGGAATTCTCACTTTTAGAGTTTTCTGCTTTATTTTTCTTTGGCCACAAAAATTAACCGATTTGAGCGTTCTCGGACTTAAAATCTTGGTTTTAACCTTGCAACATACGGTTTTTTAAAATATCGACGATGAAACTGCAATACTGCCCAATTCAAAGCATCGTGTCTTTTGGGGGCGTCTGGGTTGCCTACTTCTCAAAACTTCGATTGGTGGCAACTTGGCAAATCACGCGTCCATAGATTGCATGGCAAACGAATTGGGCAGTATTGATTCTACACCGTCGATATATTACTATAACTTGAAGTATTCCAAATTTTAAGCGAGTATTAAAATTTGCATATTGAGTTTGCAGATGAATTTTTCATATTAAATGTCAAATTTTTCTTTATTTTTTTAATATTAAATATCAAAATTTTTTGACCTAAATACTCTCAAAAGTAGTCAAAATATGATCAAATTGTGACAAATATTTAAGTATCCAAATATGGACGTATCGTGTGTTAACTAGGCATCACTGGTTTTCATTGAAATTTATAAACAATTTTTAAAATTAAATTTTTTAAATTAAATTTTCAATGCAACGCGTATTTATGAATTCTGCGTTCGCGTGAGACCCTGAGGCGTCGTGGGTCGAATTTTGTTGTTATCGCTTTGTACGAAAGAATTCTTTGGAAATTCGCTATCCAGGACATGGGAGGTTGGCTAAATACAGGACCCGGGACACAGAGGGAAAGGACAGGATAATCGGAAGGACTCGTCTTCATGTGACGACCCTGATGGCCCGGGACACCGGTTGTCATGGCGATCAAATGATCATCTTCCCCGGGATAGAATTTGCGACTGACGTCGTCCGCTTGGCGATTTACATAATATTGGCCCAATGGGTTACGTACAGCCAGCGCCGCAGGGCCCGACTAACTAGAAGGTGATTCTGCTAATTGGAAAAATACCTGTAATTTCCGAAGATTCCAACCTAGCGATTAGGTTCGGAGAATTTTTATTTTAAATATCCACCGAGAGCCGAACGCATGTTAACCGCCTTCGACGTTGACGAGGAAAAATGTCAATTTTTACGGTGACAATCGGTCGTCGTTTTGAGGAAAAAACATTTTGCGACTACTTTCCGAGCTGAGGGAGAAAATATGCTGAAAATAGCAGTTTTACGGGAGGGTCGTTTAAAAAAAAGACAAATCGAGTGTCCTGAAAAAAATCTAAAAATGTTCTATTTGGTGATTTATCAGACCTTCGTCTTGTGGTCTCCTCAAGCCAAAAAACTCAAATTCAATTTTGAGAAATAATTGCTCGGAAATGCCAATTTGTATTTTTTTTAACGACCAAGGATCAGTGGAGGCTTTTTTTAGAGAATGTTTTTTCGTTGTACGCAGGGATGTAACTGATTGGTCCAGACGGGCCGCTACGGTGGTACGGGGGGCGGTTACGTTTCCGTTTTCCACGGCCTTCCGGGCGGTTCGCAGGCGGACCCGCGGCCCACCGGCTCTCGCTGCCCACCGGCTCTCGCGGCCCACCGGCGACAAGTCCGTCTGGAGGCGGTTTTTCGAAAATCCATTACGGCCGAACGGCTGGACCGATTTTGTCAAACTAAAAACCGTTCGACGCGAAATTGAACGGTCTTCGATCTAGAAAATGCCTGTACATTTTTTCTGTAGAAGATTTTAAAAATATTTTGTTACCATGAAATATTACATGTTATTGACCCGAGAAAATTTCAAAAATAAATCGTATTTTCTGCTGAAACTATCATTTCCAAATTGAAATTCTCTGCATAGTGGACTATCGAAAAGGCATTCTTCTGCGTTAAGTTTATCCGGCGGACTTCCTATCGTTTGATTTGTTTGAGAACCAGTGTCTCTCGAAAATTACCGGCTACCCGCTCCGCAAATGGAAAGGCGATAAATACAATCGTTGGCGAGATGAGAAGCCTGACTTACAACGCTGTCTTTCTGGTTGTAGTTCGAGGAAAGAAAGCTTGCGGTCGGCCGGGGGAAGAGTGTCGCCTGCGTTGAGGAAAATTTCGAAAGAAAATTTCATTCCGGAAAATTTTTCGACATTTCAGTCTCTTGGTTGGGTGATTATTGAGGAATTTCACGCGGGGACGCCTACAACTAGTTTTTCACTCTCCTCAGGTGGCTAACTTTTTCGACCGTAAATTCCCGAATTTCAAAGCTCCATTCGGCAATAACCCGGAAACGAATCGACATCCGTTCACTTTCTCGGTTTAGTCTTTCATCTGTCGATTCCAAGATGGCTATCTGGATACGGATGGCTTCTTTCTGCTGGAAGAGAAGCGATCCAGGTAGAAGAGGAGCAGATGAGGCCATGCCATCTTTTGAGATGCCAGATTGGCTTCCATTTGGACCTTGTGGGCTCTAATTTCTGATAATAACAATAAAATTTTATTGGGGCGCCACTCCCTGGTAACCAACAAGTTGGCCATCTTCCGTGTAAGAATAAATCATCGCCTCCGTCTCACCTGTAATAAAGGACGGTAATTGCTTTTTAACGGACCTTCGACCGCTTCTGTGTTTGTGTTAGCATGTTAATTTCGGTCAAATCATGCGACGATGAGAAAAATGGAGAAAACGTGTTTAGCCGTTGTTGGCTTGCGAGGCTGCGTAACCGAAGTGGACTTTCACGGATTTTCATTTCTACCAGGCATGCGGATTGTCAGCCTCTTCGCACGGATGACCTCAGGACATGAGCGATAATTATCGGAAATGATTATAGAGAGAGAAGTGCATGAGCAACATTATAATTGACCGAGGCATGGAAGCCAGAGAGTCTAATGATTTAATTTTAACCGTAATGTTAAAATAGGTCACCGCAGCAGCTCTTCTTCGACCTTTCCTGCCTTGGAATTACAATTTTAAGGAATAATTCCTTGATTAAAATTATAAGGGGGGCCCTGGCGATCGAAAGCGCCTGGACCAAGAATCTTCCCGAGAGTTTCTCCTTATGATAAATACATAGGTATAGGTACCTTATTTTTGGAAATAATGTACCAAAATTGTGAGGGTAAGATGGAATATATCTCTCTCTTATTCCTATGTACCCACTACCCATAGTAGGTAAACAATATTTTTTTCACAAATGTAATCAGGTAGCGTTCAAGAAACTTTCCAGAATGGGTTTTCTCAATTTCGGAGGTTTAAGTTGCAATTACCTACCCGCACAAGTATTAATCGTTTAATATAAATGTATCTACTCTAGGAAATTTAAAGGTAGATCCAAAAAAGGTACCTTCAAAACCTAAAAAAAATTCGAAGCTGAGAAATGTCGGTTTTTTTCAATGCAAAACGTGTTTTACTTCCATTTTTACCGAACTACGGCGTACGGGACACCCTGTTAAGGCTTTGATTCTACCAGCTTTAAAACAACTTCCATTCGGTTAAATCAAGCGCTTGAAAGTATTTACCCTGAACCTCCGATCCGATTTCCAATTTTACGGCCGAACCTTAGCAGTTCTGTGAATAATTATGGACGTTGAAATTGTCCTTAATTCGTACAAATGTGAACCGGGGTCAACGGTTGGACAATGATTCCTTCGCCAGCAGCGATTCCTTATACGGGTTCAGAAGCAAACGTGCGACGGATAGGCTCGGATAGGTACCTAACATTACAAGGTAGTCCCGATTGGGCTAGTACTGATATGAACTCCCAACTTTGGCCGTATCGGCGATACGTAAGAAGTGAACAATAAAATCTAATCTTGCGTTGTGTACAATATTTATAATAATGATCTAGTTGCTCCGGTTGCAAAGATAAAATTAGCGGAATCGAAAGTCCGCCGAAGATAAAGGCGAAAAGACATGTATCATAGTCGTTCCTGGAACAGGCGACCCTCGAAGTTTCTAACTGACCTTTTTTCGGCCAGGCCGCAATTCCTAGTTGCAGACACGGACGAAAAATTCGAGCGAATTAAAAATTATTACTTCCACATTTACAGAGTAAATGGAAGTATTGTAATCGTCCTAAAATTGACCATCGGAACGGGGGTTTGGAAAAAAACGTCCATAAATCCAATACCGTAACCAGTGGTGCGTAGATAACACACAATACTTCCATAATTAGAAAAGTAGAAGTGTGACAAAATTTGATCATATTTTGACTTCTTTTGAGGTCAAACATATCAAAAAACTCACTACGCAAATTTTTAAATTCACCCGAAATAAAAATACGCCTAATTATCGGAATATAAAAAATATCCACATATTTTCCAAGGTAAAACAAAGATTTCAAGACCAAGAACGCACAAATCGGTTCATTTTTGTGGCCGGAAAAAATGAAATCGAAAACACTAAACATGCAAATATGTCGGAAGTACTGTAAGTGATTAGACCGCGCCATTCTTGGCCCGGTCTCACTAGGTGCCCGTCAACCTCCTGTCAAGTTCTAATCCCCTATTACTTATAGCTCGTTTTTGCGCCTTATTTCTGAAGTCTCGGCCCAGTCTCATGACCGAGATACGCCCGGTCTTGCGGCATTCTTGGCCCGGTCTGACCAAGTGTCTGCGAACCTCCTGTCAAGTTCTAATCCCCTGCTACTCATAGCTCGAATATGCCGCCTTTCTATATTTTCTGAAGTCTCGGCCCAGTCTCATGACCGAGATATGCCCGGTCTTGCGGCATTCTTGGCCCGGTCTGACAAGTGTCTGCGAACCTCCTGTCAAGTTCTTATCCGCTGTTACTCATGGCTCAATTATGCCGCCTTACGGCTATATTTTCCGAAGTCTCGGCCCAGTCTCATGACCGAGATTCGCCCAGTCTCATGACCAAGATTTGCCCGGTATTGCGGCACTTTTGGCCCGGCAACCTCCTGTCAAGTTCTAATACCTGCTACTCGTAGCTCGTTTCAGGCCCCTTTTCAGCTATATTTTAGCGCTATTTTCCTCCCCAAAATCATATTATGATCAATTTTCATCAATAATTTATCATGTTGAATATGGTTTTTATATTAAAACGAGTGGTACGTAGAAAACGATATTTTCATATATGTATTGATAGGTACGTAAATTCTTTCTCAATTTGATTATATTTTTATTATGTTTATATTTTTCTGAAGTTCCGTTCCGATTCTGGGTTTTAGGACGATTACAATACTTCCATTTACTCTGTAAATATGGAAGCAATACTATTCAATAAATAGTAGCAAACTATTCGATAAATTTGCGGCATTCGTCTCGAAAACTATGTAAGCAAAAAAATGTATAATTTTGACCATTTATGTATCATTAGGTGCAATCAACGAAAATTGAGCATCAGAAAACATTGTTCAACTTTCAACTCGGCTCCCCTCCTATCCATCGTACTAACTGCTAAACGGAATTCAAATTGCGACATTGTTCTCTCAGTCAATCAGTAGGAAAACGAGCCAAGAAAATTTGTTAACGAGGGGCTGTTTTAGAAAACAAACCTCTTCGTGAGCCCGGACCTTCGTTGCATCTGATTCCAATCCGGGCGAATTGCCAAAACTCGGATAACAGGGATATATTTACGAGGGCCCTTCCAAGCCAAAATACACGCATATGCGTACAACAAATACACTGGCATGTCTCCATGTGTACCTATATTGGGGTGGGTAAGGTTAGTGATCTTGTTCCAGCGTCGCCACGCAGTCCGTCTTTACCACAGATAACCTTGTAACTAGTTGGTATAGCCAGCAAAACCGGTGGTGCGTAGATAACACACAATACTTCCATATTTTGCTACGTAAATATTCGGCAACGTTTCATCATATTTTGACTACTTTTGAGAGAGTTTGGGTCAAAAATATCAGAAAACTCACTACGCAAATTTTAATATTCGCCTGAAATAAAAATTAGTCAAGTTATTGGATTATAAAAAATATCCACATATTCTGCAAGGTAAAACAAAGATTTTATGACCAAGAACGCTCAAATCGGTTCATTTTTGTGGCCAGGGAAAAATAAAGTAGAAAACACTATAAGTACAAATATGTCGGAGGCCCCGTGGGCAATGCGAATTTTGGTTAAACCGGGTGAAAGTTTCTGGCGCCTCGCGGCAATGTTTCCCGAAGTCTCGGCCCAGTCTCGTGACCGAGTCTCGCCCGGCCCTATAGTGAAGGACCGACCAGGGCTCCGCTAACCTTCTGTCAAATTCAAATCCCCTGTTACTCATAGCTTGTTTTAGGCCCCTCTGTCCGCGCATCTGTCCTCACAAAACCATCAAAAGATGATCATCATATATGTGAAGAATTTGAAAGCTCGCCTAAACTCAAAATACGTCAAGTTATCTTGGTCTTGAAATCTTTATTTTACCTTGCAGAATATGTGGACATTATATAATTCATATTCCGATAATTTGGCGTACCTATTTCTATTTTGGGCGAATTTTACAATTTTCATAGTGAGTTTTTTATATTTTTGGCCTAAATGCCCTCAAAAGGAGTCAAAATATGATCAAATTTCGTCACAATTTTACGTTTAAAAATATGGAAGTATTGTGTGTCATCAACGCACCGCTGGTTTTAGTTACATTTGCACAAGAACAATGAGATGCCGCCATAAATCGTTCAACCATGGCTGATTAAAATATTGTAAAAATGCTCGACGCCCGACAATGAGAAATAAAATCAGAGGTCAAACGTGCCCTCAAAGCGAGCGAACCAATCGAACCATCGCGCAATTTATTTTTATATGTCTTCCAGTCGGAGCTTGGACGTTTCCAGCCGTGGTCAGGGATGGGAACTGCTCCACATTGGCGCGGATTCGGGCGACTAGACCAGAGGTGCGCAGTGGCGCTGGTGGTCCAGCATAGCGAAAAATCCGCAGGCAACATAATAGATACCTAATAATTATTATTATCGATTATAATCGATTATGTTGCCTGCGGATTTTTCGCTATGCTGGACCACCAGCGCCACTGCGCACCTCTGGTCTAGTCGCCCGAATCCGCGCCAACATGCTATAACTCATTTTTCCCAATTTTACAGGCGACCAAAAAAACTGTTTTGATCGCTGGCTGTTACAGATGAATGGACATAAGATTTATTGGGCTCAACCCCGACGCCACCTTGACCAATCACAGCAATGTTTTCCCTAAACCCCATGTTTATATCATTTGGGACAAAACTGGCCACAGCATTGTTGGCTTCTAATTTCATGTTTGCGGACTTTAATTTTGCGATACCTCCATAATATGTTATATTATATATGACGACGACAGTGAATATCAATTTTCAATAAAAAGGTACTGAAAGTGTGAATTTAGATTCTAAATTTTAAAATAATCCTTATCCATGTGAATCCAGCCCACGACTACAGCCGAACTGCCTTCAGTAACCCGAAGTACTTCCACGTCTATCGGGCAGATTCGTCAGCAGATTTCGTCACGCGCACGCTCCTAACCCGGTCTCCATCGATATCGGTACCGCATAAGCCGCTCTTTGAAAATCAAAAATAGTGGACATTTTTTGAATAATGTCGAGCATTTCAGAAAGACCAGTTGGCAGTTATCGGAAAATAAGAAACAAAAAAAAAATACCTAGTACCTAATGAAAATATTAATGAAGCCTTGAAAGGACTCGAGGTTCCCATTTTAAATCCTTGTTTTCTCAAAGTCTTATCAGCCTAATTACCAAAATTAATTTCCTCGAAACTTTGCTCACTGTGATAACCTGTAGGTTTTTCTAAAAAATTTCGAGATTTTTCGATGCTTCAAAATTTAGTAATCTAGGGCAAAAATCTGTCCGAAGCCCGAATCGAATCGGAATTTCGATATCTTCTATTGTAGAATTGGGGTGAGAACCCCGGCGTCTTCAAGTGGCGCTTCAAGGAATCGGCGATTCCCTTCTGAGTCTTTGCGAACTTTAGGACCCTTCAAGCTAAAAATAAAATGACTAGACGAGTTAGTAGACGTTTCCTCCTCTGCCGTACCAGAAGCTCAAAATGAATCACACCTTTTCTTTCAGACGCTATTGGTCGGAGTGAAAAAAAGAATTTTTTTTAAATGAATTTTTTGGCTCAAACGGTACTTAGTCATTTTCGTCAAATTTTCAGTCTCGTTAAACTCAAAAACTCTCGCTTCTTTTCCATGAATTCTTAACCAAATTCAGCCTATCAGATCTACCTATCAGCTTACCCATCCAGGGCGCCCACAATGGAAGGCCTTGTGGCTGAAAGCGCCCAGTCGAGTGACATATTCATACTAGAATTTCTCCATGAATAGATAATCTTAAAGTCAACCATACGATTCGAGGCATTATTAATTTCCAAATTTTCTCCCAGCACGTTTTGCGAAATGCAGTCAACAGGATATTTTCAGAAAAAAGGAGGTACCTACCTGCACAGGTTTCTGTTTTTTCGATGGTAAAATTGAGGGAGAATGCCCTAAGTACTATAGGTAACCATTTTCACCAAATCTTACTTGCAGACATTTTTTCTTAGTCGCTAGGAAAACCTGTTTTTGAAATTTTTACGTTCACTCACTAAAATGGGTGTAGCTCTTTCAATTTTTGAGATAATTCAAATCTGAGGTCCCCGTTGGAAAACTTGTGTATTTTCCTATTAGAAAAATGCCGCCACAGACTTTTTTCTACAGGAAAATGCAGAAAAAATTAGGCTTAAAAACTGGTAATCACTTTCAGACCACAAAAACGAAACCTTCGTTCCAGGCTGCAGGTAGCTTTATCCCTGATTTGAGCTGGTTCTAAATAAATTTTATCCACTAGGGAAAAATGGGGAAATAAATTAAAAAAAGTTGGCGAGGTACATACCCACCGATGGGTACCTATGTACCTTTATTTTATCTATACCTACCTACCTAATTTTTCGAATTATTCCAGGTAAGGGAATTTTAGGAATTCTTAAGAGTGATTCCAAAGAAATCTTACGTGTAATTTTTACAAGACGAGAATGACCTAAAAACACACATTTTTATTCGCAGTCAGACTGTCTAGGATAGTGTTATAGGGGGCCGTCAACCGTTTGCGCATCATAAGCGTTGACGGAAGAGCAAAGGGTTGATGATTTAAGTCGGCGCGTTTATCTCGTGAGTGGGGAGATTTAAATAGTTTTACGGCTTTTGCTCCTTCGTCAGACGACCAAAGGAGGACAGGAAACCCATCTTTTTGCCAGGGCTATTAAACGTACATTATTATCCAAAAGGAAACAGAAGAGCTGGAGAACGCGACAAGATCAACCCTAGAATTTATGTCTATTAATTAGCACGTACCTACGCGTCACGGCCACATGACAGGCCTTACATCAAATGGAAACCTCAAAACTTGCCCTTCACAACCCCCCACAGTCTTGCTAACTACCCTTTTTACGCTAAAATAGGACGCATGTTTAGCTTTGAACTGTATGAGCGAATTACATATTGCCACGCCATCTACTTGATTACGATTTGAATATATTCACAAATATTTTTCATGATATTTTACTCAAAACCATGAAGTATGCCTTGAAATATAGTTTAAATAAATAACACAACCAATCTCCTCTCAACACGCAACTAACAGAACCAACTCTCGAACTGCATTCTTAAACTCAACTTACCGACTTGACTCAACCGACCAACCCATAACAAAAACTCAACTCGCAAACTCCATCCACAAACCCAACTCCCAAAATCAACTAAATAACACAAATCACCAACACAAGTAACAAGACCAACTGTCAAGGTCAACTCTCACTCTAAGCTTACTAATTCAATCCGCAATCTCAACTCTCAAACTCCACTTTCAAACTCGACTTAAAATGGACTCTCAAACTCGAACCACAAAATCCAACCCACATACTCAACTTTCGAACTGAACTCTTGAACTCAACTTACAACTCAACCCCCCAACTTAACTCAAAAATTCAACTCTCAATCTGGACCCACAAACTCCATCCACAAACTCAACTGACAAACACAAATCACAAACAACGTTGTGTTCTTAACTCCAAAATTAAAAAATACGAACATAAAATGATCAAACTCAACTTCGAGATCAAAGTCAAATTCGAGTTCAAACTCAACTTCGAGATCAAAGTCAACTTCGACATCAAATTCAACTTCGAGATCAAACTCAACTTCGAGATCAAATTCAACTTCGAGTTCAAACTCAACTTCGAGATCAAAGTCAACTTCGAGTTCAAACTCAACTTCGAGATCAAACTCAACTTCGAGATCAAAGTCGACTTCGAGATAAAAGTCAACTTCGAGATCAAAGTCAACTTCGAGTTCAAACTCAACTTCGAGATCAAAGTCAACTTCAAGTGCAAACTCAACTTCAACATCAAATTCAACTTCGAGATCAAACTCAACTTCGAGTTCAAACTCAACTTCGACATCAAATTCAACTTCGAGATCAAACTCAACTTCGACATCAAATTCAACTTCGAGATCAAAGTCATCTTCGAGATCAAACTCAACTTCGAGATCAAAGTCAACTTCGAGATCAAAGCCAACTTCGAGATCAAACTCAACTTTGACATCAAATTCAACTTCGAGATCAAAGCCAACTTCGAGTTCAAACTCAACTTCGACATGAAAGTCATCTTCGAGATCAAAGTCAACTTCGAGATCAAAGCCAACTTCGAGTTCAAACTCAACTTCGACATGAAAGTCATCTTCGAGATCAAAGCCAACTTCGAGTTCAAACTCAACTTCGACATCAAATTCAACTTTGAGATCAAAGTCATCTTCGAGATCAAAGTCAACTTTGAGATCAAAGTCAACTTTGAGATCAAACTCAACTTCGACATCAAATTCAACTTCGAGATCAAAGTCATCTTCGAGTTCAGACTCAACTTCGACATCAAATTCAACTTCGAGATCGAAGTCAACTTCGAGTTCAAACTCAACTTCGACATCAAAGTCAACTTCGAGTTCAAACTCCACTTCGACATCAAAGTCATCTTCGAGATCAAACTCCACTTCGACATCAAATTCAACTTCGAGATCAAAGTCAACTTCGAGTTCAAACTCAACTTCGACATCAAATTCAACTTCGAGATCAAAGTCATCTTCGAGATCAAAGTCATCTTCGAGATCAAACTCCACTTCGACATCAAATTCAACTTCGAGATCAAAGTCAATTTCGGGATCAAAGCCAACTTCGAGTTCAAACTCAACTTCGACATCAAAGTCATCTTCGAGATCAAAGCCAACTTCGAGTTCAAACTCCAATTCGACATCAAATTTAACTTTGAGATCAAAGTCAACTTCGAGATCAAAGCCAACTTCGAGTTCAAACTTAACTTCGACATCAAAGTCATCTTCGAGATCAAAGCCAACTTCGAGTTCAAACTCAACTTCGAGATCAAAGTCAACTTCGAGATCAAAGTCAACTTCGAGATCAAACTCAACTTCGAGATCAAAGTCATCTTCGAGATCAAAGCCAACTTCGAGTTCAAACTCAACTTCGAGATCAAAGTCAACTTCGAGTTCAAACTCAACTTCGAGATCAAAGTCAACTTCGACATCAAAATGAACTTCGAGATCAAAGTCAACTTCGAGATCAAAGCCAACTTCGAGTTCAAACTCAACTTCGAGATCAAAGTCAACTTCGACATCAAAGCCAACTTCGAGTTCAAACTCAACTTCGAGATCAAACTCAACTTCGAGATCAAAGTCAACTTCGACATCAAATTTAACGTTGAGATCAAAGTCAACTTCGAGATCAAAGCCAACTTCGACATCAAAATGAACTTCCAGATCAAAGTCAACTTCGAGATCAAACTCAACTTCGAGATCGAAGTCAACTTCGAGATCGAAGTCAACTTCGCGATCAAACTCAACTTCGACATCAAATTCAACTTCGAGATCAAAGTCATCTTCGAGTTCAAAGTCAACTCACAACTTGTGAGTCACCAGCTCAGTGTAACACTTGCTCAACCCACAAACTCAACTCTCAAATTAAACTTACAAACTCATCTCACAAACCCGACCCACAACTTTGGAGCGAAACTTTCAAACTCAATCTACCGACTCAGTAGTACTGATTCAAGTTTGAGAATTGAATTTCAGGGTTTAGTTTGTGAATTTTGTGAAAAAATTCGACGCACATTCCTCATAACGTCCACCATGTTCAGAAATGGATTTGTACCTGGAAGGTTTGTGGGCTGTTATTATTGGTCAGGCATGGAAAAGTCATGAATCGAATATCAACGCGAACTTGACACGAACTTTCGCTTTTCTGTATTTCTTTATCCTAATAAATTTCAATGAAAATAACGCTACAATTTCCTAATATATTTTCAAAATAGTAAATCGAGCTCTTTGAAATGATGTTGACTTCATCAACCGGTTAGTGCTGCTTGTCTTTCGTAAAGAGACTCATAAAGTAAGTTCATATCAGGCTAAAGTTGTGAGTATTACCTTGTAAGACTAAAGTAAGCCTATAAATAAGACTTAAGTCGTGAGTATTAGCAAGGCTAAAGTACGATCATACATTTTTAAGCGTACCAATAAGCGCGACACTGCGACGCACTTTCTTTATTCGATCCAATGTTACTAATTGGGGTGCAATATTGTGAGCACTCCGCTCTTAAGACGGGATGACCGGATTTTTGAAAAAGAACCTCAGGTAGAAATAAGTAGGAAGCATGCCACACTTCCGAATTCAGGAAGCATGCTTCACTCAAAAAAGAATTTTTCACCAATTCATTGAGGTAGGTGGTCCGATGGGTCGGACGATCAGACATTTTTATGGCGCGTTCCTTCGATTTTCCAGGTAATTCTTCACGTTTTGGCAGCGAATTTTCGTAATGGGTGCGCCTACTACCAACCGTCAGACGGACGTCGACAGCGAATTGACGGCCGTCATCATGGCAGCCGGCAAAGGATCCCGTATGACTGAGCTGACAGCCAGACGGCCCAAATGTCTTCTTCCCATCGGGAATCTGCCCATGATTTATTTTCCACTCGCCCTTCTCGAAAGATCCGGATTCCATGGTGGGTTTTAGAGAAAGCGTCGAATTTTTTATGCTCAACATGCTTCACCGAGGTTCATATCTGCGGTTTTGAATTTTCAGAAACGTTCGTCATTGTTCAAGAATCGCACAAAATCGATGTGACGAATTCTCTGGAGAAATGCGGCTTGAAAATTCGCTTCGAAATCGTCGGCATTCCTGGTGACGAAGATTGGGGTACCGCGGATTCGCTGAGGTTCCTCCAAGAATCCGGGAAGATAAAAGTATGGAACTATTTTTTTCACAGCCATTTACGGATTATCTGCCGTTCAAATTCACGAGCGTAGTTTCGTGAGCCTGTGGATTTGACGGCTTTTGATGTCATGAAGATACCAGGATGGATATCCTTGGATATCATGAAGAACAAGAAGAATAAAATGTTTCTTTTTCCTTTTTCAATGAGGCATCTACACTTTCTACTGGAAAACTCCCTACTGCTGTCTCTCTGTTGATGTAATCGATCAACTACGATGATCATTTCAACTTTCGCTTTCAGACGGACGTGCTGATTATCAGCTCCGATTTGATCACCGACCTGAAACTGGATCAGCTGATCGATTTGTACAGAAAGAGAGAAGCGTCGATTTGCGCTCTGTTTGTGTCGCCGTCGTCGACAAACTCTGCTGCATTCAATACGCCTGGTCCGAAGTCGAAAAATAAAATAGGTGGGTTCGGAAATGAAGGTTAACCTTTCGACTCCTTAACATTGTCTTCGATTAAGAAATCCCTATCCAAACAGACCCTTTTATTCCATATTGTGTTCCTAATTCACAGAAAGAGATCTGGTTGGAATCGAACCGGAAACGTCTCGGCTCGTCCTTCTGGCTTCGGCTTCCGACTTCGAAGAAACGCTCACCCTAAAGGGAAATCTGATGAAGAAACATGGCAAAATATCCATACATTCGAAATTGCTGGATACGCACGTTTACATCGTCCGTCGATGGCTGTTGCAATATTTGGCGTACAATAAGTGAGCCGAATTTCAATTCTTTTGTTTACCTAATTCATGTTCGCGTTTTTCAACCCCCTGCGGCCAATTTTTCAGGGATCTGAGTACGCTGAAAGGAGAGCTGCTCCCGTATGTTGTCAAGAAGCAACTCAAAATCAACAAAACCCCTAAAAAAGTTGAGGATAAGGCATCTGTTGTTGGTGGCAGTATAAAAACTGGTACGATGATTATACCTTATCTATCGCAAAATTGATTGCTCTTATTGAGGAACGTATAATCATTTAACAACATTTGGGGCTTCTCGGGTCAAAATTTATTGTTATTATCGGTTTAGAACTATTTCAATTCGCTCAAGAGGACGAGCTGGCTGTGAAGATTCGCCAGATATCCAGCCATTCCAGCGGCAAATTCGATTCGCAACTTTTCCCAGGCGATGGCCAGTCGATCCGATGCTTTGCCGAAGTCGTCAGAGATTCCGAATTCACGGCAAGGGCAAATACTCTTCAGCAGTACTGGGCCGCTAATCGAATGGCAAGTACAATTTACATCGCACAGATAGTCATTACCTCAATTTCTGTGGAAATGTTGCGATTCCTTCCCTCGGAAGCTCATTTGACAAACTAAAGAATCATAAAAAGCATTTTCCACCTGTCATTTTAGAGTGTAATTTATTGAGGGATATTCATGTCATGGAATGTGGCAACTTTTCGTTCGCTTTTTCGATGGTTGAGTAGTTCATGGTTGAGTAAAACTGCTAAGGTTTCAAGTTAAACGTACGCTGCCCACCAGAACCTGAAGTAGGTAATTGGTAGTAATGATATCAATTGGTGAAATTGTGGCCGAACCCCGTCTATACCAGCAGACGGTACAACAAACAACAACAACAATCTTCACTAAGTCGACTAATCAAAAACTAATTTTACTTCCTCTTCGAAAAATCATGTTTCATCTATTCGCTGTCTTCAGGTGCTGAAATACTGGCCGCCTCTGACGAACAACCGGGAAATGCTGAACGTTTCGCCGTTGGCAAACGTCAGTTCGACGCAGCTCGATAACGAGAGTTGCGTTGTCGCTGAAAATGCGACGATTTCCGAAAAAACGTCGTTGAAAGGCAGTTTCATCGGAGCTGGCGCATCAGTCTCGCCCAAGACTCTCGTCGTCGACTCGATCCTCATGGGAGCCGTTCGAATTGGCTCCGGGTGAGTAATTGGTAGCAGAGCGATTCCCTGTAGAAAACATCTATTGCTCATGATTGTAATGCCATCGATTTTCGTTTATTATTCAGTAAATAAACCATTGTAAACGCCCAAAGAAATGTCCCTGAAATTTTCAAGGTTTTCATTTCGAAGGGTGTAGAATCCGAATCTGCAATTTAAAAAACCGTCCACCAAATTTTAACCAGTTTTAACTATTTTTGTCAGAAAATATGTTTATTTAATGGCTGCCAAAGCAAAATTTTGGCAATTAATAAACCCTTAAGAATTCGAGTTTTCAGTGTTTGATAGCACGTCCCCGAATCTTCTTTGTATCGATTTTCAACGCACATTTATCTATCTTCATTGACATTTATCTATTTCCATTTTCTAGTTGTAAAATCAATAACTGCATCGTCTGCGATGAGGCGGTGATCGAAGACGGGACCGAACTGAAGGATTGCATCGTCGGTAGTCAACATGTTGTCCCTTCGAAAAGTGAGTCGAACTTTCGAAAAACCTAGGAAAACAATAGATCGAGAGCTGAAATTATTAAGAAATCAATTCAGGCTTTGTTGAAAGCTGGAAACCGTTGAAACCTAGATAGTTGCTGTTACCGTTCAAACGACGATGTACCACGGTTGAAGGGCTCACGGGTTGGTCTAGTGGCTAGCGCGTCTGCCTAGCTGAGGGCTATACCTGAGAGTTGTGGGTTCGATTCCCACAGGTGCCATGAAAAATTTGGTCCATAGCCTTATGATTCATGTCATCCCTGGCATTCGGGGTTTTCGGAAATAAATGATATTGGAGAACTAAACCCACTCCTTGTGATGCCCTATGGGTTAAAACAATTAAACCATCATTTACATTTTTTTTTTACCACGGTTGAGTGTGAGCCCATGGTCACGCAGTGTTAAAGGTTGGTAATTTTTTTTGCACAGGTATACACAACAACGAAGTGCTGACAGTCATAGACCGCCTGATGGAATTCTGAGCTCAAAACTCAAATTAGAGACCAACAAATGTATTTTCGGTGCATACAATTGAAATTCGTCTTGGATAAGTAAATCGAAAATACCTGTATCTTTTGTTCAAAGTATCCCCTATCTCCCACTAGGTACTCAAATGAATTGAAATGGAGTAGTTCTCACTAACATAATTAATTAGTAATTGTTCCAGGAGCGTGAGCGTAGGCATTTGTAGGTGCCTTGCGCATGCGCAGCGTGAAGTTTTGCATTGTTCGTAAGTGTCGTTGTTGGGGCTTTGCCTACCAAAAATGCCTACCCCATGACTATACTCAGGTTCTGGAGCCCAGTATTTTATTTTTAAAATAACGTAAAAATCCGTCGCCTTAGCTAAATGTAACAAATCATAGAGGTGCCCTCAAGAAATTGTCTTCCGCGAGCGCTTGCCATCGGTGATGCAAAATGTGCACAGTGAGCTGTCGGGAACGAAGTTGTCGTCGAGCTGCTGCCTAAGGACAGCGCACGGGTTCAGTGAAGAATCTGCAAAATTAATTCAAATATCTCGATTTATTTTCAAAATTTTAGACATCACCCATAAACAGCCAATAGGCAGCTCAGTTTCTCTATTATAATTTCTTGGGTTCAGAATCTATTTATCGAAATGGCGCCCTTATCTTAGGACGAATAGGCCCCGGACGAGAAACGACAGCAGGCCACCTGTGGCACGCTCAACTGTCGTAAGGTTCTTTCACTATTTTAAAGAGAGACATCGTTTCAGAAATAGCTCCTGAAGAGGGCCGTACGGCCGAAAGCGCTCAAGATTCAACGAATAACGTCAAGGGAATTTTTCTGTTGGTTACCGACCTGTGACGACAGCAGCTGTAAGATGGTGTATATACTTGGTCGCCAGGCGGATAATTTCGATTTTGGAAAGTTTCCTATCCGCCGGTTCAGTTGGTATCATCGCTCTCAAAATTATGAAGGCCGTGTTGACACTGCGAAGCAAATGGTCGAATGTATTACCTAACATTTTTCTATGGACGTAGTTCAGAAAGGAAATTTTGGATTTGGACCAGGAAGTCCCGGCGAAAAATCGTTTTAATTTAAAAATCCAATTTTTCATTTACTAAATTATCAATTACCTAGGTATTTAATTAAATATCTATAGAAAGGTGCCTAAATAATTGGATTTAACTCTTAAAATTGAGAGTTAGGCATTTTTTATTTCTGAATAAAATTTTAATTGGTTAGCGAAAATTTTCAAAAAACAGGTACTCACTTTTGCGTGCGATCTCTTTCCCTCGCGTTGGCGTGATACCGTGTTCTCGGCGGTTCAACAGTTCCTCCTCCAAAAAAGCATTCGGATCGAAATTCGAATTCACTGAGAAGAGAAAAGTTTTGAATTTAATAAGGGACCCAGATATTTTTTCAATTGGTTTTAAGAAGAACTTAATTAAAGATTTTTATTGAACAATTTTATTTGTTATTATCTATTTTTTGAAGAATTTTATTCAACGGATCGGTGGTTATTTTTGTTATTTAATCGTAATGAATTGAATAAAGATGAATAATAAAACGAAATGAAAGTACACATCCGTTTATTGGTACATACCTCATAACTAACGAGTGATGAACCAGAGAAAACGTAGTAACAGATAGATAAATTTTTCAGGTAGGTACCTATAAATTATGTTTGTACGATTTAACGTGAAGACTTGTTTCTGGGATGCAGTACGGATTAGAACTACTTGACTTTTTAATGGGTACGTAAAAGTACAGTGCCTACGAAATGTCAGAGTATATCATCCGTTCCAATCTGTTTTGATGCCACCGACATACGAACAGACGTACGATGTTTGGTTTTGTGTTTGGTCAAATCGCTTTTTTATGGGTTATCGAATTCGGCTTCCTTTAATCAACCAACACCTACTCAATCCCAACACCTACCCACCAACCCAACACCTACTCAAAAATATTTTATTGGAATTTTACAATTTTTTGAAAGGGTCAAGAAATATTTTTTATTTAGGTAAAAAATTAGGTAGTCTTTAAACCAGTTTTCGATCACTAAAACCCAACTAATTTTGGCTTACAGAGAGTGAAAAAGGGGTGAAAACGTTCAAGGAATCCAACAAGCTCAAAAAATTCAAAATCCGTTCAGTAGAACTCCCTCAATTGGCAAAAACTCGTAAATGAGAAATCGCGCCAAGGAAATTCAAGCCCAACCGATAAGAAAAAAGATTTCGAAAACTCATGACTTTTTGACATTTGAACGTTTTTGAGTTAATTAGGAGGGTTCGCTTATTGGAGGTGCTCGTCACAGGAAAATTCGCTAAACGCTCATCTTTTTTTTTAAATCGGACCACTTTTTCTATGCGTTTTGCTGCTAACGGCGTACGGCGGACAGACAAAAAAAATTTTTTTTTGCAGATTTGTGTTCTTGATTCTCTGAAACGTGAAAGAAAAAAAATTGAGGGGTGTTGTAGAAAAATTTGCTCGACCGATTACATAGGTACATTATTTAGGTACATTATTAGTGTACCAAAACATTAATTCCCCCATCGTACGAGTGAACACGCATTTTTTAGGCTAGGCTTGCTCTTTCACGGTCCATTTCTGAGATCAGCGATCCGATCTGTCCAACATCTCGGAGCCTTTGGAATATTCACTAGCCTTCGAGATGATTATTTGGCCTCTACAAGACAGTCGTACGATTTATTTCTTGGAAATGCGCAATTTTCGAATGCATTCTTCCCCTGTGCCAGTGGGGAGCTAACAATTGATTGAAGGGAGTTGATCTCTCAAAAGTAAGGATTACCAATAATTCCAAGGATCGTCTAATCCCAAGTTTGATTGATGATTAACAAGGATTCTTATGGCTAATTTCACCCATTGAGGAATCTGTGGCGGTGAAAGCCAAATATCGAATAATATTCTCAGTAAACAGCCCTTTATTCTCATTCAGAAATATGGTAGCACATTACAAGCAGACAACATTGAAGTCAAATCATAATCATCAGTGATGGCATGATTTTTACAATAGGCTATCGGTACACTTCTTAGGCGGGGAATGCAGCTGATCCGAATCTTTATTTCAATCATTAGGTTTCTCATCATTTGGAGACGTTCTCTTAAAATCGTCATTAGCCAGCGCTTTCGACCGTACGGCCCTCAGGAGCTGTTATAATCCCACGGATCGCTCCAGAAGTGCAGCCAAATGCGCTGGGTTAATAACGATTTTAATTGTAGGGTCTATTGAAGCATTGAATGATCGGGCCCAGACGATTGCGTTTTCAGATCAAAACTAGTTTTCTGTAGCTCAGACACTAGGTACTTTGATTTTGAGAAATGAGGCGATTTACCTATTAGCCTCGCCAATTTGAATACAAATTTTCTCCTCGGGTACGTAGAAGTTTCTAGTAGTGCCGATATGTACCTATTTGGTGATTAGTTGTAGTAGTGCTGGCCAATAATCAAACGTGGACCCTCAATGGTTAATTTCAACGCGTGAATGTTAAATACAACATGGAACACGCCCGGCACCACTAGGAAAACACGAAACCCAATCTGACATTCTCAGATCAAATAGAACCGTTTGGCAATATTATTACATAAATCAGCTACCGAAAAATCATTTACACAATTTCATCTGCATGAAATTGATTTAATCAGAAAAATCTTCAACAATTAAGAACTTCCAACATCCAAACAATATGCTCAAGTTGTGCTGGTTGAGATTAGCCATTGCTGAGCGCCAGTAAGTGACAACCAAAGTAGAAAAAATAATTTATTACACGTTGCCATAGAATAAAAAAATAATCATTAGGCAAGGAAATTCCATTCCTTCAGCCAAAAATCCCATAGCCTGAAAAATAGATATCTCGACCTTCGAGAAGAGATGGTAGGCCGGTAAAATGTGGTTAGCGGTTGGGACCGAGCTAAAATTGTTTCCTCCGCATCCAATTCACCCAAAACCAGTAAAAACAGCTCAAAATTTGATAGGAAATCACCAAAAGTTGTGGATTTCAAGCAGTTTTAGGCATCTATCTCAAAAACGGCGCACCCAATGAAAAAACTTTGCCTCAATTGATCAAAAGTTCAATTGATCGATCAATTGCTCAATTGATTGGTTGGCTTGATTGATCGATTTTTCACTTTATTGACGTTTGACTCGATTCATTGATGGTTCAATTCATTGAGACTTCAACTGTTTGATCGATTGTTGATTGATTGATCGGTAGTTGACTTGATTGAACGATTGTTGAGTTGATTTAACGATTGTTGTATCGATTCATTGATAGTTCAATATATTGATCGTTAGTTCAATCGATTAGCCAATTGTTGAATTTATTGATTAATAGTTAATTTGATTAACCATTTTTTCAATTAATTGATCGATTGTTCAATTAATTGATGGGTTGTTCAATTGATTTATCTTTTGTTTGATCAATTGATTGGCTGACTGTTGACTTGATTGATCAAGGTTTGATTCGATTCGTTGATAGTTCAATTAATTGATCGATTGCCCACTTGAACCAACTGTTCATCATTGATCAACTGTTCGATCAATTGATCGATCGTTCAGTTGATTTATGGATACGTCAATTGATCAATAGTTTGCATATAGTTCTAGTTATTCATTGAATGGCTTGAGTTGATGGCAAAAAACTGGACGAAACCCAGACGAAATAATCAAGATTTTCCAGCTTCCAGCCAATGGGTAGTAAGTACCATTTCTGTGTTATCACTTTAGGTTATTTTCACTTTAGGCTATTCTCACTCCCGGTTCTCGAGAGCCATTCAACCACCATTATGCACGTCTAATTAATCTATAAAACTATAATGAAATTATGGCCTCTTTAACATAGACTCGTGTTGGTAAATTACATTAAAACACTAGAAAACAGTCAATTCGCTCATAACTATTTGCTCATAGAGAAGCCAAGGATTAGGGAGCGAACATATTACAGACAAGTAGCACCTAGCAGTACATCGTAACGGAGAATAATTACCGCTAATTATCGGTATTAGTGATTAATATTTTATATTATTTTATTCAATTATCCCTAGCAATCTACAGACTAGCACTAGCCAAACTGACTAATAATTTGAATCCCGAACTAAGTCATGGTACCATCAAGTAGCCGGCGGAAGTAAAAAAAATAAATAAGTATGATGAAATTTAATTAGTTGGGTAGAAATTAGGCTATTGAAAGAGCTGCTCTCAGTCAAAACAGTGCAGGGGGACTTTTAATAAAAACAAACCACAGGTCTCGAAAATTCATCAAAATCGTCCACTCTCACTCGATTAACGTAAATTGGGGTTTTCGGTGAATTTTGGGAATCTGTGAAAATTCAAATAGCCAACGTAGGGAGAAAACGGTTCTGTTTACGCATCTATATAGTTTAAATGATACCTTACGTATGGATAATAGGTATAAATATTAGAACCTAATTACAGGTATGTATAGAAGAAGATTTCAGCCCAGTACAGTCGAAAAATTTGTAGAATTTCGGCACTAAACTGATAGAAGTTGAAATCGTAGGATTCCCGACGTAATCAGAAAAGCCCAATCCCCAGAAAACAGGCCGTACAATTTGCTCAAAAAAATAAAAACACCGTTTAAGAAATACGAGCACATTCTCAGGCGTTTGATCTACAACCATTCTATTTATCACACGTCAGCAAAAATATAGAAATAGTTACTACGTGACATAGTTTCAAAATATAATATATATTTCATTATTTCGTAACAGCTCAAAAGTAGAAGTGAAAATAAACGATTTATCGTACATTTTGTAACGCATCAACATGTTTGATAGATTTAAAAATAATTCCAATATAACTCGCTATTATGGACCAGAGATATTTTGTACATTTGGGGCCGCTTTATCAATTGTCGGTTATCCAATAACTCATAGCTAATCACCAGGCCACTAATTTCATGGTGATTTTTGGGTGGATGCGCATAGGCTGTGTCTCCGAGAAATTTGTAACCAAGAGATTAGCTATTAGTTATTGGATAACCGACAATTGATAAAGCCAGCCTTATTCTCTAGTCTCGACAACCATAAAAAATTCCAAGAACCTGAAAAACATCCTTGGTTTCTGCAATCTGAAGCAAAATTCAGCAGAATGTCTGAAAGAAAAAAAAACGAGGGAACCTAGAAGAACCTATTTTATAGGTTAACTAGAGCACAACGAAACTAACGACGATAGCCTCTAAATAAACTGAAAATTTTAAAATTCTCCATCGCTCGATCAAAATTCACAGCCGATCTCAACACATTCGCTCTGCGTAAAAATCACTTGACGTAAAATCACAAATTGACCGTAAAATACGTCGCCAATAAAATTGCATCATATTTTGCCAATGGTTTCATGCGATTTTTGACAAATAAATACCCCAATTCTGAAGAGGGCCGTAAAAAACTTATTAAATCAGCGCGTTTCCGGCCCTTTGCGATAGCAAAAACTGATCTTCGCTAATGAATAAAGCTCAAACGGATTCATAAAAATATAAAACTCACCCATGTTTGACAGATTAGGGTTGCCTCGATTATTACACATATTAACCAGCTATCACTATGACGAAGCATGGGGTAGAGATATGATAAGGAAAGCTGGAGATGGTGAAGTACCGTGACTGCTGAAAAAACTCAAATTTCAGGTCGCCAAAAAAACGGGATTACCTCGGTTGTTTTGGACGCTGAACGGAAACGACACCATTCCAAAGACTCGGGTGGCGAACACCAATAAACCAGGGACGGCAAAGCGGGGTTTCAGGATCGGATGTCAGCTAAGCTAATAACATCGAGGGTGAGGCCGTTCGCGTGTTTTAAATGCATACGCCGATCTTCGCTGGACTCGGTTCAGAGAAAGGTTTTCGTCGTTACCTGGATCTGATCGCCGATGAAATAAACGTTATGCTAGTTAATGTTGAAGACGAAAAGGGCGACGTCGTCGGTGAAATATTGCGTGTTGTTGATGTGGCGTAAAACTCGTCCCGTCAACAAGTGGCTGCCGTAGACGACGCCCTCATCTCGGTCCTTGACTAATCCTTGGCTCAGCAGCCAGCTGACGAGGTCTTCGCCGGTGAAACAGGCGACAAAGTCCCACAATTTTAATCTGAAAACGACAAAATTGTACGACAAGTGTCGGAGGGGGGTAGGTTACGGGTGGTCCCAATTACTCGCCAAACAAAAAACTCCATCTCCTTCTATCAGTAAGGAGCAAAGGAGACAGAGCATACTGTTTGCCCTCAACAACAAGAATTCGATACGGGTCAATTATCAAAAATTTACGAATGAGTGGAATGAAAACAATTAATTTAAAAATTAAAATTGAAAATTAGCACTTGAGGATCACATTTTTGACACAACTCAGCACCATCAAAACCCTTCATGTACCCATTCACAGCTCTAACTCTTGCTTGGTTAAGCAGTAAGTTGCTGCTTCAGCCCGAACCCTTACGAGCAATTGCGGGTTTGGCGAAATTCTTAACTGAAATCTACTATCACTAGAGACCTCGCATGTTGCACCATTTTGGACAGCCACCGTCACGATCTAACATTTCAAGCAAAAAAATCGACTCCAGAAAATAATCCACCACCGTTAGTTCATGCTGAGTGTGTGGGATTCAGTACTGACGTTCGCAGGGAAGACAATTGCAGAAAAATCGTGAAAAGAAAAACTTTCCCCGCTTTTTCCCCTCCAATGCCGCCAGGTACTGCGCATTCTTTTTACCGCAGGTAGACTATAATACCCTAATTACTGATTTAACTATTGATTATGAGTACTTGTTTCATTACACCTACGTAACATGCTTGTGAGTATAATTGGTAATCGAGAGAAGCCGTGCGCCACTCCAGCGAGAGCCCAGTTTTACATTTTAATTTTTAATTTTAATTTTTTAACCGCCGCACCTTAAGTCAATTATGAATTTTACCGCCAGCGGTTTGACGAATTTCAGGGCGCGTCACCATTTTGGTGCACATCGACATCATTCATTGAGCCGTAATTTTTACTTCCCCTGTAAAATTGAGGCGACTTATTGTCAAATTGACTTTATGTGTTCATTGGTCAAATGAAAATTCGACTGTCTTACAAAAACGGACAGTATGTGCACTGAACTTTCGAAAAACCATAAATGATTCTTAAAGCATGACAAAGATAAGATAAACTCCTAGAAGATTGGTTTAGAGTTTGTTCGAACAAACAAAAATTGAGGAAATCTTTTCAGTTTACAAATAAATCTGCTGCTGAGCAGAAAACGCAGGAATACACAAAAAATACCGGTATTTCCAACATTTCTCAGTCAAACTGAGTTTTGGGCTTAAAACTTTCAAAAACGGTCAGGTAAACTAAAGCACAGACATCATTTGTAAGCGGTGACATTTTCCGGTAACAAGTCATGCCCGTTACGAAAAAACGAATTCCAACAACACAAAATGGTCGACATCGACGTGACAATATTTAACGTAATTTTTACCTTCGCCTCTTGACGATTTGTGACTGGCAAGGCTGGATGTGGTAAGTGTTGAACTGATCGCAGAGATGCTGAGTCTCCGATGGGATTTCATCGATTTTCGGCAACGTGATGGATTCGCCTTGGGAGAAGGTTTCCATGATTCTAGAAAAGATGATTTTCGATTAGACTAAGTACATTTCAAGGCTGATGAAATTCATTTCCAAATACTTCTCTTCCTAGAGACCCATTACACCGAGCCAGATAACGCATTAATTCACATGCGAGCATAAACCACAGCGTAGATTTACCTCCTCGTAGATTGGCTGAGGTTTCCTAGTTGTCTACGCTAACGACGCTCGCACACAAACCCAGATGTTTTTTGAAAACACAAAATATCGAAAGTGACAATAGATTAACACATTTTCACAATTTGAAAATTACCTTCGACAGATCGGTTGCATAAGAGAGATGAGATCGAGACCGAAAATGAAAAGAACGATAAGGCTCTGGCCCCTCGTGAAGAACAGATCCAGAAAAGCGAGCTCCAGATAAACTCCCGTCATGCTGTCGTCGACGATATTCCAAATGTGGAGCGCCAACGACTGCGAAAGAGAAATCCATCAAGTTACCCAAAAACGCAGTTGAGGGATGCGCTGCATATACAAAAAAACAGCACCTAGTATTCTGGTTTTTACGGTTTGGGAGGCTTTATGGACTTACCACGAACAACGAGCACACCAAGAAGAATACGAGAGCCAAATGGTGAACAGGATACGAGTCCTCGTTGGTAGTTGACTGATCCAATTCACCATCAGGTAAAACAGGCTGCTCCTCGCTGGAAAATTATTTTTTGTGAGCTCAAATTATGGTCAACTATAACGAGGAGGAAAGATTTTCCCATTTTTTCTGAAAATATCAGGCACATATTCAATCTTTTCTCCTCGGAAATGTCCAAAAAAGTCAGGCTGTGCACAATCCAGGCAAGCTGCAGACTGAAGCTGGATTCAGATGGTCAGCAATGATTGTCGATGGGCAGGAAGGAATCTGATTGGTTGAGAAGATTGATGCCGACGCAATGCAAGGTGGAGGAGGAGGGATGGGAGGAGGACCACAAGGAAGAGAGAAGAAGATGGAGGACGAGGAGTAGGGGAAGGAGGAGGGCGAGGAGGAGGAGGAGGAAAACGTGGCGGAGGAGGCGAAGAATATCATGATTGATAACAGCACAACTAGCCGCCTTTCAGTCTCTGAAGAAATTTGTGAAAGATCATCGTCATTATCGTTGCTCGACAACCTGAACACCATCTAATAGCAAATCCACTCAACTAACCTGCGTGATGCTGAAACGTCTTCGCAACTGTGCACTGAATCACTCGTCGCGTTTGCTTCCCTCGAATACACTAAATACCTGGCGTACCTACGCTTGTACCGCTGTTGTAGTACCATGTATACCACACTCACTGAAAAAAATGTATCCATATGCCAGAATTTAAATTAATTCCGAACGAAAAACTATCCCCGAAAATGTCAAAATAGCACCAAACAAAAAATAACCAATTTGCAAGCTCTCACCAATCAAAGAGACTAGAAGAACGAGAATGTCGATAGTTTCAACAAATCGACTATTGGCCAGCGTAGTCCTTTCAGGCGGAGGAGGGAACGAATCTCCAAGCAAGCTTGAGATCAGTATCAGGAAAACTGGTACCCTGACAATGGGGAAAAATGAAAAATAAGTTTTTGATGAATTTACAAAAAATTACCAGTTCTTAAAAACTTTTTCAAAAAAATTCATTTCAATGAAAAATGTTTATTTATTAAAATTCAGACATTCTGACTCGACGTTACAATTTTTATCGCTTACCCGAGGGAAACTCCGTAGAAAATCGGAAGAAAATGGTTGACGGTGGTGTAGTTGCGAGATTCCATAAACGCGAGACAAATAGCCAGGCAGGCTGTCAATATTCTCGAACTGAAGTCGGCCAGATTGACCAAAAAATAGGCCACGTACTTCGTATACGGTAGAAACAGATGGCCAGAAATGACGCCTGTGCAGCCTAGCAACTGGAAGAGAAAGGATTGCCATAATTGCGATGAGAAATGCGGATATTTTGATAAAAATGGGCAATTTTTTATCGAAAGTCGAGAATTTACCTGAGACAGAAGGAGACACATTGTCAGCTTTTGAGGTGCGCTCCACACGGTCCTTTTGAAAGTGAAAACCGCCAGCAAAATCACCTGAATCGATGAATTAACATTGTCAAAGATACGTTGATAAAAGTTATACATCGGCTCCATGACTTTGCAGAAATTCGAAATACAGTCGCAAATTATTAGCGGTTTTGTCGCTAATCCTAACTAAAAAAATGTCAACTGTTTTTATTTTTCGTTATTTGGTTGGCGCAAGATGAATGTACTTACACAAGCAAACACGCCGATAATGCACAAATCCAACTCGAAATTCGTCAGCAATGCGATCGTTCGGGGCGGTGACAAATGCGAGATTGAGACCATTTTCGCCGAAATGAACATGAGAGGCGCTGACACGAATGTACAGGCCACCATTGCTGTGGCGATCTGAAAACGATAAGAACATGAAAGAATCCATCGGTCAATTTAAAATATTAAAATTTCAAAATGCGAAGCGTTACGTACCAATTTTACTTCGAGGCCGTAGTTGGTGGAGTAGACGAAAACGCCCGGTGCCGATGGGATGGTGCCGTAAAGAAAGCCGTACGTGCTCAGAGCGGTGGTTTCATTCTCCGGCACTTGGGCCCAGGTCAAGACCAAACTGGACACTTCCCTCGTCACGAGCGGCAGCATTAACCTGAAAGCGTAAAATCAAAAAGACTGAAGATTCAAACAAAGTTTCGAGATGCTTCAGTTTATTGAGAAACAAGAGACCAATAAAACAATTTTTGCTTAGAATTTGAAGGTAAGAAAAAATCGGATTCCAGCCCAATGAAAGAAACAGAAATGATTTTGACAGATGAAAGGGTTTTGAGGCTCCAGAACTAAAATATGAGGTCAAAATTCTGATCTGAAATTGTCCATCGTCGATAAAAATGGGTTTTAACTACGTCGTTGTCAAAATCACTTACTCTTTAGCTGCGATGAGGCAGATGGGAACAAGCAGAGCTTCGCCTTTGAAATTCCTGACGCTTCCGACCATTCGCAGACCGAGCAAAAAAAGAGCCGAGGCAGTAAAGGCTTGACCGAAGACCTGCAAATGGAAAATCGTTGAATACTGATAGTAAATTTTTATCGAAAAAAAAACCCCAAATCGACAAAACTCACGTTCAGAAGGGCGTACAATCCGTCGGGAACCTGATGGGCGAAAATGAAATTTCCGGCGATCCCAAGAGCTGTCATGAAGACGATCGGGTTGGTCGCTATACTTGTGAAAACCCTCAGAGGAAGGCCAGTCCTTAATGTGCTGTTTTTGCTCTTGCTGATTTCCATAAGGGTAAAACCAACCGGATTCAGCATCACGAGATTAATAGGAGCCAACAGGTACAGGTAACTGATGAAATCCTTGTGCGCCACTCCGTAGACGGTAGACACTGAAGGAGAATTTTTGTAAGGAAAATAGGATTTATCGAAAATCATCATAATACACTAAAATGCGACGAAAATCCCAAATTTATATCTACCTAATAGGTTAGAATAAAATAAAAACATCATATTCGAATGGTACGAACCGATCGGGTAGCCGATGGCGAAGTCATTGCTTTGCGTACAGAATATAGCGTAAAGTCCAGACTTGCCAGGGTCAACAGGCCGAGTTACGAGCATAGTTATGAGCAGGACACTGAAGAAAACTATGGTTTTCGAGATGAAAACCGACAGGAGGAAGTACCTGGAAAAAGGCCCATCTCATCAAACCAAAGGCTACACAACCTAGGATTTCAAATTATTTCTTCAACTTGCAGCTTAGCGTGAGAAAAATCGTAAAAGTTTGCATGGAAAAACAAAATAAAAGTAAAAAAAGAAAGTTTTAACTATCAAACAGATGTGATTTGTAAACCAGTATGTACCAATTGACTGCCGACAAATCCAGCGATGCCAAAGACAGAAATATCAAACATGGGAGAGAAAATGTTCCGACGAAAGTAGCCAATCCATTCGTCTGCTGTTCTTTTATCAAGCCCACACGGCCGGCGACGTAGCTGAAAAAATAACGGACCGACGCCATAAGATGCGAACTGATGACGTCACTTATACCGGATTCAGGCAAAGCCAGTCGGCAACCCAGCTGGTGCCAATCAATCTGACGAAGGGGTAGGATCATTAATAATTTACTGATTTTCCAGGATTTTAGGGATATTACTATAGACCCAACCGCCAACCAACGGAGGCCGAATTTAATCGCATTTTTAAATAAAGAGGTCAACGTTGTCTCAGAGTCGTGAGAGAAATTCACTTACCCGCAAATTATAACTCCAAAACATTCTATGAGCGCAGGGTAAAGCTTATCGAACGGCACTTCGTCATTATCCGCATCCTGGTACTAGGCAGCATAACAAAAGCAAGATAATATAAGCAAGATATTACAGTAGAGGATTGTACAGTGAAATATACCATTTTTAGTCTCCACCCCCAAAAGGGCCGATAGCCAATATCAAAACTTCGGCCTTTCAAAAAATCGTTGAAGCAAAATCCTCCGCATTTCGAGAACGCAACAACATTGTGTAGGGAGCTTCAAAGCCCAACTAACCCTGAGATTCACCAAAATCGGTTAGAAGGGCACACCCCAGAAAAGGAGATAGATTGGCTGAAAAATGTCGGTTGTTTTCTCAAATGGATCTCCGACAGTCGGCAACACCCACGATATTATGTTTTCAGCCATTAATCTGAGGGTCTGTTCGATCAGGCCAGTCCCGGACCAGTAGCAGTACTGACGCCTACGAAATTCAAGCCATGTGATTGGGTGAATTTGCTTGGCGTCGTTCGTAACTAGTCCGGGACTGTCCAGGGCCCATATTCTGTGACAATTAAATATCACTGTTGCCGTGCAAAATCCTACGACAAATCGGGTGAATATTCGTGTAACGACCAGCTATTCTATAATTTGATCGGAACTAGTAAACGAAAAGTCTCCACGAAAATGATTACAATAATTAATTTGCTGGACTGGGATTTGCTCGAGTGCTCGACAGTTCATTACCTACGGTATAGGTACTGTCAAGTAATATTACAGACGGTTTTTATACCAATCTTTGAACTGGCTAACATACTCCCATAAAACAAAAGCGGTCCTTCATTCAACCCTCAGGTAAGTATGGGGTACGGTTACGTAACGATCGGTTCACGGCAATCCCGCCCCTGGATTTGGCAGGCAATACTCCTGATGGCAATAGTGGCCATCCTAGGTACTTTTTGCAATCAGAATACTGGAAGTTTAAAATTTTGAACTAATACCTCATCCATGTCGATCCGTGGGCGATTGAAGCAGGACGAGAGAAAATGACAAATTCAATAATCAATGGTCGCCGTTGCGCTTCATCATTTTGCCGGAAGGCTGTGCAGGTTTTCCAGATTTTTATTACGCTAATGTTTCAGTATAATTAGCGGGAGAGAACCAGGATAAGTAGCAATAACTGATTTGAACAGGGTACAGTAAAATTAAGGTGTTATGCAATATTATGGTCACCGACAACCGACGACGGACGACGGACGAATCGACAATCGACAGCTGAGTGAGCGAGAGGGAGATGGAGTGAACTGATAGGAGTGATAGGACAGACAAATCCACTGTCCTAGGATATCGATCGAAGGAGATTTTGCAGAGATTACTATCGATCATCAAAATAATCGATGCCAAATCGATTTTGAATGTACTTCACGAGAACGAGATGACTTTGTTGTTTAGATCATTTTTACATGCTTAAATTTGTTGCATGCTTAAGTTGTTGTGCAAAAATTCTGCAAGTAGGTACTTGGGTGGGACACAAATCTTTGGCTGGTTGGAGCCGACTTTGGTTGGGCTGAGAGCCTCCCCTGTTGGCACGATTGAGAGTGCATCGTGTAGTATCATGATCGATAGTTCAGTTTGAACCTCTTCGACTTTGAACTTTTCCCAACGAAGAGGACAGCGGCAGCGAGAGAAGCAGCAGGTTGCACCTTGAACATTGGAGTGCAGATGCAGGCGAGCAAGCGGAACAGGAAGCAGAAAGAAAGGATTCCGGAGCGATCTTCTGTGCCGGTGAGTGGAAGTTAAATTACCTATATAATGCGAAGATAAAATTGCTAATATGGATAAATTGTGTAGCTTGTGGAACGTGATTGATAACCATGTGTTTGCCGCGATGGCTATTATCATATTCTTGCAACCGATTTGTATCTTTGGAATACACATGGTAACATTCACATTTTTATGTAATTGCTGGTCAGAGAGGGTTTAGCGTTGAAGAAAATCCGGGGTTTTTGCGGTTTATCGTTTTCAAAACCGGTCGGTCCTAAAAGCGACTGGTCCTCGGCTCTATTGAAATTGTCCAATTTTCTATCGTTTTCGTGTTGTACTGCGCTGGTACTGTCTTTGCTTTCAAATGAATTGCCATAGCTGCATCTGGGACTGTGAGATATCGTTCTGTAACAAAAATATTAAGCAGCTTGACGTTGGGTGCCAGTAGCTCATGAACCCAGCGTATCGGGTTCGTATGATACTAGGCCGGGGCGAGTACAACCGCTGGGCACTCGAGCACTTGCCTGGTGCTCATTCTCAAACCCAAAGTCAAACTGAAACTTGAACTGAAACTCATACTCATAATCAATCTCAAACCTAAATTAATTTTCAAACTCGAACTCATAGTTAAATTCAATCAAATTCAAACTCGTAATGAAGCTCAAACTCATATCTACTCATAATCGAACTCAAACCTAAAATCCAACTCAAACTCTCAATCAAATTCAAACTCCAACTGAAACTGAAACTCATACTCTTAATACAATTCAAACTCCAACCCAAAGTCAAACTCGAACTTTAGCTCAAATGACTCGTAATCAAAATCAAACCCGAAGTCAAACTGAGACTCAAACTCATACTCATAATCAAGTTCAAACTCAAACCCAAAGTCAAACTGAGACTGAGAATGAGTTTGAACTCAATCAAGTTCAAACTAAAACCGTAAGTCAAACTGAAACTCGAATTCACAATCAGATTCAAACCCAAAGTCAAACTGAAAATCGAACTCATACTCGTGAACGTAACTCAAACTCGAACTGAAAGTCAAAGTCGAACTGAAACTCAAACTCATTCTCATAATCAAACCCAAAGTCAAACTGAAACTTGAAGTCAAACTGAAACTTGGACGGAGACTCGAACTGAAACCGAACTTGAGACGCTCATAAATCGAAATCAAAGTCGAACTGAAAATGAAACTCAAACTTATAATCAAACTGAAACTGAAACTCGAACTGAGTTTGACTTCGAGTTCGATTTATGAGCGTGAGTTTGAATCTCACGTTTGGTTTCAGTTCGAGTTTGATTGTGAGTTTGAGTTTCTGTTTCAGTTTGACTTTGAGTTCGATTATGAGTTTGAGCTTCAGTTTGATTGTGAGTTTGATGATGAGTTTCAGTTTCATTTTCAGTTTGAATTTGATTACGAGTTATGAGAATCTCTGGTTCGGTTTCAGTTCGAGATTGATTACGTTTGAGTCTGATTATGAGTATTAGTATTAGTTTTAGTCTTATTGTGAGTTTCATTTTCAGTTTGAGCTTGAGTTCGATTATCAGTTTGATTGTGACTTTGAGCTCGATTTATGAGTATGAGTTTGAATCTCAGGTTCGATTTCAGTTCGAGTTTGAGTTTCAGTCTAATTATGAGTAGGTATAAGTTTCAGTTTCAGTTTGAGCTTTATTTTTAGTTTGACTTTGAGTTCGATTGTGAGTTCGAGTTTGACTTTGGTCATGAGTTTGAGTATGAGTATTGTTACGAGTTTTAGTGTCAGTCTTGAGTTTCTATTTCAGTTTTGAGTTTGACGTTGAGTTTCAATTTCAGTTTGAGTTTGACGTTGAATTTGAGTTTGATTATGTGCTTAATTATGTATATGCATGGGGTATGGGGTTTATTATGAGTATTAGTTCGAACTTGAGTTTGATTATGGGTAAAAGGGCTTGTGTTTGCGTACCCCTGATGCTGCCGGCATGGTTAATGAAATAAGTTTTTGATTCGCATTATCCATGCTAATAATTGACCTTACCTTCTGCTCGGAATCGAAGATTTTTGAACATCTTGAGGTTTTGGTATCTCTGAAGCTTTGATCCTTTGCAAAGAATCAGCCATGGAGCTAGAGAATAACAAGTCCAGGGATCGTATGCAATGTTCGTTGATTTTCTTCAGTTTTTTTCGAGCGTGTTCAGGCATATTCTTCATGCTGCCAGACGGAAGGAATGCGGTGTAGAACGACTTCCATAAAATGTTGATTGATTCGTTTTGAAAAACGGTTTCCTGCTGTCGTACAGTCCCATCATTTTTTTCGAATTTATCCTGCGACGAATCTTTGAAGTCTAATTCTTTGCGGCAGCCCAACTTCCGATCGGTGGCTGGGATTTCTTCTTCTTCTGCCAGCGAATTGAAGAACCTTTCCAACGAATTGACTCGACTTGGTTCAAGAGCGATGCTGCTGGAAGCGTCTTCGAATTCTTCGTCCATCCTTTTCACCGTGTCGAAATTAGCTGACGAGGACTCCATGTCTGACTCCGAACCGGCATTGGTCAGTCGTGGATTGCAAATGTTTGCGATCGATTCAGCCTGACAGTCCTCCCATTCGTTCAACTTTTGGAGAATGTCTTTGACCAATGTTTTACAGTCAGCGATGTTATCTTCAGGTTTCCTATGTGCAGCAGGTGTCAATCCATTTTCGGGGGCTTCTGTTTCGCCCTCTGCCTGAAAATCACGAGTGCTCGTACTTTGATCGCAGCGAGATACCGATGTTTTACCATCATCAGTTGGTTTTTTGGGCATTGTATGGCCGCCAACGACTCCTGCATGTTTCTTTCCCTCGATTTGGTTCACGTTGGTTGTTTCGAAATCGTATTCACCTTCTTCGACCAACAATTTGATGAAGCCGTTCAAATTATTCCTGTACGCGGAAAAATCTTCTTTGGATTTCTGCGGAAGTAGTCCTCGTTTCAATCGTTTCCTCGCATCTTCGCCAACTTTGGGACCTTGAGGGACAGCTTCGGTGGGATCTTTGCTAACGTCTCCGCCCCCATGAGCTTTATCCACTTGACTGCAACTGTGTTTGATTGTAGTGCAAGATTTCTCGTTATTCGTCCACCCTCGGCGTCCTGGAGCTGCTGTTATCATTTTGGCAACTTTATTGCTCATTCTGTTCGCCTCGATTGAAGGGAGGCTCGGATTTTTGCCGCAATCAGTTTCACAACACAGGGAGACGATACACTCCGGCAGTTCAGGATAACACTGGCAATCTCCAATCAGCACTGTGACATTAGGACGGTTACATTCGTCTTTCCCCACCAAGACGTCCAGTTGGAATTCCCTCAGACAGTCAAATGGCACGACAAGTTTGTAGTCACCGGTTTGGTCTTTGATTTTGACTTTTGCCGGATCTTTAGATAAATCAAAACGCAGCGCTCCGAAAGTATTGGTGCGAAGGGAAGCTAGTCCCAATGCTACGCTCGACAATTTTGAAATCCTGGTCTGCCTAAAATTTAGAAAAATTAACGAATTGAAGCATCTTGAATCATGCAGAGTTGTGTCATGAAGTGTCACTCTCATTGTCTATGGAGGTCTATGGAGGTAGTACCTATCAACCAACTTGAAGGCACTTGAAAAACTTGTTAACTACCTGTTTGCATCGATGGGATTGCCTAATTTTTGATTTGCTTCCGTTTTAGGGAGGCTTTGTTCCACGTTTCTTGGTTTTCTCTGGAATTAGTGAACCAAAATTGAATGCTGGGTGACTCGAGGTCTCTTGAAATGATATACTCCCCGACCTGTGTCCGGACCATCTGGAGCATACCTGTTGCCTTGTACCTACTTTACATTGTTGAAGCTTTATATTTTTTGGATTGGAGTTGAACAACATGTAGGTGTTCAGTGAAGTCGGAACAACTTTCTAAAACATGATATTTTCTCAGATTCATTGAAATAATTAATAGAAAAGAGTCACCACTCCTTCACTTACAGGAGGAATCGTTCTACCCAAGTTTTTCTTCATTTCCACTTCAGCTCTTTTCTAAAACGTTCAGGCTGAACACCTGTTACAGTAATGACAGACCTCTCAAGTATATTGAGATTTGAACTCAGGGCGCTTTCGCAATAATGCACTAATTTTATTTTCGGCCGGGACGAATTCCTATCAGCGTTGCCCTACCTGTGCATCATAATATCTTGTGTTACGTCTCCTCTTCTTTTGACGATCGTACTGGTGAAAATTTGCAGTTGCTGCCGTCTTGAGCTTTTTACGTAGGTTTTGTTGGTCAGGTATTGTGGTGCTGTTATTTGGAGTACGATTGAAATTTGTGACCGGAATAGTTACTGAGATCTTTGATTGAGGTTGTGAGGGATGTTGTTGAGTACATGGTAAGCTCTAGGCATTGCGTTGTCCAAGGATGAACCATTCACGGAGGTGCATTTAAAAAATGTTGAGGAAAAATACTTTATGGTTGAAAAATAGAACAAACTACGGTTTTCAATATTATTAAACATGCATAAAAGATACCTACTTAATTTAGGAGTCGATGTAGGGAGGACAGAAGCGCAACACAGCCGTCTTCGGAAATCAGACATCAGAATAGCGAATACAGGAGACCTGTCGCATCCCAAATACTTCAAAGATTTTTATTAAAATTGCTAACATTGAAAACATAATTGTTTAGACCCTGGTACAGCTTTACAGTATGATTTAATGCGTCTCTTAAATCTTGGTGCACACCGCCTGTTCTGGAGCTAATCCTGTAACACAGCATAGGGAAAATATATGCATTAGCAGTATTGAGAGGATTGGAGAGTATCACGATCATAAGCCTTCTAAGCAGCAATCGTTAATAAAGGCTTGAAAAACTATAGCTCAGCAATAATCGTACTTTTGAGAACTGAGTTGATCCAAGGCATGAACACTGCCACGTCCGTATTGACGCCAGGAGATGTCGATCCGCACTCCGCGCCAAAGGACACAAGGCCTACTTGTGTGAGTCTGTTCGTCTGCGGGTCCAACCAGACCAAAGGGCCACCAGAGTCACCCTGAAAAGTGGACGTTATTACCAATAAGTTTTACCACAATTTTATAGACATCAACGTTAGCCTTGAAACGCCAAAAATCGAAGATGAATTTTTATTTGAAGAAATTGTGGTTTCCAATTAAATCCGATTTTTCCCCCCAAAGCAAAATGTCAAGCCTCTACAAGGCACGGACATCAATTATCTTGCGGCTTTTTGGTGGATATCTTAAGCGTCAAATATGGCACTACCACCACCACACCTCAAAATATCTCTCATCAATAGCGTCAATTCAAGAGCCATTTCCAAGAATGTCAATGGTGGATCTTGGAATCCGACATCGGAATCCATCATCTGTAAGTACGAGCAATGTCCTTACCTGGCAAGTGTCTTTGTTTCTGCCGTACGAGCAAATCTGAGTTGGTTTATGGAAGTTGATCATGTGGCCGTAGGCCTTCACGCATGGCAGTAGATCTTCTACTTTTAGGTCGACTTTCCTCAACATGCCCCTGTCGTTTTCCATGAATGTCTTCGTCAGTCCCCAACCTAGGAATGAAAATTGTGATGCCGAACTGACTTTTCTGGCTATTAGAACCCTGGAGATTGCCATAAAACGTTCCAATTCATTCCCTCATCTGTTGCCAAGTGCAGCATAATTCGCCAAGCAGGTATATACGCGTTCACGACTCCATTGATTCACACTGCTTTGTCGCATGAGACATCGTATTGATGGAGCTGATAGCTTCTGTGAGTTTTTCTTTCTTTAAAGTTAGCTTCACACCCACGCAGCTTTGAGGTGCCCAAAAATTTGGCTCGATATGAGCCGGCGATCCTTGGCATTCTGCAATGGGCTCGTCCGACCATTTCTGTTCGATGCATAACTCTGGGGCCATGAGTTTTCATGGGCCATGTTGCCTTCTAATGCTACCCTGTACATACCTTACAGTCAGGAAGCTATAATTATAGATTATAACTTACCCATCGCGGTAACGGTTTGCCCCTCAAGATCAACTACGGATGACGGCAAGCAGACTGGACCGACATTTTGGTTGAAATTGATTTTTCTTGCAAGTTGAATTATTGCAATGTCATTCACCACCCTCTTCGTGTTCCATTTATTGTGTATGATAAATCGCAGCGCATCGATTGACTGCTCGTATCCTGTGCGGACACCTGTTGAATGAAACGGTCAAGACACAATCACAGGTCTGTCGTAGGTTCGATTGAGTCCAATCTCGTCAATTGAGGATAAACTGAAAATTCCAAGTTCCAGCATTTTAGGGGAACAAGGCCGACTTGGAGTTTGATGGAACCAGGAAGTTGGAGCTCCATAATGCTCATCCGGACTTTGGGCCGGTTTCTTGGGTTGCTACCATGTCCACATACGGACTCGTGCCTCTACCTCGAGGACAAAGGTTCCCTTTAGAGCTAGCTCGAGAAATCCTTACTTCCTTGTCCCATATCCAGCCTCGTTCCCAACATCAAGGAAAAATCTCAAGGATTGGAACGACTTTTGAAGAACTTTGTTGTTATACGCACGTCCTGCCATGTCGTGGTCGCCGACGGCCACACGGACGTCGCTAGCTGTCGTATCGTCGAGGCAATGCGCAGCTGTCAGTATGAAAGTATTCGTGATGATCGACCCGCCGCAGAATCTTGATCCTGTCCCTTTGTCGACGAGGCCGGCCATCAGGGGAAATTCGTTGATGCTCGCTTCGGTTCCTCCAACTATCCTTTTCTGCAATTGGTATAGCAATATTTATGTATTGCATTCTTAGCTGTCCATGTCTGGGTTGGAGGCAGGGTCTGATTGATAAATTTGTATTGCGAATGGGAATTGAAGGCAACACTCGTACCGGTTGTTGTTAAAATTTTGAATAATTTTGTGGATTCAATTGTTGTTAAAATGTTGAGTCATTTTTGAGGATTCGATTGTTTGAATATCGTGTCGTTTTGTGGATTCGATTTTTGTTTGTTGAGTCGTTTTGTGAATTCGATTGTTGTTAAAATGTAAAGTCATTTTGGGGATTCGATTTTTGGTAGAATGCTGAGTCATTTTGTGGATTCGATTGTTGTTAAAATGTTGAGTACTGTGGATTTGATTGTTACGGCCAAAGTAGCCAACCATTTTGCGCACCTGGTTCCTCCACCCGCAAGGGCATGACGTGTTCCTTAGTTCGCCTTCGGAATCCAGCGTACTCTCGAAGGGGCTGCTCGCTGTTCTTCCCGGCAGCACGTAAGCTTCGCAAATTGTCTTATCGCTGACCTGGTGAAAATTGATAATCAAGATGGTCATCGACGAATCGTCGGTTTCCAAATCCTTCTGGCATGTAGCTTGCGGCAAACCGTTGATTATTTTCAGTGTCCCTGTTGTACACTCGATTACCTGCGAACAATTTTAATAACCCTGTGAGTTAGCAGGCACAATTTTTCTAGGACTTCTGGTCATTTTGTAGGTACCACAGCTTATTGTCACCATCGTCTTTACTAGCTGACGATTTGGTGTGGAATGTACCTACCTAAATTATTTAACTTCATTATTAACGGCAAAGGACTAAAATTTGCAATTTATTTGATTATTTATATTTTTCTGTGTTAACATTATTGTAATTACCCCCACCTCTGGCTCTGACTCTTTCTTTTTCCGTCTCTCTCTCTCTGTCCACCAAGGCCCCAAGAATTTAGGTAAAGGCGATGCCAATTACTATCAAATTACTGTACCGTATCCCCATTAATGCACTTCAATAAAACTCTGCGCCCTGCAGGGGCGTTGACGACAAAGTTGGTGTGGACCGGCGTGTCGGGGCTTGGCAGCTTCAGAGGGCGAAGTAGTGTCCTCGAAGCCGAAGGATCCAAATCGATGCTGGACATTTTTCTTCCATGCATCCAATTTCTTTGCTGTCCATCAACAATGGTGAACGGCCCCAGCAAGGCCATAATTCCAACGGTTATCATAAATATAAGCATTTTCCAGTGATAGGAATCAGTTCCAAAGAGTTTTCACTGGCTGCTTCTAAGTATCAAATTTTTTGTTATTGGCAGAAAAAAATCGAATGAACTTGTCACAGGTCGTACGTAAAACGACCGAGCGCCTAAGCTAAATCAGGAACGGACGACAATCCAACGTAATGATATTGCTCTCGGCGAGCAAATAGTTGCAAATGTTGACTAAGAACTGCCAGCAGGATTGAGGTCTAGCATTTGATTTGATCAAATTTGAACTCTCTTGATCATCATGCACCTGAGCAAATTGGTTCGAATGAGATCGTCAATTATGAAAATGCGTCATTGAGGGGTCGCAGTTATAAGAATATCAGAAGGTACCATGGGATCATCATTAGAGAAGACAGGAAATGACAAGGTTGTTCCTCAAGACAGTGTGTCACCAGTGGGTCTCCCATACTGTCTGATCCCGGGCTTTCTGCCTAGAAAGCGGAAGGTGCCAGGTTCGAATCCTGCTGGAGATCCGGATCAAAGGAAGGAGTTTATCGTGGGTCTCACATTCTCCTGAAGTCGGCCCGCTCGCTCTTCACGTTCTCAGTACGGCCGTCAGCTGTACTGGGACCTGGAGTTGGTACCAATTCGTTCTTCGTGGAAATGAATTGGATTGCCTATCCAATGGTTTGCGTTTTTCACTGTAGAGAAGGTGGCCCTTATTTTGCAAATGCATCGTTCCACAGCCCTATCTGAGGCGGTCTCTAGTTACAGGCGTACGTTCCGACACTCTCCCTCATGAGGCCGCCAGGAAACCCAAGTTCGTCGTTCCATATACCTACCAGCTCAGTACCAAGGACAACTCACTTGGACATCCCACTTTAAAGTCTACGCCTTCTCTGTGGCGTGAATGCCCTAAAATTAATTTTGGCACCGCTTCAGATTGGGGTTCAAGTGAGGAGCTGTCCTTGGTACTGAGCTATGCAGTAGAAAAGGCTCTACGATAGGCATAGTTTCCCCATCATTTCAAGAGTTGCTGTTTCTTTGTTTTCATGCTGCTTTTCGGAGTCTGTATAATACAGAGGAGGGTAGAGCCCCATATTATGGGGCTCGCACTCAGAACTGTCTTCTCTACCCTCCTCCTTCTCTCTCTCCCGCCACAAGGTCTTGAGGATTTAGGTATGGACGGTATCAATATACGATCAAAATACCGTACCGTATCCCCATTGATGCACTTCAGCAAAACTCTGTGCCCCGGGGGGGCGTTGAGGACGAAATTCCTCCGGACCAGCATGTCAGGGCGAGGTAGCTTCGGAGGGCGTAGAACCGTCTTCGAGGCTAACGGATTGAGATCGACGCTCGTGGTCGAGGATGATTGCTGCTGTCCGTTAACAATTGACGACGGCCATAGCAAGGCCATCATCCCAATAGTTGCGATGAATATAAGCATTTTACCGTCAGAAAAAAATCGAATAAATCTATCCCTGCGATGCGAGCGAGCGACTAAGCTAAATCAGAAAGGGACGATTATCCAAAATAATGATAGAGTAATCCGTAAATAAATATTCGGCAAATGCAGACAAACAACTACGTTACGAATTGAGGTTCAGCCTTTGATTCGATCCAATTCTTTTGATCATCGTGCACCTGAGCAAATTGATTCAAATGAAAGCGTCAATATTTATGAATTGCGTCATTGTGGCGGCACTGTACTAACAAGAAATTTCCAAATGATAATCATGCGTGATTCGAGAATTAATGAATGGTGGGTCTTAAACATCCTCTGCTCATACAAACTAAAAGTAAAGACCCCCCTCCCTGCGTGAAGTAAAGAGTAAAGAAACCGCCAATCCAGCCGTTGCTTTTCGTCTTTCAACACACGTTGCCCTGGGCGTGCCCTGCCGACCTCAAGTAGTTGGAACTAGTCAGGGCTTGTCGCCCTTGTCCCAGGTAGCACCAAGTATGGTATAGTTGTACAGGGCTACTCATTATCAAACCACCTTGGGTTATAATATAATATATTATATTATAGGGTCAGGATCCAAGTCGTTGAATTTATGGTTGATAGGTTCAGAGCCAATTTCACCAAACTTGAGTCATTTGAGTCCGGTCCCCAACAACAACCGTTCCCAACCGTACACTGCGCATGCGCAATGCACTACTCTCTCGCTCTAGAAACAAACCCACTGCGCATGACGAAATTTCGGATTCGAGTTTGTATTTCCACTCTATTCTTCATGATGTGTTATCGTCCAGGATTCGTGTTGCTATACAAGTCCATAATAATTTATTTATCTAAAATTCGTGTTTATGCAATTTTAATCAATAGTTAGTTGGTGAATGATCTCTCTGCTTTTCGCAGAAATTTAGGCTTAGTTAGGCTTATACCTCCGGATCGTGTTTGTTCGAGAACTTTTGTCAACTAGCAACAATACCGAAAAGGGCTACGATGCAAGTTTGAAAACATGAGAAAACAGCAAACAGTAAGTTATATTTGAGTTTTTATTGAGTTCTCAGTGTTTAATTTCCCCCAATTTTCCCAACTTTGTTAGAACAATATTAAAGTACTTACATTACTTAATGTTTGGTACCTAAGTATTTTTTCATTTATTTGGTATTCTACGTATTTATTAATTTTATTGATGTTTCTCTGGAGACGTTGAAGAAAAGAATAACTTTTGAAGAATGGAAAGCCAGGAAAGACACAGAATCCAAAAGAGCGAAAGAAACGTTTATCGAACAAAAAATTGGTAGCGCCAGCAATTTAACTCGTGAGCGGGGGGTTAATTCAACAGGCAGTGTCAACATTGCGTTAAAACAGATTGCCAACTTACGAACTGGACATGAGGGCAAGGTTAGCGAATTTGGATTGCAGTTGAATTACAGAGCATGTCATACAAACGTCAGTCGGATTCAATACTGGTGGGTTACGTTCATGGTTGCAAACCACTATTTCAGCCTCTGTTTTTGATGTTTTTTTTCAACACTAGTCAAAGGAAAAGTTCAACACGACTTAATTTTACAATTTGAACGAATTTATTAAATAAAAGGGTAGGTAGGTCCTCTGTTGAAAAATAATTACGAAAAGGCGCCAAAATTTTGTTTAAAATGGCTTATATTTATTTAGGTAAAATGTAAATTATTTGAGGATAAATCGTCTAATTTATTTTGCAGTGCCAGCGCAAACCAAGCAGTAGTCTAGTTGAGACTGATGTCCTTAGGGAAGACAGTCTCATTGTGAAGGAGTCCGGCTCTTTAACCTTCAATGAATGGCTCCACAACAAAAACGTTATAAAACAATGTACTTCAATTAATTATTGGTACTCAGTATTTATTCGTTAAATTCACGCTAGGCATGAGGCGATCGCGCACAATCACATTTGAAAAAATTTTTTTAAATCGAATTAGCCTTCCAAAATGCGAATATTAAAAATCCAAATTAGGTCTCACCCATGGATTATGATTGAATTGCACTCCCGCAATCATAAATCAATCATGAATGTCTGTCATTATAAATGATCATGTGCATGCATGCGCTTTTCAAGGCGAAATGAGACGTAAGATTCTGGAAAAAGAAGAGAAAGAACGGAAAAAACGAGAGCGTGACGAAAACGGAAAGAAAGCCTACAATACTTGGCTTATCCAGAATAAACATCGTACGCTAGAAAAATACTATCCTCAACTAGGTAAGCCTAATTAGTAATAATTATTGTTGTAATTTGTTGTTGAGCCTGCCTGACATTATAACTATATTCATATTTAGAGTGAGGAAAATCATGTCGCCCATTTCCCAATGTTGGGAGCATCTAAATTGTCTAGGGGCTGCTGAATTTTCAAAATTTTAATCTTTCAGGCGAAGAGAAAATCAAGGCGATCCTTTTACAAGACATCAGCAAACTCGGGCTGACATTGTCGAAAGACGTGGGCGTTGGAGAGTTGTCTGCCGGCCAACAGTTGAGTGTGGGGAGCAATTCGTCGCTGAACCAACGAAAACAACAAAAGAATTAAAAAATTATTCTGGCGATGTTTTCTATTAGAGTATTGTTCTGCTTAAGTAATTTTGGAAATGGACTACTCGTTAGGGCGTTTTGGGGTTTGTCGCGTTCTAGAAGGAGTTCGCATCATGGCGTGGAGTGTTAGGGGAACGCGTGTACGCCTCAGGTTTTCAAAGATGGCGAATCTCGATTTTGGTGACTTTCTGCCCTCCCCCCCTCCATAGTTCACTACATGCGATTTTTTATTGGGTTACCTTATATCGAAGGTCTACATGAACAACCTGTTGAGTTGGAGAGGGAAATCATCAGCGAAGAAAGTTCCGAAGGTTGAAGAAATCAGTTATGTCAAAGTAGGTATTGACATAAAAAATCCGTTGGGCGAATATTTGATAGTGAACAATTTATTTGCATTAAATAGACAATAATTATTAGGTAATGAATCTACAATAGGTATTTAAGCAACTTAATACCTACAAAATAGGTTACCTATATTTTAGTCTTTGGTACAATGGTAATTTTCATCGTCGGACGCCTCGTTTCAATAATTAGAGTTCATATTTGATAAATTACTTCATCGGCTCCATTCCAAGTAAATTGATTCGTAACTCGAGCTTCTTAAGCTTATTTCCATTTCAACATCTCATGCAAGGATACATTATTATGCCATCATTCAAGTCCCGAGTTGGTTAGTGACTCCGTTATCTAAGAATTTTCGGTTGCCCTTGCAGATTGCACGCCCCAATCCTTTATTCACAATGCTGTGGTTATCCCAGCTGCGAATCGAAGGCAGGCCACTTGCAGCACGCTGAATTGCTGGAAGGGCTTCATTTTACTCCCGACCGTTGAAGTCAGAGATATAAGCGGCGTCAAAAATATCTCTTAAGGAGAGCCAGACGGCCGAAAGCGCTAGTGCTGAAATTACGGGTATCAAGAGGAAATCGTTAGTAATGTCTGATGCAAGCGAGGCAATCTAACTTGGGAAGTAATTTCCAGATTTGGTAGGACTTCATGTGTCAATGAATCTGCTGATAATACGAGTAAGCCACAATCGGCTGGCTGGCTTGCTGATAGCTGTTTTCATCTTCGTCTTCCTCGCTGTCTTCTTGACTGTCGTCCGGCGATTGGATCGCGTGGGGTGGGAAAAAGTCGTCGAGTGTGTATTTTGACGTCAGCGGTTCCAAAGCTTCGGAGTAGATGTCGTGCACGGCTCGTTCCAATGATGGCGTCAGCGATCTTGAGATGATCTTCCAATTATCGTTCACCAAGCGATTCATGGCTCGATCTGTTCAAGAGAAATGATGAAAGAAAATGCACGATGGAGATATTGATAGGTGGACAATGATCGTAAATAATCCGCCTCCGACATTTTATTCCAAGACGGTCCCATATCGACTGAGAAGGTCCAACACTGCCCAATCCGTTTGCCATGGACGAGTGATATGCCAAGTTGCCACCAAATCAAATTTTGAGAAAGAGGCAACCCAGACGCCCCCAAAAGACACGATGCTTTGACTTGGGCAGTGTTGCACCTTCACAGTCGATATGCTACAGCTGAATATAGGATCCTGTACGATTGAATGCAAGTGATGCTTGAATTCTGAGGACCTCAGCTGAAACTGAGGATAGTCTTCAGCTCTAGGAAGGGATATCCTAAAAAGTGCTCGAAAAGGAGGAATGGCTTGATCAAAATTTGATGGGCTTTGTAGGGCACTTATTCAGACGAAGGCAGAGCTAACCAGCATTATGTGATCCGATACAGGACTTCCATATTTTGGTCAGTAATGCAGCTCAATCCTCCATTGGAAAAGTAGAAGCCCCTCGTGAAGAAAAAGGTGGAGAAGCCAAAAAGATTTCAAGACCTTGATTATGGCGTTATCGAATTTATAGTTAAACACGGTTACAGATCACCGTAATGGTACAATTTCCATATGGAAAATTGAATGTTGTAGGTACTTACTGGCGGTCATTCCGAGATTCGGATCGCGTAGTGTGACACGAACGTTGTTCAACGAATGGAGCTTGAAGAATGCTTGACCATGGGATGCGTCTCTCAGGTTCTTTGATAGCCGAAGAGTGTGATCGGCCAAAGCTCCCTCTGAGGATGTTGGGCAAAGTCAGTAACATGCAAAAATCATAAAATTTCATACCTTGCACAACAATTTTGGAACGAGGCCTACCAGTCGTTCTTGAAATTTGTAGAGAAGTATTGATATGCCAAAATTTGACTTGAATCAAGGATATGCGTATTGGTTTTGGAGAGCAATTCGGAATCGGAGTTCTGAATCTAAATTCATGAACTGAGCGTTGCGAATGAACGGCGTTTGAATGAAAATGTAATAACGACTTACGCAATTCCATATCGAAGGTTCCGGCGCTATTGATGGGAAAGAGCAAAATTGATCCTTTCACCCTGTAATTGCCCACCAGCCTCAACGACTCGTGGAATCCTTGTATCACGAAGGAGGATGTTTGATGGTTGAAGCTGGAAAAATGTTTCGCTCACAGTATGGTGGTGAGCTGGTGGCCAAGAATAACGAAATATATTGCTGCAAGGCGCGATGGGTCAGTTAGTTATGTCTAGTTTCACTTACTTAACGCTCCTTATGTGGGCGTTGGACGGGCCGATGATTGACATGTGGTCGACTTCCAACGATAATGGCGCTGGCCATCGATCATAGCTTACAGTGAACTTGGCGTCACGCAGAGGGTCCAAAGAATTCAGGCCGATCAACGATAGACCTGGAAGTCGAGTCAAATGAGGAGTGTCTGACAATGTCGAAAATGAATTTAAAAAAAACTTTATTTTGGTGATGTACGAGGAATACCTTAGTCTGATACGCGGTTTTATTAAGAATGCCTCAGTCCGATACAGGATTTTATCGTAGGTTCCTCACTCTGATATGAGGCTTCATCGTAGGTACTACAGTTTCGATACGGGAATTTATCGTAGACACCTGCCTACCAGAAGTGTCCCCACCCGGGCTGGATTAAGATATACTAGCTCACACACCAGGAATACCTCAGTCCGATATAGGACTTTATCGTTGGTACCTCAGCTCCAATACGGGGCTTTACCGTGGGTATTTCAGTTTTGATACGGTAATTTATCGAAGGTACCTCAGCCTGATGCGGACCATCATCGAAGGTACTTCAGTCCGATGTATCATAGATATCTCAGTTCGATACAGGACATAATCGTAGGTACCTCAGTCAAGTACGTGACTTTATCGTAGGTGCCTGGCTTAGAGCCTCGTTGCTCATGCTTGTGTTCATCGGAGAGATTTTCAATGTTTGAAATGCAATTTAAAAATAGGAGATTAAAGGGTAAGTAGGTGTTTTTAAAGAATGGTTATCTGGACAACGTCCGCAGTCTCTGAGTAGCTATACCTCCGAAACTAATGAACCACTTTTGACGATTTTGGTAGAAAAATATTCGATTTTGAACAAACTACAATTTTGTTCCGATTAGTTGAAGCCATCGAACCCATCGTGTGTGTGAATCCGTCAAAAACACGACTCAACTATTTCCATCCCATTATCCAATAGGTACACCCACAATGCCAACAATTATATACAATTGTGTTATACCTATATAGTAATCTATGTTCACAAAATCACTGTACCTTTGGAAACTTTGGATATCGCTAGTTCCGTGGCTTTCAGCAGGCATTTGTTCAGTTCTGGATCGTTCATGGAACATCTTCTTAGAGCAGGAGCTGAAATGCAACCCAGGTCAGTCAGCTGTCACAAGTTGCGTGCAGTTAAGAGATAAAATCTCGATCGACTTACGCCAAAGGTAAAACGGTTGAGTGTAGGCTGCGATGAAGGCCAAGGACCCGAGGATGAAGGCGATCCAGTACAGGATGAAAGTCCTCATCTCGACCCGTCTCCTCATCTTCCGGGTCTGTTGCGAAGTCTGTCGATCAATGAACCGCGGCTGGGACTCTCGACGGCTTTATACTAATAACGACCAGTGCGGCAGGGTCGACTTTCCATCTTAGAAACCTTCTCTTTTAATGTTATAAGGCCGATTATAAAACCGAATTCGAGTCATCAGTCATTTAAATTGAGCGATAGTAACCATAATGATCGGCTGGCGTTCGAATAGCGATCGACGCAGACAAAAGGGCTCCATCGCTATCTGAGATCGGTCGATCGCAGGTAAACATTGACAACGTTGTCATTTATCGCATAGACACGAAACGCTTAACGCCGAGAAAGTCACGGTCGACCTATGACATCGGCATCAGAATGTAATGCATGAGGAGTCGGATAAAACTCACTTTCATCATGTTCGATTCATGCTATGAATTCGAAAAGGTATTTTTCCAAAATTTTTAGGGTCAACTTCTTGACATTTTTGGGTTTTTTGCGTTTTGAGATTCGCATTGTGTGCCTTCTTGAGTTAGATTACCAACCAAATCAGTTCCGTGCCAATTTCCAGTCGGTTCGTGACTAAGTACAAAAATGGCCGTATCTCCCTCAATTCTCAGTATTTTTTTTCTTTCGCATTTTCTTGAACGCAAGACCCATCGTCCTGGCTAGGCTAAATGTCCCGATTTCGATTCCAAAAACTGCTCAAAATGAGCGAAATTTTGTTTCAGCGGTATCTTAGGTACGGCTTAACTGATTTTGGTCTTCCAAACCGTAATAAGTGATACAAATTAGGTATGGTAAAAATTTAAAGCGACTGTAAAAAAAACTATTTTCTTGAAATTTCACTAAATTAAAAATTTCAAAAAGTCTCCTAATAGCGCACTCGTATCGTCTACTTGCAACGTTTCAGAGTGATCTCTTTGTCGACTTCCGGAGACGGCCTAGGTGCCGAAAGCGCTTGAGCGGGGATTGAGGCGGGTAATAAAATGTTCACGTGGGACGTTGAATTTACTGAAGTCTCGCCATCTATAATATGAGACGTTCTGGCAAAATTTCGTCAAAATCGAAACTCGAAAAAAAGCTGTCCATAGTTTTCGAGTAGTCGGTGTGCAGCCAATCTTCGACCGACGGCTTGAAAGCGCTGTACAGAAGGCGCCAGTTCGAGTTCATGACTTCGTTGAGAGCGCGATCTGAAAAATAGTAATCTTCGTATCATTCATTCGCCACGTGCCTGCATTATAATGAATCGAATTTTAACCCAATTTTTGATATGACCAAAAGTCCTTATAAGTGACCTACTCGCGAAGTAGCCGAACCCTTGAGCAGTCATGTTGAAGCGCATGAGCTCGATTGATTTCATATCAAGGTAGCACTGCACGATCGGCCTTTGCTTGGGACTTTTGTGGAGATCCAATTTGGCCCGAGGGCTGAACTGCACCAAATGGTCGGCAATCACGTTTTCTGGAAAAAACGCGAAATTTCGATTCTCTGTCGTTGGTTGATGGTGAGCAGTTACTTTTGTTGGGGTGAGGGAGAGAGTTATATCCCATCGTACTCTCATAATCGTGTATTTCCTTCCGAGCGCTTTCGCCCCTTTGGGCCTCTTCAGGGAGTGACATTTTTCTTAAAAATAAAGGGTATTCCCACACAGGGGCACCTGTCTTACTGCGTATCACCCTGAGGGGGGGTTCGTCAACTGTCTAACGCAGTAAAGGGAAATAGAAAAATATATTTTTTTATATAAAACAATGTAAAGAGATGACTAGGGGAATTCCCCTAGTCATCTCTTTACATTGTTTTATATAAAAAAATATATTTTTCTATTTCCCTTTACTGCGTTAGACAGTTGACGAACCCCCCCTCAGGGTGATACGCAGTAAGACAGGTGCCCCTGTGTGGGAATACCCTTTATTTTTAAGAAAAATGTCACTCCCTGAAGAGGCCCAAAGGGGCGAAAGCGCTCGGAAGGAAATACACGATTATGAGAGTACGATGGGATATAACTCTCTCCCTCACCCCAACAAAAGTAATTTCGATTCTGTTATGCTGCGTGTGTTTTGGTCCGGGGCCATTGCGCATCACATGTCCCACATTATATTGGGAATAGCGTGAGAACATCAATTAAAAAAAAATTTCACGCAATGTTTTCTTACTGAACATTATCTCAGCAGTTCCTTCGCTGTTGACTGGAATCGAAAAAATACTCCCTCTCATGGAATAATGGCCGTTGAGCCTGATATCTTTGTGAAGTCCTCCAATCCTGAGTTGATCGATATCGTGACGGTATCTGAAGCACATAACTATATTCAGAGTAGAGCCACAGTAACCATTATTCAGAGAACCACTAGGAAATTTTCGTTGTTTTGACGGCGACTGCCTCCTCTATGTTCGGTCTCCTATACCTTCACTTATGACCTTTTTATTAGGTTTTTACCGGAATTTCATTTTTTTAAATCATACTTTGCCGAGTCGATTTGCAATTTAGATGCTCCTGTGAGAACCGCATCTTCCAACGTGATCTGAATGCTGACGGGCCCTTTTTTCGCGCTCATGGACGTCTTTCCCAACTTCATCGGCTCTAGGGATGGTAAATTGTAGAGCGGCATACCTGGAATACACGATGAATTGTTTATTTCCAAATTTCATCGTCACAATTCTTCAATTATCCACTTGTAATCCATACTCGATTCGTTATTAGTTAATTACCTTCAAATACTTTCTGGACCGATCCTCTGGCTGCATTTAACAGGCATCGATCGATATCGGGATTGTTCCTTGAACATCTCATCAGTGCTATAAAATACGTGGCAAATGCACTAGTACCAGCAGATCAAAGAATGCTTCCAACTCTATGGCTATTCACTAATTTGTTGTTTGGTGATCATAAGAAAATTTCGTGTTTCTTTTATGAAATTGTCGAAAGTATCCGAAACACGATTAGGAATCTCCCATTTTCGTATGCCTAAATCCGATTTATTAAATCGTCTATGAGTTGTACCTAATTGGCTCAACAAAGAGAATATGAAAGACAAAAAAAATCGTCAGTTGCATTCATCGTGTAGTTGGCGCGTAATGGTGAAATACCAAAAAGGGTTGTAATGATGAAACACAAAAAAACCTATATACCTATGTCCTGAAGCAAGGCTTCATTGGTTGTATGTGCTTGTACTCGAACTATACTTACGCCATTCTGTGGACGAAGCCCACGCCAAAATCGAGAGAGCGGCCATCAATTTCAAAATTCGTTTCATGGTGAATTATGCTGTAAAAGAGTGCATCATGAGATATTGTCAGGTTTTGTTCAAAATCCCAAATGGCTAACCTTAAAATTTCTGCGAAACTGAAACTCAATGTACTCACTCAGCAAATTTTTGTCTGGGGATATGAGGATGTGGGAGGTTGTCGATGCGATAGGTATGGATTTCTCATGAAACACTGCAATACGCAGAAGAGTTACTCATTTTATACGAAAGGTCCAGCTGCATTCCTCCATTTTGGTAATTCGGGTAATAGCTGGAGTTAGGGGCACCTAGACGTCTACGAGTATCAATTTGACAAGGTCAGTCTATATAAAATCGGGTCACCTGCCGGTATTTGTGTCTCCATGCCTGCGAATAGGTCAGTACACAATGATTGTTCCTCTAATCACCGAATGTTTCAAACCTAGTTAAAAATAGGGCAATAATTGAACAATTATGCACTTATCTAATACATCGTCGGTTCCCATGTGATTTCAGGAGTGTTCAAAAAAACGAAATGAGCGAATCGCAATTGACGCCTGTGTGGTTTTTAAATGTTGAAGCGAATCGCTCAGTAATGAGGCATTAAATGGGAGAGCTGAATGAATCATCAACCCGGCAAGAAGCAATATTTTGGCTTGTGGCCGTACTATATCAAAAAATACCAGAAGTATCAGTTTTAATTAAATTACAAAATGGGCAATTTCGATTTTCAACATTTTTTTGAAGACAGTGATCACGGACCTACGTGAGGGGTTATTCTCTTGAGTTTTCAATTTCGATTTAGCATCGACGGCTGGAAAACCCATTACTTTTTAGTACAATTCGATGGCTTCAATTTCGGGAGATTACGAACCAGATAATTGAAATGTCAAGGAATTTTATTAACAAATTACAATGTTTGAAACAAAACGTTAGCTCGAAGAGCCATAAATAAAAGCGCACTACATTGGTGCGATTCGAAGCCGTCAAATGGAAGAAATACTTTTATGAACAATTGTATGTACAAATGAATAAATATATACCTACAATTATTATTTACAAAACACATTTTTTCATCCAACTGGAAATATTCAACTTTACACTTTGGTATATTTGGTTTGCGTCTTACAATGAACAGGTTACGTATTTACAGAAAGTTCTTTATTAAAATACAAAAGCTAAAGTTAGAGCTTGCTACGTTTGAGGTACAAAGTGAAATACGGAGCTGAAAAATTATGAAGCAAAATTATTTGTTTGCACTGCATAATTACGCTTGTACCAAAGAAAAAGGTGCTGTAGAAATAAATAATGTTATTCCATTGACACTGTAGAATTGTTCACATTGCTCTCACGTAGAATTCAACCAGAAAATAATTTTAATTTGTTTATTTTTGGTATTCTTATCTAATTTTATAATTGAAAATGATTGGCACCTACCTGCTCACTAAGTTTGTAAAACGTGAAAGGTGGTCAAGAAAAGTCAACAGAATAGGTACCTATTGAGTATTTTGGCTCTTTTTTAAGAGTATTTTTCAAGATTTGGGTATTTCGCTCTTTTACATAAAATTTCAAATAACGTATTTTGTGGAAACGGTGTACGAAGATTGGTGGATGCCTCAAAATTGTTGGCCACAAGTTCCAAAAAATGCCATCTCAAGATTCGGTCCGAAGAAGAACGTAGTATGCACGGCATCTTTTCCATGGAGATCTGCAATGCACCAGTTTGACTGAGCTGTCATAATTTTGCATTATTACAAAAATCTCTCTTGGCCCAGAAATCACAAAAGAAAAGAGAGTGGAAGATTCATCAAGTCGAAAATGTCAATTTGAAGCAAAACATAAAAAAACATGATAATTGGAAGACCTCTGAGGCCAAGTTTTCTTATGGATACGCCTGACTTGAAAAGAGCTTGATCTGTATTAGGCTGATGAGTATGTCGAACTTGAGCTTTTGAGAACTTATGTATTGAAAATTCTTGTTTTTGCGGAGTCAGTCTTGATGGTTGTTTGTTGTTGGAATTGTCGGTGTTCAGCATTCTGGGAATCGTGGATTCAAGTCCGTCTGCAATGAAAAGAATACGTAAAAAACTGTACCTGGTGGCGGCGGCGGCGTGAAACAAAAACCGAGGTAAGTTTCCCCGTTTTCACGATCATTCAGGAGTTGTCTTCCCTACAAATACTGAATCATTTAACGGAAGATCTCAATCATAAACAAAAAGCGAACCAGTTCTGCCAACAGAACAACTGAAGTGCCTCATTTTTGAAAGCAGTTGGTTTTAGTTCGATTCTTTGCCGCCAGGCACCGACTCCCGCACATTCTTTTTACCGCAGACAGACCATAGAACCAGATCATCCTACCTGTCAGATTAGGTAGGATTTCTCGCATAACGTGCTTTACAACGACTGGCTGGCCATTCGGCTGAGGACGATTGATGAAACGAATATGCAGAGCAGAAGCGACAGATTGTTGGTTTGCGGAGCTGAAGACGAGAGTGTAGTGAATTGATATTCTTGCGACCAATCGCTGAGTCCAGATTGTGTCCGCGTCGCCACTCTGAACTTGTAGGTTTGATCTGGGACGAGGTCGTAAATTTTGTACGGCTCCCCACCTTCTGGAATACAGTTTGTGATGTGAAAAGGAGATAGTTGAATTTTTAACGTATGAGGCTCACTTGGACTCTCTCTGTTTTAATCTCCAGAATCTTTGGCTCCTGCAGTGAGGAGACACTCCCACTGGACACAAAGCACAGCTTTTGATCGGTGGCATACAACATAATGTTGGCATTTGCTCGTACCTATGTTATAGGAACTGATTAATCTATTACCTAGCGCAAAAAGCTCTAATAATGAAATCTATATCAGTAAATTACCGATGTAGACATCTTGAAACTCAGGCTGGTCCCAGTTGACTGATCCGTCTTGTCGGACTTGACCAAACAGAATTCGGTAGCCAATGACGGCGTCAGCTTCGTTGTCCCGCGTCGCGTCCGCGTCTATGAACGCCTTGTACGCGCCCACGTCCATCACCGAGACGCGGCTCGGCGGCCTAGGCTTTCGTCCGACTAGCAGCACAAACCGCCGCATGATCGATCCAACAGAATTCTCCGCCAAGCATTGATATTCGCCGAGCTCTGTGGTCAATTTCTTCATCTTCACCTGGAACGTTACCAAAGACGGGATCGTAGGAGTGGCCCCAGACATTCATCCAAGGCCCTGCAGATAATCCTGCAATGCTCTCTGTCATTCAGGATTTCGTACATAGAAACTCATGTTGAGGGAATAGATTAATGTTCTGAGACTTGTGAATGCCTCCTCTTCTGCATGTTAACGTGCAACTACGAAGGCTAGAATTTTAATCCTTCAGGAATTATCTCCATAGATGGTATTTATTTCATATTCAGATTGCCATGTACCTGCAACACTGAATAGCCCAGCTCGTGAACCACTTGTGTGTACGAAGGGTCCAAAGTCTTGTTGTGCCTGTACCAAGCGTAACCCGGTGTAGGTTTGCCGATGGCTCTGCACGTGATGTTGGCGATTCCGTCTTTGTATCCGTAAACATTGACGTTGTTCAGCTCTCCGTCAGGCCATCTCGGTCTCTCTGTATGCATAAATGAAGTTTCGGCATGTACCATCATACTATAGTTTGTCAGCGATATGGACAGTATAAAAGGAAACAAAGGGCCGGTTAAGTTTCCCGTTTTCGCGATTTTTCTGGAGTTGTTTTCCCTGCGATCGTCAGTACTGAATCACAGAACACATCCCAACAAAGCCTCGATCGTTAAAAAAAGGTGAACCAGTTTCGCCAACTGATCAATTATAGTTCTATTTTTTCAAAGCGTTTTAACTTGTTTCTTCAACGCCAGGCACCGACTCATTGAAAAAAAAATATCTATAATGGCGAAAATACGATTCATTTTTATGAATCATTCAACCTACGGTCAACAGCGACCATGATGTTCTGGACTTGTAAATTGCTGCTCTTGGACGTAACTTGGAAAGCTCTGCATTGGTACAGGCCTTCGTCCTCTCGAGTTACATTGCTGATGAAAAGTCCCAATGGCTGCTGCTGGTACCGCGTCATGCCTGTCAAAAATGCCCGAATTAACCTCAGAATTTCAATTATTTGAAAAATTGAATAATCGCTCAAAAACTAGGAATACGGTCTGTCGTCAGCCTCAAAATTAGGTTGCTCCCTCGTCCACTGGTCAATACTGCCAACCTCGTAGGTGGGAGAAAGGTCGAAAAAACTCACCTTCCTTCAAAGGCCGATGCTTTACATGCCAGACAACTTTTGGCAAGGGATCCCCGGTCACCTCGCACCTGATGCTCATACTTCGTCCTTCGACAAGTTTTTGGTGTTCTAGCTGCCCGTGGAAAGCAATCGGCTCTATAACACGGTAGGAAAAGGATTTATTACGCGAAAGAAAGAATTATAGTGAATTTATAACGCACAATAATCATTAATACAAATCGTAGGTATTTGGAACTCGGGCATTTTTTACAATCAAGGAGTTGGGCATACCAATTTTCAACGCATATGTGTATTGCGTACTGCAGATCCTCATTTAAAGGCGTTCTCGAACCAAAGCACAAGTACGATTTCTGCAGAGACCCGTATTTATTTTTTTGGTACATTTTTTCCTGGCACCTCTTTAACCTCACAAAATGTTATCTCCAGGAACCACAAGTGGAAAATAACCACGAAATTTTTTCTCGGTTGTTGGTCCTCAGCACCATTTTACATCATCCCGAATATTTGCCAAGATGTAAATCTTCTAAAAACGTTAGCACTTACTCACGACGAATAAGGTGAACGAGGCCCTCTGTAATTGTCCTTTAACGTAAGCCGTGCATGTGTAGTTTCCTTGGTCTTGCCGATGTATTCTTTCGAATACCAAAACAGACTGCATCGTATTTTCAGAGGCACCTTCTTCAACGTGTACCCTGAAAAAGACAACGAGGTGGATTTCATATGCGTAATATTTGTAGGCATAGTATTTTCAGCTTGAATTGCGTGCACAATCCAAACGCCTCTTTTTAGCCTGAGCAATTTTCAAAAAAAAATCTAATTTGGGACGTCGATTTGGACAAGACCGCTCTCGAAATGGGTCCAATTTTTATATTAGTGAGCTAATTTTGACTTTTTGACAATTTCCACTTCATTAAAAAAATTCCAATTTCTAGAACCCGTATAGGAAACAGGTGGAAACACAACCATCGTTATGGTTATTATCAAAGCTCAAGACTAAGCCGCTGATGACACTTGAGAGAACGTTGCTGATGATAAAGTTCGGAAAAGTACTAAAGAAAACGTTTTAACGAACTTGGTAAAAAAGGATAATAAAAAGTTTCAAATTCGCCAGGAGCCAGGGAAGAAAAATTGCAATAAAGTGCGGCCAGCTGAGTCAATGGGGCTTCAGTATGACCGCCGTTGAGTGCTAAACGTATTTCACCGCCAGCTCAAGTTTTAGTGGACCCTGGAGGATAACCGGATGAGAACATTGGGGCTCTTAAATCATCCGCATTGCTTTTATACTAACGCCACAAAATGCCACCAGGCGACCCGTTTTAGCTGATGAGAGAAGCGTATAATGAACTTTTGTCGATAAGGAATTTTTACGCCAGTTGGTAAGTTGGAAGTTTGGGGGAAAATGTTTGAATATTAGTGAGAGCGCAGAGTTGTCCCGGGCGTGCTCTGCCGCCCTCAGAGTCGGAACTATTCAGGACATGTCGCTCTAGTCTCACAGCACTCATGTACTGCTCGGGTACTCATTGCCTCACCCCCTTGAGTGGAGAGGGACAGGATCCGACATGTTGAACCTATTTGGTCAGAATAGGTTCAGAGTCCATAACACACGAACCCATTGGGCTTAGCCAGGAATTGTCAGCTCATTACGAGGTTTTTTTGCCTCGACAGTGGAGCTGGGCCGTGAAAATTGAACTGAAGACGCCAGGTACTACTCTTATCTTGTTTTTATTTTATTTTTGTTCGTGTGCCCTTGCAAACACAGAAAGCCACACGCCTTGGCCACTTCTACAAGTAATTCCCTATGAAAAGTGTGAGAATGAATTTTTTCTGAAACTCCAATCCGATTTTTGTGATTCTTTTAGTTAGAATTCTGCATTCAAATGCCCACCTCCTTGAATGAAATGCTCAACTGTTGTGAGACAACATACTTTTTGGCTTGATATTTTTTAGACAAAATCCCAGCCATTTTTCTAAATCGCGAAGGCAATTCGTAATACGAAGTTTCCTGAGAAAACCACTGGGAACCAGAAGTCCAGAGGTTGTAAAAAAGCAATGAAAACTTTTTCACTTCCTCAGGCGTTTTTTCTCCCGTTTTTACGAGCAATACTCCGGTTTCTCCTCGTCCTCTTAATCAATCATGCCTTGCAAGGGTTGATTCGAGTTACTTCCTCCCTCTGACGAAAAAATTTCGACGCCATAATTTTATAATGATTTCTTGAGAAACAAGGCATCATAACCACCTTGTGCAGAAACCGACATTGTAAAAATTGGTAGTACCGACATTGGTACTACCTTTAATGACTACGTATTGCTTTGATGTGTAGATAGACGTTGCCCCATAATTTTTATCCCAAGCGCTTTCGCCGTTCTCGGCCTCCTCAAATAAATGCAGGGCGGTGGAGGACATGAGATAATCAGGAATGATGACGACCCCACCGCACCATTCCAACCACTTTTACCTGATTTCCCTTTGTCTACCTTGGATGCCCCGAAGATGCCGAAACCGGCGAAAGCGCTCGTGGCATATGGTGACAAGGTCGTGGCATATGTCTCGCCCTCAACCTTCACCATGAATTATTTGATAGTTGAGCTGGTTGGAAACAAGTGGAACACGAGTTGTGCCCTGTATCGTCAGGAATGGCAGGATGTGCACAGCTGTCATTGCCATGCTCTCCACTTCCTTCCCACATATTCCACGCACCAAGTGATCCCTCAGCCCTTTATCATTTATTCATGACCGTGTCACCTTATCGCTTCACTTGAAACTTGATACATTGTTCAGACCCGAGTAAGGGCTTAGCGAAGTCTTTCCTGTTCCATTATTTTCCAAGTGTGCTTCCCATCGGCTGAGCATCTTTGGCTATAGTTCTCAATAACGCATCTTTCCGCATCGTGCGATATTATTGCCGAAATGGCAAAACTCATGGCCAAACTTGTAGATGACATTATACCTACATAGTGCTTTTGGGTTCGATTTGCTACCTCGTACCACCAATCTCCCAGTGGAAGAAATTGGAAAAAATTGATCATTTACGGGGATACAAAGATTTTCCTAAAATCAAAAAATCATCAAGAATATTACCTGCCAGTCTTTGTTTCGATGATTTGGTTATTGGGCCCTCTCCATGTTGCGCTCAGTGCCCCATCTCCCATGCACGTTACGATGTACGTGCTATTCACGTATCGTTCGGCTTCTTCAGCTCGCGGTACCAGTTCGATGTCGCTGAGAACGCCATCTGGAAGATGTAAAAAATGTTAATGGTTCATCGAAGTTTTAGATAAAATTACAAAATGACTAGAGTTTGATTTTAAAATAAATTGTAAAAAAATGTTGTAAAAATAACGAAGGATGAAGACTCCCTCCCCCAATCCTATCAAAACTATTGTTATTCCGAGTTTAAGCGACACTTTTTAATATTTTTTCTTGGAGTAGACTCATATTCAGGGTTTTTGAGAGTTCCCTTCCTGCTTAAAATGCTCGTCGAACTGTATAAAATATAAAATCCTTGGGTGGCCCATAACTGATACATCAGTTGCCATCAATTAAATAGAAACATCTGGTCATCAATTAAATAGAAACATGTGGCCAATAACTGGCACCTAAAAAAAAATATAAAAAACTGAAAAACCAATATTTTGGACTCAAAATTCAGGAAAAAACGTATCGGATCAAATCCCTAAAGTGTTTACTCCTGCAAAAATAAAAATTATTTTAGTTCATTACAGCAAGAAACGCCCTCAAGCGGCCAATCACTGGTGCTCTCACCCTAGGTATAATTAAAAACAATCTTTAAATTACTAATCTAGGTAGATCGTTAAAGGCTCTTTCGTAGCCTTGAAACAAAAAGATAATAAGGCGAATTTCCAGGCTACGCAAGAAAGCCTATCCAATTCCAACGTTAAGTAGGAAGGCGTCGGATTGAAGAGGAACGAGATATCCCAACAGAAACCGTGTGTTGGCGGAGGGAGCGAGGTCGGATTACACAGACGATAGTTCCATTAATGCGGCAGTGCAGTCCGCTACACTTCATCGCCGTCAGAGTTCGCTAACCTTTTTTGCTCGCTAAGCCCCGAAAAAACGAAGGATCGATGAAGGGGAGCCATTAGGAACATTAATTTCCAGGATCAGGTTCGACGGATAAAGGAGATGGATTTCATCAAAGGACGTGAATAGGAGGGAAAAATGAAATAACAAGGTGTGTTGGCACCTAATCAATTAGAGCGAATTTCCCGCGAAAAAAATTGATACGGGTCAACAGCTAATGTTCCCAACTTATTAGGATGTTCCCAAAAGGTTAGGAAAGTTGACTATGATCTCGAAGTTGACTTTGATCTCGAAGTTGACATTGATCTCGAAGTTGAGTTTGATCTCGAAGTTGACTTTGATCTCGAAGTTGACTTTGATCTCGAAGTTGACATTGATCTCAAAGTTGAGTTTGAACTCGAAGTTGACTTTGATCTTGAAGTTGATTTCGATCTCAAAGTTGACTTTGATCTCGAAGTTGTGTTTGAACTCGATGTTGAGTTTGAACTCGAAGTTGACTTTGATCTCGAAGTTGAGTTTGAACTCGAAGTTGAGTTTGATCTCGAAGTTGACTTTGATCTCGTAGTTGACTTTGATCTCGAAGTCGACTTTGATCTTGAAGTTGATTTCGATCTCGAAGTCGACTTTGATCTCGAAGTTGAGTTTGAACTCGATGTAAACTTCGATCTCGAAGTTGACTTTGATCTCAAAGTTGACGTTGATCTCGAAGTCGACTTTGAACTCGAAGTTGACATTGATCTCAAAGTTGACTTTGATCTCGAAGTTGACTTTGATCTCGAAATTTTGTATAAACTCGATGTTGAGTTTGAACTCGAAGTTGACATTGATCTCGAAGTTGAGTTTGATCTCGGAGTTAACTTTGATCTCGAAGCTGACTTTGAACTCGAAGTCGACTTTGATCTCAAAGTTGACATTGATCTCAAAGTTGACATTGATCTCAAAGTTGAGTTTGAACTCGAAGTTGATTTCGAACTCAAAGTTGACTTTGATCTCGAAGTTGACTTTGATCTCAAAGTTGACGTTGATCTCAGAGTTGAGCTTGAACTCGAAGTTGACTTTGATCTTGAAGTTGATTTCGATCTCAAAGTTGACTTTGATCTCGAAGTTGACTTTGATCTCGAAGTTGAGTTTGATCTCGAAGTTGACTTTGATCTCGAAGTTGACTTTGATCTCGAAGTTGAGTTTGAACTCGAAGTTGACTTTGATCTCGAAGTTGACTTTGATCTCGAAGTTGAGTTTGAACTCGAAGTTGACTTTGATCTTGAAGTTGATTTCGATCTCAAAGTTGACTTTGATCTCGAAGTTGACTTTGATCTCGAAGTTGACTTTGATCTCGAAGTTGACTTTGATCTCAAAGTTGACTTTGATCTCGAAGTTGACTTTGAACTCAAAGTTGACTTTGATCTCGAAGTTGAGTTTGAACTCGAAGTTGACATTGATCTCGAAGTTGAGTTTGATCTCGAAGTTGACTTTGATCTCAAAGTTGACTTTGATCTCGAAGTTGAGTTTGAACTCGAAGTTGACTTTGATCTCGAAGTTGATTTCGATCTCGAAGTTGACTTTGATCTCGAAGTTGTGTTTGAACTCGATGTTGAGTTTGAACTCGAAGTTGACATTGATCTCGAAGTTGACTTTGATCTCGAAGTTGACTTTGATCTCGAAGTTGACTTTGATCTCGAAGTCGACTTTGATCTCGAAGTTGAGTTTGAACTCGAAGTTAAGTTTGAACTCGATGTCGACTTCGATCTCGAAGTTGACTTTGATCTCAAAGTTGACGTTGATCTCGAAGTCGACTTTGAACTCGAAGTTGACATTGATCTCAAAGTTGACTTTGATCTCGAAGTTGACTTTGATCTCAAAGTTGACTTTGATCTCGAAATTGTGTATAAACTCGATGTTGAGTTTGAACTCGAAGTTGACATTGATCTCGAAGTCGAGTTTGATCTCGGAGTTAACTTTGATCTCGAAGCTGACTTTGAACTCGAAGTCGACTTCGATCTCAAAGTTGACATTGATCTCAAAGTTGAGTTTGAACTCGAAGTTGATTTCGATCTCAAAGTTGACTTTGATCTCGAAGTTGACTTTGATCTCGAAGTTGACATTGATCTCAAAGTTGACATTGATCTCGAAGTTGACTTTGATCTCGAAGTTGACTTTGATCTCAAAGTTGACTTTGATCTCGAAGTTGACTTTGATCTCGAAGTTGACTTTGATCTCAAAGTTGACGTTGATCTCAAAGTTGACTTTGATCTCGAAGTTGACTTTGATCTCGAAGTTGAGTTTGAACTCGAAGTTGACTTTGATCTCGAAGTTGACTTTGATCTCGAAGTTGAGTTTGAACTCTAAGTTGGCTTTGATCTTGAAGTTGATTTCGATCTCAAAGTTGACTTTGATCTCGAAGTTGACTTTGATCTCGAAGTTGAGTTTGATCTCGGAGTTGACTTTGATCTCGAAGCTGACTTTGAACTCGAAGTCGACTTTGATCTCAAAGTTGAGTTTGAACTCGAAGTTGATTTCGATCTCAAAGTTTACTTTGATCTCGAAGTTGACTTTGATCTCGAAGTTGTGTTTGAACTTGATGTTGAGTTGACTTGATGTTGACTCGAAGTTGACATTGGTCAACGTTCACCAGAAACAGCCGTTTTCCCTCCAAAATCGCTAACTAATTTTGCCGTAAATAACTAAAAAGCTTGAATATTGCTAAGCTAAATAGCAGTTACTCCTGCGTTTGTGAAAAAAGAAACGGATTCCAACAGATGGCATGGTCAAAAAACCAACAAAATCATTAAAAAACGCTTTTTCTCGTATGTTATATTTACCTAGATATTGCACTCTTCCTAAGCACTGCAGAATATTGGTCTTGCGAATTGTTTTGAGGAAACCATTGATTTTTCCGCGCAAAATATCGTCAACAAACCGAAATGAGTTGCCAAAGCGTCTGTCAGGCGAAACTGTCGGGTCGCGTATTTTTAGAAAAGGAGGGACTCCGTGAGAAACCTAAATTCGTCGGCGAGATTTATTTTTGCCAAGATAGTGTAGCGTATACGAGGTTTTAGAAATCTGGACGAATTTATAAATCGTCCTTCAATTTTATAGACTTCGGAGAAACGCAAATAGCACACGGTAGTATTTTAGGCTAATTGATTAGATATATTTGGGCTAACCTGGAAGCAGGTAGGATACAACATTCATGCTATTGGGCGAGGGCAAGATACCATTATGCACTATGCATGCGTTCAAGCGCTTTCGGTGAAATGGCCATCATCGATAACAATAAATTCGAGTTCAGCACAGTTGGTAGGCACCTTGGGATACTTCCAGCATTGAACTACTTCCTCTTCACTTCAATTTAACCCTTTAAAGATTAAAAATAAGCATTGTAACTTCCCAAAATTGAGTTTTTATCTTTTAATTGTGTGCTGCTGGATTCAAATTTCAACGTCGATCTGTTCGAGCGAGGCGTTTGTTTTCTGGTTCTGTAAAACGAGTTTCCATTGCTCGAATTTTAACGGCCAACGTTCATCACTCGTCAGGAACAGAAGCAATTTCGAATGCGATCCACGGTTGGAGGCAAAGATGCGTCATTTCTAGCGATTAAAATGTTTTGATGAATGGAAGGATGAGTGTGTTAGTGTGTGTAGGTATGCGAGTGTGAATGCGTGTAATCGGCGGGGCCGTGTTAGTGAGGAATGAAGGGAGCATAACGAACGAGGTCGTGCCATCTCTGGGCTTGGTCGTTTCATTAGCGTTCAAATCAACAGTTGAATGAGCTACTGATGCTTGCACTGCGTTTTTGAACTGTTGCACTCAATTTTTGGGTTTGAGAATGACTGCCATGCGTTACCCGCATGTGCCTATTTATTTACTACGGAGCCTATTCATCTGTCTTTATTTTGCCATTAAAATTTTAGTTAACTAAGCCCATATCAGCTCCAAAATTTGTGCGGTGGAAATTATCGTGATGCTACATATTTACTATAAATTGTCTTATCGCTCTAGACCTGGTCCCTTAAATGAGCCAATTTAAGCTTTTTGGGTCTGTTGTCTGTGGTAGAAGATAGCATTTTTTAACCGACTTCAAGCAGGAGGTCTGTTAAATTTTTCGTCGCCTTTTTTGGTATTTTTGTTCCTCTCTCTCGCAGCCAATTTTAATCCGATTTTTAAACTCTTTTATCTGAAAATCTGACATTCGATACCACTATTTTTTCAATTTTTTAAGCATTGATATTGGCGGCAGTACTGGCAAAAATGTTTCAAAATTTTTCGAATCAAAGAGAAAAATCTCGAGTTAGAAATTTTGAGTCTGACGGTTTTTTTCCATTTTCGAAGACCTTTTTAACTGTTCTTCTTTATATTAGGTAGGTAGTATAAAGGAGTTTTTCCAAATGGGATAATGGGAATTTTTCGGTTGTACTCATCGTATCCTGCTAACCGCGAACATCGGAGTGGCAGCAGATGAAACATGGGCCAAGGATTGACGCCAGCTTTGTTACTACATTCGTGTCAGACATGTTGGAACGAAAAACTAGTGGTGTTTACACGAACCAAAATAAATTTCCAGCCTTTCATTTTAAAACGCCTCGCCTGATTTTATGGCTCTTCCTCAGTCCGGTACGCTGGGGTAGATTTGGGAAGATACCAATTTTATCAAACCTGGCCAATAAAAATTCCTTGAAGATTGCAAATTCGTGTTGTTAGAATTTTCTAACAGGATACTTCCAAGCCAGGATGGAATTGTATAAAGAAGCTGCCTGTTCTATTGTTTCCTAGCTAGGAATCTATTCTGGATGCGATGGTTTCTGGTATATTGAGCCCAATAAAATACAATAAAATTATTGAAAATTACGGCACTTAATTTATTATTCCGGTGTGCCATCTGCGATCGTAATTTTGTCAAAAATGATTGTCAAAATTGCTTCAGTGTCTGTAAAATTTATATTTTTATTTAATTTTATTGTTTTTATAATAAATAGTACGGAATGAAGGATAATATAGCATTTTCGAGTCAAATTGATATATTTCTAGCCAAATTGAGAATTGCCCAAGGCAAATCGGTTGGGAAAATTCCCAATCTGATTGGGAAAATTCTCAATCTGATTCGGAAAATTTTCATCTTGATTTGGAAAAATTCTAGGCATATTTTTATTTAAAAATCATGTCTCATAATAATTATTTGTACATGACCTAAGTAATATAATAACGATTAAATTGTCCATTTCTTCGTACTACTTCATTGTAAAAATGACAAATAAAAAGTGTTATGATAAAATAAAGTTTATATTGTATTACTTATCCTTGTAGTCCTATAAGCGTTTTTAAGTTCTTGTTATTCGTGCAACGGGTTTTCTTTAATCTCGAGCTTATAAGCTCTTTGGAAAAGGCAAAAGAATGATTTATATTAGGACTGAAGGTGTTTGAAGCTCTGCCAATCCATCCACCTTTATTTCTTCTCTTTTCGCTTTTTGGGCTTCTTTGTCCTTCTGTCCTTCTTACGTATCGTCTAAACATCGAAGAGAGGCCCCTCAAATGAGCTCTTGTGTTGTTCCCAAGCTGGTCGAAAAAATCACAACCATTTCACGTTATTGAATGGTTTCAGTCGCAGATTTGGTTTCACTCGCCCCGTGGATTTATTTTCGTGTCAACACCGGCATCCGTTGAACCAAACACTATAGATATGCTAAGATGATTATTTTTGAAACATCCAAAAAAATAATTCAAGTGAAATTTGGCTCAAATTTGAAGTATTTGTATGGATACATAATATGTATAATATATATTATATTAAAAATTTTCTACTCGTTTAGTGAAAATTAATGTAGAAAAAAGAGGAGAATAAAAATTTATCGGTTTTGGAGAACTGTTTTGCCGGGTTGCATTATCGATTTTCCGGGCGTTTGAATATTCAGAAACTACGCCCCTCTGGCCAATGTTACGCCTGAACTGAACCCTCGTCATTTTCCTACGCAAACCACGCGGACTAGTTAAATCACGGGATCCGGCAAACTTGAGCCAATAAGCCGCAACAAGGGCTGAGCTAATTAACCGTCCCATTACCGAGAAACCCGCAATTCTGCGACCGGAATCCGACTGGTGAAATTTCATCCGACTCGCTCGTCATAAGGGATTTGAATTTGGGGTCATAAGTTTGTCCCACGTGGCAGGTGTAAAAAAAAAACGATTTCATGCTAGGTACTTATTTGAAATTCATAATTTACCATAGTCAATCCCCATTTTAAGGTCAGGTCTTATCCAGCCGAGGGAGTGATCAGTTTGATACGATTTAGCCACTTGAAGAGACAATTTGATATGAAATGACGATATATTTGATTTTATAGAAAATATTATCAGCTTTCATATAAAATGGGGGATTTACGTCAATTTTTCATGAGAAACTTCTCACTCTGAAAAATTTGTATTGTCCATCCCCTCTATAAATCAATATCAACTGTTTAAAGGAGAGGAAATTTCAATTTCCAAACAGAGAAGCCTTACAGTGTAGGCGGACTCGCTTTCCATCGCGCCAAGTCAAATAGTTCCCTGCTTGTCCTTGCACGCGGTTTCATGTTTGTGTTTTCAACGTTTTGCACCTTCGACGTTCGAACCAAAACCAAACAATCGTCATGCTTCGACAACTCGTACAAAGTTCCGTTCGTTTTCGCTACTGAATTGCGCCTATCGGTCGTCACCATCGCCGCTCCAACGAGAGCTTTCACGGCTGACAACATCGTTGTCAATGCTAGTGACAACTCATCGAATACGAGGTAGGACTCATATGTTCCTATATAGCCTTTACTACCCAAGCCTCAGACAACATTGATTACTTTATACCCAGAATCTTAATTTGACCGATAACCTCTCAGTCCTTTTTAAATTTAACTAAAATAACATTGTTCAAAATTGTTCGGTGCTGGCTTTTAGTTTTGTGTTTGATGATCCCGGATACCTATTTCACTTTTTTCGTAAAGCCTTGAAACTAACTCGAAAAGGCAATACTGCCTCAAAATCTGCTGCTAACCGCTTACGCACTGTAGCGTATTCCTGCGTAAACCTAATATCGAAACTTTCCTTTGTCAAGTGTGGTAGTGCTAAATTAATGTTCCTATATTTCACACTGTAAACAAGCAAGATCAGGCAGTCTTCCGAGCTCCTTTATGACCCGTTTAATACTTTAGTGTGGCGCTAGACACGATGCTGTCACGAAGGCCATCATCACTTTATTAGTGAAACTTGACACGCGAGCTGAAGGAAATAGCTCGATCCCCCTCGCTATAACATAGGCCATCTTGTAAATTCACTTTATCATCATACTTTGCATCCTCTCGATTGTAGGTGCATACATAATGTATTGCGTTATGGCTTGAATTCATCTGTCCCATTCGACAGGCCGCTTTTGGGCGCTGTTTTATTTCACGATGTTAATTCATTAGTTGCTGGCGCGTTGCCGTGCGATTATATTATGGATGGTTTATATAATGGTTTTATGTACTTGGTTTTGTTTGTATAAACCTTGCTTATGATTACCATCTATTCATGCTCAACTGGACCTACTTTCTCAAGAGGACCTGACGTTTAAACATTCAAAAGGTCTTAACACCTGGTTATTTACACCGATCACCGATCAATTTGTCTTTAGAAGTCCATGTTTCCATAGCAAATCCAATAAAAACGGATGGAATTTTGAAAATATTTTTCAAATTCACAAAATAGGCTACCTAAAATTCCAGAGACTGCTACAGTAACTGCTCTCGGAGATTGTAAATTCAAACATCGATTTTTATTTCATATTTTCTGCTGGCTCTGCTCTTCTGGTCAAAAAAAATCCGGTCCCACAAAAAACTTTTTCGAATCAGCAAAAAAATGTCGATGCTCGACAGGTGGCAGTTGACCGCCTGGCAGGGTGACAGTTGGGTAACGCCCATTATGCAGGAAAATGAGTCTGAATGTATTTCCACTATCTCGGCGATTTTACAATGCCTTGACTAGCCTATGATGAGGATGAAGTTGAGATAAAAATCATCACATCAACACGGGAGCTTGAACGTCCATAGAGAAAATCATGATCGTCCTGCAGGTGGCCTGCTGCAGATATTCTCGTAGGGCGATCCCTTCGCAGACATTGAACACTTCACTGCGCTGGGGCAATGTGATATATGTTGTTGAGCTCGGAACTCACTAGTATCAGTAATGATTGATCGTGATTAGTGCACCGTGGATCCAGCAGAGACCGATTCCTTGTTTGCATCGAGCAAAACCAACGAACGGCAACAAGGGCGGACGAGTTTATCTCATAATCAATTCCGAGAACGGCCACGAGACTCGGGCCGGTAATACCTGAATAGGGCAGGGCATCTAACATCTACCCTTTACCCACAAACAGAATGGATCCACAGATTTGTATCCTGCTCAGCCCATACCCGCTTCACTGTCAGGGTCTGAACGTGCTCCGAATAGAAAGTAAAGTAAGTTACTGGGTGCAAGTGTTACAAATTTGTTGTATACTGCTGCCTACTGTTGTGTGCTCCGAATCTTTATACCCAACTACCCAGTCGGTGCGGATATCTTCGTAATAGTTTTCCACCGTTTATTGAACCAGTCTGTACGAAATGACATAGCCGTGACTATCCTTCGGATTTGACGGTTCCATTCCTTCGAATTGGGTGTCGTTAGTTCATCCCAATTAGGCCAATTAGATTCGGATCTAATCTATTAAAAGACTCGGCTCCTTAAGTGAAGAAACAAAACAGAAGGAACGTAGAATCCTGTTGTTTCGGTATGACTTTACAACAGGGTCGAATGAGTCAGCCATTTACTTCCCAGCGGTCAAAATCATCTCAAGTTTCATTCAAGAACGAGCAACTGACCACTGCTACTGCCCACCAACCGAGAACTCGAAACTCAATTCGCCGGCAACGTAGAAGTGACTGACTACATTAGACAACTTCCAGAGAATGGGCGGCCACCCCGGGGACTCAGCCTAGATCAAATCGGTTCACAATATTTCATGGCCAGGAATCGGTCGAAACATCAATAAATTGTGAATTGATGAGGATCGACCCGTTATTCAATTTTTGTTGCCAGATATCAGGGTTAGGCTCTTCAGAAAAACTCTGTTATGGCTGATAATATTCGATTATTCTCTTCAAAAATTTTGCAATAGAACCAGAATCAGGGACATCATTCCCGAAAATCAGACAGTGGTCATAATGTGACTGAATAGGCCTGTCTCCAAGCCCTGATGAAGAAAATATAAATTTTAGAAAGCTCGGCGAAGGAAAGGAGTTTTTCTAAAGACCCTAATACCTGACTACGAAAAAAAATTGAAAAATTTCTCTCTCCGAAGTTTTCTCCGACTTTGATCGACAAGCCAACAGATTTTCAACGAGACAACTTCTCGGGCTTGAAATTTACAATCATTCAAGGCCAGGCGCTCAAAACTCGGTTTACTTAGCTGATAAAGAGATGCAAAAACCTTGTTCCTTTTCCCTCCTTCCAAACGGAACTCTCGGACCAAAATTGGTTCATTAGTTCACGAGATAGCTTTGGTACCTACTGCAGAAGGCTGCCTTCAATTCAAAAGGCATTGAAAACTGAACAAGAAAAAGTTTTGATGTGTGCGCGCACCTGATATTTTTTCGGTTAAGTGTTTTTCACCGGCAGCACTTCATGACGCTGTTTTGAGACGGAAACGATGGTGTTTTTTTACGAGAGAAGTTTCCGAATCCAACGGAAAACATAGCCTTTTTTTTACCAGAACGATGTTGACTTACGCGCTTTCCATGTAGGTTACCCAACTACCTACCCTTCAGTTGGTACAATGTTCAAAACCGTGAATGTTCCCGAACATCAATGCAGCAATGGAGAAGCAGATACAACGATATCGTCTTTCTCGCAATGGGCCCTTTCAGGATAAACCCGTAACCAAACCCTTTTCCACCAAGTTCCTTCCTACCCTTTGGAGACTCAGGTTCGATTAAAAAGTCTGGATCTCCACCTACGAATTCCGTTACAATAGAAAAAGTTCACTGAACTAGCCCATTGTTTGTGGGATGCTGAATCAGAATTTGGAATCGGAAACTTCTTCCGAGATGGAATTGACTGGAGGAAACCAAAAATGCTGAATTATGGTTTGAAATATTGCTGGCGGAAATTCCCAAAACGCAATCATTATTGGTATTTGATTAATAAGGGGTGCACAAAAAACCTCTGCACATAATGAGATAGCAGAGAGCGGAAAAACTCGCTGAAACTCAAAATCAAACCTGAAACTCATCGGTAAACTCAAACTGAATCTCCGCTCAAATTTCGACGTTAATAATACTTTTGAGTGTGACATGCATACTTTTTTGAACTTTATTTTCTGGGATATCTAGAAAAATAATGTACCCATGTCACTAGTTAGCGGTGTTTTTTTTCATGAATTCTTTCCCCTAAATGCTCAAAACTGGGCTACAAAACTGGCCCTTCAGCTGCGGTTTTTACTCATACCTACCTACTGCTTTTCACGGCTCAAATTTACCCCAATCTCAACTGACAGACAACTCTCAATAGCCAACAAATCCCATTATTGAGCGAGTTCCGAAGTCATTTCGTTATCAAGGTAGACCGTCGGTATCCGAATGAAAAGTAAAATAGCAGATGGTCGGAGGGCATAAAAACTTTGCAACGTGCACTTAGCGGGAGATGGGAAATAGATGTAGATAGAGAGGGAGTCGGAAAGAGGCAAACAGAGTCGAAAAGTAACTTGGTGGGGCCAGGAAGACAACTAAAAGCGGATTATCTCCGACTTTTCGGACGGGGTAAAAACGGAGATTGAAAGGCCAAATAACACAATTTCAACCAACCCTTTCCAGACATTCGTGGGTGGGAGAGTGAGAGCGGAAACAAATTGACTCGACGAAAGTCAACTGCGTCGCTCTCCTTCTGGTCTCATTTGGTAAACTCGACGTCATTTCCCTTAGTTTTTTTTTCTTTCGTTCGCTATTAAAGAAGTGTATACTCTCTTTCCTTATAAAACAGGGGTCCTATTAAGCCAGTTTTTATTTTCAAGATCTTTCGCTGTCGAGCTTGGTTAATTTGTTTTCACGCTGCACTTCTTTTTCAAGTAGGTACCTACATTATTAAAAATCTCATGTATTTGTAATGAGATGATTTTCAAATAGGTAGTCTCATAAAAAATTACCTAATAAATCATAATAAATTCATAATGGAACTAAATGATAAATTTTCGAATAAATCATAATAAATTTTAATAATTCTCATAATAAATGATAAATTTTATGATGTATGATTTTTGTGGTACCAATAGTGCGTCACTGTATGCATCTTCTTCCGTACGTAACTTCCGTTATATTTTTAAAAGATAATCGTTCAAAATTAAAAAGCACATTTATTGTTTAAAAGGAGATTTTGAGTGCATATGGGTTCGAGAAAATTCCTAACTCCTATCTAATTTTCATGGTCTGATTTGCTCATCTAATTTTTTTTAATCCTATCTAACCTTTATCTCCATTTACCTCGTGAAGAATTCGTAAATAGGTGTCTCAGTGATGGCCTCGTTCGACCGAGTATTGGGTAGATATCTTTTACCTATCCGACGTCATAGCTAAAAAACAAACGTCAGGGAATGGAAATGGCGCCGGAAGAAAATTAGGGAAAATTTCTCCAAAAATGTTTGCATAATATTCAGAAAGGGTTAAGATCCGTCCTCAGCCGGCGAGAGGAGAATATCAGAATCAGTGGAGAGATGGATGTAGTTTGGGGTGAAGAAAATAATGTTGGGTATATATAAATAAATCACGTCGACCCGTTTGGGCTGTCCGATGCACGCATCTGCTGAAGATTTTCGAGTTGGTTTCAGTTTTAGGCCATTTGCACGGACTGTGGACATTAAAAGGGGAAAAGAAAATATTCGCGTGAAGATTCACAGTTTACCTGATCGATGATCATAGTAATCAATCTTCGATTAATAATATTGATCAGTATACGGTTTTGGGGTGGAAAAATGCGCTAAACAATTGCTGAAAAGCGGCCCGAAACGAGCTATGAGTAACAGGGAATTAGAACGTGACAGGAACTTGACTCGCGTACCCCCAGTATGACCGCCGAGACTCAGTCACGAGACCGGGCAAGAATTCGCCACGGGATCAAGCGGAGAATAGCCTACAAGACCGGGCGAGACTCCTTCATGAGACTGGCCCGAGACTTCGGAAGATATTGCGGAAGATATTCTGAAGATAGGCCGCAGAAACTATCGCTCTTTTTAACCTGAATTCGAATTACCCACGGGAACTCCCACATACCTATTTGCACTTCTGTTTTCTACTTTATGTTTCCCTGGCCACAGAAATTAACTGATTTGAGCGTTTTTGGTCTTAAAATATTTGTTTTACAAGAAGAATAAGTAGATATTTTTTATGATCCGATAACTTGACGTATTTTGATTGTAAGCTAATTTTAAAATTGGCAGAGTGAGTTTTATATTTTTGACCTAAACAGCCTCGAAAGTAGTCAAAATATAATCAAATTGTGTGAGAAATTTACGTATCAAAATAGGCATGGAAGTATTCTGTGTTATACACGCACCGCGTGGTTTCATCCTAGTAGAAATAACTTCTGATTCTTCAAAGGGATTTTTCGAATTGAAGACATACCTACGATTATTATATATTGTGAAGAAACCTACTTTTTATTACAAGTACTTTAGGTAGGTACCTATTTGTATGTTCCCAGTTTCAAATTTGGGTGAGTGGACTCTTTCATCCACTTCTATTTTCGGCGTATAGAAAATTCAAACACGAAAAACTTACAGGCAAATGTGAAAAAGACGGCGATGAAAAGGTGCACTTTTTTCGAACTTGTCAAAACTTGAGCATGACGGTATGTCGGCGTCATTTCGCGAGGCGTGGACCCGGGAGAGGATGAGCGCCGTGGCGATTGAACTCAACTACCGTACTGAACTGTGAACTGAGTCCAGAGACCGGAGGAGGAGGGGGGAGGTGGACGTTGTGGAGGCGCTTCGCCACAAGTAGAAAAAGGCGGCGTGGCGCGCCTGAGAGGCCCCGACATCGTTCACAGTGATGCGGAAATATACCTAATATGGAAATCTATCAATTTTGGCTCAATAAGGTCATTTTATTGTTATACAGTTGTAGGGTGATAGGATAATGGTTAGTATCTAAGAGGTTATTCATGATTGGCAACCCTAGCGCTTTCACCACATAGGCCTCTTCGGGAGATCACATTCATTGATCGTAGGTATATTGAGCCAGAGGAGCAGAATCTGCATCTAATGATCTGTAGCTAGTCAACAGGATTAATGGTTCGAATGGAGTGAATGATGATAGATATTGGGAAACCAGGTAAAGACCAATAATTCTATCATTATTATATAAATCGCCCGGTGAGCATAAAGTTAGGATTAGAGTCTTTTGGGTCCCGATATCTACCAGCATTTGCACTGGTAAGCTCAGATTTAAATAATATCCATTTTAACGAGAATTTTAAACCATTTTATTTTTACAGGCCACATTGGGATTCATCAAAATACCATCGGCTCCGTTGTGCCATACGCGACATTATGATGAATCTTTCTGTTTGGTACCTATAGATATCACCAGATGAGGCCGATGTCGGCGAAAGCGCTGAGGATGCCAATAAATTTACAACGACCTGCTGTCCCGCCCTCAACGGAACCTTATCAATTTCAGGTTTTTGGTCGTAAGCTGCGATAACAGACTCGATCGTCCGGCACTTCCCATACACCGACTTATCCGGATCCGTGTGTTCATACACTTGACACGCGCACACGGTGGCCGGTAAAATGAAACCTTTTCAAGCGACCGCCCCCGCGCCCTTACGCGACTTCCGCTTCTCGCCCAATTGTGAGTCGTACTCATTTTTGTAGTTGATAATCTGCGACAGCTTCGACGTGACTTTCATCGGCAGATTTTATTTATTTTCTTCCGATTGACCTGACTAAATGCAGTAATACGAATCATTTAGTGACGAATGAATAGGATACGTGTATCGAAGCTGACTGTATAATGGGAAGAAACTGCATGAACTATTTCAATTTCGTGTGATAAGTATCTTGATTACAAAAGCAAAAGTTTTGCAGACGTGTTTTATACGTTTTTCAGAATATTAGAATTTTTTGAGGTTTTTAGACGCGCAATTAGACGTTTAGACGTGTTTGGACGTTTTCTAAATATGCAATAATTATTAGGGTTTTTTATGCGTAAAGACATTTTTTTAAATGTTACTTAAAGGTTTTCAGACGAGTTTAGAACGTTTTCATAAACAGTTTTTAGATGTTTATTTTTAGGCATATAGTGAACGATTTTTAGACATGTAGTAAAATTTCTCTCGTGTAAATTTGAAAAAAACTAGCAACTCCTGCCTCAAATTGGATATGGTTCCTTTTGAGAGACCAACTTTCCGTTTCAACGATTCCCAACTCTGGCTCGGACCAGTATTTTTCCCGGGTCGAAGGCAAGGACATAAAACTGTAGGGTGAAATTGATAAGAAGGGTTGAAAAAGCGTTTTGTTGGGCCGCGAGCACTTGAAGCCCCTTCTGTCCGACGCCAGCCTTTGGGTCGCTATACGCTCGAATAAAAAGGACGAAAACTCGTAAGATATTCATGAGAAGGCGAGCAAGACCCAAAAGGCCGGAGCCTAATATCCTAGGAGCCTAGCAACGGCCAAACAATTACGAAGAAGAATAAAACTCTGATGGCGCTGGGGGCTGGCGCGACTGAAAGGACTTAGGACTTAGTGGCTTGCTATGGCGTCTTCCCTGATTACATTCAAGAAAAGCGCGATGAGCCCATGTTGCAACTCATCTCGTTTTCGCCATCGATCTAGCCGAACGGACAATTTCGAGCCCCAAAAAACTCACGATGACCTATCACCTGAAGCCCCCGCGGAAACAACTTATTGTTGTGGTGAGGGAGAGAGTGGTAGCTCATCGTACTCTCTTATTCTTATAGCGCTTTCGCCTTGCTGGGCCTCTTCGGGCTTTAGTCCCTTCGGAAGACTGACGAACCCCCCTCAGGGCGATACTCGTAGAGAAAGGTGGCCTCTTGTGTAGGAAAAACCCCTAAAAAATGTATACCTATCCTTGAAGAGGCCCAGCGGGGCGAAAGCGCTAGGAAGAATAAAGAATACGAGTGTACGATGGGCAACCACTCTCTCCCTCACCTCAACTGTGAACTTCCACCTTCGAACCCTAAAAACCCAAAATTTGAGTTAAATGTCTAGAAAAATTTTAAAATTGGTATTAATATTGTTCCAATTTGATTCCTGTGCTCACCAATCTCTAAAAATCATGGGATTCAGGAAAACAATAAGGCAGTACAACATTTCGAGGCAGTGTATTCAACAGAACTACAAAAAACAGTCGTCGGTAACAAACGCAGGTAACAAGTTTGGAAAAACTACATTCCAATTTTATTGGGTTTGCTCCTCCCACGGTCTGGGTCCTCTCTTATTCTCCCAATTATCAATATCCATCTACAAAAGAAAATTCGATTTGCATTTTAGTCAGATTGCGAATCAATAATTACCAATTCTGAAGGAGGATCAGTGACATTTTCTGATTCTAACCATTCAAGTTGCAAGCATTGATCGCATTATTTTCAATTAAAATAATAAGTCCTATAAAATGTCGTGCACGCAAGGCGTTTCTCACATTTTTAATTTTTTCGTACTCCGACTCCAGCGTCACTTCTCCTGGTTTTTTCATTTCAATACCCAATTTGGCAACTTCTTCGGGAATCAACACTCCTCTTGTTGAATATTGGTACCTGCAAGCACCAAGAATCAATAGGTTTATCGATCTTCATTCGGGATCGAGTGAAGCTGAACATGAAAAACTAGAAAATTAGGGGCGAACGGGATGTTTTCGTTCAAATTCAGGTCCCTACGATTTTGGATCACTGATAGTTCAAATCACGTTGATTTTAAAATTAGTAATAATTCTGACGACACTGGACCGTTTTAATGGAAGGCGCTTTAATGAAATGCATATAATTAATTATCATTAATTCGCGCGTGGTGAAAGACTCGTGAGCCCAGAGCAGGGAAATTCACGCATTAGGTACTCAACTGCCACCAAAACTCGTAGGTACGAGCCTCTTAACAAGTGCCACCCCACTAGGGATATCGTATTTCGCTAAAAATAACGTGATAACAAGTTGTTCGCTTTGCCAAGAGGACTTGGGCATCTCTTCGTCAACAGACAGATTTCGACAGGCAGGGTGGCGGTCGTCATACAAACCTGCTGCCCAGAATGAAAACGATTTCGTGATAAAAATGTTACAGGATGAAAAATATATTTACCGTAGGCTAGTGAACTCCCGCAGACCATAAGAGCCACCAACCATGAGGGCTAAGAAAGGAACGCCGAATTTCAAAAACCTATTCTTCATTGCAATACCTGATTGTGAAGATTAATCTATTTGACTGCGTATGGATCCAGTATCAAACACCTGGAACAAGCCGAATGAGAAATTGGCAGGGATTTTTCACACAATAACTATAATTTGTGGTATTAATGACAATAATAAACCTTTAGGTACCTGCTCATGCCTCATCCCGGTCGTCACAGTGCTGGCTTTCGAGGGTCATTCGAAATGGATGGGGTACAAATCACTAATTTATCCTTGAATTTCTTGAAAAACTCGATCCCATTCAGCTTCTTTCAACCACCAAACTTCAAGGAGCAAGGAAAATAAAGCTTAGTGAAGTTAGCAACGGTTCAGCAACGGTCTTCTGCGTGTTTCTTTTCTAACTAATTGGTCTCTAGGGACGTCTTGGAACACATTTCTGGCTGTACAAGAATTGTGCCACCAGTCACATTGTACGCCTTAGGATTAAACACCTTGGTGTATCCAATACCTTCTCGGATAAGTAGGAAGGCTATAAAATATCTTGCTTGATTAGCGTTTGACTGATGAGCATGTCGAATTGGACTGATGAGGGATGTTTTTCTGTCTTGGAGATGCGAGCGCAGCGAGCATCCAGTTCACTTGATCTGTATAAGGAATGTGTGAAGGAACAGTTAGCAACGAGCTGTATGGACTGCATGACTGGTGGCACAATTTTAAAATTGCCATAAATGTGTTCCTAGACGTCCCTAGAGTCCGAAAATTTAGAAAAGAAACACGCAGTTGACCGTTGCTGAACCGTTGCTAACTTCACTCTGGTGGAAAATAAGAGGAAACCCCAGCCAAATCCGGAAAAGATACACAAACAGCCGGTAAACAATAGTATCTATGAAGATAAGAAAAAACCTTATCTCTTGGCTAGGTGCTTCATATTTCTGGTCCCAAAACTCTGTCCACGTCAGGCAAAGCACAAGGCGCTGCATCATGAGAAATAAGGGATTTCAAAGAGGGGGACCCCATCAGACTAGTTTTCAAGAAATGCTGACAATGCAGAACCCTGCCTCTGCAGATTCGACGAAAGACCAGAATTTTTTTCATGGAGTTTTGGTACACCAGCTCTCATAGTTCTACCCGTAGCACTGAATGGAGTTGGCATCTTAGGTAGGCATGGATGCAAGAATTCTTTTTTCACTTATACCTAACTAATAATCAAGTATGACAGGACGTTGGATGGTGCGGACTGTCGAAATCCGGCCAACTTGCCCAGACGAAGTTATTCGCCCATTATGACACCAACCAAGCGTGCATTAATATCCAGAAGTTCTTGACTTCTTGAGCCAATTTGAGCAAACACCTACCTACTTTTCGATGAACAAGTATTTGATTCAAAAATACTTGTCTCCCATGATGACCCAAACTGTAATTACTATAATGACCCCATCGAAACAAAAATGTACCTATGCTTACTTTGTGGGCGTTTGGTACGATGACCAGAATTTCGAGGGCCTGCTCTTAGCAGATAAAAATTCCATAGGCTATCCATATGTCTTATCCACCCAGTGGCGGACGAATCTTCTCCGAGGGGGGGGGGGGTACTGAGCACACTTTCTACTTATCCATTCTATCAAGAGCAAATATATTGGCGCTATATATATTGTAAGCCCCCTCCCGGAACCGCCAATGCGTCCACCTGATCGTTACCAATTACCTCCAATTTTCGGATCTCTATACTGCTCAGCAGGAACAAATAAACAGGAGAAAAGCAAATCACAGCAAAGGTATTAATCGAGGAATGGAGACAAGGATTTATCAAACTATTGATTCTGTAGAATATTTTTATTCACTGTATAATACACTGAGCGCAGACCGTTCTACAATTAGACTGGGCCTCACAAAAGGCATGCGTATTTCTGTTATCAATGAGGCTGTACAAATTATTGTTCAACAGAGCTGCTGTAAAAGCTACAGACGCGCAGTTCTGAAAAAAACGTCAAGAGTTCAGATTTTTTCAGACTCCTATGAATCGATTTCATGACAAACGTTCATCAATTTTGTGGGATTAAATTCATTGTTTGCTGAAAGGAGGTAAGAGTCAAAATTTATTTACAAAGCACACCTATCGCCATATCGTTCAGCATGTGAGTATGCCACGTCTGAGAATAATTTCAACTCATCACGGTGTGGGTGTGTCTGACATCAGCTGCCGAGCCAATCCAAGGGGTCGATTTTCTGAAAACCGTGCTGTTGCCAATTAATTCTCCTCCAGGAGGAAGTCAATAATTGAATCCATGCTGAAAATTGATACAGTGGTCCCAAGGCGCATTTGGCAATCCCTGAGAAGTAGTCAGGCTAAAATTTCTTCATGCTAATTATGTAGAACAACTTCAAGACAACGTCTTATTTGGTACCTACGCAGTACGATATTTTACGTTAATGACATACCTACGCTTCAAATCGATGAGCGCCGCAGACACTCATTGTGATGTTAACAGGGGAACTAACCCTATTGAACTCGCCTCAAAGTAGAAGAATGCGGAAACTCGGTTTGCTATGCCGAATCGTACCTATCGAAAATCCGAGACTTGCTCAACATAACAGAGAGAAAACGTACTAAAAAACATCTACGTTTATAAGTGAACTATTTACAGAGCGCAGTGAGTTAAGCAGCCGGACGGCTAAATACAAAGCAAAATATTAAATAAGAATCTGGAGAACGTGAAATTGTAAACACAAAGTAGACACTTTCAAAGAGTACAGCTATGATCAAATTCATGAACATCACAGCACATTTTCTCTTGAGAGTTCTCCGCACTGTATGTGAAGTCAAGTTTCGTAATCAAAGATGATCGTGGGAGGGGCTAGTGCCCCCGCCGAAGGGAGGGAATCTCAAAGTTCTACAGTGACACGACTCGGCCCGATCCGACGGTTGCCGTCATTATTTTCATCGTCAGTTTCCTCGCCGGCCAAATCCACGCCATCGCTTTCTTCCTCGTTATCGAAACCCCAATCCTTGACGAAAGAATCTGCCTTGGCTGCCGACCGCTGGGCCATCCTCTCTTCCTCAGAGTCGTAGTCATCTTTGATGATGATTTCTTCTTGAAGATCTTCAGATTCCTGCCTTATTGCCACCTGCGGCCCCTCGTTTGAGCTCGGATCTTCTTCTATGACCATTTCATCTTCCGCAACATTGTCAGACGCTATACTGACGTCCTTTCGGCTTTCCATTCTGTGGTACACATTGTGGACACTTGGTGCCGAACTGAACTCCTTCACGGTCGGCACAGCTGACGAAGTTTGTCTGAGGACAGTATGATGCGCTTGCGGCACCTCAGGCATGATGACACTGCTCTCGAGGAAACTGGGCGAGCGCTGCACTTCCATGGCTACAACGTCCATCAGTTCTTTATTGATGGACATGTGCGGCCTGGGGTGCGAGGGCTCGTCAGCGTACAGGTGATGCTGCTCATCCATGCTGTTCTGAGGCACATCCTGCACGATTATTGTGCCCATCTCATCAGGATGTCGGATTTGGACCGAATCCAACTCCGACGAATTCTGAACACGAACGACTGTACTGCCGCAGTCATCTTGCTTATTCGTCTGTTCGTCGCTGACGGTCTGGCTGCTTTGGACAGGGACCGCCGAACAGGCAGATACGCTTGCTGCTGAAGTGGCAACTGTGTATGGAAGGCCCTGGGCAGTGTAAAGTTCTTGCATGCTTTCGTCCATGACTTCAGGTACGATGTATTCGTCTGCAGCGTCGTTGAGCCGGGTCACGACTACTGAATCGTTACCTTGGATGAAAAATTCTGAATTGGCATCGAGAAGAATGACGTGCTGGTCTTGAGGTAATGCCATGGCCAGGCCCATTTGACCAGCAACGTTGTTTCTACCGGCCTCTCCTCCGTCGGACGATAGCAAGGTGATATTCTGGTTGACAGCCATTTGGTCCAAAGCTGAGCCGCCGTTCCTGATGAGAGCGACCTCATTACCAACGGCTTCCAATGGTTGGCCGTCGACTCGTCTAAGCTGTTGGGGCTGTGCAGGAACTAAAATCAGGCCGTTTGGCAGTTGAATGAACGTATGCTCCTTGGTTCCTAACGATTCCGTATCCAGCAGAGGTACTTCGATCATCTCGACGTTCTGTTCCTGGCGGTTCGAGGTGTTGCTTGCTTCGTAATCCTGAGTAACAGCAGGCGGCTGAGGAACCGATTGCTCCTGCGGTTGTGGTGAAAGCGGCGTCAAAGGTACGGCAGCTTGTTTCGCCATAAGGGAGGGATTGGCCGCACAATTTCTGGAATGATCGTTGAGCTGAATGTTGGAGCTGAATTTTTCGCTGCAATACGTACACGAAAAAACGACAACGTCCTTTTTGCATGTGAACAGATGACTACGTAAACTTTGCGACGACTTGAATAAAATCTTGCATTTCGGGCAGGGCCAGTCCGTGAGAGATTTATGCGTCAACACGTGCCTTTGTAGCAACGTGTCGCTCATAGCGACATATCCGCATAAATCGCATTTGGGGAACGTTACATTCTGCGGGGGATCGACTTTATGTTTGGTGAACAAATGGTACAACAGAAGATTCCTCTTGGCTGTTCGGTAGCCGCAGTACTCGCAACATCTGGGGTCCAGTTTTTCATTGTGTATTTCACGCATATGCGCCCTGTACCTGAGGTAATTGTCAAACTGGCCAGCAGATGTGCTGCATATAGAACAGGACCAGGAGCGGTCGGTGGTGCTACCAAGCTCTTGTAAGTTACTCGTAGAAGCAGTGACTGCGTACGGACTTCCAGACGATTTGACGCCTCCTTCCGTTTTCACGTACGACTTGACGACCATGTACGAGGACTTGCCGTCAGTTTTCTTCGTGTCAAGGGTGAGCAGATTAGTAACATTGGTCGTCCCGGGTGACGATATCTTCAATCTGATGTTTTTATTATTCCTCACCAATTCGGGATACTTCTTCAGTACTTCGGCGATTATTTTGGCATGATTCGTGGCTACAGCCGGGGCTACTTTTTTAATCGTTTTAGGAGTACTGGTTGCCGAATACGTCGTGGGTGCGGGAGATTTCAACAGCGCAGATCCTGACGGCTGAGGATCGGCGTCATCAACGCTGGGCAGTGCAATCTTGTTGGATACTGTGTCTGATACTGTAAAACTTGAAGGCTGAACCAACGCGGGAGGCTGTGCGTATTTCTCACCAACATTTGATGATGAGGCGGTTTCAGGTGTCGATTCAGACGGAGGCAGTGGCGTCGGCGCTGAAATCGGGTCGCCTCTCTGCAGATCCGATGAGCCATCGCCCTTTTCCAGAGAACATTCTTCAGTCCCAAAAGTGGTGGAGACTTCCTTCATCTCGTCGACCAAGGAAAATCTCACCTTCTTACCTGGCGTATGTGCGGTGGAGTCGTTGATTGGTTTCAAAATCGGTTTCGGGGTGGTGTACAATGACTGCGAACTTGACGGCGCCGGCGTTACAGGTGGAGTACTGATCGATGTCGGAGCGGGCGGTGGAGACGTGCTGACCAGGTTGGTGTCGTGGCTGACTGGTACGGGAGGGGAGACGGGTCGTACATTCTGATGAATCGCAGCAGCTGAAGAGTACGAGCGCGGCGAAGCAGTGACCTGAGACGGAACGCTTTCCTGCTGGGGCTCTGGCGCAGGCGCAAGCAGTACATCTGGTTTGGACTCAGGAGTTTCAACAGAAGTGTCCATCTCTTGATCGTCGTCACTGTCGCCAAATGTATGAATGGTTTCAAAGTGACCGTCATCGTCGTCGTCACTGAAATCGATAACGTCCGTATTCAAAACGTCTTTTTTACCTTCAACCGGCTCCTTCTTGGCGGCCTTGAAGATTTTTTCAGGCGTAGAAACATGCGCAGAGGACGGCCGTTTCAGCGGCGTGTAGATAGCGGGAGTGGGGCTGTTCTTCACAAAGGAATCGCTCTGGACCTCAGCAGCTCCCAAAGCTTTTGCAGGTTGTATAACAGGTGTGAAAACATTTTCAGATTCATACGACAGCGGAGTGAATGACGGAGTAGTGAGGACCAGTACATCTCTTGGCTCCTTCCCATCCGGCCAATCGAAACGCCTCGGTTTCGGCTCCTCTTCTTTGATACTGCAAAAACAATTTACCGAGCAATGAATTTCAGAACCTTTGATTGAGGATCAAGCACGCAATTTGGACCGGATCAATTGATCAGCAAAATAATAACTCACATTCGACGTTCTGGAGGTTTGAAGAAAGGGAAAGTCCGCTGTCTCCAAATAGGCAACCTGAAATCCCAAGAGTAAATTTTCAAATTCGTTTTGGCAAATCATTCTTTAATTAGTCAGCTAATCTGAGGAATAAGGACGAGCATTTGAATATGGGGATGTCGATTCGGTTGAGCTACCCTAACTGGCCTTTTGGCTAAATTCTTGAAGTTGAGAAGCCCGGCAAAACATGAAACTGAATTCAAAGAAGATGGTAGAGAAAAAAATTGAAAAAACCAGCTTACTTTTTGCCAGTGATGTAACTTTTCGAAGCGGAAGGTCCAATCCTAGTGGCCAAAAATGTCCTCTGCGGCGATTTCTTGTCTTCATTTTTCATTATTATACCCATCCCATTGTCATTTTTCTGTATGAGGATAGAAGAATTAGACATTAATTTCCAACATCACATTACGATGATACAAATCGAGACATTCCTCTGGGGACAAACTTCAATTATTGTTTCATACTTTCCATGAAAAAATTACCTGGGTAATCAACAACTTGGCCAGAATAGTTATGTCCAGGCTTTTCGCAATAGTCAGCAATTGGGCGTGCAACTCAGGCTTGAATTCCAATTTGCCCGAGTAGAGGAAACTGGAAAATCGAAAGAGTCAGTCGAATAGTCAAAAAATTGAGGGAATCAAATAATGTTAACGATTTATGGCTGTCTCTTACTTAATGATGGGCTGAACTGCTGTGTACGGTAGATCTTCCGGCATCACTACCGTATCGCCGTCTTTGGCCAAATTTTCAAAAAATGTTGTGCACGTGATGAGCACGAGTCTGTGGACCTGTAAAACGGTGAAATCAGTAATGCAATACTTACTTAACAGTTGAAACACACGGATTTTATTTATTTATTTTAAATTGATTCTAATGGTGAAGGATTTCTATAAAATGCTATGTTAGAATTTGTATGATTTGACGCCAAAAGATTACAATTGCATTTAGTAAAGAATTACATGCAAGAATTTTATTATTACGCCTTCGGTAACTTTCCATCTTCCAGAGGCAATTCAGAAACAGATAAATGAAAAATGATTCATATTAGTTTACCTTCAACTCTTGTCCTGTGTGGAAGTTCAACGTCAAATCGCACGCATCGCCTTTGGCGAACATCAGTTGGAGGCGTTGAAGAAAGAAGATCGCCCAGTTGTCGACTCGTAGGGTCTTGATGTTTTGTTTAGTGTCAGCAGCCATTTGGAGTTTTCTTTTGTCTAAAACTCTAAAAAAGTAAAATTCAAGTCTACTTCCTTTTTATCGGGCATTAGCCCCTTACAACATGAATTGAAGTTTGAAACTTGAAGAACTTTTTATGAGGCGCATGCGCAATGATTTGGAGGTGCTCATTATCTGGCTGGAGGGGGAGGGTACCGCGATATAACTTTTTCTCTATTCTTCGGTGTTGGAAGTTCGGGGAGAGTTTGAACAATTAAACGATCTCATATCATGTATCAACAAAAGAAAATGACTATGGGTGCCAAGAACAGGATTCCAGATCCTCGAACGCTGTCCGTTTTTGTGGTGAATAAATACATAAAAGCGCAAACCCAGATGATTCTGAGAAGCCTACCTAAATTTTTGCTTGGGTTATTCATCACTTATTTGTGACCGGTACCAAAAAAGTCTGCAACGAGGGATGCTGCTACTACGAGGCTACCCACGTCTGCGATTGCCAATTTGCTAGAACATCAACATAAGCCGCCTGGAAGCGAGCTTCATGTCGAAGACGACCCCTTATCGGGGGACGACAGCAGGCCACCTGCGGCACGCTCTATAATCGGAAGGCGGAACAACAAACAAATGTACAACAGGTTTGTAGGGACCTCCGATTCATTGGGTTTCGCAGGTGTCACCACAACTATTTACTTAGAAACTAGGTAAGCTAATTAAAGTATCTTTTGATAGCTATTTTAATGATTATTTTGACATTTTATTCTGTTACAAGAGGGTTCTCCCCCCTGAGACGTGAAACCGTACTCATCAAAAGCCACGGATATTAGAAAATTACGGGTTTCCATATTTATTTCAGCATGCCTAGAAACGCGCTAAAACAGTTCTTTAATCCTGGAACAAACCAACCTACGGGAACAGCTAATTTAGCTGTTGCTGCTACGAGGGAGGGAAACTTTCCCACGGACAACCCATGTCCCACTATACAAACTAAATTCTCCAACTACCGACCCAATGCAGTGCTTTACTATGCTCATCTGCCCCTCCCTTGCAGCAGTTCACAAACCTACCATTTCATAGCATTTAAGTGCAATCAAATCGAATAGAAAAATTGTACTTGGCGTGAATACGACGCAACTTCGTACACCACCAAGAAGGATACTGGGCATCGGGGTTAACCATGGGCAAGTTACCCGAGCACAACCAGCGAACAATCATTTGACTCAAGTATGTTCGTTATGTTTATACTGATTGTCTTACCTTGAATAATCCGCGGAAATTGATTAATTTGAGTTCTACGGTTCACTTGCACACCGAGTAAACAATTTCAATCGATGTAGCTCCATCTCTGTGTTACGAAAACCAAGTTTATTGAACAGGCAGTTGCCGAAATCGCTCGACAGATGGAGACACAGATTGGAGGCCATCTTGAAAATCGCAGAGCGTCCATCCGTGCGTTTGAAATGCGAAGGTTGACTCTTCTTGTAGTTCCAACTTGTCCACCAGGCCGCGCAACACTTCTCGTCAGCCAAGTACCAGCTCCTAAACTGTGCTTTGACTTAACACTATTTGAATAATGATGCGGGTGTCGAGTTTGAAGGTTCGATTCCCAGCCAGAGTGCGAACTGATTTCACACTGTTTTCTCTGCGTGCGATCCGTGCTGAAATCTGATTGGCTGTTCAGTGGCCGCCATTTTTACCCTACTTTAGGCGCGGGAATATAAAAAAATCATCGGCAGATTTTCCTGTTTTCTATCTTATTCACTGAGATCTCCTACCCGCCTCTCCAAAGTTAACTTCCTTGTCTAACAGTCCTCACTTTAATTTTTGTTTTGTTTTTGGAAAACTGCGTTTTACAGTGAAACTATCCATTGAAAATAATCAGCGTATTTCAGAAATGGCAAATCTAAACAAGGCAGTTTGGGGTCACAATAAATTCGCTTGGTTCACTTGACAGGATTTTACGGCTGAATGTTTTTTCGGAAGTGTTCGTGAGTTTTCGGATCGGCTAGCACCGCGCTGCCGCCAGACGCAGACGCTAGGGATGGGATATCGGAAGAATAATATCGATATCGGTATCAAATGATATATCAAATAAAAATATCGATATCCGATATATATCGGAAGAAAAATATCGATATCCGATATTATCGGCCAAAAATATCGGAACATTATAATATAATTATAATGTTCTTATTCTTAATATTATTCAGTTTTGATCACCTAACTATTCAGGTTACCTCTTTCACGTTAAATGGCAGAATAATCTTCAATACTTTTATGTGGGGCTGCTATGATCAGATTAATTATCAACTGTGAATCTATAATAATAAAAGCAAGTGTTTGTTTGTTAGTTGTCTCCAGCCAAATCTATCGCACGCAGGGACCTGGAATTTTTTACACGGAAGCACAAAGAGGCTGGCAACAAGACTTCGAAGCCCAATTTTCAATTTTTGAAAAAAAAATTTTTTTTAATTTTAAAAAAGTGAAAAAAGTAAGTTTTAAACGTGAAAAAAAGTGAATTAAGTGAAAAAAGTGACAACACGGGCACACGGGGACACGGGCGGGTACAGCTATGGGGGGGAGAGAGAGAGAGAGAGATTCCTGCGCTATTCACTTATCTGCATTTCCTTATTTTTTTGCACGGGCAACGCCGGGCGGGTACAGCTAGTACCTATAGTATAAACTAAATGAACCTATAAAGTTTATAGGGTCTAAAAGTGTGAACAAGTTGCTTGCTGGTCAAAGAAGAAGAAGTACAGACAGAAATCAGAATCTGATACAACTAGCCCTCTCTACCTACATCACAACCTTTGACACATATATACGAATACTGATACGATATTCACGTACGGATTTATGATTACCTGTTTTCATGAATAAAATCTGCAAAATCAAGCACGAATTCATTGATTTTTTTGCTCAACTGTTCATAATTTAATACTTGCGCTAGCTACCCATTTCTCAGTTGAGTTTTTAAAAACCGATAATATCGCAAGGAAAATATCGATATTCCGATATTATCGGAATCAAAATATCGATAATGAAATATCGGATATCGCAAGGAAAATATCGATATTCCGATATTATCGATATCGATATCCCATCCCTAGCAGACGCTCCTAGAGACAGCCCACACGACACTCGTGGATCTTGCTCTTGATCGGTCTTGTTGTTTCTCAGCTTACCGTTTCCGATTTCTGTGTTGTTCAATTTCAATCAACAGTATCGACTGTTTGTATTTTTCGTTGTATTTCTGAATAGACGCTTCATGAAGTTTGATTATTCTCAAAACTCGTGGCTCTTCGCGTATCGTCAAAATGACGATTCGCGTTTGGAAATCCTCCAGTTCTAGCCCACTTGGCTTGATCCCTCGTTCGTTGCAAAGCAACTTTTGGCCCACTTGTTGTGTGCATTTCGCAGTTCATGGTCAATAAATTTTGTCTTAAGCCCTGCTTTGGACGGTCACCAATCTGCTGATTTTTGTCATACCGCACAAGGACCGTAGGTAATGCTCTTTTAAAGTTTGGGTAAAAATAGCTTAGTCGGTATTATGGCCAGAAATGGATTATGCGCACGATACTGGAGAGATCGGTTTACCGTTGCCTCGATAACGATGTAATAAGTGCGCCAAATTACGACCTGGACCAGCCTTCTGCCCGATTTTGAAAATGTTTGTCTCTATCAAATCCTCTATATTACTATGCCCCTGGTTTGTGATTCTGTTATTCTGCGCGTCAAAATCCTTGGAAGTATACGCTAGGCTAGAACTGCCTAAAGCCTGTGAAAACTGTGATTCTGAACACTACTTGCACGATCTTGAGACGGTAAGGATTTAAGTTTACCTATTATTCGTATCTTTAAGAAAAAACACTATCAGGCGAATGAGTTCAAACTGGAAAACATTTCGCTCTCCGGCAGAAGTCGGACCTGGCACCTTTTGCACTCCAGACGCCCTAACCCCACGGCAACAGGTAGCCTGTTTCCTATCTTTTCTAATGATTTGATAGTACCTAGTCTCTCTGCTGCCAAAGGGTCGAGGCATCGTGAGCAGAAGGTGTCTGGTTCGAGTCCTGCCGGAGTGGAGTATTAATCATTTCCATTTCCCACTGTAACAGCCTTGTGGCTGCACTTAACAACTATGACATAGTTATGAATTCAAATAATCTGTGTTATTAGTACATTGTACTAATAACACAGATTATTTGAATTCATAATGCATAATTGTTATCAAAAATTGATTGAATAACGCAAACGTAACACTACTTATTAATGAATTCGGCATGTAAAAACTGTGTAATGTGCAAAACTTGAAATCGACTATTTATTCTATTTGTCAGATGTACGTGAGTCGCTGCGTGGACGCAATCCCTACCAAAGGTGAGTTTTTTATCCCTGTTTTTGGAGGATTATTAGTCTAAGCAGCGAAGCTGTGCTTTCAGTTGAGCTTAATTACACAGATGATGAGGGTGGTACAATTGTTCAGAGGATGCGCAATGTAGCGAGATTATACCTCTATTGCTTGCATTTTTCCTGATATCAATGGAATTATCTTTTTTTCTGGTACTTACGTTCAAATGTTGGCGTTGCAATATTAGTTTCTGAGGTATTACGGGATTTATTCGAATTCTGAAAGTTTTTGAGGGTTCCCGGGCACTTGAATCGTGAGATGGAGAATGTACTGGCCCGAGTGATTAGCTTAAAAAAAATCTTGATTTTTGCATGTATCCAAGAACGAAATTGGTTGGGTTTCGGTATCTCTTGAAGCAACACTCATTGCTAATAATTATGATGCGAATATGCTCGCTTAGTAACGGAATATTCTATATTTTACAGCCTTATCTAACGAGTCTGAATACAACTTGTGTTCAACCCAGCTGAAACATCAGGTCGTCGATCCTCGATCGGGCCTTGTCGCCTTTTGCATTCTTTTACCGCACGACACGGAAAACAGTAAAATTCTTCTCAGGTCTCTGAAACCTGGAGATGAGAAATCCGAGGTTCAAGGTTGTACACCTCGTGCGGCCAGCGTTCATTCTAGTTTTAAAATGAGACCGGATTCCAAGTATGATCCGACCTGCCGTCCAGATCAGTACAAAGTGAGTAAATCAGTTCAAATCATGTAAAAAAAGTACCTACCTAGAGCAAGGTTAGCTAAATATCGATTGTAGTTTTATCTAGAATTGTCAAGAGAAGTGCTAAGTCTAAAAATCCTATGGAATGAGTCTAATACTAATTATAACTAGTATTGATTTCACCCGTTGCAATATTCTGACGATGCATCCGTCAAGTTGCCTGCCACTGAAGACCTCCTTCTTCAATCCCTTGTTGTAATTTTATTGAAAATAATTTTTCTCAATTTTCTCTTGTTTCCAGGAAATCAAGTGGAAGTTCAACTATCTATTCACTGGCTGGTACGTCGTAGAAATTGAGTTGAAATTCAACTGCTCTAGCACGCCATTCTATGTGGAGAGCAATTTCATAAAAGAACCCCTCTCCGGTCAAAATCTTTCGATGGCAACCAAATTTATCGGGTGAGATGCAAATTCCAGATCAACTTATTTTCCTCGAGCTTAGGGTTACCTACTTGAAATATTTATACTTATGGTTCGTGAGTGAGTTGGTACTTTCAACTTTTAAATCTGCTGAGATTTTTACCATATTTAATCATTATGTATTTTCAATTTTGTCATTATTTCCCAAAAAATATGGATTGTTTGTTGATGATTTGTTGAATTGTTTAGCGATTCAATTTCCAATTTTCTCTGGACGTCTTAGCGATCATGCATGGGTTTGTTGTTTGGCTTAGTTTGAGTAGTGAACATGATCAGTTCGTTTTTAAACTATGGTCGCTGATGACGGGACCTTATGGCACACAGATGCATGTAGGTAAGTCTTACGATGGCCCTTTCTCACGTTTTATGGGTGAAGAATTCACTTGAATTTGCGTGTGGCACTTGAGGAAATGAGGATTTTGTGCTCGGTTGAATAATTGATTTTAGCGGTTTGATGTCAAATTTATGGATGCATGTTCCCCCTCTCCATTTCACACGAAAAACTGCGCTGCATGGCAATCACGACCGTCCGAACGGCGATTGCTGATTGTACAGTTTTTCAAGTTTTCAAAATCCATAAATCAAGGTAGCGCCATGCATGAGGAGGCCGTGGATATCCGGAAAAAACTCGGAAAAATCTTTAAAAAAGTACGGACAAGAATAATCGAGTGGGAATTTCCAAAAATGTCACTCTCCGGCAGGGCTAGAACCTGGCATGTCTTACTCCCTTGGCGGGGGCCGAAAACCTTTGGCAACTCGGCCAATCCCAAATTTCCCAACTACCCACGGTTCGTTATCAACATCTCGTTATCCTGCAAATTGATTCGAAAATCTTTCGGTTTTGAATACCTTTGAACCAATTATCGTATCGCCGTTGAACAGTGTTAGCTGACTTGCCACTGCACTGTTGGTCATGTGGTACTGTTCAAGGCAAAGCGTTAGTAGATTTTGATCTCCGAGTATGATTATGTTCTCGCGTGATTTACGTAGTAAATTTTAAGTAGTACATTTACGTAGTACATTGCAGATGATAGAATGTTTTAGTAGGCTATGTTGAGTTCATAGAACCGTTAACGGCTGACGTTCATATCTTGTGCATAATGTAAATATAAATTTTGTAAATATCCTGGGGGGACAAATGGGGGTGTAAACAAGTACCTAGTCGTATTCCAAAAGATCGATGAAAATTCAAGTTGAAATTCAGAAGCAAACCATCACTCCCCCTCATTGATCGCATGTAAATATCAACGTTGCTTCATATCACTGAGGGCCACTTTCACCAAACATTTACCGACTCGTTAGTTACTGTTGGCACCATCGACAAAGCCTAGAGACTAGACCATTTCCATGAGTTTGTTCGTAGATCAGGTTGTCAGCCAGTGTCCATGGAAATTCCTTTGAACCTGACCTCAATTTAAAGAACGGCATGATTGTTTCTTTGAAATTGACCAATAAAATGTGCAAGTGCTTTCGGCCATCCTCAGGAATCATTTCTGACGTTCAAATGAAATCCCCCTTGGAAATCCAGGACTGGCCTGTCCGAACAAACCTGATGTGACATCGTGAGGTTATGTGAGGTTATTGCGCTTAATGGTTCACGCTTATCAGCACAATCATGGCTGGCCAAAATTTTACCATCACCTGAGTTCAAGGAAAGCCAATTTCCTCAATGACTGCCGCGAATTAAGTTACTGAATTAGTAATTCGAGATCATAATGTAGGCCCACCCCTATTTCCCAAGTTAACCTAACCAAGCTTTTGTTTCAAGTTATTTACTAAGTAAAAATCCTTAAAAAAATGATAACAGAAAAATCCTTTGATTCTTTATAACTGATTCTTTTCTATTTAAGGCTATACTTCAGCAAAAAAATTTGATTTTGGTTCTACCCCTGAAAAACTATTATTAAATAAAACGAAAAGAAAATTATCTTTTGATATGGCTCCGGTTCTTGGGTTAAAGTTTCGATGAAATTTCTGCAGGTGTCGTAGGCTCTTTTTCTCATAGTTGGATTCCTTTCAGCCAAGACTTGCGCATTTCATTAAAGGGTAATCAATTGAAAAACGATTGCGACAATAATCTGGGTTCAACCTCTTGTATTGAGATCGGCCTTTTCCGTGAAACCTGCAGTTACGTCAATTCTTCTCAATTACGTCGATTCAGGGTGTTTTCCGACCGTACCCTGGTTTCTGACGACGTAAGCCGTTCAATTTTTTACTGTTTGCGCCAATTCATTGCAATGTGGCTGCTCTATGTTTGTCCGTCCTCAGTGTCTAGTTTTACGACGTAAATGACAGCATTTCCGTTAAAAAATACTCGATTAATGTTTGTTTCATAAGATATAATTGAGCTTCATCTATTTTCAAAACGTTTCGTCTAGTTTTGATTCCTAGCTAACGAGTGACGGTTAACTGAACCAGTCGTTGATTCTCTTCAAAAGTTATAATTAATGTTTAGCGTATCAAAAAACGGAGAACTAGCTGAGCGCGAAATTCACGTCTTGACTGGCCTAATAATGCATGAGCATACGAATGAAAACAACAAAATTTGTTGTTTCTTTTAATGAAACATAGCTGTTATGGCATATTCAATTTTGGGATCTGAGCAAAAACTAATGGCCACTTCACGAATTCATCTGCCTGTATGTCATTTATTTGTTTACACTTACATGAATGTTTTCACGATAATCATAATTATGAGTCGATTATAAGTAGTTGTGTTTAAATTGGAAGGGACATTTGCACGAGTTGAGAGTTCGCCGGCCATGCGAGTTCGTAAGAAAAGGTAAGTAAATTATTGTGGGTACGGAAGTCAGTCACACGTTTGTAGTATGCGGTTGAAGAATTAACGTTGCGGGGGAAATCGTAAATGAGTTTGCTCTTTGACGTCTCACGATTTGGTAAAATTGTGTCTTTTGAGCATGTTTTTGTTCGTGTACGTAATTTTGTCCGAGTGTTTTGTGATAACCTGTGTCACTGCCCCTCATTGGACCTAGATTCTAATCTGAATTCTTTTCAGCATGTACTTCAGGGCATAATCATCCATAGGGTTAGTTATACAGTGAAGATATTAGCCTTGCAAAGGGTTTTACTTGTTTTTAAACTTATTTCGCTTATGTACATGGGGTGCCATTCTTTCAGATTTCTGCAGATGCGGTAGATTCTGTAGATGCGCCGAGAAAATAGTTTTTAATTTGTCTTGCTTGGAGGGGGTTTTAGCAAGAATTTATGCGCTTGCTGGAGAAATGACTCGGCATTTATGTGGTGAGCCTTTCGTAATTTGAGTTCCGGCGGGGCCAGGGAGCTGGAGCCTCCTCATGCTGGATGGGCTGCTTGACAAGGCTCCAACTTCCTGGTCCCATCGCATCTGCGAGGGTTCGTTAGCTTCAGTCCTAAAAAAAATGCTGAATCTGTGGCCAGTTGAGCAGATTCTTCACTTCGAGTAATACGAACAATTGGGGGAAACCAAAAGAAAATTTTTTCAAAAAAGCCGTTTTATCTCCATACATTTTTTTGATTCGATTTTAAAGTCTCAACTACAGCCCAAATTATCATGATCCTTCAATTGCTCTTATTGGTGATAGCCTCCAACTCAATTTTATCATGTGCCTGGAACATTGGGTGTTCGCATCGGTTCCCGTCTTGTTCGTGTCGGTAATGTTTAACGATTCTCCCCTAGAAGTCTAATACCGCGGGCCATTTTCAAGAACTTTCCTAGGGACTTTGCTGAATGCTTCACAGAACAATCTTTTCTTCCTCTGGAAGGATTTCCCTGTGGAAAGTTCCCGGCTCCTAGTTGCTTATATGTGTTGTACCTATCTAGAACGCTGAATTCTCCGTCAGTCCAACCCTCGGGCGATCTTTCGCTCTCTAATTCTCCCCGAACTGCTTGCCCTTCTATGAAATGTGATCTTTTCAACGATTAATTTTCGTTTTCAGCCAGCATTTGTACGCTAACTTTTATTTCGGCATTCAGTTCCATCATAATTACCCGAATACCGCAATTGTGAAGCTACGCTCGAATAACAGCTATCTCGATAAGCGCCTTGCATGCTGTATAACGGTAAGGCCGATTCTCTCTTGGTCTTGTTCCTTCTCGTCAAATAGCTTCTTGTGGTGGTGTCAAACTCTTGAAACTTTTGAGCTGGTTTCCCCGAGTCCAGTCGGCTGCCTGGAGCCAATGAGCCGATCAAGCTGTCAATCGGACGCTTGCAGATTCTGCAATCTGCACTGGGCTGACGTTTTTCTGCACTCTGGAACATCAAGAGTCGCCAATGCAGTTTGCTGGCGTCCAATTGACCGGTGACAGCTCACAGGCTCAAGGCGACTGGAGTCCTGTTAATTCTGCATCAACAAAAAGCGCCACCAATGCAGAACAGCTGTTAACCTCACTCTCTCCGCTCGTTCCTAAGCCTAGGTCCTTCAATAACCAAAAAATCTAGAAAATGAAATTTCCGTTGATTTTCTCCACCAAGGCCAGGTTTATTGAGGAAATGTATCCATCCGAAATCCAAGGAAGCTCCCGAGACACATTACCAATGAGATTTTCACCTTGAAATTTGATATAATGGTGAAATTTGTCTAAAGTTTTGTGGGATATTGGCTTGATACATTTTCTCAAAAAACCGGCCCCAAGGCTTCATCCGTTCATCAATTCAGTTCATTCATCGAATAAACATTATTCAAAGCATAAGTAGTTTCTGGGAAATGTCGACTATGAATTTCCTTGTCAGCGTATCCATGGAAAATTTTATTGGGTAAATAATGGGTATTCAATGATTAAACTGAATTGATGAACTCGCACTAACTCACATTCACTTCTCTTGTTCCGAGATTGATACCACCACAACACTGCAGACCAAAAACGTTATACCAGCATGCTACCGTCGCTTGTGTCATGTTGTTGTCTCAATGTTTCTAATTTTCTTTAATCCTATGAGTACGGCCCTAAGCCTTAAGAACTACCAGCAGTTTCTCTAGTTGTTAGTGGTGCAAGTGATTTTGACCCGATTTCATCCAATTGGCTGCTGCAACAGCAAATCGTGGCGAAAAAAATTGATACGCAAAGAAACTGCTGAGATGTTATTTCATTTTTATCTTCTGTCTCACCAACTTCTTATGCCTAAATATCATCTACTATAACGTTGTTAGACTTTTCTCATCCCAATCAAATCGAAATGTTTCAAATTCGATCAAATTTAGTTTCGGAATTCAATTGAAATCTCTATTAGATAGAAATTAGGTATCATGAAATAAAATAGCATCCATCTCATCTACAATTTCGAAATTTCAGGGTTTCCTCACTAGACATTGTTATTGGTTCAAGGAAGATTCTGTGTTGGTGAGTGGTGCTTCATCTGACTGTCTGTATTCGGTATTATTCATCATTCATGGTCTCATTTATCATTAATTCTCTGCCTAGTCGTTACAATGCTCCTGCCAGTGGAACGATGATTATCTGGAGTGCGTTTTTGCGGAAATTCCCCCTGGAATTTACTGCGTGGAACTTGAAGTCTACGACTCCAGGTGCAAAAGGGATACGTTGTGGACGGAAAATAGTTCCAACCCAGCGGATCCGTGTCTTTGGAAGTTTGAAAATCGTAAGTTGTTTTTGGCGATTGGCTCGTCGAGTCAGTTTTCTTATTGTAATTTTTATGTGCGTCAAAAATGTACAAGTTGCGTTCCTTTGATGGATTCCTTATTGGCGCGGGCGCTTTCAGCGCAAAGGTTTCAAGAGAAGGGATGAGGCGCCAAGGCCGACTAGATCATTCTTCAGCCGAGTCGGATTCTTGTGGATTGTAAATTCCGAGCTGTCAGCTGTGAAGTTATAAAATCAAGTCGATTCGCTGGATTCAGCTGCAAATTCTTCACTTGATGCATAAAGGTCGAAAGCGCTTGAGACTTGAACAATCCATGGGAAGAGCAAAAATGTAAATTTTACTCAACTGAAGATAAGATTATCAAATTATTCACGTACGACTGGTTCGGCTGTTCAGTTTCAGTGAAAAACAACTCAGCGAGTTTAGACCCGTACCAGAAAATAACGACGACTTCTCACGTCTCCTGGATAGTTTTGCTGTTCATCGCCGCATCGGTCTTAGGCATCACTGTATCCCTGTACTTGCGGCTGAGGAATGTCGGGAAGAAAAATCAATTCCTGCCCGTCGCTTCCCAGCCAGCCGACAATGTCGTGTCGATTTCGTTGAATTCGTCTGAAAAAACGGCCGCGAATCGTAAAGTGTTCTTGCTGTACGCGAGAGACAGCCAACCTTTCATGAAGGCCATGACAGAATTGAGAAATCTCCTCAGCCGCTCGACTGGTGCTCAGGTAAAGTTGCTTTGTTGGTTAAAATGCTCTAAGCTCTCAAATATGGTATGGAAATAATCATTTGTGAAAATAACTGTCAAAAACACTGCCGCAGCAGGTAAAGGAAAAAAAGCGTGATTTTAACCAAGCAAGCATAACAAAATGTAGAAAAAATTACTGGCTATAAAATTAATTTGTCAAGTCGCATGCATCTTACACATCGGACATTCTAATTGGCCCTTCAGTTGCTCCCGCCTCAAAACAAACCTTCTATCCTTCTAACCTCATTCCGGTGCATCTCATGAAAGTGCACCATTTGTTACCTCCCTTGTTTCCCACCCCACTCTGCCCTCTCCCACAGTGTTGCCAAGGTGGGGATGTCAAAACCCCCGGGGCAACCTCAAAAAACCATAATATTACCTAATTTTCAAGTCGGCTGGTGGAGGGGGTAGGAAAATGCATTGCTGTGATTGGTCAAGGTGGCGTCGGCGTTGATCTCAACAAATTTTACTTGCGTTTCCAACCCACGGTCCTATGTTCATCCCCCAGCCAGCAATTGGATAGTGCATTGCCGACTCAAGTGTGAAAATCAATTGTTGATTCCTCCCCCCACTCTGCACCTTGGCCATCGATTGTCAACAGGTTTTGGACCTGTGGGATCGCGGGATGAAGGACAAGATCGACACAACTGGCGATACGTGGGCGTTGCGCTATCTGTTGGACGAAGACGTTCAAGCGGTCGTCGTCGCCTCTCCCGGTTCCGTCCGCGTCGAACAGGCGATACTGAATGATGAAAACGTCACGTACGACGTGCCCGATTCTCGCGATGAGACGTTCACATCTGCTTTCAAGACTGTCATTCGAATGACTCATACCCAAAAAGACAGATGCTGGAAGATCATCGTTGTAAGGTCAGTGACGTTCGATTTCTAAATCGCAACAATACCTTTTTTTCTCAAATTCTGTCGTAAAGTGCACCCCAACGTTTTCATCACCATTATTATTATTATTATTTTTTTTTTTTGGCTAATTGGACGGATTCCCCTGGAATCTGCACAGTTGTTGTGCCAACAAAAAATTTGAACTCTAGTTGTTTCGTTCTTACAGGATCGATTCCAAAGGGTGCAGCAACGTTGTTCTGAAGACCTTTGAAGAAACTTTGGCAACGGTATACACGTTGCCTCAACATATCGACAACTTACTGTCCCATATTCGTCAGTAAGTATATTTTTTAAACAAGTTGCAGTATGTTTTTTATTTCATCACGCTAATGGCCAGACAGGGAAATGTTTTTCCCAATTTTCCAGGGCAAAAAATTGATTATTGTAAAAATCATGGGTGACATTTCATCTTGCTACTTGATAGAGTTCTACAAGAACATTTATGGTTAAAATTGGACCATTGGATGTTATCACTCCGCTGTCATGAACACAATCGAATTTTCCAGAGATCCGAATTCAGAGTCTGCTGCCAGCTTGCAGAGCAGAGTTGCTTTCCAAAAGACGGTTGAGGACTTCCAGGATTCCTTGGCATCAAGCAAAGACTTTTCCAGTGATTGAGAGATCTGTTGATTGAATTTTAACGTGGAATAGTACAATCGCTATGCGACGAGTGCAGGGACGGTCGACAACTGTTCTAATCACTTTGTACTTTCGTCTATACGCTTATCATCGTGTTATCACATGAAACCGAAGTTGACTATCTTGGACTATGGTGGAAGACGAGAGCTGCCGCTGCTCCTTCCAAACTGGCGCTATTGAAGTACAAGTGCAAGTACTGTTTCTTCTTCTTGCGCTACTTCATCTTGCGCTACTTCATCCTACCTTGGAGGAGAGATCGCCGGAGCGTATGCACTGTTGATTTTTTGGGAGGAAAGAGACGGCGGGTCGCGTATTCCATGTACAAAGTTGCTCACGCCAAGGAGGAAAAGAAGTCAACGCTGACATTCTCCATTATTATCAGTAATCCTGCGTCCTCAATTCGGTACCGCCTAGTTAACAAAGTTGACCGTGGTTCGGCGGATTGTAACGTGGTCAAACCTCGTACGATAACAATAGTTATTGTAACCAGTCACTCAGGATTTTATGTATACCGGTATAAACGGGTCTGAAAATTCATACACAATGGACGCTTTCTTTGAAAAATTTATTGGAAATTTTTTTTGAAAAAATTATTTGTGTTTTATTAGTCCATCGACTGAAGCAGGGGGGACCTCAAAAACGGGTTTTGGGTATCATCATGAAGAATCTTATGGTGCCTTCCGATCAATCTCTAAGCGCCTCATGGCATATCTTGAAGCTTTTTTGCGATGAATCGTCGGCCGTGGAATATTCTTCTTTTCCACCAAAGGGACCACTAATGACAAATTCCAATGTGCTGGAGTGCCTAATTGATTTTTATTATTGTCTGAAGATGGGAGCAGTTGGCTCCCGAAACGTAACTTAATAAATGGACTGAGGAGTGGAAGAGAAATTCAATTGGCCGAATCCCGACTATTTTCAAAAGAAGTATCTTGAAGCTCCTCACGGGAAGCCCCTCTCAATGTGTCCTAGAGCTCCTCACAAAAAACTGAAAGCTCTTCGCGACACGTTTTGAAGCGATCTCCTTACACACTGTCTTGAAGCTCCTCACAACATGATCCCCACACCATCTTGAAGCCCCTCACGACCTACCTTGAAGCTCCTTAAAATGTAACTTGAACCTCCTCGCGGCCTATCTCGAAGCTCCTCACACCCTGGCTTGAAGCTCCTAATACACAATTTTGAAGCTCCTCGCAACCTATCTTTAAGCTCCTCACGGCCTCTCTCGAAGCTCCTTCCACACCGGCTTGGAGCTCCTCACGACCTATCCAGAAAGCTTTTCACGGCCGATCTAGATACTATGGTCTTTATGGCAGCAAGAGAGGACCTTCTAGACTGACGTTTTGGGGATCGTACTGAAAATTGTCAAAGCCTTTGCGGAAAAAATGATTTTTCTTGATGTTCATTTAAGTGACGCTCAATTTAATCATCAGAAACCAACCTCTTTTTTCCCCTAACTATTGGAATTTGGATAAGTGTAAAACATCGATTTTGCATCGACAGGAACATTTTATTTATCAACTTCGATTCTTCCTAATTCTTATTTAATTACGTATAACTTTTTTCCTGTACCTGATTATAATATAATAATGAAAATATTATTTTCATGTATTAGGTGGCTCTGTTGATTTTTGTTTACATTAAATGTAAAATTTTTATGATGTGAGATTGGTTAAGTTTAGATGTCGTAGTGTGGCTTTTTAGTAAAATCTCAACAGGTAGGTAGATCTTAGTTTAAGAAAGTAATTTCTCTGACCAGGTCGGTAATTGCACGCACAAAATGTAACACAACCAAAATTATATAGTAGTGACTGGCTCAATTTTGAAAATTGGGATAGCCAAAAAACAAATTATGATGATCTCGTCCGTCCAACTTTTCCGAATTGTTTTCACCTTCTTTAAGGCGGTGCAAGAGAGAAAAATGTGATATCTTTTGAAAAAATTCTCAAAAAATCCCATATGAATGATTAAAGTCTGGTTTTTATGAAGGACCACCAGTTCTCCGTTTTGCATGATTAACTATCGAAATACTGAACCAATTTCGATCATCCGAGGCTCATCCTCTTGGGATTTTTTACCAATGTAGCTCCCAAATTAGTCAATTTGCTTAGGTTCAAAAATTTACGTATCAAAATATGGAAGTATTGTATGTTATCTATGCACCACTGGGTCTAGGTTACGCTGAACGCTCCTGCGCCGCCTTGACCAAATGCTGTTTTTTGGTACAACAAATTGTTTGATATCTCATCCAAATCCTGCGGTCCTATGAATGGGATCGTGACTCAGGACCCGGAGTTTTGGCCTAATTAAATTTTGTAATTCAATCTAGCAGGAAAAGGGTATTTATTAGCAATTATTTCAAAAGTTACCGCGGTCGGATGTCTACGTTGGTACCTGCTCTACTTGCCGCTATCGAAGGCCTTATACATAACATTATATACATTTGTGTGCCTTCAAAATTCATAAATAGACTCAAACTCTCTTTATATATTCAATAGAATATTTTGCTATCGGTCAGGCCTCAATAAAATTGCGGTCTTATATATTGCATTTTTCAGATGACTACCTACCTCTAAATTGTGACTCTGATCATCAAAAATATTATAAACTTTTTATTGTTCCATGTTGTGAACTTTCATTTTACTGAACTTTTTCCTGGCACCTCTCCGTTCACGACTCCATTTCTAGCAATAAGTAGCTATAATAGCCTCCAAATCAATAAAAATAGTCAATTTGGTTTAAAATCATCCGTAGAATAAATAATATTGAAGTATGGAGTGTAATCTGAAGTATGGAGATAGTTCGGGGATATAAAAAAATTCGACGCTGAGCCGCGGATTATTTTTTCGACGCTGTGCTACACACCCAGGGGTTTTCAGGATTTTTTCAGTCAGCAGCCTCAACTTCAGTCACAAGATGATCCGCATCAACAACAAGGCACAAGTGATAAGAGCTGTGTGATTCGAGTGATAAGAGCACCTTATCAACTGACGTTTGAAGTTTGCTGAGTTGTGTACAGTAGGTATGCGAATTTTCTAGTGAAATACAATCGTACAGATGGTTCAGCGGGTAATAAAGACTTTCAAATCAATTCGTAATGTGAAAGAGATACTCTACTCTCAGAGGTGCTTCTTCTCCAGGAAAAGTGGATTTAACGAAAATGGTAACTACAAAATCGTGAACAGAGGTCCGCAACGTAAAGGTGACGCAATTTTTTTCTGTTCCCATCATAGTACCCATGTTATAGGCATTTTTGATACCTAATTTTTAGCATCGATCATATACGGCATTTTTGAGTCCTTCCAATTTATTTCGAAGCCTCCACTACTGTATGGGCCTGAATATATACTTATGGTTTGATCGGGGTCAAATATCTTTGCTCACCTCCAGCCTTGAAGGGGTCGTTGGAGGAAACAAAAAGTGCAAGTGGCTATTAACGAGCCAAAGTTAATCAAACTGCAGCTCCTTTTCACCTAAAACCAAAATTCCCCAATTGCTCAAAATAGAACTCAAACGTAAGCTCTAAGAAAAATGGAACAAACCCAAACTCGACCTCAAACTGAAACACTCAAGCGAAGACTCAAACTCACGCTTATACTCGAAGTGGAGCTCGAACTCAAACTGAAACTCGAAAACTCAAAAGTATACTTACTCAAATTTAAACTCACACTGTAAACTCAAACCTAAGCGGAAACTTAAACTCAACCCGAAACACTCAAACTCATAGTTATACTCAAATTTGAACTTAAACTAGAACTCAACCGTAGACTCAAACTCCTCACACTAATACTCAAAGTGGAACTCGAACTCAAATGGAAACTCTACCTAGGTCAACTAAACTCAACTAAAACTGAAACTTTACCCGAAACCATCGATCTCACACTTATACTCAACTTCAAACTTAAACTGGAACTGAAACTCAGCCAGGAAATTAAATCCAAACTTGAACTCAAACTCACACTTATAGGTACTCAAACTGAAACTAGAAATCAAACTTATGCTTACTAAAATTTTAAACTCAAACCAAAACTGAAACCGAAACACTCTAACTCCAATTTTAACTCAAACTAGAACAAGAATCAACCGTGAAATCAAACCCAAACTTGAACTCAAACTGAAACACTCAAGCGTGGACTCAAACTCACACTCAAACTGAAACTCTAGGTCGAACTTGAACTTAAACTGAAAATCTCAAACTCAAACTTGAGTTCCGATTCGAGCTTAAGTTTGAGCTTGTGTTCAAGTTTGATTTTCATTTCCAGCTTCAGTCTACTCCTCGTTTCCAGTTCCAGTTTGAGTTTGAATTCTATTCCTAGTTCAAGTTTCAGTTTCAATTTGTGTTTCCGTTTGAATATCAGTTCGAGTCTGCGTTTCAATAACATATTTTAGTTTGTTTAGTTTGACTTTACCTTTGACTTTCAGTTTAACTTCAAGTTTGAGTTCCAGTTTTGGTTTCGGTTTGAGTTTGTGTTCAAGTTAGAGTTTAAGTTCTAGTTTCCGTTTGAGTTCAAGTTCTACGGTTGAGTTATAGTTTCAGTTCCTGTTCCGGTTTGAGTTAGTATTCGAGCTTGACTCTTCTTTTGAGTTTCAGTTTTAATTTGTGTTTACGTTTGAATATCAGTTCAAGTGTGAGTTTCACATTCATTTGTCAGTTTTTTGTTTAGTTTGACTTTACATTTGACTTTTAGTTTAACTTCAAGTTTGCGTTCCAGTTCCAGTTTTCTCCCTTGAGTTTGAGAGTTTCGGTACAAGTTTGTGTTTCGATTCGAGTTTGAACGATTCGTTTCAGATTCATTTCTCAGTTTTTTGTTCAGTTTGACTTAACATTTGAGTTTCAGTTTGACTCCAAGTTTGAGATCCAGTTCCAGTTTTCCACCTCGAATTTGAGTTTGAGAGTTTCAGTTTAGTTCAAGTTTGAGTTTCAATTCTACTTTGAGTTCGAGTTTGACTTTTCATTTGAGTTCCAGCTTGAGTTTGAGTTTGGGTTTGAGTTTCAATTTGAATTTGCGCTTGAATCCAGGTTGAGTTTCAATTCCATTTTGAGAATACAGTTTAAGTTCACGTTGGAGTTACATTTCGGTTTTGGGTTTCAATTCCAGTTTTAGTATGAGTTTAGTTTTAGATTATGAGTTTCAGTACTTCTAAGTTTTGAGTAGGTACTATCAATCTGCCACGATTTTCCTCGTGTATAGGTCTTTTATTTTTTCCATCTGTAGATATGTCTTTCATTCAAGAAAATTTATTTGCAACTATGAAGATGATTTCTGTGCCCGTGCTCGCTATTCTGTAGACCACTAAAACCTAAAAACCAAGCGAAAAAGTCCAAAATTCTTTGATTTTAGGGAATTTTCTTGGCCATGAATCATTTTGAAATTGACCTCGGAAGTTGTGGTTGCGATTGACAGTCCCTGGGTTGCTGGGATCGTCTCCATAACTGGCGAGTTTTTTGTTGAACGCGACGTTTGTTTTTTTCGACCAATAAAATGGGCCAAATCTATTTGCCGGATCGGACGGCTCCGCTAAGGAGCTTTTCTGAATACGGCCCACGATTTGTTTAATTTCGATCGATTTTTCTTGTAAAATCGATTTTTAGATTATTATGGAAAACAAGATTTCGATTTTTCGCTGCACTAGCTTTTGGTACCTGAATATTGACAATAGGGTTCGTCTCCACAGGTGGAAATAATCACCAATTATCCAACCACACCAACTGGGAGCTATTGGCTCCTCAGGGATTCAGGTTCTACCTTCCAGGCCGTATTGGGCCGGCTTGGCACGATGAAATTTCCGTTTCGTTCATCCCGACCACTGTAAGTTTACTTATCTAAATAAACTCTTGAGTTTTGGTCAATAGTTTACTTCTCGGCATCAGAGAGTTTTTGGTAAGTTCTACTGAACCGATTTTGAATTTTTTGAGCGTGTTGAATTTCTTGAAGGTACTGTACAGTAATGATGAGCAGTTTCGCGGTTATGGCGTGGTGCCGACGATATGTTCTGAAATCCTGAAAAATTTTCCCTTCAGATATCCGGATTCGACGGCACTGAACTCGAATGCAGCATACAAGATTGTCCAGTCGTCCTACGACATGGTATTTACGGTTTAACATTTCAAAGCGTAAAACACGTACTTGACAATTTTACGAATTATCTACCCATTGTAAATCATTTGCGACTTTGAGCTGCACCCCCTCGTTATGGATATCCTTTCCTCGTTTAAATAGTAACCTTCCGATTTTAGGACTCAACGAATTATTTCCCGGATGCGATTCGAACGGACAGCAGCTGACCGTTGTCTCCATCACCCAGCAGAAGGATAAAAAGGCGACCGAGGCGGATATCGAAAAACTCACAAAACAGGTAGATACTGGGAAATTAGAATTTTCATGCAGAATCAGATATAGAGGCTTCGCGAACTCGTGTAAACTTGAATCATAATTTGTAAAAATTTATTTCCGATTCGCATCAAAGTCTAATAATTGTCGGTCTGAAATTTTGGGAATTCCCCTTCTGAAAATCGAATTTTCCCATTTTCCTCAGTTCATGTGGGCCGCTCAGGACATCTGCGAAAAACTGAGGAAAGCCGGCTACTGGGCCGATTTTATCAATCCGTTTTCGGGTTTGCCGTTCGGGAGTCAGAGCCAATATCCTCCGTCGGCCGGCCTTTACCAGACTGACGAACGGTTCCGCTGCCTCGGTTTTCAGATCATGGAGAAAAAAGCCTGTCGCATTATCTCGAACAAAAGGAGTAATAAATTCATAGGTAAGCTGCTGGTAACATTTTTTTTCTATTTTTGTCACTTGGCAAAAATGCCATATCAGATTTCTCAACAATTTTATTTTTTTGGCTGTAAAATTAAATTTTTTCAATCGGATTTTTTCTCAACAATTGCAATTTGAATTGATTCTTTTCTGCTTCCCAGGTAGCCTGTTCACGAATGCTCCACCGAGCACGGCTCTACTTCAAGACATTCTGAAGCAGTTCGAATGAGCGGTTTTCGTGGAGCAGTAGACAAATTATGACTGGCTAACTTTGTGATACTAAGAATCTGTTATTTTCGTTTCACAAGCAGTATAATATAGCGACATTATAACATTCTAGGTCAATCGTAGCCGTTTTTCTTGCGAATTTCCTCGTATTTTCCGACATGCGTTCAAAACGAATTGTCCGATCGGACGAATCGGTGGAACTTTGCTATTCGGGTTATTGGTAAAAAAAAAATCCAGTGTTGCGTAAATAACACACAATACTCCACTATTTTTGACGCAATTTGATTAAATTTTGACTACTTTCGAGGCTATTTACATAAAAAATATTAAAAAATCACAATGTCATTTTTAAAACCCTCTTAAAATCAAAATACGACAAGTTTTTTGTGTACAAAAAATATCCACGTATTCTGAAAGGTAACACCGAAATTTAAGACCAAGAAAGCCCAAATCGGTTCATTTTTGCGACCAGGAAAAAATGAAATAGAAAATACTAAAAACGCTAATAAGTCGGAAGTATTATGAGTTATTTGAATACCGATTAAACGAGGTGTAGGTCTTACCAAAGCAAACATTTCAGTTCAAGAAATTTGAAAAAATGTTGAGAATTGAGGGAGCTACGGCCATTTTTGTAAATGACCACAGAAGGACACAACCCATGCCCTGTCCTCCCCAAAACCATCACATGAGGGAAGTCTTGGCCGGGCGTGATCCGAAGTCTGCCTACCTCCTGTCAGGCGCCCATATTGAGGAAGTCTTGGCCCGGCGTTATCCGAAGTCTGCGTAGCTCCTGTCAGGTCCTGATCCCCTGTTACTCATAGCTCGTTTAAGGCCCCTTTTCAGCAACGTTTAGGCGCCCATATTAAGGAAGTCTTGGCCCAGTATAATCCGAAGTTTGCCTACCTCCTGTTGGGTCCTGTTTCCCTGTTACTCATTGCCCATTTCAGGCCCCTTTTCAGCAACGTTTAGGCGCCCATATTGAGGAAGTCTTGGCCCGGCCTGATCCGAAGTCTGCCTACCTCCTGTCCTGTCCTGTCCGAAGTCCTGAGGCCAGGAAGGAATTAAAATTGTGAGTTGCTTGACATTTTTTACTAGACAGACTCCGAAGTAGGTGGTCAAAATAAAATAAAATCGTGCCAAAAATTTAAGCATCAAAACACGGAAGTAATGTGTGTTATCTGCGCACCACTGGTTTTATCTCAATTTCAAAGAGTGTCAGATTTCTTCCAATGCTTGTTTTTACGTATGTGTTTTACGTCCAAAGACCATGGATTTGATCTAAAATTTAAAATCCGAAAAAGTAGTGCGTGTGTGGGTGGACCACTGGTTCAAGACAATTTCACTTACCCACATTCCACCCACTTTTCGTGATGGGTTCAAAAACAACAACATCGGATCCGCCGTCATACTTTTAATTTGTCAGTCTTAAAATTTTTACTCGAGTGATATGACGAAAATAAATAGCCTTCAAATGTGAGTACATAATATTACAATCGTATATAATTGTCCTTAATCTTAGGCATAATAATAGTTGATAGATTTCTATCGCAGCGCGAATATTGGAAGAGAAATTAGTTAATTATTCCAATAACGTAGGTACATTACGTAAAATACGTTGCCTCACAGGCTTCGGGTTCGGCATAGTAAGTACACATTGAAAAGAATTGACGACCATAGAAACAAAAAAAAATGTTAGAGGCTCCAATGACAAACGGGGGCCGAGAGTTGAATAAATTGGAAATCAATCAATTACAATCGGCTCCTTGGGTGTTGTTACATTGCAATAGGATACTGGCAGCGATATATGCAAGGTTAAGTACTTTCTTGACTTTCTTACAAATTTGGGTACAACCTTGATCCAGATACATCGAATACTAGGTCAAGGGTTGACAATAATATTCTCAAATTAAAAATGTAGGCGAATTTCGGCCTTTAGCGACCAACTTTGATTCCTTTTAAACTCGGACAAAAATGTTTGTTAAAAAGCAGTTGAAAAAATTAACATTTTTTCAATTTTTGAAAAATTAACATTTTTTCAATTTTTGAAAAAATTAACATTTTTTCAATTTTTGAAAAAATTAACATTTTTTCAATTTTTGAAAAAATTAACATTTTTTCAAATTTTAAAAAATCAACATTTTTTAATTTTTGAAAAAATTAACATTTTTTCAATTTTTGAAAAAATTAACATTTTTCCAATTTTTGAAAAAATTAACATTTTTCCAATTTTTGAAAAAGTGAGATTTTAGGCTCAGAAGTTCTGTTCAAAACGAGCCTTGAAAAATGAAACACTGTATTTATGGCCAGCCAATTTGATTTTGGGCAACTTCGCCAAAATTTTTGAGTTTTAGGCAAACGAATCCGCAACATCAAGGATAAGTGATATTGGACGGGTAATGATAGTAGGAAGGACCATGGGCCTTTTTTATAGAAAGGACACCCTGCATGATCAATAACGAAGGTGTTCAACTGTCAGGGCCAAATCAGTGTTGTCAACTTGGGGTCTATTTAAAATTGAAGTTGTATAACATGGAGTTAGGTATGTTTTATGTGAAATAGTATATCTTCAATTCATCAGGGTTTTCAGGGATTTTTCACATTTGCGGGGATTCGGGGGTTTTTTGACGTTGTCTCAGGGGTTTTTGACAACACTGAGTTGGGATCGATTAGATGCCCATCGACAATTGCTGCCGTCCATCTGAATCCAGCTTTACTCAATTTTGGCCCTCCTCCTGGGTCCAATTTTCAAAAAAAAAATCAATTTTTTAAAAAAGAGGGCATGAGATACAGAAATTTCTCTTGATACATTCGAACCCAGCTTTAGCGCTTTCGCCCGTACGGCCCTCATTGGAAAAGGGTCAATAGTAAGACGTACCAGATTCCCTTGCCTTCAGCCATCAAAAATTGATGATACGCCTAACAATAACAAACATGGAAGATGGCAGCCTGAAATTTCCAAACCTCGATCTCCTGAATTGTAAATACAGCAGTTGTATGAAAAATAACAATAGATTATTTACCATATGTTCCTATAATTTGACGAATTTGGAAACGCGCAGGTCAATTTCCGCCAATAACCTACACACCATACCGCTGATAAAATGCCACGGCAAACAATAAATAATGAGTATTAAGCGTTAAGAAATCATTTTACAAAAATTCCTGCGGCCCGAGTTTTGCAGAAAATGAATTTTCAATACCATCGACCTCATACTTCGCAGGTACTTTCTTGGATTGAGTACGAGGCCGCAATACTGAGGATTTCAAAATTCCGCACGATCAAGGGCCTTACATAGGGTAACTTGAACCGAATCATACCCAAGTTGAAGGTTATGATTTGAAAATATAGTCCAGATATCATACTTATACAAAAAAACTTCTACCCTTTAATGAGTGACCATAAACGAGCGGGATTTCCGACTATCCAGTGAGACATGGCTCGTAAAATTGACCTAAAAACTAACCTTGACCCTTGCCAATTTTCGGTTCAAAACGTGATTCATTTTTCCACCAAAATTCTACCCATACACCTATTTACACCTTTACGTATGGCACCAGTAAATAATAGGAATTTTCAGGTCTGGAACGGTAAATAAATAAAATTCGCACGAAAAAGTTGGGGAAAATTATCGTTAAAAATTAAATTTTGATTTCCAAAGACCACTCGCGCCAAAAAAATTTAAACTCGTCAAAAGTTACCGACTCGGTTGCTATTGGTAGCTACGTGACCAACAGTAACTAACGTCTCGGTAACTTTAGCGTGTCGAAAAATGTTAGGTGAAATTGGCACTAAATGAATGATAAATTTGATAAATTATCATGGACTTTTTGAAAACAATTATATCGGATTTTACATTTGAATAATTCGTTCTACAACACGCCAATCGATATTATATTTAATTTAAAACGTATTCCTTTCTTGAAAAATAAAATTACTCGTTGAGCTAGACACGCTATATCAGAGGGATCTGATTCTTTTAATTATTGCTGGCTACCAGAATCACGCTTGAAGAATTTCGATTTTGGACGACTTTTACCTAAATTATGGCTCTAACGATGGGCATTTTGAGAATGACAACTGTCACACAGGTTTGTTGTCCTTGCGGTGATAACGAAAAATTCACTTCCGCCAATTCCCCCACAACAACAATCGATTGGCATAGAATCCGCTCGATATAACATCGTAATTCACTTCTCTCGAACTGTAGGGAGTTAAGTATAAATTATCGTTATCACAGTACATGCTAAAACGCATCGGAGACGGCAGGGCGTATTGGTACGTGGATTTTCCGAACGGATGAAGACTAGTGACACTTTGAACTTAACCCGATAACAACAACAACATTGATTAGACTTCGAGTAGATTACGTACTTACATCCTCGAAGTCGATACACGATAGGGTAAATGATTATTTCAATTGTCGCCACGCCTACGTGATAATGGCATGAGTTATGGCATGATAAAATTGAAAATTCGATTTGAAAACCATCCAACGCTATTTACAATTATTACATTATAAAAGTAACTTATAAAAATATAAATTATAACAATATCGACTCAATGATCAGTATGACAAGTTGACCTTTGACTTACGCCTGTTCAGCAGGAAGGCGTAGAGAACTTCTTCTTCAGCGATTTGGCTCAAGTACGACGCGGAATCGTGGAAAAGCGAATACTAGCTGCCCACCAATTCGATCTGCCGGTACTTCTTCCTCAGATTGGAGACGGGATCTTTGAATAGGACGGGATCCAAGCGGGTGTTGCTGCGGAGGAGCGGCATGTAGCCGAAAACAGCTGCGAACGTGTTCAAACATGTTTGCCTCTGGATGAAATGGTCAGGATCGTTCCAGGGTGATCTGAAAAGATGGGGAGAAAATAGATTTAAAAAAGTGCGCGGGCCTTCCATTTTTGGGTATTTTCAAAAATATCAAAAAATATACTCAAAAGTGCACAATTCTGGCGAATGACGCACCTGGCGGATCCGGCCTGGGGAGGAGTCTCTTTGTACTGTTTCCTCTGAGTCACTTTGATGGGAGGCCTCCTGACGACGTGGGAAACGAGAAAATTCATGAGAATGTCCTCGCAATTGTGCGACTGTTCGACAGTTTTGAGCAAAAGAGGGCTCAACCATTGGGTGTAGAGATGGTTGAAATAACTGTGGTAGAAGGCAGCGCCGGTCAGTACGATCGAATATTCGTTCGTCCATTTGGAGGTGTAGCCCCATGTGCCCTGCGAGGTAAACATTGTTATCCATAGCTTTAAGCTCCATGTCAATAGCTTCCAAGAAGGCATAAAATCTTCGCTAATGTTATCAAACCTTGACGAAATACACAAATTCATCGAGAAAACGAATATCAAGATGAAATATTTTACCTTGACATCATCCCAGTAATGTGATCGAGCGGGATAGCCGACGATTCTATCGGGGAAATTGGTCCAAACGTGAAATGCAAAGTCGATTTCGTCGGTGGTCAGGACGGTGTCCTCGTCGAGGGATAGGATGGCCTCGGTGCGGATCAGAGGATGCGGCGAGAACCGGGCCGACGATCCCGGCTGGTGGATGACGTGCAGCGGCACGTTCATCGGCGGCCACCTCGCTTTGGCCGGCGGAGGCTTTTCATTGGCCCAAATAACTAAAACCTGAGAATCGGAAGTATTTTTGAATTTCAGATAATTTCAACCCGGATGCATAATTGGGCGTTGGTCTAAAAATCCGCCAAATGAACAACAGCTGATAAAATGTCAATAAAGTATCGGATGCAATAAACAAATAACGCACCATAACCGTTATTACACTATGAACCTACTGTGACCTGCAAACCTACCTTAACCAGCAAACATTCCATAAACCTATTACCAACCTACCATATCCTGCAAACATACTATAAACCTGCACTATAAACCTACCATAGCCTGCAATCCTACCATAAACCTAGGATATAGGTAAGCCTAACACAACCTGTTAACCTCACTAAAAACCTACCATAACCCTACCATAAACCGACCTTAACCTGCAGACCTACCATAAAGGCTTTATGACAAAGCTACTATCAACCAGCCACAGCCTGCAAACCGACTATTAACGTACCTCAACCCCCAAACTCTACGATACAAACCTACCATAACCTGCAAAACCCACTATAAGCGTACCATAACCTGCAACCTTACCGTAAACCTCCTTTATAACCCGCCATAACCTTCTATAAACGAATAACCTACCATGGCAGTGTAGGAACTTTTGGTGAGAGCTTTGACGAGCCTGAAGAGAGGCGAGGTCTGGGTGAGCGGTGCTCCCAATTGACCGTAAATGACGGCTGTGAACCGGCGGTCCAGAGGAATCGACCGATCCCACGGGTAAGTGCCGTGGTACTGAGGAAGCGTCACCAGAGAGCCGGGTGCTGAGTTCCACATCAACCCGTCCCTGACGGGTTCTCCGGGCAGTCTTTCGCGAATTATCTGGAAGCGCAATAATAAAGGGGTTTAAGTGGGTCATACATTCAGTTAGCTATATTTAAACAAGATGCAATTCAAGCTTTACCAGAAAATAGGGTAAGTGGATTTCGTCGAGCAATTTGCCACAAAAAAGCATTCGAAAATAAATTTAAGTACCTCGAACGTCGTGAACACGATTTTTTCAATAGAAGAAAAATACTGGTTCCATAAAATTTGAGTCTGCTGACGAAGAGCGAATATTTTCGTGGAAGGTATTGAGCGTACGATTTCCGGGACCTGAAACAACGAAGATAATCAGCGAACGAATCGCTCCAACATTGTTACGACTTTGGCAGGAAGACATGACACATCGTAAAGTCCATTCGAATTACCTGAAGAAGAAGTCGTTCATCAGCCCATATAACAGCCTTGTTCCAGTCTATGACTTGGGAGAAAGGAAGAGCCCACGCGTTCGAGAGGAGGACAGGAATACAGCCGGCTTGCAGGACTTCGAGGAATCTGAACGAGCCGAGGCGACGACCCCGAGGTACCAGGCACAACGTCGAATTGTGCAGTAGGACTTCATAATCGTATCTGAAACGTGAAAATTGTTATGGCGACTTATTGCCTTTTTACGGCCTGTAAAAGATCAGCAACTTTTGGAAAAGCCCTGACACCAAGGACATCTCGAGCCGCAGGTCCTTTTTTCGTATCATCCGCCGAAATTTCAAAAATAATGCTGTTAATGGAGAAAAAATTGAAGATGAAGATATTTCTTTAATTAAAAGCCACGTTGAAAACCATTCGGTGCACTTATGGCTGAAAATGGAGTTTTGAGATTTTCCGGTCAGCTTCGAATTCGTGCTCAGTGTGGAGCTAAAAAATCCCATCGTTTCCCTCAGGACATTCTTTGGGACGCGTCAATTAAGGACCTTAAAGCACAAAGTGTCTGAAAATAGCATTTTGAGAAAAACGCAAGATGGTTTTTGATCAGTTTACGAAAATTCCAATTTCTCCCGAAATGTTAAATCTTTCAACCGTAGATCCGAAATTGATTTTGAGATCAGAAATCAGAGAAATTGATTTGATCAGGGAGGAATGATTCGGCGCTTTGCCGCCCTTCGCTTTTTGGTGTTCAGCCGCGGGTTGAGATTTTCGACTTTCTGCAGGATTCGATTTAGAGTGCGAGCGCTTTCGGCTGAACGGCCCTCTTCTTGTCTGATCATGTGCAGCCCAAAGGCACGGTCAAAACTGGCTTCGTTTTTTCAAAAACGCTTCTTTTGAGATTCCAGTAAATTTCAAAAGATCCTGGCACGAATAGCATGGAATTAAGTTATTTTGCATTAACATCGCCTCAAGTTCAGGCCCGATTTTAATTTTTGGGACGATCACCCAAATTCCATCAACTTGGAAGGTATATACCTACCGAAATACACTGGCCTCAAGTTCTTACCAAGATCTACACGGAAAATGGAAAACCGCCGAGCAATCACAGTAGACCCTCAGGCGCAGGACCTATTTCAAAGTGTGTACCAACTAACCTACCCTACATAAATAATCGTTCAAGTTAACAAAGCCAATTAAGATTGCGGCCCTAATCTGTTTTCGAGCTGCCTGCAGTGGGTACAGCCGCGATATGAGTTAACAAAGGAGTGGGCGAATCACGGAGCCGCAATATTTGACCCCTCGCCGTTTGGTCCGTTTTATCAAAAGGAATCGTCGGCGGGCGACCCCAATTGAGTTTTATCGCTCCAATTCTCCGAAGGTTTGGATCGAAGCTTTTAAGATGACGTTGTTTCAAACGATAACGACCTCATACCAACGCAGATGGTTCGCGTCTCTTTAGTCAAGCCTGTCGTCCTTCTGTTCAACGCTTTTTACTCCCATTGAATTACTCCTATTGAGTTCGAGCAGTAAATCGAAATATAATAGGGGGATTTTTTCAAATTAAAAGAAAAACTGCTCGTAGATGCAGACCAGACCTGCGTACACTTTGACTCCGATTGTATGCGTAGGTACTAGAGAAAACAGTGGTGCGTAGATAACACGTAATAAATCCATAAATCCATTTGAAATGTTTTTTAGGGTGTAGGGGGGGGGACTTTTATGTGCCATGTAAAAAACATTTGTTAAGCTTTTTTCTAGAAAAACAACAAATAACATGAATTCCCGCATCAATTCCTGACCACTCACAAGTCATATACCTATAGCTTTTCCACGTCAAATTCTGAAATTTCCACGCAGAGTTCAGAATTTTCCAAACCAATTTCAGAAATTTCCAAACCATTTTCAGAAATTTTTTCCAAACCAATTTCAGAAATTTCCATTTCAATTTCAGGAATTTCCATTTCAATTTCAGGAATTTCCATTTCAAATTCAGGAATTTCCATTTCAAATTCAGGAATTTTCCATTTAAAATTCGGAATTTTCCATGGAAATTTCTGAAATTAGTTAGGAAAATTCTGAATTTGACGTGGAAATGAAGGGTATAAGACGTTAACTTGGTACACCGTGAACTTCCCGTAATGAACACTGCGGTGTTTGTTGAAGCTGGTATAGGCATCCATAGTGAAGTAGGACAGCAAATAAGAAAAGCGATGCGAGATAATGCGTAGCGTAAGAATCGGGTGAAAAAATTACGCGCAGAAGAGAGCTGAGGGGACTGAGCTCAGCAGCGGAAGGGAGAGGGAGGGAGGAGCTGAGCTTAGCTGTAGGTGATGGCTCTTCGCATTAGCACAGCCGGCAGAGGTGGAGGTGTGGTTTATGGTGTATGGTGTATGCGAGGCACCGACTATCGAACATGCTATCAGTAGCTTAGTGGTCTACCCCCTTAGGCAGGCTACTAAGTGCTTTACAAGTTGTCGATGTGAAAATCTGCTGTTGCTCGACATGCTGAACTAATGTCCTTCGCTGAAGGATACGAATCCATAGGCCCTCACTCGGTAGTGAAAAATTATTTCAATACGACTAATGTTGTTTGTTTAAATTGTTTTAAAGTGTTTAGTAAAAATATGTGAATGGTGTCTCTGCCGAATAGTGATGCATTTCCGTTTGTTTTTAAGCCCTGAGGTAGGCAATAAATTTATTTTGTGTTTATTATTGTAAAATATTTATTTTGAGGGGCCCTATTCCCAATCGGCTGGTGGAGTTAATACGAATAATGGTGGTTGGAAGCTAAGACAAAGCCAGTTCTAGCAAATTTACACAGAATTACTTTCCGCCTGACGGATATGCGAGTGTCCAACATTAAGTCGTCGGATCTCTTTCAGAATTCGCCTCTTTGCTTCCATATTTTCAGCGAAAACTAAATTGTTTAATGCGGGGATGGTAGATCTTTCCATCCTGCTGTTGCCTACCTCAAGAACTTGCACGGCTTTCTCGACGATCGCTCTCCTTCCTTGAGGGGGCAAATCTTGTTAGTTAGCGGTCTCCAGCCCCAGGCCTGCTCACCTCAGCTCGATCCTGTTTCTGCAGTAGATGCAGGGAACTCTCGTAAGTCGAATAGGAGCAAGAAAGAGAGCGATAGGACACCGCAATGCGTCTTCACTCAAAGCTGTGGAGCCTCACTAAAAACTTCAAGCCTCCATTCCCACCCCCGCAGCCGGGGGGGCATCACCTGCTACTGATCTTCCCGTCCCATTTCCTCCCCTGTGTCCTGCTTCATTTTATCCTGCCCTCTTTTTCTTCTCCTGACTCATTCATTCGCCCTCTTAGTCCCACATGTAGTTGCCCCAACCATCGGTTCACCTCTTCACTCCGATCCAGTACGAGTGCTCGTACTTCCTTCTGTTCCTGCACGTTCACCCTTTATATTTCTTATAGGGCCACTTGTATGACGTCAAGAAAAAGGTGGAAAACGACCCGGCGATGGTGGGGAGGCGGATGAGTTATGTGGTAAAACGAATTGATAAATGAAGAGTCTCTCAGCTAAGGCACCAGATCAATGGTGAAGGGGTTTGCTCTGAAGTAGCGAGGAACCTCACAAGAAGCAGAAATACACGTTACACACAGTTTTTTTGGGATTTCGATCAACATGTTAACTTTGATCAGTGCTGTTGCGGCCAAAATCGCGTTTTCTTACAATTTTCTTGTTTTTACAGCCTAAGCATGGGTTTTACGCAAAAACTTGATAGTGAAGAAAATGTCGCAATTGCAAAACGGCGAATTTGACTTTTAGACAGGGGACGTTTTGTGTCATAGGGTGTGATTTAATGCTGGGGTGTATGGCGGGTAGGGTAGAGTTGATCAAAATTTTGATAGCTGGATTCCGATGAAATTTGTGATTATTGCGTCTTATCATTGGAACAACTGGTTTTGCCAGCAACCCAAAAAAAGGCCCTAACATTTTGAAATAGGTCGTGCGATTTGAAATGACCGAGGCGACCGCAACTGAGGCCAATGGCTCCAAGTGTTTGAAAGGGCAATATTTGGCTAGTTCGATGGGCATTTCAACACAGTAAGGGCCAACTGTAGGTCCATCACGTCCATGGTAGTCACCTAAAGGTCTTTTCTCAATTCAGTTGCTGAGGTAATTGTAGACGAGATATAACTTTTTTTGCGATGAATCGTCGGCCGTGGATTATTCTTCTGATGAAAATAATCAAGGATTTCAATAATCAAGGGCCAATAAGAGGTTTCAATTGGCCGAATCCCGACTATTTTCATCAGAAAACGAGATACAACACATGATTTTTTTCATTATCGAATTTATCAAAACATGGGGAAATATTATGGGACTGATGAGCTTGTGGCCCAGAGCAATTCGAGCGATGACCCATGAGTGGCTTTTTCCGGGTTGAGTTATAGCTCCAGCAAGTACAATGAGGTAAGTTTCTCAAGCTGTTGTAATGGACCAAGAGTCCTAGAGTTTGCAGAAACTTAGATTGAGCAAACCGCCTCACTCCAGTTCGTTAATCTTGGCCACAACATGCTCCACGGACTAACAACTAAACCAGCCTCGCGTTTCCCGAAATAAGTCGAGCTATCCTTCCGTTTTTGCAGGTGACCGAGGAGTTTTTTACTCTATTCCCAATCCGCCAATTAGAGTTTCAGATGGGAACTTTGCACTCCCACCTTCAACAATATGGACCGAATGCGTCAAATACTTCAAAAGTTTTTACCCCATCTTTTTCAACATCTCCCTCAAAATCGAGCGTTTTGAAAACCAAAATTTTCTGGAATGAAAATTTTTCTCAGTTTCAAGTGATATCAAACATTTTTTCACACCAGGTGAAACCGATTCTTATTCTAGACAATCGAGCATGAAAAATATCAAATATCTGTCAAGGTGAGTGATTCAAGCGTTCCAATTCTCGAGGCGATGACAGTTCAATTATTGAGGCGGACCGGAAATGATTTCGACATTGAAAGACGCCAGTCTTGGGCGATAATGAAAATAAACGACGTCGGGGCGTTTCGCGGAAGACTACACTCAAATTCGCAGTTTGGTCTTCCCCGGCTAAAAATGCGAAAATCGATGTCACAAATCTCAAATCGTTGAAAAATTTTTTAGCTGCAACATTCAGCTTGTTCGGAGAAGGTTCATTGCATACTCAATTCAAAACCTCTCTCTCTCTCTCTCGTTTGAAGCGTAAAATTTCATTAAAAACAACTTTTTTGATAGGTAGGAACAGAGAGTAAAGTGAAGGTCAAATTTGAGTTGCTGGCACATTTCGAAGTTTCGGTTATTCCGAAAAACACATTTTCAGCTATAAAAGCCATCTATATTTCTATGATTGATTATCAATCTTTTTAAATTTAATTTCTGTGATTGAAATAATTATCTGTTTAGGGGGTCTTGCTTTGTATAGTTTTGGAATATAGAGTCCAAGGATTTCAGAAAAACCCTGCTTGTCTCGATAACGCGATAATTTAAAATTAGAACTTATCTCATGGTCAACAGTTGATTGTGAAAAAATAGTTTATGATGCGATAGTGCGAATGAAATATGGCAGACGGGCGTAAATATTTGCGCAAGTCTTTGCATAGGCACGTTACCCAATTTTACTGAGTGCATGACACAGATCACAACTCGCAGATCACAAAAATTGAAAAACGCCGCCCAGACACGGAATAAATTAAATAAAAATAGAAACGTAATTTTCTTCTGCCGGGTTTACGACGGGCTATTCGGGAATGCAAAATACATTGTATCATATTTTGCCAACATGGAAATACTACGTGATAACCCGTAGCTAATTTGGCTAACCTCTCTATACAGGAAGTCTAGCATTGTTCAACGACACGGACGACCATCACTTTATCCATGCTCGGGCTTTTCATTCTTTCGTACGGGGGATTTCTTTTATCCTTTTGAAGTTACTAACCGCCATGTCGAGTCCAGTTGACCTTTTCTCCGACGGTTTTTGTTCCACTTCCGCAATAGTATAACAAAACGCCGTTCGCGCCCTTCCACCTTTTGTTCCACGATATTTCCCCGCTGGAAATGCGACCTATTCATTTGAACAACTACTACTTGAAATGAAACAAGATAAGGTGAAAATGTGAAAGAACTACCCGTATCTAAGGGTATGGCCGATTTTGCGATTCTCTTTCGATTTTATGGAGAAATTCGAGTTTGAATGCGGAAAAACAAAAGCTGCCTGCACTGCCGTGCTTATCAAGAGTGAAGTAACTCCACTTTTTGGCGGTTTTGAGTTTGACCGCTCGAGAGAGGGTAATAAGCAGGGTCAAAGTTCACCGGAAACAGCCGTTTTTCCTCCAAAATCGCCAAATAACGGGAAAGCTTGAATATTGCTAAGCTTAATTGCAGTGACTCCTGCATGCTACGGTGTGAAAACCCCGTTGTGAAGAAACAGGTGGCATGGTCAAAAAACGAATAAAATCTAAAATAACATACAATACTTTCATATTTCGATACGTACATTTCTGTCACAAATCTATATTATTTTGACTGCTTTTGAAAGTGTTTAGGTCAAAAATATCAAAAAATTCAGTATTAAAATTTTAAAATTCGCCCAAAATGAAAAAACGCCACATTTTCGGAATGTAAAAAATATCCACATATTCTGCAAGGTAAAACGAAGATTTTGAGACCAAGAACGCTCAAATCGGTTCATTTTTGCGGCCGGAAAAAAATAAAATAGAAAACACTAAAAATGCAAATATCTCGGAAGTACTGTGCGTTATCCAAATTCCGATTAAACAGGGTGTTAGGTCTTGCCAAGACAAACATTTCAGTTCAAGAAATTTGAAAAAAGGTTGAGAAATGAGGGAGTTATGGCCATTTTTGTAAATGACCACAGACGGACAGACGGACACACGGACAGACGGACACACGGACAGACGGACACACGGACAGACGGACACACGGACAGACGGACACACAGACACTTGTTCAGGAAGTGATTCTGAGTAAATGTGTATAAGAAAAAGTTTTTTCTGAAGCTCCGTTCCGATTCTCGATTTTAGGACGATCACAATACTTCCATTTACTCTGTAAATATGGAAGTAAAAACGAATAAAATCTAAAATAACATACAATACTTTCATATTTCGATACGTACATTTTCGTCACAAATCAATATTATTTTGACTATTTTGGAGGCTATATGGATCAAAAAGGTAGCGGGCATAGACGTCCTTACACAAGTTAATTTACTGCCCCTTTCAAACGTATTAATGTTTTCTCAGATAAGGAAATGCTGACCCATCAGCAGCCACGTGTCACTCGTCTGTTCCTGAGTTCATATCAAGTGCCGGTAATTTGAGGTTATTCGAGTCATTCTATTGGTTAAGCGTTAGGGGAGCTAAATAACTGTGAAGCCTGCACGCACAGGTGGAGCGAGTCCAGTTCAGCAGGTTATGGGCCCAGGGAGGGTGGCTGGTCATGCGATCAACGAAAGCTTTCGTTACCCCTTCCACGACGACTTTTCTTTGACCACGCACCGACTACCTGCGGGGGAGTTACGTGAATTTTTTCCCATCATTAGTTACCTACCTATTGGATTTTCGATTGAAACAAAAATCGGCTGCAAACAATCACACACCACTTCAAAGCTAATAACTTCGACCCCAACAATCAAGGCATTCGCTGGCCCTGAATATTTTCTCGGAACGGAAAAAAGAGTCCGTTATACAAAGTCGAAATTTCATGTAATACATAAATTATTGTCCAACAATAAAAGCGAAAATTAAAAGTTGACGATAAGGTGGAAATTCAATATTCTAGAATTTTATATAAACTCGGCAGAGCGCAACCAATCACAAAAACGTGGAAATTACGGGGAAATATTTAATAATATAACGTGGAAATATACTTGAAAATTCGAATCTATTTCTACTTTTTTCCGAAATGATTATTTTTAGGTGGTATTTAGGAATATAGGAAGGTATAGAAGGAATGTTTTCAAAATTTTTCGATTTTTAAGTTGATGAATTTTTGGAGTATTTTTCTCGGATTCCTAGCCTGATTTACCATAGGAAAAGGCTTTTTCCGGGGAAAATTCGATAATTTTTTGTAAAAACAGAAAAAATTACATAAAAAACTAAAAAGTCAAAGAATGGATGTCCTAAGAATGGAAAAAGAAAAAAAAAGATTTTACAGCCATTTTTGAAATGATAAGGATCTATAGCTATCGTAGGACCCTTTCTACTGAATAGCTCAGTACCAAGGACAACTCCTCACTTGAATATTCAACTTTGGAGTCGGTGCCTTCATTGATTGTAGTGTGCGCATGCGCGACAGATGGAATGACGGCACCGACTCCAAAGTTGAATATTCAAGTGAGGAGTTGTCCTTGGTACTGAGCTATTCAGAAGAAAGGGTAATACGATAGGTATAGTTCCCTTATCATTTCAAAAATGGCTGTCAAAATCTTTTTCTCGTTATTTCATTTTTAGTGTTTCAAGCTTTTTTGGAGTCGGTTTTATTTTTTGTTAAAATTTAATTAGGTCAAATAAAATCTGCGGCCAAATTTGATTCGTTTTCACGATCGACGTCAACGGGCAATCAAAGGGAAACGTAATCGGTTTGAACCTTTTTGCAAACGATTTTTTTTTTTGTAGACGCGCGAACAAATCCTGCCAACATTGTAACATGCAAAAGGCCACGTCGAAGCTGAGTTTCATTTACAGCCGGTGTCGTCACACGGGACTGGAGGAGATGGGCGAAGATAAAAACTTGTGTCATTTTCCACGCGTAGAACTAGGACGACCGAACGGGGGGCGGAGGCGGGGGCGGTTCGTTATTGTCTACAGCTGCAGCCCCCACGTCGCCCCCGACCCCCCGAGGATCTTTTCCATTGTGTACGGGCGGCGGAGGGGGAAAAAGGTGGGCCGCATCTATCATGCCGGCAAACTGGCGAAACAATTCCAAAGCGGCGAGAGAGGGAAAATAGGCGAGCGAAACGTTAGAAAAGGAGAGCAGACACTTGACACGGCCGGAAGAGTTAAATGGCCGAGAAGACAGTGTACATCCGGGAAACTTTTATGTAGTTAAGTAGCCGACGAGGTAGTCGCGAGTTTTAGTTAAATAGAGTCACTTCGCAACCCTTCACTGGGAAACCCGAGATGCATCTAAAGGTGGCAGGAATACAACAATAATTTTTGTTCACTACCAATCTTATCTAGTCACCTCAATCCCCCTATCGGGTGTTCACCCTCTTGCCCTCGGATGACAGGCATTAACCTCCCGATTTTGCGACAATTAAAATACTTCCGGATTAAAATACTTCATTATTTTGTAAATATGGAAGTAAAAATTGTAAGAAAAATGCCCACACATGACGTAGAAAATTTCTTTCACATTGATTCCACCACGATTTTTCAGAATGTTTAAAGCGAAAAATCATAGCGTGTTATACACCAAAATCAATGGAAAGCCCCGATTGGCAAGCTACTGGTCTCTGAGTTGTAAAATACCTAAACCATTGCGCGGATGATTTCGAAGCAGCAATCGCTTATTCTGTAATAATTATTATTACAAATACGAGACTCACCTGTCATAGTCGGAGTTGTCCTCGTCGCAGCGGTCGTCTTTCAGCTCCTTCCAGGACTTCCCGTGCTTGCAAGTCGTCACCAGAACGATGTCCCGCTCGTTGTGCAGATGATAGAGCGAGTTCCTCGTTTCCGAACCGATACCATGAAGGTAACGTTTGCCCTTGAAGGCGAGCAGGTATTTCTTATTGATAGGAAAATTGTTGGTTGTCGCCAAACCGAACTCCCCTCCTTTCTCGGGGTGGTTCTGGAAAAGAGTTACAGTACGAGTTTAAGTTGAATTCCCTTCGCATATTTCAAAATACTTCGGAAGTAGCGCCAAATTTGGCAATCTTACCTTGTGGAAGAGAGGGATAGATATGTCAAATCCATGTCGAAAGCTCGATATGGACATGGAAGCCTTGGCGAGTATGGCCATACCCGTGTCGAAGCCCAGATCGTCCTCCGCATACTCGGGCCAAGTTCCCGAGTACAAATTGAAGAGCACGTGATTTCGTCCTCCGTTCCAATATTTGAGCCTTTGCAGTCGAGATGGCACGTTGCGCACGTAGTCGGAAGATAAATTATCGCGGTCGAGCGTATCTATGGCAAGGACGAAGAGACAAGCGCGCGATGGATCGGGCGTATAGTAACGAGACTCGACTATGGCGTCGAGCACTTTCTGGTAGGCGGCACTCGGCACCAGCGACGGGGGCGAATCCCCCGCGCCGATTCCCAGAGGGCCGCCACCGGTATCGTCACCGTTACCGAGCGGATACACGTACACGCGGAAGTCTTTTGAGCATTTGGAATAGTCAAAACAGGTTTCCATCCTGCATTTTTGAGTGACGATATTGTGCGGTCGTCGGAAGGCACCACCCTCAACGGAGCCCGGCTGCGATCGCTGAGCCGGCTCATCCCCTTCGATCTGATGCTGCAGCGGCTCTTCGAGGAAGGACGGTAGATCGCTGTAAAAAGAAAAAGAAACGTTCACGTTACTGAAGATTGTTGGTAGGTACGGGAAACGCGCAGTAAAGATTACAAACGGGAACTTCGTCTATGAGGAGGAGATAATCGATTAGTGGAATGAAAGCCTCTCGGCATTAGTCTCCTGGAGACTGTCTACAGCAGCGGTAAAGTTACAGAAAAGTCCTGAAGCTGGAAGTATACAGGCGGATTGAGTTTCTAGTTGAGCTCGCGGATAGCCCAGGGGTTAGAGTGTCACACTAAAGCCGCCCTGGGTTGCGGGTTCGAATCCTACCCTTGAGTTACCTACATATTCTTGAACCAAGTTACCAAAACCTCTTCAGTCCGGCTCAAAGATCCAAGAAAGTGAAATCTACCATATCTCAAAATTAACTTTAAACTCAAACTCAAGCTCAAACAAAACAAAACTCAAAATGAAAACACATGGACACACAGGACATGAAAACTTGAAACTGAGTTCAGTTTGAGTTTAAATTTCGGTTTCAATCAATCCCATCTTCAATGTCAGTTTCAGTTAAAGGTCCAGATTGAGTGACAGGTGAGTTTGAGATTCAGCTTCAGATTGGGTTTGAGTTTTAGTTTTAGATCGAGTTTCAGTTTGGCTTTGAATTTCACTTTGAATTTGAGTTTCAGCTTCAGTTCGAGTTTTCGATTTTCTATATAAGTTTGGGTTTCTCCAAAGAGCAGAATCTTTTCCTAATCTGAAGGATAGAGATCGTTAGCAATAAATGCTACAACAAATGTTGTTATTAACAGTGGGATCAGGAACCAGGACCCACCTCATTCGGATTTTGGACCGGTTCCTTGGGTTGCATCCATAATGTGCATTTTATGCACATGGGCTTTGAGACTAAACCAGGAGTTGATGATCTCTCAGCCCCTCTAGAGCTAGCTCGAGAAAGCACCAACTCCCAATTTCTCAGTACCAGGTTCATACCAAGTGTAAACAAAGTTAGGTAGGCACCAAACAAAGTTAACTTACCCGAGAATCGGATCTTCGCTTTTTGACGACTCCCGCTGAAATCCATTGTCGCTTTTCAGTCGATAGCCGCCCAGATAGCAATAGGCTAGAAACGCGCACGACAAAAGCACGAGTAGATACCGTTTCTTTGCTTGCATTGCAGCGTCTGTTCCTCAAGTTGCTACTTACTGCTCACCTGCTCAACATCCTCCATCGACAAAAATATCCACGAACTGTCTTCTTTAACTTTACCATCGGGTTCTAAAGGCGTTTACCTTCCGATCAGGCGATTCACGTTTACACTATTTCTGAATGTTCGGCAGCAGCGATTCCGACCACCCTCGACGATCGAACTGTTGGTTCGGACTTGAACGAACTTCATTGCTAATCACAATGAATCAATTTGTGACCGAACGCTAGATGGCTTCTGGAAATTTTGCGGGATAAAATCCAGGACAGGATTGCTTCAGCTAAGCATTCGATAAAGGAACGATTTACCCGTCCGACATTCCTTATCACATAACCACGGACACCAGTGATCGTAGCACTGCAATAACACAAGGCACTCACAAACGATAATCCTCTTTTAGCCGATACGGAGCCTGAGATCTCTGTGACCTCGTTAGTTAGATTTTCCTCGGAATATCCTAGATTCTTTACTAAACCCCGAGCCCCGTCAGATCAAAGAGCCAGACACAAACAAATCCCGGGCGAGAGCGACACCGACTGAGCCTCGCCAGAGGTCACCACTACTACAACTACTACTTCTTGTTCTTGCCACTTCACTACGAAACTTGGTTGGGCTGGGATCAGCATAACCAAATTATCCTGTGCCGATAACCGTACTCTGGCCCGAATTTATCGTAGTTTGTCAAAATTATCGTAGCACCAAAGCGTTATCGTACTGCGTCCAAAAATTTACTGAAAATAGGGGCCCTTACAATTCACTCAATCACAAAACATTACGAAACCTTGCACTGGGAGTCTATTCTATGTTTGCAACCCACCGGGTGAAAAATTTAGCGCCAACGCAATTTCCAGGCAGGGATCGATGCTATTGGTGTAGTATGAATGTTGTAGTATCTACAAAAACGGTGTTGATCAAGTATAATTTGTTCCGAGTTTCATCCATGGTGTAATATAGGTAGGTACCAAGATGAATCATAACCTACCTATCCTGGGTAGGTGCCACGGCACCAGCATGCCTTGGCGCAGGTTTGCCAGTACTCAACGTTGTTGACATATCCTGGCGCATCTAGACCGTAGCTCATTCAAGGAATTTGAATCCAAAATAACGATAAGAATCGCAAATTCAAAACAGGTTTTATTGTGGAAACGCATTATTCATTGATAGAATACAACCCCAACGCAAGAGGGTCCTATATCCTCACAAGCTGTTTCCTAGAGAAGACAAGAAATTACAAAAAGTATAAAAAACAGCGCTCAGCATTTTGTAGAATTTTAATAATACTGACGCAACTCATCCTTGTCAGCATACGATCATCGAAAAGAAGATCGCAGGATGGGTAAAAAAATATTTTTCATCAACAACAGGTAGGTAATTAAAGGGAGGGCGATTCTCATTTCTTCGGTTTCTTCACATACTCGCCGGCTTTGTTGCCTAAATTACGTTGAACAGTAGGGGCATCCCTCCAGCTCGGTTTGGTGACAGCAGCAGCAGTTTTGGTCCTTTTCGATGCTTTAGGGGCAGGAGCCGGCGACGGCCGCTTGATCGGAGATGGGGTGCTGCTGATAATCGAGTCACCATCACTGTCACTCTCCGAGTCAGTTTGACAAGCCGCTAGAGCAGCTTTGGTGCTACTTCTGCTAACCCGGGGTTTCGGAGCACGAGCCTTGGCTTTGGAAGGGAGAGGTTGCAAGTTTTCATCGTCCGATTCGCCATCGCCAGGCGTAGGTGGCGCCACCACGCGCTTTCGAGGTTGTCGCCCGCTTTTTTGAGCCGAAGTGCTAGCCATAGGGCGAGGTGCTTCAAAGTCTAGCGGTCCTGACATTGAAGCCCCGATGCGCTTTAATTCGTCAGTGAATAACTTTTTGCAGTGACTGTAATCCGGCTCTTGGTCGTGCCTCAAGGACGATACGTATTTCATGTAAGTGTTCATAACTGGAAACCGTAAGAATACAATCCATGTCCTTGAACTGAATATTGGAACATTTTTACCTGATTTTCATAATAGGTTCAAACAAGACTTACCCTTGGAAACAGTGGGGAAATGTTGAGCCATAGCCTGGTCCAGATTCTTCGTCAATTCCTCTTTTTTCTTGTGAACGGTCTCCTTGTTAGCAATATCCTTTTCCCAAGGTAAACTTCCAGCGAGCCAGTGCAGCAAATTGAAACCCAAGATCTCCAGATCCCCACGTCTAGTCGGCACTGGAGCGTTAGAATGTCATTAAAAATGCCAACTCAAACATTCCAGTACATCACGACTATTTGCGTTACTCGAAGAAGAAAACTCACCACCCATATGCGCGTCGCAGCTTGTGTATTCAATAGTACCATTATGGGCTTGTTTAGGGTCTCTTTGGAATGGAGCTACAGAAAATTTACAGGCGAGGCCAAAATCGACGAGGAAAACCGTATTAGTGGTTCCAGGTTTGATTCCCAGCAAAAGATTGGCGCCCTTGATGTCACCGTGGACGTACCCTATGCTATGGATGTACCGTAATGTGTCAATCTGAGAAAGAAAAAAGTAGATCAGTTTGCGAACAGACGTTCCAGAAGCGATACGTTGATGTTCTATAGTAGATCAAGTTACGAACGAGAAAAAAGACAAAACGATCTGTATTTTTTTGTTTACACTGTCCTGAGCCCTTTCGCCAACTATAACAACCAGCGTTAAAAATGAGAGAAAACCCACAGGAACGAAACAATTAAATCCAAAAAATCGACTCACAATCTGAATAGCACATTTGTAAACCGTGTGCTCGGGGAATGTTTTTGCTTTCAGGAATAAGCTCCACAGATCTTTTCCGTATCTGTCCATAACAAGGAAACGGTACTTAGTGCCGTTACACATATGAGTTCCAGAGCCAAGGTAGACGGGCATGCCGAAATTGGTGATGCGTTCTTTCTTCTTCCATGCATTGACTATAAAATGTTATTAGAATTAGCAATAGTCCGCTTGTACGAAATGGATAGCAGCGTATTCAACTTACAATTCGTACAAGGGGCAAACCTTTGTCTGGCGTAGCAAATTTCATGTAGAAGTTTTTTTCCATAAAGAGAGGCCCATTCTCGTGAGGTTCCTTAAAAGCAAAAAAAAAACCATTGCTGAAATATCTGACAAGGGCATAGATCCCCCAGAACAGTCTGATCACACCAAAAGCAGGAACTGGTGAAGTTATTGAACCTTTGGGAATTAGTTCCTGTTCTTGGCCATTCAGAGTAGAGGTACATGGGCGAATGTCAAATGAGCTCCAACGTTGTCATTAACTTAAAAAATACGTACTATCTTAATGACGTATGACCAAGTTGTCTTCCCGCCTTCCGAAGCTGAAAAAGAAATTGAGTTACGTGAATATAGAGAAACTACCTTTGCTTTTCAAACCATAGGAACATAAAAAGTACACATACTAACCGCAGTATATTTCCCCGAAACCACCTTGTCCAATCGACTCCCCCAGGGTCCACTCTTTTTTTGCTATGTCTTTCAGTACTTCACCAGCGGGTAAACGATCCGGAAACTTGTAACCGTTGGCTTTGGCCTTCTTTTTGGGAAGCGGTTTGGTAGCTTTTGGCAAGTCACTAGCTCTAGGACGAGGCATTCTGCTGCAATTGGTAAGCAGAATTTTGCTTTTGGAGAGAAGAGCTCGAAGCGAACAGGTAGTATTATTTGAGTCCAACAAGTACCTAAATTATTTCTCACAGGGTGTCTCACTGTCATTGTTCAGTAGAGTTAATATCAAGACGAGTTGTAACCTACTTTAATTCATTATTCATCGGCAATTTAGGTAGGTAAGTTACTGAACACTAAAAACATTTTTACTTACTGACCGAAATACCTATGTGAGAATGCGAATCCAGCCGGAAAAATGGTCAAACAAAATACGAACTTGAGCGACAGAGACGAATTGAAAAAGTGCGATGAAAGGAAAAACGAAAAATAAAACAAAAGGATAAGTAAAAGTTTTAGAAGTAATCAAGAGACAACAAACGGCGAAACTGCTCACACCTCACATCACACTGACTGCTCATGGAAGAAGAAACAACAGAGACAGACACTGCCGTGAGAGAGTCGCTGGGGCAACAAGATAACGTAAAAAGGCGGGTAGCAAGGTTCGAATGTATCATCTGATAAATAATCGATCCAGTTGTATCGAAAACAATCCTAAAATCGTGACTTGGCCGGTAGAATGCCTTCCTAAACAGGTGCCAATGGCTGTAGCACTGCTTATTCCTCAAGAACAAGGTTACCATTATTTTTACCCAGTTTATCTCGGAATAGTAAATCAACCATACTTTGCGCCAAAAAACAAACACAGAAAGATGTTCGTCTTCTGAGCAGCAGTGAAGCTTTTTCAAATTAGCTCCCTATGTTATATCGATTGACCGCATGAGTGTATCGATGCGGTAAAAGCGCAACTTCTTCTTGAGGTTAGTTGTGAAGGCATGTAGTAATTTTACAACAATGACCACTTGGCAATAAAGATTGAATTTATTCACGCAATTTTACTGATAATATGCTCCCTTGATAACAATATTTTTATCGAAAATCATGATTCAAATTTTAAATCAAAGTTCGAAGAGCGTCCTCAGTAGAATTTCATTGAGAACGTTTTTTATTCCAACTCCTTGGCTGTCATCTCCCCGTTGGTCAGTGTTGTTGGCCAACATCTGCCGCCATCTTGGATTCGTAGAGGCAATGGCCAGTCGTAATCGCAAGTAAGATGGCGACGGACGTGGACAATTTCCCTGTCGGTGGGTGTCTTTAGTTTTGTTTTATCGTTCGGTCAATCGTTGGAACCAAAATGATTTAACTAGAAAGACAAAAATCGCGAACGTGTTTCTGTGCAGTGTCAAAGTTACCGAATATTTGTGCGCCGCAAGTGTTCGCCGCTAACCGTATTGTTTTCAACAACGAAGTGTGAAAACATCCGACGGAAAACCTTAGTGAAATTGAGTGATCATCGGGACTGGGGAAGGCCACCATGCGTGAGTTCAAAGTCGTCGTTTTAGGCTCGGGCGGGGTTGGAAAAAGCGCACTGACTGTGCAATTCGTTTCTGGGTGTTTTATGGAAAAATACGACCCGACTATCGAAGATTTCTATCGGAAAGAAATTGAAGTGGACAATTCGCCTTGCGTATTGGAGATACTCGACACGGCCGGGACGGAACAGTTCGCGAGTATGCGCGATTTGTACATCAAAAATGGCCAAGGCTTCGTCGTCGTCTACAGTCTAACGAACCACCAAACTTTCCAGGATATCAAAACGATGAAAGAATTGATTACGAGAGTCAAGGGAAGCGAACGAGTCCCTATCCTCCTCGTTGGGAACAAAGTGGATTTGGAACATCAGAGGGAGGTACCCATCATCGAGGGGACGACCCTTGCCCAGATCTGGGGCTGCCCCTTTGTCGAGGCCAGTGCCAAAAATCGGACCAACGTGAACGAAGTGTTTGCTGAAATTGTACGCGAAATGAACTTTAGCCCTGAAAAAGAAAAGGGAAGCTATTGGTGCTGCTCGGTGCTCTAGAAAGGTTAGTGTATACCTCCTTACACGAACTCAGTACAAATAATTCCGTACTCGCTATCATCTGAAGATTTTCGTGTGCAGAAATCGTGGATTCGGTATGCGAAATAGGGATGGGTCATAAAAAGGAGAAACTAGTTAGAAATAAGTATAGTAGATGAGGTAAAATGTTGTCACGATAGCAACAATTCAAATGTCCCAAGTTCCAAAAAGCTGAAATTCAGTTCGAAAACATTCACTGAAACGCAAGATTTCCTCAATTATGATGAAAGTTATCGCAGTCAACCCTTGTTGCGGATCTGGGAATGCTCCCATTCGATGAAATGAAAAAAGCTACCTATCAAATGAGACATTTACTTGCTTGCCGAGAAAGATTTTTGAACAACACGATTTTTTCAAGATTTTAACAATTTTTCCAGAGGGCTGAAAACTGACCGATTGGCTTGTTTATAGAATTGGATCTGTCTCAAAACAGGGTTAATTATTTCTGAAAATTTCGAAAAAAAATTCCAGTCGTTTGGGAGAAAATGTGTTTTCGGCGGGCGGATTTTTTTTTAAATCGCAGATTCGGATTCTACACCCTGTGAAACGTAAAACATGAAAATTTCAGGGTAGGTTAGAAAAATGTTTTTCTTGGGCGATTACAATGGTTTGTTATGGAATAATAAACCAAAATACGCACCTTGATACGTGCGTGGTAATGAAAGTTGGGTTATTCAGGGTTAGTATGTCCACCTGTTGAGCGCTGAAATTGCCTTCTAGCTGTTGTAAGGCAACCACAATCAGCTTTTCTATCGTGACGTTGAAATTGAGAAAAAACCCAGGGGCAACCATGTTTTTCACCACTCAGGTATCAAACGTCAGTGGTGATACAGCTAAATCAATGTCAGCATCACGAACTTCATTGATTTTCGAATCAGAGCCTCTGTTAGTAATACTTTTACAAAAGCGTCTGAACCCTTTGCTCAATGTTGATAGTTTGTGAAAACTGTCAGGCTATCGTGACTAAGTTTGTTATTCAAATTGGGATTTCCCCCACAATAAATGAACAATTTTATCGTTTAAGACCTCCTAGTTAACAGGCAAAATCTCTTGAACACTATGAAACTCTCAAAACTATTTTGTGTAGTTTGGAAAGTGTGAATTTTTTAACCTGCGGGACAGCGGTAGACACGCAATTTGTCATTTTTTACTTCCATATTTAGAATCGACAATCGGAACGGAGCTTCAGATAATACGTTTACTTATACCCTTTTACTCAGAATCACTTCTGTCTGTGTGTCCTTAATTTACAATCAATACTTCCTATACATCACCACTCTTTATGTTTTCTATTACCTATGTTTTTTCCTGCCCACGAAAATGAATAGATTGAAGCGTTCTTGGCCCTAAAATCTTTGTTTTGCCTTGCAGAATACGATTTTAGCCGAGTTTTAAAATTTGCACTTTGAGCTTTTTGATATTTATGACCTGAACACCCTCAAAATGACCCTTAATGACTGCTTAAATGAGCCGTGAGTAACAGGGGATTAGAACTGGACAGGGAAAATAGAACGTCGGATGAAACTAGTTATTTCTATGTTGTTCATCTTCTTTGAAGACGAAGAAAACTTTGAAAATGACTGATTCCTTCATTTATGTTGGACTTCCTGCTCTCAGTTCGTTCGAGCCCGTCGCAATACACCGGCCAACAATAATTTAACGCATTTTCCCCTCCCTGAAATTGCATTCTCATCAATTTTGTTGATTATCTCTACTAATTACAACTATTAGTCCAAATAATTTTGAGCGATATAGCTATGAAATACTAACTTTTCGTTTTCTTTTTCCCCATTTGAAAATTTTTTCCCTTTGTTAACGCGAAATGGTAATTGTTCCAGTAACTTTTGCGCGAGAACGATTCAGTGGAAGACATTATCGCCAGCCTCGATCTGTTATCGTCATCACGACTCGTCGACTTCCTGCCCACCAATTGTCACCGTCATCGTCTACAACTGCGTCCAACTGTTGAAAAACATGACTAATCTTGACAGATATCTGGAGATGTACCGTCTAAACTACTGTAAACCATCCCCTCGAACAGGTATCCTATTTCATTCGTCGGTTGCGCGAATTCTATTCCTAGTCTGCCGGATAAACGTCTCCAAGAAAGAGACGTCCCGCCGGGTTGGCATTTTTCGAAATTTGAACGTTCGATAAGGTTCCACGCATTTAAACAAAAAATAACGTACTTCAGACATTTTTCTATTTCGCACTGCGAATGCATTTTTACATTGGCTTTCTCCGTCATTTCCAGTTTTATGACTTTTTCAATTTTACGTTCCGCTAAAACAGTCTGAAATTCGAGCTGTTAAACAACCGTGTGTTCGAGTCCGATTTCCGGAGTGGATCAGTGCATGGGGGAAATAAACACTATTATCGATGTTCTGATGATTTTTAACATTTTTCCCACGAGGATAACTTCCCTGTAAATTAGACACCTTCCGTTCCCGTGACACTTCTTTCCTTCACCCTTCTGGACACGGAATGTTTGTTTCCTGAATGCAATGCTCTATGCGTCGATGTTGTTGCTGTCCTTGCCTTTTCGCACCGTCCCACCTGTTAGCTGTTTTCCCCCTTCAGACACCAATGAGTCGTTGGATATGAATCCGCAGCTGTCCTATTCCCAGTAGTCGGAAGTCTGAAATGCGCTTATGGCTCTGACATTTGAAAATATCCGCGTAGCTGATACTGTATTCCCGGGAATGCCAGCTAAGGTTACGATTTGAACTCAGCGGGAAATAACTTCGATTCTTTTGATGGATCATTGGTTTACACGATTCCCGATGGCGAATGGCATGCGAAAAACCTCAATAAAAAATCTGACGTATATTTTCTTGAAATACTGCCCATCTCGTGGAAAATGACTTACATTTTAAAATAATCAAAATTCGCTGTCAGTTGAGCGCATTGAAGCTTTCCTTGTTTTTGGGTTATTGGTTTGGTGACTGGTAAGTGTTGCAGAACCTGGAGGGGGGGGGGGGGGTAAACCCATAGCACGATAGTAATCAGAGAAAGATAGCAAGTCGTGCCAATGGTCGAATTAATTATGAATTTTTATTGTTATTTAATTTTGAATGGGAACGAACTCCAAGACGTGATTAAATAAAAACATGAAAGTAATTATTAATAAATTGGCGTTTTCTTTCGTCAACAGGGGCATTGAACTCATTGTCGGTTTTGTAAAAATATATAATTACCATTTCTAAATGAATTACTTAATTTAATTAATTAAATGAAATACATAATTGGGTTTTCCTTGAATGCTCACGATCTGTAAAAAATACATATCTCCTGGAGAATACATTGCAAAAAAAAGTTATTTCCCTAAAAATCGAATGTTAGGGAGTGGAAGGGTAAAAATCGTCATTAGACTTCGGCCATGAATCGCTGCATTTTCCCCGTTTATATTCGCCACCTACCAATATTTTTATGCTGTTTGTGCAATAAGCTGATGCATTATTTTCCAAAAAATTTTTCAAATTACAGGTGATATTGGGGGAATCTGAAGGGAATCATGGTGAGAAAATTATTCTTTTTGCCCACCTGTATCCTTGGAAACAAATAGAAGCCGAAAGCTGCCATGTCGTTCGACTTTTATCAGATTAGTTCTCCCTGTTTAAAAGAGAAAATATTTTTGAGTTGAACAGTTACCAAGATGCCATAATGACATGTGTTGTAGTGGATGGTTCAATTTTGTTTTACATCTCAAAGAGCCGGAAGGTTTGAGTGTCAGGCTGAAAGATCAAGAAGTCAAGAAAAAATCGTCTAGATATTTCCAGATATGGGCCTTTCTTGGATGTATCAAATAACAGACCATGAGCGCGTTTCGTGTCGTAAATTCCACTTTATGACTAGTTATTTACGCCAGTAATTGAAGTTTCCGTTAGGCAGTACGATGAGACCCAAGCTTTACTGTGAGTGCTTATTCATTTTATGCATTGAAAACATTAATGGGCTCGGTATCTTTGAATGAATAACATTGAATTTCATCCGAGGGCTCTGTCCACTACGAATGTCGAAAACCGTGTGGAATTTACTATGACTCATGCGGCCTTCTAATCGACGGCTCATGAGCCCCCCTCCCCCTTGACCGCTGAGTGAAGGCAATCGACCCTGTCTGCCAGTCCTTGGAGAAAGACTAAGAAATTTCATACTCGATCTATGCACTGCCGACTGAATTGTCGGTGAAAATCGAATGAATTTATCTCTACCAAAATTTTTCTCTTCTTGCGAGCCGTTCCAAAAATATATATTTTTATCAACACTTTTTCAGCGAAATTTTCGATTTTGAAACAAGAAAACAGGGTCCACTTACTTATCTTTAAATTTTGTGCGCAAGACTGATGTCTGCTTTACGCATTAACTAGATCGGTATTATTGGTGCATTAAAAATTTCACACTTTTTCGAACTCGTTTTCTTGCGAGGAAAATTGCGGAATTACATATTCAGTGAACCATCGAAATGTCATAATTTCCCTCGTCAAGTGCGCCAAGCTTGAGATTCGTACGAGGTTAATTCTTCATCTGCACCATGAGAGGGGGGGGGCTCAATCAAATTTCCTCCCATCTGTTTTGGAGGGACATTAGATTTTACAATGATTTGATACATCTAAGTAATCGAATTTCGTAGTTCTGAGTAATTTAATTTCCGACTAACTCTGAACCACGTTCTCGTGTTGGTTTGACGTTTTCTTACAAATCGATTTCTTACAATTGAGCCAGTCCATCTTATTTGCTAAGATATCGATAGTAGAAGTGTAAAACCTCGTAAGTCTCAATTTTTGATAAAATAAGGATTTGAGCTCTATGGGTAGTATTTGAGCCGTAGATTCATCAAGTGAAGCCGGATTCCTGTTTTCGTCTCATTACTTCTCTGTGGCCACGTGCAATAACCTGTAAAAACCTTCCAGAGGTGTTGCAAAAACTAGCACGTTTTTTAGGTACCCTGAGAAATTTCTGAATTTGGACACACTTTCACTATCGATATGGAGCAACACTGCCTTGCCTAACTTCAAGCTTGTTAAATTGAGCTAAAAATCAAATTCCTTCGAAAACTGTTCTAATTGCCATGATGAATTTGTTCAAAACCGAAGATATCTGTTGAATTGGCGTTGTTCATATATTTTTCACGGGCGTATTTCATGGGATTGCGTAATGTGCGTAATCTCTAGTCCGACAAGTGGTGTGATAAAAGTCTGCAAATGCAAACCCCTTCCTTGTTCTTGAGCACTTGTTTTTTTTTCATTGTCGATGCGAATTTTGTTTTGTAGGTATCTGGGGGTGGGGGTTTAATTCCTTGGATAGGGGTTTCAACCGACGAATTTTCTCGGCAGCTCGAATAAAATACTTGAAATGAAAGAAAAATAGTCTATCCTTTACTCTAATTTTTGAGTTTTTTATTCAAATCGTGAGATTCCACAATTTCTCCGCTAGTGATTTAGTATCTATTGTTGGCAGGTTTAAACCGAAAATGCAAGGGTTTTATTAAATTGTCGACTGTGCGGTAACCTTATTGGCGTTTATTACAGCTGCTGGTACACTTCTGCCAAAAATTGTCTTTGTCCAGCCTTAAATTGCTGCATACTTCCATTTTTTTACATTTTACCTGGTCAAAAATCAGAAAGCATCATCTAGGTGTGTAGGGCATTCATAGAAATGATAACCCATTTTGGGTTGGAAATGGGGGAGGATGCCTGAAAATTGGAACTGCTCCAAGGGTGCGATAGCAAAAGCTCAAAAGGGGGTATGGGCCTGTGTGGATACTTTATTGTTCGGATACTAATCTGTTCATGCACCTGCCCCAGATAACTGCCAATGTCCCAAAACCAACGACTCCAGCATGCACAACTAACAACGTTCCACCTCCTTTTGTCAAAGTAAAATTTACTGCATTTAATGCTTCAAGCATCATTGAGATTGAGTGGGAAATGGCGAAAATCGTTCGCTCCGGCAGTACTCGAACCTGGCACCTCTTGTGTCGAGCCAGGTTCGAGTTCTCCCGGAGAGAGAAATATTTCCCCATTTCCCACTTGATTTGAGCACGTCACAGTTTGAGTGTCCTTGATCCAAAATTCTAGGTCTCGCCCTTGTCCATCAAAAGTAGGTACCTAAGTGTCTCTATACCTTGGGAAATGTTCATAAGTGTCCATAGTTTTGTAGCGTGACGTTTTCCACTCGACGACCAGCATAATGTCCAACAGCTGACCAATGTATTGGGCAACCGATTTATGGGACACCAATTTATTGGTCTGGCATCGCACAGGAAAAAACGTCCGTCATTGGTCCACTGGAATTCACTTTTCCAATCCCTTTTTCAACATCCTTATTGCCTAAATGCCATTCAGGCATAACATTTGTTTAATGCTGGATGGGCAGTTTGTAAAATGTTTTTATTTTTTCAATTTTTTTTTTAAATTTTTTTCAATGACATTTCTTTCCGAACATCTCGAAGGGTTATTTTTTAATCAAACGCTTTCCCCGCAAACTCCAATTTTTATATTATAGTTCAGCAATCATTTTTTAAGTTTTTCGAACTGTGATATGGATAACCGATTCGATCCACTGAAAATGGTTACTATCTTTTGAAACTACAATATTTTTCTTTGCCCGTGTTGTAGTGGTACCACTGATTGTAAATTGATGTATATCTATTATATATAGTAACATATTCGTATTTTGTAAAGGTGCATAGATGTATCTATAATGTTTGAGCTTCTTAACCGTTTGAAAAAAAGGTCTATATTGTTTTTATACAAATTTTTATAGGTGAATTTTGGTACGATATTTTTATTTCGAGCAGCTACGTAAAACTGAATGTCTAAAATTCCCATCTACTCGTAGACTAATTTTCGTTTTCCCCTTCTTCTCCTCTACATATCTCTCTAGAACTGCTTACCTAAAAAAAAGTGGACCATCTCTTCCTGGTTAGTTACTTGGTTTCCTTTCGATTTCTAATTGGCAGTGTATTCTGTGCGCTCAAGCTGTCAACCGGATAGATTGCAGCGTTCGATTGCCGCGCACCTTCAGCAGGTGCGTCGGTTTCGAATCGGTGCAAAATGTCGTCGAAAAAATTTCGAAATAACTTTACAGCAATAATCCCCTCCCCATGCTTGAGCGCATCGAACCTATTTCTTCTAATCAGGGAGATAACGCGTCGGTAACTACTCGAGTTACCTTATGGTTAATATTCTGCCTAAAATTGACCGCTCGAAACTGATAACGGAGCCCTGAAATTGTTACTGAATCGGCGGTTTCCGTAAAACTTTTCTCACTTGCTGGCAATATTGGTAACTGAAGACCTAATTTGAAAAACCGACCATCAAATTGTCGGCATTCCAACCTTTTCACGTGTCATATTGAAATCCTACTTTATGTTGATGTAGCCTAATGCTTCATATAGATATACATAATACATTATCGCGTTTATTTTTCGCCTCGTACTCGTATGAGTTTATGTGATGGTCGGAGCGTTTTTTTGACGATTTTCTGAGTTCGCTGCTTTCGACGGCTTCTAATTTGTCGAAATATTCGGAAGCCAAATCGAAGAAACAATCTTTCTAGTCGAACATTTGCGGTTTTGGAAGAGGCAATATTATATTTAATTTTTCGCTAGTAATTGTCACTTTTCCTACCGAATCGAGAAAATCAGGTCGCTAATATTCGGAGACTGTTCGGTTATATATCAGTGCGTTTGCATTTTTTTTCTTCAAATTCTATCATACTATATATATCGTCGTTGACCTACGCCTAGGACGGATAGTGGTAAATCCTCATAAATCGTGACGACTGATTTCCTCGTTATGATCACGAATTTCCATTCAGACGGCCTAGTTTTCCACCGTGAATTTGGTCCTAAAATATAGTATACTAACGACTTGACTGCTAAAAGCAAGCCTATTTGTTCTTAACGTGCAACTATAAATCGTGTTAATACCGCCTGACGAGTTGAGTTTGTTATTAAAAAAGAAAAAATTGACCAAAATTTCTCGTTAAATTGGCAAAAATCGGTTAACAGCGTCGATCTTTCGGCCGTTCTCTTTCAGTTTGTTTACTTTGACAGAGAAATTAATAATGGAAATATATTCGCATCCGAGCTGTTCTCATACATTATCAATTAATTATTGTTAGAAGCAGACGAAATAATTAATTCTACCCGTAAATCTAAGGTACTACCTACCCCATGTGAATTCGGGCTTGTGTCCATTAGGTCTCCCCATTTACTAGAGTAAAGTGACGACTCGAATATATCGCAATCCGTACGTGTTTACATATTATAAATTCTTTGATAACCTTGTGCTAACAATGAGTTGATGAGTTCATTATTGTAATCTTTTATTTCTTTCTAAAATATAGGTAGGTAAATTGGAGAGTTTGAACAAGAAACCCGTAAGTTAGAATTCGATATTTTAGCTGCAAATACTTATCCGTATTTGTATTGATAGTAATGGTAAAAAAAATATAACCTATAATTGTTCATCACTTTCCGTTACTAATAACGATTGATTGTACATTGTTGTAAAGTCTTAATTGTATTTCTTCATTCGACGAAAATCGTTTTTGATGTAGATTGTTTTCAAAAATCGAACTCCCCCACTTAGAGATTGACTGGACGTTGAGTCAGCTTTCATGTTTGTTTGTAAAACTTTTACAAGGTTTCTAAGAACGAAAAGTGAAAAATATTTGATCAACGGAGGAAGCATAAAAGTGTATTGTAACAAAAATATGAACTATTGAAGAGTATTATGTTTTAATACACGATTTTGTAATACAAAAGTTCTTAAGAATCTCGCCTCTTTTTGATGTTATATTCCCCACTCGATCCTCAAATCAATAAACCAATAAACTTGGATGTTGGCGTCTTGGAAAAACCTTTATTAAAATTATTAGGTATAAAAACCTTTTTGATTATTATACCTTTGTATTATTTATTATAAAAACCTTTTTAAGAAATAAAATAAGAAAAAACGTTAACTAAAAATAACAGGTTTTCTTCCATCGGTTTTGATAGTTTCTGAACGATCCATCGATATAAATTACGTGGTCATGAGTTAAAGGCCAAGAATCATCCAAATCGGACCAGCCGTTCGGCCGAAATGCATTTATTTATTTTATTCTCAATTCTCAACCTTTTTTTCAAATTTCTTGAACTGAAATGTTTGTCTCGGCAAGACCTAACGCCCTATTTAACCGGAATTTCACTAACTCACAGTACTACCCATTTATTTGCATTTTTAGAGTTTTTCTGTTTTATTATTTCCTGGCCACAAAAATCAACCGATTCGAGCGTTCTTGGTCTCGAAATCTTTGTATTACCTGCCAAGGATATGTGGATATTTTTTAAATTCCGATAATGCGGCTTATTTTTCATTTTTGGCAAATTTTAAAATTTGCTTAGTGAGTTTTTTGATATTTTCGGCCTAAACACCCTCAAAAGCAGTCAAAATATGATCAAATTTTGTCCAACTTTTACGTTTCAAAATATGGAAGTATTGTGTGCTATCTACGCACCGCTGGTTTTATTTGGGCAACAGCTGAACTTTTGGCTTGACGCCTCTTCTATGTTGTTTAGATGTCTTTTTTCCAGTCAATTTCCGACCCTAGTTGTTGCCACTTTTTGGAATGCTGTCAATCATAATTTTGCGAGAGGCCTTCAAATTTAAAATTACCTAATTATTGAAAACCCGTTATCTTCTCGCAATTAACTTCTTATTTCACGCGATTTTCCTCCAGGAGCCATTCGATTGTTTCCAGCGTCAAATCAGCAATCAACCGCGTGCCGCAATCAATCATCAATCAATCGGGCGGCCTCTCGGGTTGATTGGCCATCAGCCCTTGGCCTGCGGAGTATCGCCGCAATGGGAACACCCCGACGAGCAGAAGGTGAATGAGACACGTAGGTGCCGCGTGCCGGCCGTTGGGAAGAATAATCGTGAGAGATTCGCTCGCGCAAGCCGCAAGACGGCGACTTTGTGGGGGGTAGGAAAGTTGTGAAACTTTGTGACCCAGATAGTCCGGTGTCGGACTGAAGTTCCCGAGCGCCGAGATGAGTAACTCGAAGTGCAGCTCGGACTGCGCTCCCGGTAGCAGGGGAAGCCACTGAAGTTTTGTCAACGATGTTCCGCCCTTTTGCCGATGGGGGAACTTCAGCACTCGCCAGACGTCCACTTCAAAAGGTTCGGATTGAGGAGAGGGGAATGACGAATTGTACAGGAGGAATGAGGAAGGAGCGAGGCGTCCTTGATGAGCCAGCGAGAGAGGGAGAAGTTGAAACACCAAGTGGTCCCCCCGGATTGGACTGAAGTTTCAAGGAGTGAACGGAATGAGGATAATTCCTATAAGTACCTACCTACCGAAAAACCGATTTTTATTTGGCTCCTTGAAAAAAGCAAAATGCCGATGTTTCCCGTAATGCAAAAGATAACACACATTCTTCCAAATTTTGATTTTGGTACGACAAGATTTTGTTCCAGGAGACACCGAAAACGTTTTCTGACTGTGTTGAATATATTGTTGACTTTTTATGACTTGATTTTTCACACAAACCTGCGTTATTTCGTCCAACCTGAGCTCACCAAGCGATTCAAAATTTGAATCTAGTACCAATCTCAACTCAATACCGAAAAATGAGTTTGGCCACTTCACCCTCGATATTTTGTCTACTTTTGAGGCTGTCGAGGTCAAAAATGTCAAAGAACTCACTGGAAATTTCAAAACACGCCTAAAATCGAAATTCGTCAAGTTATCGGAACATGAAAAATATTCACGTATCCGCGGTTTTTGCATTTTTTCTTGTATTTTATTTTTTTCCGGCCACAAAAATGAACCGATTTGAGCGTTCTTGGTCTTGAAATTTTACCTTGCAAAATAGGTGGAATTCTACAACTGCAAGGTACCTACAATGATTCGAATTTCTGCCCAATCGTCGATGGTACACAACCCCCCTTTTATTACCTTTAGTTACTTGAGATTTTCAGCATTATTATTCTCCAACTTGAACAAAATACTGAGTTGAATATTGAAAGGGGCAAAATATCATACATTTAGCCTCTTTCAATATTCTATCCCGCCGATAAGAGGAAGTAGTCCTCTTACCATGAGTCAAGAAACGCTCATCATTCGGCGCATTGCTATTCGTCCTTGGGCCCCTGTGTCATCCTTTGAATACCTGAGAGAGCGTCTGTTTCGAAGAACGACTCCTGATCACGCCATCTCCATTGGTCGGTCCGTTCTTCGTATGAGACGATCAACGATTGTTAGCCAACGCCCGGAGGCGACAAGAAATTCCACGGGGAAAAGATCCATTGGGGGCAAATTTTGTTTCTGCGAATTTCGATTTCGAAGATTACAGCCGATAAATTAAATTTGACAGAAAAGTTCAACCCTCATCCAATCATCCCCAGTAGGTACTTTGAGTCTTACAGGTAATTAAATCCAAAACCCCGATTTTTCGACAATTTTCAGCAAACCGAATTACCTAATAATAGACTATAATCTGTTAATGGTTAGTTTACCTACTAATCCAATTTTTTTTCTGCGGGCCGTAAATCCCTGTGGAACAAAAAGTGTCAAGATTGACGTAAGTATGGCTAGTTTTTTTACAACTCTCATTTCCTCAAAGTAGCATACCTCATGCACAAAAGTAGCATAAGGGCATCTACAAATGCCTCAAGTAAATTTAAGTAAGACTTCCAAATATTCGCCTGAGAACTGGAAACGGCCGGAATTGAAAATTGGAACAGAGGTTCAGGATCAAACTTTCCCTCGTGCCTACAAATTTTCCGTCAACTCAGATTGCTTTCTCAACGTGTGCCTGTCCACACCGAAACCGCGAGAACCGCAGCATCTTGGTCAACGGGTTGGTAACCTTTTAGGACATAAGTAGCACTTTTCAGATTGACCGAAAAAATTTGCGAAAGAAAGGTTTGTGAATCCGGCGCATAGTCAAACTTATGCTCATAATAAAACTGGAACTGAAACTCAAGTTAACGTTAAGTTTAACTTTAAAGTTTATGATCAAGCGAATATTTGTAATCAGTTTGAGTTTCAATTTGATTATGAACCAAATTGAACAGTTTCAATTTGAAATTGAGTTGGATTTAGTCAACTTCGAGATCAAAGTCAACTTCGAGTTCAAACTCAACTTCGAGATCAAAGTCAACTTCGAGTTCAAACTCAACTTCGAGATCAAAGTCAACTTCGAGATCAAAGTCAACTTCGAGATCAATGTCAACTTCGAGATCAAAGTCAACTTCAATTCAAAGTCAACTTCGAGTTCAAACTCAACTTTGAGATCAAACTCAACTTCGAGATCAAAGTCAACTTCGAGATCAAAGTCAACTTCAAGACCGACGTTAACTTCGAGTTTAAACTCAACTTCGAGATCAAAGTCAACTTTGGGATCAAAGTCAACTTCAAGTTCAAACTCAACTTCGAGATGAAATTCAACTTCGAGATCAAATTCAACTTCGAGATCAATGTCAACTTCGAGATCAAAGTCAACTTCGAGTTCAAAGTCAACTTCGAGATCAAACTCAACTTCGAGATCAAAGTCAACTTCGAGATCAAACTCAACTTCGAGATCAAAGTCAACTTCGAGATCAAAGTCAACTTCGAGATCAAACTCAACTTCGAGATCAAAGTCAACTTCGAGATCAAAGTCAACTTCGAGTTCAAACTCAACTTCGAGATCAAACTCAACTTCGAGATCAAACTCAACTTCGAGATCAAAGTCAACTTCGAGATCAAAGTCAACTTCGAGATCAAATTCAACTTCGAGTTCAAACTCAACTTCGAGATCAAAGTCAACTTCGAGATCAAAGTCAACTTCGAGTTCAAACTCAACTTCGAGATCAAAGTCAACTTCGAGTTCAAACTCAACTTCGAGATCAAACTCAACTTCGAGATCAATGTCAACTTCGAGATCAAAGTCAACTTCGAGATCAATGTCAACTTCGAGTTCAAACCGAACTTCGAAATCAAAGTCAACTTCGAGATCAATGTCAACTTCGAGATCAAAGTCAACTTCGAGATCAAAGTCAACTTCGAGATCAATGTCAACTTCGATATCAAAGTCAACTTCAATTTCAAAGTCAACTTCGAGTTCAAACCGAACTTCGAAATCAAAGTCAACTTCGAGATCAATGTCAACTTCGAGATCAAAGTCAACTTCGAGATCGAGGTTAACTTTGAGATCAAACTCAACTTCGAGTTCAAATTCAACTTCGAGATCAAAGTCAACTTCGAGTTCAAAGTCAACTTCAATTCAAAGTCAACTTCGAGATCAAAGTTAACTTCGAGATCAAAGTCAACTTCGAGATCGAGGTTAACTTTGAGATCAAACTCAACTTCGAGTTCAAATTCAACTTCGTGATCAAAGTCAACTTCGAGTTCAAACACAACTTCGAGATCAAAGTCAACTTCGAGATCAAAGTTAACTTCGAGATCAAAGTCAAGTTCAAGGTCAACTTCGAGTTCAAACTCAACTTCGAGATCAAAGTCAACTTTGGGATCAAAGTCAACTTCGAGATCAAAGTCAACATCAATGATGAAAACACGATTTTGAAACCCCTCATTTTCTCACAACTCGATAGAGTTGGGGAAAATTAGTTGTACAGTTGGCTGCACTGCGCAACAGACATGTCCTCACCTCCTTCCCCGCGCTTTCACGCAGTATATAATCGATATCACTAGTCGGTCAATTCATCGATTATTATTCGAAGGGCTACTAGAATGATACTTTGCTTTGTGGTCAACATAATTTCGTATTTTTTTTATTATTGCAAGCCGGGCCACGAGATTTATAAGTTTTTATGGCATCATGGATCATCTTTGAAACTAGAAACGTAGGAGCGACCCAATTTCATTATCCGCCAATGAAAATTTGGATGACGAATGAATGATTTCGATGATGATGATTTTGATTGAATGTATTCTTTTTGCATCCTCGGTTTGTGGTGGCCTCAAAAATGTGCTGAATTTATGGGACTCATCACTGTTTGGCCGAAAGATGGGGTGTCATGATAGGAACGGCAATCTAATCGATTACCATTATATCGATACAAATAACCATCAAGTTTGTTCTTCGGTCCGGAGTGCGGTTGACGACAAGCAACTGCACTCGAGCCGAAACCTCTTGATGGAGGGTTAGTTCTACATCGACAGCGAGGTTCGCCCCTGTTCACTTGCAACCATTTTTCAATATCAAGGTTCGCGCCTGTTTATTTATAATTTTAGTCTAAAATTCTAAAGAGGAGTTTGTTCATGTCCGGAAGGGCCAGGTCTGGGCTTGAAAGTACTGACAATGAGCAAATTCATCCTATATCCCGTTGTCATAATAATATGCCGAACATTTCAGGACAGGCATGTCCTGGACTTTGGACAAACCTGTCCAAACTTGAAAAGCTGGTTCCGATTTTACGTTGCACGACTATTTCCTCTGTCTTGGGGTCAGTCATGTCGATCTACATAGCTCATTACCATGGAAGGCTCATATACCGGAGTGAAGTTTGGGAGGGTTGGTCTCCTGTCGCCTTGGTGAGACAGTGATGAGACACCGTGATTGGTGAGTTTGAAGCCCCCCCCCCTACTATAAGAATTTAAAAGAAAAAACCTCATCCAATTTTTTTTTCAATTTATTTCGATTAACTACGTAGAAAGAAAACCACAGGAACAACAGACTGGCCAACCCATGCACGTAGAGGCCATGTGCGTTGAAGGTGGAAATAATATAATTTATCAGGAGTTTCTATGGAAAAAATTTAAAAAAATCGTAAATTTAATTTTTATTAATTTATATTACTTTATTTTTTATTTATAAATTGATAAGTAATGATGATAAATAAAAATTATTATCATGACCCAGCTTGGGATGACAGACCATCGGAGCATCACGAACCTAGCGGCTATAGCGGTACTAACCTCGTCTTTTCACCAGGAGATGGGCGATTCGCTGAGTAGCGGGCCCCAGTTTCCGACCCTTTGAAATGGAGGTTCCCCTCATCGTATTTACACTAGAGTTTTGACCGTAGAAATTAATTCGTACTTGAAATTGCAATCCAACAATTAAGTGATAAACTTGTGAAGTGTAATCTGTGCGTGTGAAATGTTGAAACCGAGTGCGTTGGAAGGAATGCAGCCGCAAGTCATCTCGTAAAGGTGAGCGAAATCAAGCGAGCCCCCCACCGTTCCGAGTGTTTTGCCTTGTATGACCCCGTTTTTATTAGTAATTTCTTTCATATTCGATCATTTCTCGCCCGAAATGAACTCGGATTAATTCTTGGGAGAATAATCGGGGAAAATTAACTGCCAACGGCTTCCTATTCGCTCAAGATCTGCTATTTAGATCGGGTCACGAACCCGCCGAAGTGGTTGGTTAGCTTGGTTCGTCCCATCCGTCCCCTCAGTTGCTTCATGTTATCCGTTCCCCGGCCGTTTGTCCACCATTTTTCTCTCTAAAATATCCGAAAAATCGCCATCTACCGTGGATAATTTAATTCTCATCTATCGTGCTTGTATTTATTGAGTCGCGCGTTTTCACCTTATTTAGCTAGGATGAGGGGGTACCGTTCGTTTCCCACTGATAACTTCTGAACGTGGCGTCCCGCCCGCGTATCACAATACGTTCACTTTCGTTCTTTCTAGTACTTACCCGCCAACTCATTGCTTTCCTTTCGCATGAATGATCAAATCGTAATTTCAATTTGGATCGAGTAATAAACTCATCACAGCCATGAGTATTTAGGTAGTTCCCGAATTCAATTTTTAGGTCGCAGTGACGTAAACATTAACGGTCGAGTCGTGCACCACCTGTCCACCATCCGCTGTGACCTGGCTATTATGATAACCTAGGTGGGCATGATAAATTTTTGGTTCTTCCTCTCGGTAAAGCAATCAAAGCATTTTTACGCGCGTATTTACTTTATTCATAGAAATGTTTTGTTATTCGCTCTTGATTTAAATACGGGTTGCGAAAACTATCCATTTTTTCCACAATTTTTACCCATCAATTCCAATTATTTCCACTCTTTAGCGGGAATCACGGGTAGCTTGTAGCGTTGGTATTGTAGGAATTTCACCAGCAATAAAAATCTAGGTAATTTTTTATCTTCAATAATTACGTATCTTGGATGAAAAGTTACCATGACTTCACAGGTCTTTACTTACCTTGGCTTTAATTTCTTATTGCTTTTGTCTGGAGAAATGAGCTATTATTTTTCCCGAAAAGAAAGTTTTCCTGTTTTTCTCCAATGAGATCGGCAATGCCACTATTCCGTATGTAGGTATGCCTACTTGCCAAATTGATTTCTTTTGGTAGAAAACTGTCCTTTTACCCCGCGTATTTTGATTAATCCTTGCCTTTCTCTAATTTTCTGTATCAATTATCCTACCATTTCTCGTACGCACTGTATGGTTTGTTTGGGTAATACCTTTCCTACCTGGAAATGGTATCGTCTAAATTCTAAATTTTTCATGATAAACCTTGATGCCATGGATTGAAAGATAGACCTTGTAAGTAGCCGGTACTATATTTAATATTTTTAGATAGTTGTTAGCAGTGCGTCAAGTAGTACTAATGCTTCCATTTTCTATCTGGATTTTTGGCGCAAAATCGAATGTAACATTCGCTCGTTGAGGAGATAAGTCCTATCTTATGCGTTCGAAAAAAATTCAACACCCCATAAAAATGTCTGTTTTTGTTAGATTACATTTTTTGGAAATTCAGAACCTGTTCAGGATGCAGTATCAACATTAATTTAGCCCTTGAGAGGGAAACGGTATCGTCTTAAATCTAAATTTTTCATGATAAACCTTGGTGCCATGGATTGAAAGATAGCCCTCGTAGCCGGCACTATATTTTATATTTTTAGATAGTTCTTAGCAGTGCGTCAAATAATTTCATCATTTTCTGTCTGGATTTTTGGCGCAAAATCGAATGAAACAACCGCTCGTTGGGGAGGAACCCTTGGCACTCATAAGAATTAAATTCTTCACGCTAAATTCTAACGCGTTAAATTCACGCTAAATTTTAGCGTGAAGTGTTTTGGGGGTAAGGGAAGATTTTTTCCAGATCTATGATCGTCATCACCGGTTTGTGTAATTAGACTAGGAAATGGCCAAAGGGTGCTGGAACTTGACCTACATAGTGATCCCAAATCCGGGCAAAAATAGTGTTGGTAAAAAGTCCAATGGACAACAGATGTGGATCGGAATTTTAGCCTTTTGACCTCATATTCGGGTTCAGCGACCTCGAAAACCCCTTTTCTGCTCTGTGCTCCTACGCCCTTAAAATTGGCGGGAATTCCGTTTTCCCTGGATTTTCGGCTTTAAATGAGCGTCAAGATTCTAAAAGAGAAAAAAACGTGTCCATTGTCCATTGGGGCTTGTTAAACTATTCTAGGCACTCGCTATAGCTCCTGAGGAAGGTCCCCAAAGCCCTAGTTCTAAAATAACAATCATGTGGAGGTTACCTAAACTTTCTTGCCCTCAACTTTTGTTGAAGTTGCCATCATGCACCTTGACTGATGGATTATTGTCATTTTTCAGGTGAGAGGCGATGGGTGATATGAATCACTTCGAAACCAATAGGAGCCGAGTTAGACGCCAGCAGTTCATCAACGACCTGATGGGTTTCCACGCTGCGTTTGGAACTCCGTTGGTGCGGCTGCCCAAACTCAACGGCCAGGACGTCGATTTGCTGGCGTTGTACGAGACCGTGACTGAACTTGGAGGCTGGGAACGAGTCAGCGATACCAACCAGTGGACGAACGTCAACGAGCGGCTCCATCTACCCGTCGGTTGTGTTAACAGTTCAGTTGCCCTTAAACAAGTCTACCTTCGATATCTGGACAAGTATGAGAAGACACATTTCGTACATAAGGGGTTTCGCGGAGAACCGGAGGACGACATGGATTTCAACGTGACGCGGATGAACAAGCAGTCAGCTCGCAGCTTGTTCAATACTCCGACAACGTACAACGATGAGCAGCATTACCTCACTGAAGAGCAGCGATCTCTACTCGGCCTCAACGCCCTTGGCGAGCGGGGGAAGATAGAAAAACTCTGCATGTCCCTGATGTCACCGCTGCCAAACGAACAGGATTTCGCCATCAACGTTTGCTGCCTTCTGTCTCTTCAATATCAAGAGAATCCAGTCGATCTGAGAAATCACCCAAAACTACTTGTCAATCTACTGGCACATGCTGGCGTGTTTGCTGACTCCTACCTTCGAGATTACTTTATCGAATTGTACGAGAAGGATCGAGGGCATGAGATGAAGTTGTTCTGGATAAATTCTATCAAGCACGACGCCCTTTCGTGGCTGACGAACGAGAACAATTTTCGGATCGGAATGAGCAAAGATGACGACTGCATCATGGCCGACGTGCCGGATCGAAGCTATTTGACGGAACACTTGACCAATTACGACTTCTTCATCAGTCGAATCTGCCAAATTGCTCGCGTGATTTTAAACTTCACGGAACATTACGATAACGCGGCTTTCCTTGCAAGTGACGTCACCGCAGTGCGATTCGTCCTTTTATGTTGTGATTGTAAAAATGAACGGATATGCGAATTCGGTTGGGACATTTTGTGTTCGATCGCGTGGAGAATTTGTTTAAGAACGGTCGGTTTCAAAGAAGTGACACTTCTCGTGTGCGAGGCTGTCACCTCTGAAAATATATCGTTGGTTGTCGCCTCCTTGAGAGTTCTCAGCCAGTTGGCCCTTGTTGAATCAAACTCGAACATTCTACTCGAATCCGTTGATAGAGAGATTTTCTTCAAACTGTGTACTTATCTAACTCTTCAGGACGTGTTCGTCATTCTTTGTACATTAGAAACCCTGTATTCCCTTAGTCAGTCGGAAAAAGTTTTTTGTGATCGTATTTTCCATACAGCTGGTATGATTAGTTTGTTAGTACTGCTCCTGCGGTTTAGGATTCCAGTTTCAGCGACGTTCGGAACGTGGAAAACTGTCAGGATCACTGAACGGGTCGTCAGCGAAGATGGAACGAGGACTTTGTCGGAAAAAGAGCATGGTCAGCTGTCGGTGAGACCGCCGGTGGAAATAGTACCTCCCATGCCGTACCATCAGCAGTACTACGTCCCCCCTGCGCCTGACGTCTCCCAAGGAACGTCTCTGCAGAACGTGAGCAACGAGAGCATCCAGCTGAGGCCGCCACCACCTCCGGTTCAACGAGTGCATGACTTGCAGAGTACCTCGCAGCAGCAAAAATGCTGCACCCCATCGCCGATGGAAACATGTTATCTGCCTCCCCAACCGCAAAAAGATGAGACTGCCTCCGCGTCGAAGGACCACCAGACTATGATGTCACCTGTACCTCAGCAGAGGCGAAATTCTCTGCTCGCCTCCGGGCTCAAGAACATGGTTAGCCCGCAAAACGGAGTGAAACCAACGACAGTGACAGTGAGCACAGTTGGTCCAGCGATCACCCTGAAAGCCCATCTGGAAGAGCCTGTTACGAAAATCGTGAAAATCACGAATCCGAGCAGTCGGACGCTCATAGAGTCGATGAAGAGCATGAATAAGTCCTCGCTCAAGGCGGACGGAGATCTGATGAAAAACACGTCGTACGTCACGAAAAGTGTCACCCTCAACGGGAAGGAGTATTACGTAGCAACGCCGCTGTCCCCTCCACCCTCTAAATCGGAAGAAAGCAGCAATTCGTCCAACAGCGACGACTCGCAAGACAAAGTAGTTACCAACAACAGCAATCATTGCGGCGGGGTCGGAAGCTCGGAAGAAAACTCCAACTCCTCAATTTCAAACAGCGATACGGCCGCGAGTCAAAAAGATCTCAGTCTTAGTGTTAGTAAAGATTTTTCTGGTCACATTCTTCCCAAGGAGAATGAGAAAAACAAAAGCAAAGCGGAGTGCAACAAAGTTGTTGACGAAGCAGTGCCTACGACGCCTCCGGTCCCCGCTGTCATGGTCAATGGCGTTTCTGAAGAGATCAAGGTAAACGGATTACCGGAACCAACAACAACGCCTACACCTCCCGGCGATTATCTGTGCGAATGGCGCAGCTGCCTGAGAAAGTTCACTTCCCCGCAGAGCGTCTTCACGCATATCACGACGTCTCATTGTCCGCAGACGATGTTGGACGGCCAATGCCGATGGGGAGCCTGTACAGCTGGAAAAATGGTCTACAAATTCCTGATACGACATATAATCGCCGTCCATTGCGATCCAGCGAAGATGCAGCCGACCAGAACGCGGCCTCCAGAGCCGAGGTCGAGAACGGGTCTCGTGGAGAGGCGGATGCTTCTCAGACAGCAGCAGATGGCGGCTCGCTCCTCGGTTCTTCGGCCATCTTTGATGCCCCATCCATCGCGGCCCTCGTTGCCATCCACGTCGTTCGCGCATAGTCCTTGCCCGATGCCGGTGGGCCTGCCGATGGCGACGCCGCCAATGGCCGGCGAGCAGATCCCGGGTGGCCATCATTTCCCGCTGCAGCCCCCAGGACCGGCTCAACACCAGCCCCCCGTGCATTACCCCTACCCCGTGGCCCCCAGATATTATTCGGGGCCGCCTCCACTTGCTAACACTCCGGCTGGCGAGAAGATCGCAGAAAGCATACGTCTGACGTCGGCTCTTGTCCTCCGTAACGTGGCCCGGATGTGCCCCTCCTCGCGACTCGCCATCCTCCAACACGAACAGCAAATCGTAGAAATTGCCGCCTCGGAAATGGACGCGTCCAAAGCGGCCGCCGAATGTCTCTACTATCTTCGTGTGGTTTGAGAAGAAGCGATGAACAGTTTAAATGAAAATTGTGTATTTATTTTTAAAAATAAGGTCGAATTGTTAGAGAAAAAAGAATAAATCGAATCTTCAATTAATGGTACCTACGCAGAAGCTCTCTTCTGGAACCTTTTTAATTTGGACAATCCGTTGAAGTCGGCTGCGATATCCGACGAAAGTGTTTGCATCAAATGTAAAATATTGTGTACAGGAGAAGCGGAACTCTCGGAGAAAATCCTACGCGAACAAAACTACTGATATACTTTGGATAATTTATAATTTTGTATGTGAATCGTGTAAACATGCCCTTTATAGCATATTGGTTTATATTGTAATAAAACTTTACCACGGACAGTATTGTTTTATCTTGTAAAAATTCTCTCGAGAATCTGTACATTTTGTATTTTAATAAAATAATTTTTGTTATCACGTAGCCGTCAGCTATGGATTGTAAACACCTTTAGTTTGACTGTGCGGTTTTATATTTGTATTAGTTGCACACATGATTGACAGTGTTAGACGATGTAATTATATTTTTTATTTCGACAATTTTAATAGGCACTTTTTTTATGGGCAGTTCCCAAAAATTTTCATGGAAAAACTATGTTCTGCTTAGTCAATATACTAAAGATTTTGATCGTTTTCGGTGAAGCGGTGACTCACTTGATGGCCCTATTATCTTAATCCTTGCTGATTTTCTCGATTGATAACATACCAATCGTGCAGGTCTAGGCTCTTTGGCTTTTCATTTTAAAAATTGGGTTTCTCTCTTTGTCTGTTCGAAAGGATTGCGAGTTTTGTGCAAGCCGTGAAAATATCCAAAATTTCAAATATCTAAATATTTCCCATTTGCTTTGCATTTTCCCATTGGATTTTTTTTGGATTCAATCATATTATTTCAATATTGGCAATTGAACTTGATGTGATCTTGTCAAAAGGGTATCTAGCCGTTTTCTCGAGTCACAGATGGGGATTAGCGGGTTCGTATCCCGCTCTCGCCTTTTTTCTGTTAAGGACAAAGAAAGACTTTGAAAAGAAGGAATTTCTTCTCCTTCTTAAACGAGGGTTTATTCAAGCCCTGTTAAGGGCCGATTTCGTCATATCAGGGGTGCCACTACTAAGGTCGCAAATAATCTTGACGTAGAGCTTAAAAAATTTCTCACGGATTTTAGTTTGTGTTCAGTTCAACTACTTGACAATTTTTGGCACATTATTTCCAGAAATAATGTACCTATATTATCGGTCAGGAAGTTTTTTCTTCATTTCAGTTTTGGTTAAATAATTTTCATTTATTAGGGGTACCCTCGCTCGGTGTAACATTAGTACCGTCATATGAGGTCCGAATGCTGGCTGGTATTCATAGCGAGAAGCTATCAATAAAAAAATTTTAAAACTTTTTACCTACTGTTTTTTTTTTTCTGATTGGCTGGCTTATTTTATTTTACAGTCATTTAGAACTTTTTTTTTAAGTTATGTATATTTCTTTCATGCTTCAGGGGTAAGCACCATAATTGGTAGGGCTCACATTATCGAAATTATTCATCGAATTATTAGGTATCTGCCTATTTTTTGTTTGGTAGGTCATATCTGGAGGTACCATCGAAATGTAATAGTCTATTAACACCTGTATGTCAACACTCATCGCGTCTAGCCCAGGGGACGTTGGCCTCAAGTTCGAGACGGTTGAGGGTGAGGAGAGATCAATGCTCATTATTTATCAATAATAATTCGGTGCCTACCAGTTTTACTACTTGGGTCGTCCCTTCCGGCTTTTCTCGGGGTCGACATGAAGAACGTCTTCTTCAGTCATTTTCGATTGTTCCAGCCAGTCTACCAACTTGGAGGGGAGTTCTGCTGAAGTAAGCAGTGACGCATTTCACTTTGTCATTCGTATTTCTCTATTGTTTCTGCAATTGGCTGAGATGGCGAATACGACGTCGTCTCGTCATTTTTCATTGTCAACCCCCAAGCGCTTTCGCCAATATTGGCATATTGGAAATGCCGGTGTTCGAAATAAAACCATTAAAACTGCAATGAAATCTCCTGGTTGGTTCTTCATTTCATCGTCTAGTGTGCTATATTGGCAACTTATCTGATGCTATTAGATTGATAAATTATTAAACTATAGAGAATGTCAAGCCCATCGGGCGATTTCGACCGTTTTAATGATTTAATTTACCAATGTTGGGGTCCCCCGAAGAGGCCGATAGCGCGAAAGCGCTAGGCGATGACAGTTAAAATTATGTCGTGTCTTTACGATATCCTGAACACAGTTATTTTTCAGTAATAAAATCCAAAAATTGAATATAAAAATTCTGCCAGTCAGTCGCCTTTTCTACTTTGTTTTGTAAATTTTGTTTTTTTACGTCCAGTAAATGGAAGCATTGTAATCGTCCCAAAATCGATAATCGGAAGGGAGCTTCAGAAAAAACGTTTACTATTAAACTTTTACTCAGAATCGCTTCCTGAACAAGTGTCAATGTATCCGTATGCGGCCATCTACAAAAATGACCATGGCTCACTCAATTCTAAACTTTTTTCAAATTTCTTGAACTGGGATGTTTGTCTCTGTGAGATCCACCGTGTTTTGAAATTTGCATTGTGGGTTTTTTGATATTTTTGGCCTCAACAGCCTCAAAAGCAGTCAAAATATATTAAAACTGAGTCAAAATATGGAAGTATAGAGTGTTATTTACGCATTAATGGTTTTCAACGATCCTTGATTTATGGAATCCAAAAATTTGTGTCAAACTCGTGTCAAAAACCTTTCGCACCAGGGTTTCTTTAATTGTTGCTTTTGTCTGGTGTGGCATTCCAGACAATTTGATAAATAATACCGATTTCGTGAATTAAGGGATATCGGATTGAGGGGGAAAGATATAGCACGACGTTCTGTCAGATGCTTTACAATATGATTTTGTCGTTACAATAGTTCCTTTAATCAAAAATTGTTGAGAGCTGTAAAAGATTTGTGTTTCTCCCCTCCCCCGAGCTAAGTTTTCCTCAGTTTTCACCCACCCTGAACCGATATTGGAAAAAATCTAACGACTACGCGTTATCGACTATGTTACGCCACATTAGTGGTAACAAGTATATTTTTATGAATAATACGCCACCCGAATTTCGCTCCGCCGGAAACGGAAATGTAATACTCTGTATACTGGTGGTATATTAGTCACAATTGACAACACGCTTCACTTGTTCTCCTAAAGATTAAATGGGCAATTTTTTTGGGATCACACCTCGTACTTATATCTTATCTTTCTCGATTTATCTTTCAAATAGGTTCAGCACAGGTGTAGTCATAGCTGGGTGTGGTAGCCCGACTACGTCTGTCGACCCTCTTCAGAATTCAGTCCATTTTCGAATTTAATTGTGCGATCCTCCGGAATTTTAGTTCATGATATGGTCAGAGTCTAATCTGCATTTTGGTTCAGAAAAAATCTGCTTTCCTCAAACGAGGGAAAATGGCTTCCTTATTGAAGGTACGTACCTCCCTATCGATTATTGTGCGTTGGACTGAGGGGAGAGAAACGGCGCAACTTCCTCTCATTATGTATATTATTGACTCGAGCGCTTTCGGCCTGGTGGCCATCACAAGGCGTATCCTATCATTACATGATCGGGGGTCATCAGGCTCATTCATCATACTGGAGAAGTGGGGCAATAGGCACCAAAATTTTGGCACTCATCAGGCGGAATGCAATTTGGTACGGTGAGTACCTATGTAAACGGCCTCAAGTGTTCCGAAGATGTGTGGTCCGATGTGCGGAGGCGTGTGATCCGAAGAGCTTCAGAGACGATTAATAAATTAAAATTTTGCCACCACGAGGCGTGGTCCAAAATTGATGGAATGAATTCTCCATGAAATGGCACGACTGAGCTATTTTTTCATGACCATCAAAATTATGTATTATAATGTCGATGCATACGGTTTTCAGGTTTATGCCTCAATGTGGTGGATAGTCTTTCTCTTTGCAACAGGTACGATCCTTCTCTATAAACTTCCACGCATGCGCAACTCAAAAACTGATCATAGATTGAGTTGAATTTTTTTTTCTAATTTATTCTATCAAAATAAACTGTATCAACGCCTGTAGGTCATATGATGAGTCTAATGATATTTTGCAATATCATCGATGTAATTTACTTAGATGTTTATTAATTTGTTTTTAGCAACTCCTATTATTACTTTTGTTAACATGCCTCACGAAGAATATAAATTATTTACTTGATATAGGTATGCACCTGCGTATTGGAAATTATAATTTCCGGGCTATAGCGCGAAATCTCCCAATCCAACTACCTATTAGAAGAATGCAACCCAAATCCGAAATTTTCCAATTTTTTAGTACAAGATTTTCTGGCGTTTTTTTAGATTTTACTTAGGTGCTTGATAAATTGTATCTTATTGCATGTCTTCTGTACCTATTCTTTCTATTATTGAGACTGGGCAAATTTTTTAAACAGAATGGACGGAGCCAGTAAAAGGTCAAATATCAGAGACGATCCCGATGAATTTGAGGGATTGCTACAATTCATCGTACATAGTGGTGAGGGAGAACTTGCTTCCGATGACTATGACCACGTTGATTGCACTTCTTCGAAAGCTTGAAACGTCAACTTACAACATGAACAATAGAATTTTCGCACCAGCTCTTCTCTACCAGTAAGTTGCCAGCGAATCAGTAAGAACCGTATTGACAATTTTTCAAGCATTTAACACTGCCGTTCTTCTTTATTAGGTATCGTTACGACGGTATTGTTCGCAATCCGGATGTGCAGACCACGCAATATGTCAAGCCGTACTCGCGGTCTGGCAAGGAATATTACCTGTACAAACTTCAAATGAACAGAATCATACCAACAACCAGCAGTGCCACAATAAATGACGACTCTCTTACTTTGATTGAAAAGGTGGTTGAATTTCTTCAATATGGCTTACTATATTATTCGTGAAAACGTATGGTTTATCATGGTAAGTAATTACATTATTTTAATTTTATTTTCCCCCACAGTGCACCCTCCACGCTATGCTCAGCTTGTCAATCGACAAGTACGATAGAGGAGACGGCGATGTTCCTTGTTCCAGACTGTCGAAATATTCTGACTGGAATAGCAGATATCCCAGAGATTTGTCGAAAGCAGCGGAAGCGGAGTATATTTGGTAAGATAGGTACATATTTCTGTAATAGCGATATCGCTCGCTGGGAAATCCCAGATTTCTTCGGAGTTAGTAACATGCACAATATTTTTGTTATATTTTTACCCACGCTGAACGAGATAATCTTTCCAGGCCGAACTACAACAACGGTTACGCCGCTGACTACCAATTCGCCGCTGGCACTTACACAACTGCTACAAGCAAGTGTCCAATGGAAAATGGCGTAGTTTACAACAAGTAAGTGAGGGCACCGTGGCAACAGGTCTGTCGCGTGGGAGGGCGCCGCTAGGGCAGGAAAAAACAGGAATTTTGCAAAAGTAAAAATGGGAATTTTTTGGTAGAATAATGCCGATATATGATCAAGGCTTATTTTATTGAAATGTGAATGGTGTCGGTCGTTTCGAGCAGGTATGGATCGATAACCCCTGGAATCGCCATTGCGGGAATAGCGGCTGGACTAAATTACCAGACAGTGCCGTACAATTCCTACTTCGTACAGCCGAGGACTGCGCAGAGGCGAAAAGTGCAAAGTGGTATCGATCACTACAGGAACCTGATGAGCACCAATCGACAGCAGTTCGGAGGCTACGGAAACCCCCAATCTCCAGGGAACGTAGGATGGCCTGGCTCTGCGAATGGCCAAAGCGGCTCGGGCTACCGGCCAAACGGTCCCGGAGCTTATGGACAGGATACCTACGGTAGCAATAATGGGCAATTAAATGGATATGGAAATGCATACCCGTCTAATTCGCAAGGCAACGGTTACGGTGGTGGTAGTGGTTACGGAGGAAATGGAAACCAGGGTGGCAACGGATATGGAGGTAATGGATACCAGGGAGGCAGTGGTCAACAGGGTGTCAACGGCTATGGATCTAATCCACAAGGCAGCGGCGTCAATTTTGGAGGGAACGGCTACAATCAGAATGGAAACGTTGATGTGGATAGCCGATACGCCGCGACACTTTCTGGTACGACTTCTCGAATCAATTGTGACTGTAGAGCGAACAAAAACAGCTCGAAATGTCCTTGTAACGAACTATGTAATTGTTATCAGGTATTGTTGCTCTGGAATCGCTGCTACAAGGACCTGAGTACCAGATTACTATCGGGAGCAAAGGAGCATGGAACAGTTCGTCACTTCCAAAATACTATTTCTTGCAAGATTGGTTTGATGGGAACGTGTTGACAGATGCAAGAATAGCCGGAGGTGTTGATGGTAAGTAAACGTATTGTATTTACGTCATATTGAGTCGTTAAAATTTCGGAAACTCAAGCGCTGCAGGGGCCATCATAACAAATCAAAATTCGGGCGCTGATCCTACAGCAAGGAATAGACCGAGTGGAATCGCTTCTTCAGAGCTCCTCTACCGTTCAGCTGATAAATTAGGTCGTATTTACGTATGCCAATCTTACAGCCAAATCAAAGTTGCTCTATTTCTTCATCAGGGCTGTACATGGGCACCAATATTCAATCTTGGACGGGCACTGCCGGAGACATGAAGCTATCTCAAATCTTGGACGCATACTATTCAAACAAGGGCGTCCTCGCATCCGGGGTGAAGGCTTGTGCTCGGCGAAATAATTTTGGCCAATTTTCTAACCAGCTGGTTCAACAGGTTTGTCTGGCTTTTTTTTCAAAATCCTCGAGATGGTTAAAACACATTTCCTGATCTGAAATTTGATCGATTGGTTTGGTTGACATAAAGGAAAACACATCAGGGGCTACCCTATTTGGTATTTGGCAAGCATCTAGCAAAGTGGTACTTATCTCTGCTTGACAAATATTCGTCCGCTTTGATTTTGGGACAATGCCAACCCGGGCTGAGCATCCCCGTATTCGTAGAGTGCCAGGAAATGGACGAGCTCGATGCTTGATAGAATGTCTGGAGCTTATCAGTAACTTTTTCTCTTTTTTCAAGACTTACGCAACAGCCTACATGTTGAACAACGACTTGCCACCAACTGTTATCATCGAGCCAAATGGCGTATCGGACTTTTCTCAGTACGCAGCTCAAACTACGGCAACCTACATAAGTAAGTTTATGGAAATCCCCCCAAAAAAAAATCGTCATTCATGGCTCCCTCCGCACCATTGGCAACTCCTTGTCAACGTAGCCAAGAATGGTATAGCCAGAGGTTTACGTAGGAATGTTTTGATGCTAAGAGCCTCCTTTGCCTTGGTTTTTTGGTCGAATAACTTTTTTTGCTGGGTTGGTATGAGTTTCATGATAGGGAGTTTCTGGGGGAGCCAGGAAGCGTGGGAGACTGACAGTACCTTGTGTTTCAGTAGCTAACCTGCTGCAGCAACCTGTTGCTGAATGCTTTAATTCAAAATATTGTCATCGACACTCGAGACGTTTATCGCTTTTCTAATTCCCACGTCTTCTCTGATCGACAGGTAGTCTTCCTGGGACTCTTTGCAGCGACAACACAACAACGCCTTACGCCCAGCCTTATGCTGACATAACAGTAGTTGTAGATTGCAGCTGGCAGTATAGATACATCGCTGGCATATTCAAGTGAGTAGATAAAATGGTCACTACTGGTATTTGGGGATATTTGCTCAAGCTTACAGGGGGAAATCATGAAAGCTACTATTTTCAACTCCTCTCCTTGAGGGCGGCAGGGCATGCCCGGGATAACTTCGGTTATCGGGCGAAAAGCCAACGCCTGGTTTACTTTTTTACTATTTTCAAATGCGTTCGACCGTTTGCAGTTATCTAGCAGAAGAATGCGATTTCTGGAAATACGGCAGCAATTTGACGATCATTAGTGCGAAGGATGGTTTTGTACTGGCCGATTCGATTCAATCGCCTCTGGACATTCCTCAGGATTACAACCAAACTGGTGAGTATCTGGAAAGATTTTTGACCTGGTATTCAGTTTCTGGCGTCCTTCAGGTTTGACAAATAACCTGTAACCAGAATAAGTTCATAACTTCTTTGGTCCTCGATCTTAGTATTGATGGCAAGGCTTTCCAAATACCTGCCAAAGACTTGAAACGTCTCTTCAGATTGGTATATCTCCAAGTTTTACGTTTATTGGACCATACCGAAACGTTTACTCAAATTGGAAATCTTCGAAGGGCTGTCCTCTAATCCTAGACATCTATGACCTATGATTTTCGCTGTTTCAGTGGCCAGCGGTTTTGACTTCCCCAAGGTCCTCAGCCAATTGAAAGTGAGGTTTTTGAACAAATTGCAAAACGCGGTCTACACACAATCGGCAGGCGGCATACCGCATATTGTTATATTTGTTCCGATGACGAACACGATGACTGATAATGACAAATCGAATGCCCTCGACACTTTGAAGTACTTCAAATTCAATATACCAGGTAAACTATAGAAGAGAGTTGTACTTGTTTACCTGGGATTGCACTTGTTTGTCAGTGTTCAGCAGGGGTAGATCGTCAAATTAACTAATCGAACTCTTTTTGGTGACTCCTGTTATCAGATGTGAAATTTTTATACCTCGTTCCGGGATCCAAGGAGGCCTGGACCCCATTCGCTGAAAATAAAGACAAGGATGTCATCGTGGCCTCAACAAGTAGCAGCGACATGTCCATCACCCTTCAGCCGCTGATAAACAGAATCAAACAGAGTAAGATACAAATATTTGATAGCACGGTTTTTGTTCAATTTTCGCTCCGTACTTGAACATCTTGGCTCCCTATAGCTATCAAGTAAAATTCTTCAAATCAATATCCTCATAAGCTTGAAGGTAGGCTTTTCAATGAACCTAACGATAGAAATCTGAATAAATTTAGCATCTTTATTATCGCTCTAAGGCAGATATTGGAGCATACCCTAACCTGCAAACGAAGGTTAACGCAATGTTATTCTCAACACCGCGAGAAGCTAACAGGGTTGCTTTATTAATAGTCGATTATCCAGAAATCGCTGACTAATCACTTGGTCACTATTTTCTTGGAAACCAACCGCAACGTGCAGCAAGTCAAAAATCACCTAGAAATTACTGACCCAGACATGACCCTATGATTTTTGGATGACAGACTATCAATAAAGCGTCCGTTAAAGTAACAGTGTCGCAAATCGTCGGTCGAGATGTAACCTGCTGATTTTTCTCCTCAGTCCCACGGCGCATTATAAACCCCAACTGCGGGAGGTATTTCGACGGAGGAGCCAACAGCCAAGTGTCACTTGACGGATACCTATCGCCCAACGAAATCCATTATTATCGAATCCATCAGAATTATTTCTTCAAAGAGACCAACGCTGTAGTTACCGTAAGTTTTCAAACAATTTCAATCGTAGCACCGAAATTCGGTCGAAATGTTATGAGAAATCATCGAAGAATTTCGATCTAATTTTCCCTCGCAGATCTCCAAAGCTCAAATCAACGGACCGACGTTGACCGTCTGCAAATCTCGCGACACTCCGCATCCGACTCAGAACACGACGAATTCTGGAAGCGGAAACGTTTTCTGCACGCAGATCACCAGTTCGGGCAATTCGTTTTCCTTCAAAGTTAACGACGAATGCAGCGGAGACTATTACGCTGCTGAGTGCAGGCCCATCTATTTCTCAGTTTTCAACCCTCAGTACCCGTACGGCAGCAGTCCGGCATCTTGCAGAGGTAAGCGGAAGTTTAGGTGTTTACGTGCCTGGTTTGGCGTGTTTACCTCTGAAACTACCTTAAAAACCCTGGATTATCGAAATTTCGAGTGCAAATATAGTTTTTTCCAGAATATGTAGCAAAAACAAATTTTTGACAAAGGTTGGTAGGGTTTTCGATGTTTTTCATACTAAAGGGTAGGAACTTCAGTTGAAGCACATTGCTGAAGAAACGTCATTTCTGCTCACAGATGCTGCCTGCAGATTCCCAGATCAGTCGAAGTACACGATTTCTCATTATGGATTGACCTGCTACAGCACGGCTAGCCTGACAACCGTTTCTTCGCTCATTTTCGCAATTATCGGGATGATTTTTATTTTTAACTAAGGTAAATTTTTAGCTTCCTCAACATTTTTTGGCAAAAGTTGATAGACCCTATTGAGGTTTCTACTTTTAAAAGCCTGATAAGAAGAGAACTTATGAAAAACAGGTAGACGTCCATGTTTCGTAGATAATTTCATGGTTTATTGTGATCCTGAGTTCAGATTATGAGTGTCTGATTCGGTTTATTTCGAACCCGACTTCTGTCCAAAACGCAAATTTTACGCTCTGGATGCTTTTTTTCTACAGCTTAGAAACCGATTTTAGCTTTCAGACTCCGCACGTTTTGTACCATAGCTTTATAGTTATTCTAGTATAACCAGGTTAAATAGCGAGACTTCGTTAAGATCGCCAAAGGCTTAGTAGCAGTTTTAGTCCACTTTTTCTCATTTTGAAATATTGTTAGCATGCACAAAGATAATTAGTTAGGTGATTATTATTATAGTTCTCTTTCAAGAAACAAAAAGGCGATTATTGCCTAACCAGTATTTTGCCAACTCAACGACGTTATAGAAAGGATACGAGTACAAATCTGTGAAAACGAACTGTTGCAGAAAAAAATTTAGGTCCAAATATTTTACTAAGGTACCTTGCTCAAATTTGGGTTTGTTCTAGAAGCGTGAGTGTAGGCATGAGGTAGGCGGGTTTGGTAGGCAACGCTCCAGCAACAACACAAACAAACATTACATAACCTCACACTGCGCATGCCCAAGGCACCTACAAATGCGTACACTCACGCTCCTGGAACAAACCCCCGCTGCTATGTCAAAAAATGCCAAATTTTCTGTAGTCGTTCGCGGTTGTTTCTACATCAAATCAATCTGGTTCGCCCTTCAGTCAACAGTGCGATTGTATTTCCCATACCATGACAAACCGGAAATCAATATGCGCTATCCGTTAAGTTTTTCATTGCAATGACGTGAAGAGCTTCCACACTCTATTTTTATACTGATGCATCGCATAATTGTACAAATCAGCTGGCGTTTTGTAAATAAATATTTTCATTCATTATTTTCACACTCCTATTGAGTTTCTTTCAACATTAAGGGCTAGTTCATCTATTCAGTTTATCCGCCGAATAAACATTATTCTCCGTACAAGCAGTTGCTTTGAAATGTTGACTAGAATAGAGTTACCTTATCCACAGAAAATTTTATACGGAGAGTAATGTATATTCGATGAATAAACTGAGTTGATAAACACACCCTGAATTTCAAACAAATTTCAGAATTCCGCTTCTCTTATGCTGTTGAAAATCTTCCCTCCAAAAAACGGAACTTCAAAAATGCTGTGGCACCTGAACGACCCATTTCCAAAGTGGGAGTCACACGAACGGCTCAGCCCACAACCGCCGGCAGCAGAACCGCCCCGTTATGCGGCGCACAACCGCCTCGGCGGGTCTGTCGTCCCAAGACGTGCGGCACTCAGCTGACTCTGCTGAAACCGCCGGCCGAAGAATTCAATTGTCGAATCATGCGGGCCGTCGCTTCGTAGGGCGGTTGCGGGTTGAGCCGTTCTTCTGATACCGACGGCCTTTAGAATCGCCATACGTTTGTTAGGAATGAATACGGAATGGAAAATTTTTTTTAATGTGTTACCTTAGATTAGGCTGCTTTTTCGCCCTTGGTGTGTGAAGAGGTTGAGGATCAGCAGAACATCTAAGTTGCATTCTCTACTTCAAAATTCCAAGAACATATTATCTCAAAGGTGAAATAGGAGCTAATACTGTTAATAGTTCTACAAATTAAAATAATCATCTTTTTTTATTTACCGAGAAGCCATTTTCTAAATCTGGAATTAGAATGCCTGATCGAGGACCATGCCGAAAATGAGATAGGCGCACGTTCCATTCAAAAGCTGAAAAACGTCATGTTTATGATTCAAGTTTGGAATATTCAATAATGCGGGTGAAATGAGGTTTTGTGTTTCTTACCCTGTAAAACGTGTCCAAGTTAGCATACCCTCCTCCCTTGTACAGGATCACATGGGGTATCTTCTCAGTCCTCATCATGATCAGGCGAAGTAACTTGACAACCGGTTTCGGCATGTGGGCCCATTCAGCAGAGTAAACAGCATCTTTCAATTTCGTATGCTGAAAGTGAAAAACCATGATATCTGGGTAAAGCAATATGGTTAGCAATAGTTTCCTTACATCAACTTTAGTTTCATCAACCTTCCAAAAGGGCCGCTCTCCTTATTACTTCCCCAGCTTCTATGTTTCTCCCATTCACTTCTAGGAGTAGAAGTGGCTTCTCACATCCCTTTCACTTTTCAACCACTATGTAAACACGACACTGACACGAACCTCCCACAGGCTTGACAATGAGGTTCTAATATCGAAAGCGCTCGCCACCAAACCCACCAGCAACAACGGGCCCATCATTTTCGCCACAAGTTTCACCTTTTGTTTCATTATCAACCTTGGCTAACATACCTACCTCTTCTTCGAGTTCGTCCAATATGTAGCAGAAAAATCCGATGTACGAGAGTTCAGCGATGATGTGAGGAATCGTACCCAGGTCTGGTTCGTCCTTCGAAAAACATGGCCGATCAAAATTTGAGATAGGGTATCTTTTTTTATTCCACATCAGGGCTTGACGGTTCGAGATCAGAAACTCGCCTTGGCGGACTTATAACGGATTCGGAGTTCCTCCAGCACAATACAGTTTTTACTACTGGCGGTACCTAATAGGTACCTACCTACTAATACCTGATATTATTAATTTGCTAAAAACTACGAATTAAAATAAACTGGGTAGGTACGTGATGCTGTATCGGTCTCACCCCTGAAAGAAGAGCCCTCGAGAGTGTTGTGGCACCAAGAAGACCGATGTAGCTGAATTGGAACCCATAGCTGCAAACTTCTTTGTATTTTTCAAAAATGCTGCAGAATCAAAAATTAGTGATCCAGTTAATGGTGCTATGCTTGGAAATCGTCCGAAAAGTCGACCAATGTTCTGGACATTCGAAACATGGATTATTGGTGAGTAGATAACTCATGATTCTTTCATATTTTGATACGTATATTTTTGAGTCAATTTGATTGCAATTTGATTTGATTTGGCTGTACTGTGAGTGATTCCAGTTAAACAGGATGATAGGTCTTACTGAGACAAACATCCCAGTTCAAGAAATTGGAAAAACGTTGAGAATTGAGGGAGCAATGGCAATTTCGGTTAATGATCGCGGACAGACACTTGTTCAGGAAGTGATTCTGAGTAAAGGTGTAGGGTAGGTGGGGGTTACTCTCCGCACGGGGTTAGTATCCGCACGTCCTTTTTTCGATTAAAATAAGCGATTATTATTCCGATTTCCCCACAGTGATAACGTTTCTCAACCACCAGTTGCCTCCCGAAACTTGAGGACGAAAGTCAACAAAGGAGCCGAGAAAATGAGGTAAGTTTGTTTTTCATCAGTTTGATTTAATATTTTTGTCACTTGCCTAATAGATTGTGAGAAACTTGTGATAGTTATTCAAAATGTTTAGCTTTCTTTTGAAAGGGGTTCTCATTAGCTTGAATATTACTGCTTAACTTCAGCGAAATCTTTTGTTTACTGTACCTGTTGAGGCATTTTTCGCCATTTTGGAAAAGGGGGCTAATTTCCGCACTTTTTTTGGGGCTATACTCCGCAGTTCTGGTTAATGTTTACTGCTTAACTATCTTGAATTTTTTTCTGAGTCATTTTTTTTAAGTTTTTGAAGTTTAAGTTATGAGTAAGTGCGCTTTTTTTAATGAAAATATTGGAAACCTGTTTCTACTTCATAGTTTATTAACAAAATTGAATAATTACATTGTATAATTACAAGAATAAATTGTTTAAAAAATGTGTTTGAATCAGATATATTTCCCTATATTTCCTTATTTACTCCCTATATTTCCAGTTATTCTTCCCTACTTTTTACAATAGAGAAGAATAACTAGGGCTAATTTCCGCTTGCGGAAACGAGCCCCATTGGCGCGGATATTAGCCCCACAAAATGGGGCTAATGGCCGCAAAATCTTTTTTTTATTTTAACGATATAGTTTCTAAAATAATAGTCAGAAACGTTTGGAGTTGTTATAGAATGATCAATAAATGTCTAATCTTTATACCTAATAGCAGAAGCTGGAAAAAATAACAAGATTATGTTGCATATGGTCTGAAAAGATAAAATTGCGGAGAGTAACCCCCACCTACCCTATAAGTTGAAGTTTTTCGAAAGCTCCGTTCCGATTCTCGATTCTAAGACGATTCCAATAGGTGATATAAAATCAAAAGGGCACATTCATATAAAAAAATATTAAAACACCATGCAACTTAAGGAAGTTATATTTTCGAAGAGCAACCTCAACACATGATGGTGGGTCTGAACGCATTTTCTCACGGTTTGATAAAGTGTACTAGCGTAGACGTCACTGCTGTCCACCATGCGAAGATTCAAATTAGAAAGCTCCGAATTCAAAACTTTGTACTTCACCACTAAATTCAAAGCGGTGCCCATCTGGGTCTGGAATATAGCAACGCAGACGCAAGCCGTGATGAACATCAGCAGGCATTGCAGCACGTAAACGGCGACGAACAATTTCGTATCATCTGTCGTCCCGGTGAATGGGAATTCCAATTCTTTGTTTCCGGCGTAAGCTTTGAGAAAAGGCTCCACGCAAGTATAGGAGCATATTATGCAAGCTATGACTGACACCGTCCCCATGCCTTTGACTTGAGGAGCGTCTTTTCTGGCTTCAGTATGAAACGCGTAGATTCCTTCGATCCTTTCATCGTCCAGGCCGACGAGGCGATCGCAATCTCTGGCGATTTCCAAGACCCGGCCACTTTTCGAAACGACAGTCCACAGAGTTCCGATGTAAAAATACTGCAAAACCATAAAATGCGCCACTTTGGTGATGTTGCATTCGGTAAAGACCATCACGTAACCGAGGTAGCAGAAATTGACGACGCCGACGAGGAAAGAGGCGATGCTGTGCGTCGTGAATCGTTGCTCATCGCGTACGCCGACGATACGCAGGACTTTTCGAAAACGAGAAGCCAAAGGTCCGTCAGATTGGAGATGGTTCCTTTCCATGGTTTTCCTTAACCGCAGGTCTTCACTATTGGCTGAATAAGCGCTCGGTGGATGCTCGAGCACCTGCACTTATAACTCATTCAACAGGAACCCATTCGTAACTTAGTCAATGTGAATTATTTACTTTACAAAAGGGAAGATTGTAGGGCTCAGTAATCTAGCCGATTCGAATGCCTGGATGGTAAGGTACCTATCTATTTGTTTCACCTATGGTATCGCATTTACCTAGTGTTCCTATAATAAGAAAATGGAAAATACATTCACATCGAGGCGTTCCCATCTCTAGTTAAATTGCAGGTTAGTATACGCATATTCGTTCTCCATGAATTCAGACATACCTATGCTATTAAACATCAATGATCTTATTCGTAGTAGGCACCTTGCTCTGTAAACGTCTATGTATAAATTTTTTATGAAGGTAATCCATCGAGATACGAAGTGTACCGTGAATAATTGTAGGATCGAAATATGTACCTACCACTGATGTATATACAAAGTCATAATTATGCTATCAATTTTGGTTTTGGGAAATCATTTGCAAGAGCCCAAACGTGTACTTGAGGGAATTTTTCTAAACCTATGATACCATTTTCGTGAAAAAACAAACCTTGTACTCGGGTGAAACCATGACAGAATTCGCGACTTCCTCTTGTCTATATTTATTACATAGGTCCGAGCGCTTTCGGCGTTATTACCATTATTACGTTATTACCATCATCAGGAACAATGTCATAGGGTCTGAGGTGTACCCAGTCAGGACGGGGCCCCAACGGCTCACCCTTGATCGATGATTGCCACGGGTGGCTCGCCATAGGGTGCCCGGTGTCAATTTGGTTAAAGCCGAAGACTGATGAAAGACATTTTGACTAAGAGTAATATTTATCAAATTCAAACAAAGGGGGGGGGGGTTAAATTAAGTTAGTTCCCTGAAGGGAATTTTTATTACGAAAGCTCAAATTCTGACGATGTGTTTCACGGTGTAAGTAAATACCTACTCGATAAAAATCCATAACTGGTTTAATCGACATTGAAGGTACCTAAACAAAAATTCTATTCTTAATTTTTTTAGCAAGGTATCGATTAACTAATTTTCCTCCTCGTAGTTAGAAGGCTTAATGCAGACAAACCGTCTACATTATCATAGCATAGTCAACTTTGCCCGAAGGCGAGTACACACAGGCCATTCCTAAGGATCGAACAAGCGAGCGTTCGGCCCATACGATCCACCGATGGCAAGCATTCGGTAAGTGCCCACGTTGGCCGAACGTCGACGAATGCTCGCGAATGTTCGGCCAGTGTAGAACCGCCTGTAGATGCCCATTACAACCTACACAATCCCTGAATGCTAAGGCAGCCGATGGTATACAAGTCAATACTTCTCGCCATTGTCCATCAACAATTATACGCTTTCCGTTCTATTGAATGCGTTGCATTGACGTGAACGTAATGCTTTAATAATACAGTAATGATAGACGTTAAGAACCCTTCGAATACATTAGAGAAGGAAAATTTGGCAGCTATCGATTCAACGGAAGAGAGAAGCTTCGAGTTGAATTCCGCGGCTCTCTTATCAGGACAAAGTCGACGCTTCCTCGCATTGTTTCCGCGAATATCGACAGCCAGTGATCGGTGGTTTGAGTGGCAATATCGCAATGTCCGTATATCCGACGGACGGAGGCTATTTCTCCGAAAAGAAACTACCGGAAAGTCTGCAGTTTCTGTTCAGACTGTCTCGCCTGTTCGGTTTGCTGCCCTACAACGCGAGCCACTCAATCTCTCGAGGATGGCTCGTCTATTCGATCTTCCCCATGGCCTTCATGATATGCGGGAGCACCGGGACTTGCATCTATTCGCTTTACTTCACCGATTATTTGCAGAAGAATCCGTCCGTTTTCACGATGACGCTCCTCTATTTGACTCAGCAGGGCATGCAGGTGCTTTGCCTGTTCTGCCACATCCTATCAGTCGGACTGTACAAAGACGATTTCGACTCGGTTCTCAAACCCCTCCCCGAATGGGCCTACACCGGGGAGAAATCGAAATTCGCCGGATTCTGGACCAACTGCGGAGTACTTTTTCTCCTACTCTACTACATCTGTACACCGGTCCTTGCCGAAACTTCTTGGACCAACAATATTTGGTATTTTTTCGTATTTTTCAACGAGATCTGTATCTATTTCATTCTCATCCAGTTTTGTACGTTTCTCGAAATCATCGAAACTCAGCTGAAGAATCTGACGCTCCTTTTGACTCGAAACCGAAAGCTGGTGCCTCTCACTGAAACCCACTACACACTAGTCTCAACCGCCCAAACCGTCAATTCAGTCTATTCCTGGCAAATTTTGATACTTTGTACGTTGATATTCATCAATTTTGTCTCCTGGCTGTTCAACGCTATGCAAGACGTGATGTCAACCACCAACGAGATCAAGCCGTTCATGGTCCTCCTGAAGATTCTATATTGCATTTGGCAAATCGTGAATATATATTTTATTGCAGGCTCTTGCGAAGGAGTTGTTGAGAATGTAAGTAGTCATATTCTTCAAACGTGTACATGATAATTATTTTTGTTACGTGTGGCGTCTCACTAACACTAATCTTACTTTTCGCACTCGACAAGGGTTGTTTGGCATCTTACCTGGAGTACCTAATTCTTAGCCACAAGATCTCAACTCTATTTTACACCGAGTCCTAAATCTAAGGTTTGTTCAATCAGGCCAGTCCTGGACAGTCCCGGACTCAGAAGCGTGTAGTGTTATTTGTGCTATATAGATTTATCCCACAAGGGTAACATGGCTAAAGGCGGGGCAATCGAGTTTTGGGGCGTCTAAAACACTAATATACCTACTAGTACCCTTGCCATACTCGTTCTTTGACATTAAAATTCCGAATGAAATAGTAGGTATATTAGAGCTGCGAAATAACAAGTAGGTACGTAACTCATAGTCGAAATCGAAGTCAAATTCGCAATGAAACACAAACTCAAACTCATAATCGAATTCGAAGTCAAACTCACAATGAAATTGAAACTCAAACTTATAATCGAAATCGAAGTCAAACTCACAATGAGACCGAAACTCAAACTCATAATCGAAATCGAAGTCAAACTCACAATGAATCCGAAACTCAAATTCATGATCGAATTCAAAGTCAAACTCACAATGAAATTGAAAGTCAAACTTATAATCGAAATCGAAGTCAAACTCACAATGAAACAGAAACTCAAACTCATAATTGAAATCGATGTCAAACTCACAATGAAACAGAAACTCGAACTCATAATTGAAATCGAAGTCAAACTCACAATGAAACCGACACTCAAACTCATAATCGAAATCGAAGTCAAACTCACAATGAAACAGAAACTCGAACTCATAATTGAAATCGAAGTCAAACTCACAATGAAACCGAAACTCAAACTCATAATCGAAATCGAAGTCAAACTCACAATGAAACAGAAACTCAAACTCATAATTGAAATCGAAGTCAAACTCACAATGAAACAGAAACTCAAACTCATGATGGAATTCGAAGTAAAACTCACAATGAAACAGAAACTCAAACTCATGATGGAATTCGAAGTCAAACTCACAATGAAACAGAAACTCAAACTCATAATTGAAATCGAAGTCAAACTCACAATGAAACCGAAACTCAAACTCATAATCGAAATCGAAGTCAAACTCACAATGAAACAGAAACTCGAACTCATAATTGAAATCGAAGTCAAACTCACAATGAAACCGAAACTCAAACTCATAATCGAAATCGAAGTCAAACTCACAATGAAACAGAAACTCAAACTCATAATTGAAATCGAAGTCAAACTCACAATGAAACAGAAACTCAAACTCATGATGGAATTCGAAGTAAAACTCACAATGAAACAGAAACTCAAACTCATGATGGAATTCGAAGTCAAACTCACAATGAAACAGAAACTCAAACTCATAATTGAAATCGAAGTCAAACTCACAATGAAACCGAAACTCAAACTCATAATCGAAATCGAAGTCAAACTCACAATGAAACAGAAACTCAAACTCATAATCGAAATCGAAGTCAAACTCACAATGAAACAGAAACTCGAACTCATAATTGAAATCGAAGTCAAACTCACAATGAAACCGAAACTCAAACTCATAATCGAAATCGAAGTCAAACTCACAATGAAACAGAAACTCAAACTCATAATTGAAATGAAGTCAAACTCACGAAGAAACTCAAAACTCAAACTAAATGAAACAGAAACTCAAACTCATAATGGAATTCGAAGTCAAATTAACAATGAAACAGTATCTCAAACTCATAATTGAAATCGAAGTCAAACTCACAATGAAACAGAAACTCAAACTCATGAATGAATTCGAAGTCAACCACAATGAAACAGAAACTGAAACTCATTGAAATCAGTCGAACTCACAATGAAACAGAAACTCGAACTCATAAATGAAATCGAAGTCAAACCCACAATTGAACAGAAACTCAAACTCATAATCGAAATCGAAGTCAAACTCACAATGAAACAGAAACTCAAACTCATAATTGAAATCGAAGTCAAACTCACAATGAAACCGAAACTCAAACTCATAATCGAAATCGAAGTCAAACTCACAATGAAACAGAAACTCAAACTCATAATTGAAATCGAAGTCAATGAGTCTAAGCTTTGGTTTTTCGTTAGTTTGGAGTTTCGGTTTCATTGTGAGTTTGACTTCGATTTCGATTCTGAGTTTGAGTTTCTGTTTCATTGTGAGTTTGACTTCGATTTCAATTATGAGTTTGAGTTTCTGTTTCATTGTGAGTTTGACTTCGATTTCGATTATGAGTTTGAGTTTCTGTTTTATTGTGAGTTTGACTTCGATTTCAATTATGAGTTTGAGTTTCGGTTTCATTGTGAGTTTGACTTCGATTTCGATTATGAGTTTGAATTTCTGTTTCATTGTGAGTTTGACTTCGATTTCAATTATGAGTTTGAGTTTCTGTTTCATTGTGAGTTTGACTTCGATTTCAATTATGAGTTTGAGTTTCTGTTTCATTGTGAGTTTGGCTTCGATGTCGATTATGAGTTTGAGTTTCTGTTCCATTGTGGGTTTGACTTCGATTTCAATTATGAGTTCGAGTTTCTGTTTCATTGTGGGTGTGACTTCGATTTCAATTATGAGTTCGAGTTTCTGTTTCATTGTGAGTTTGACTTCGATTTCGATTATGAGTTTGAGTTTCGGTTTCATTGTGAGTTTGACTTCGATTTCAATTATGAGTTTGAGTTTCTGTTTCATTGTGAGTTTGACTTCGATTTCGATTATGAGTTTGAGTTTCGGTTTCATTGTGAGTTTGGCTTCGATTTCGATTATGAGTTTGAGTTTCTGTTCAATTGTGGGTTTGACTTCGATTTCAATTATGAGTTTGAGTTTCTGTTTCATTGCGAGTTTGGCTTCGATTTCGATTATGAGTTTGAGTTTCGGTTTCATTGTGAGTTTGACTTCGATTCCGATTATGAGTTTGAGTTTGTGTTTCATTGCGAATTTGACTTCGATTTCGATTACAAGTTTAAGTTTCAATTTCATTGTGAGTTTGACTTCGATTTCGATTATGAGTTTGAGTTTCGGTTTCATTGTGAGTTTGACTTCGATTTCGATTAGGTATAAGTTTGAGTTTCGGTTTCATTGTAAGTTTGACATCGAGTTCGATAATGATTACCTATGAGTGTGAATTAATGGTAGGTACATTGCGAGTTTGCCTGAGTTATGTCATGGCACCGCTCATTTCCAGTTGTGCTCTGAGGACTGAATCGACGATTGTGGAGTTTCACATGAGTTTTTCAAAAAACTAATGGTTCCATCAAATCGGGCGCATAAATTTGAATCTTGAAGTGCACAAATCTCAAAATCGGAAAATTGAGTTATGTCATGCTGGTTCTTTGCCGTCGATATTCTTCGTCATCGCCATGGCCATTCTTAATGATGGGTCATCATCTACATGAGGCAAAAATTATAATTGCACACCAGAGTGGCACCTACATAATTGAAACCGCCGACCGTGTACCCCATGCCAGCAATCAAAAACAGGCATCGTATCCGTTTAAAAATAATCTTGTTTTAGTCAAGATCGATCCAGTAGTTAGGCAAAGTCGTCCGACGGCTGGTTTTGGTTTGCCTAACCTCATACCTTATCGCTGCTACCATAATTCGACATGAAAGCATCAACGAAAAAATTGAGGAACGATTTCATCGCCAAAAGTGAAATACTATTTCCAACGTTTTTCGCCGCTCGACTCTTCGGCTTGGTCCCTTTTCAAACGGAACATTTGAAATCCAGCAGACGTTGGACGGTGTATTCTCTAGTTTTCACTGCAGTATGGATCCTGTTCTCGGCAGTAGTGAACTTCCTGTATTTCACCTCGGGGGAAAAATGGTTGTCCAATCGTTATAATTACTACCTCTACCTTTTCCAAGTGCATATCGAGATTTCCCTGGCGTTTCTACGTTTGATCAAACTCATGTACAGGAGGAAAGATTTCCTACAAATGTTTCAACATTTGAGCTCGACAAGGGCTTGCCGTATGTTTTCTTTCGGCCTACAGAAGACGATTTTCCTTTGCGGACTGATTTGGGCCTTCGTCGTTAATATTATCTGGCCCTTGGCAAATCCGTTCAATAGGCCAATATCTGTCTTGGTGCTCTGTGTAAATTGGCACGCGGACCTGTCTGCCTATCTCGTAGTGATGCAGTTCAGATCTGCCATACATTTGTACCAGAGCGGCTTCGCCTACATTGCTCGTCTACTGCCAAAAAAACACGACCGTGACGCTGTTATGGTTTTAGTAAACGAGCATCAAAGGATCACAGTTAAAATTAAATGGGCGAATCGATTTTTCGGAAAAGAACTCCTGATCATCATCATAATGTCGACGTACAAGTTCATAGCCGAGATGTTCTACTCCCTGTGCAGCATCAACAGGAATGATTACATTTTGGGAGCCGCACAGCTGCAGATGGCAGCGTTTAAAATTTTCCTGCTCACTTGCATATGCTCGTCGTGCGAGAATACCAAAAAAACAGTAAGATAACAAGTTTCAGTACTGAAGGGGGTAACTTTTTTTCCGGGTCACCCTATAGTGGAAAGTACCATAGTACGAGGAAGGGCAAATTGAGTATGGGTTACCTAACTCATTCCATTCACGCTAACGAGATCCATTAAATGTGGCAAGTGGCATGCTTCACAATTTTGCTTGGCCAAAATTAGAACGGCCTCAAAGAGGTGATTCAAATTATGTCGAAAGCCTTGAAGTCTGAGGTCAATACCAACGAGCGGCATCAATCATGCTGGCAGGCAGCAAGAAAAATAATAACACATTACTGCTGCACAAAATAACAATTATTGTCTCTGCCCCTAACCATCAGTTATGCTCAGTTCTTTATTGGGTATAGGTACTATGCTTTTTCGGCGAATCCAACCCTCCAAAAATCTTGAGGAATTTGTTTGCCCTCGTTCATAGTACGGGAGGTTTGACCACAAATTTTGAAAATTTGGTCCATTTTGACCTTTGGTCTACTTCTCATAGCACTCGGAGAAGGCGTCGTCTCAGCGATAAGTGTAGAGGGAGGGAGTTGTAGGAAATTCAATCAGCTTTTTCTGAAATTTGGGTAGGACCACCCAGTTTAAAGAAGAAAAGACAAACGGCTATTCTGGATCAAATCATTGGGAAATAAGTAATGGAACCCCATAATTCGAATAGAAACTCAAATTGAAGGCAAATATGTAGTCTGTTCCCTCAATTTGAGTTTCTATGCGAGCTTTAAGATTTGTATAGTGAGTTTTTGTGAGATTTGTAAAGTGAGACTTCACCATAGGACCAAGCGGAGAATAGGCCACAAGACCGGGCGAGACACCCAGTCACGAGACTGGGCCCAGACGTTGGAAAATATTGCTTTAATGCGGCAGAAACGAGTTACGAGTAACAGGGGATTAGGACTTAACGGGGGTATTATTGAGTTCGACAGCTCGGTATTCACTGTCTCACCCTACTATAAATTGATAAATGAAAAATGTTACAAGAAAAAAGAAATCGAATTTAAAAAGAGGCATGAAAAACTAGGAAAAAATAATTTCAAAACTCGCCTAAAATCAAACCAAGCTATTGGAATACAAAGCATATTCACTTATTCTGCGAGGTACCTAAAACAAATATTTTAAGACCAAGAACGCTCAAATCGGTTCATTTTTGTGGGCAGGAAAAAATAAAATACAAAACACACACAGAGCTAATATATCATTCCATATTACAAACATTCCAGTTGAAGAAATTTGATAAAGGTTAATTTTATCACTAATTGATTGGACGAACTAAGGCCCCAATTTGAACAAGGCCAACAAAGAAAACCATAATTTCTGGTCGAACCTTCTCCCAAAATGAGAAGCGATTTTTCAGGTTCGGCACCTTTCTTTCGTTTTCTTCCTTCCGAGTTTTTTTTACTGCAGAGCCGACGTTGAGCAAAATGATGAACGCGACCGCCAAAAGAGATATGTTGTTTCCTGCTTTTTCGTTTTCGCGTATTTTCGGATTACTTCCTTTCCGAACTGATGGAAGTTTAAAAGTTAACCTTCACTGGACGCTTTACTCAATGGCGTTCACCTTTACGTGGATCATTTTCCTTGTGGTTGTCAACTTGGAGTATTTGATGACCGCAGTAGAACGCCGCGATGACTGGTTGTCCTACAAATTCAATTTCTTCTTGTACGCTTGTCAAATCGCGTTTGAAATCGCGCTAATATTTTACCATCTGCACTTCCTTATGCACCGCAGAAGAGAACTGTCATTATTGTTCGGATACGTGAACAACGCCAGAGTTTGCCGACCTTCAACTTTCGACTCCGAAAAAATTCTCTTCGCGGTTGGATTTGTTTGGGCGTTAATTGTGAACGCTTGCTGGCCATTGTCAGATCGCTCCACCGACTTATTGTCCTCACTGACTTTCGTCGGGACTTGGTTCTGTGACATGTCGAATTTTCTAATCGTGGCACAATTCAGATCAGTGTTACATCTGAATCGGAACAGTTTCTCCTACATCACGTGCATCTTGAGAACCGTACACGGCAATCAAGCATTAGCGGTGTTAGCGAACGAACACTGGAGAATCATCGTGAAAATAGGGCGTACGAGTCGATTATTTGAAAAACGACTTTTAGCTATAATTATTTTGACAGCCTTCAAATTCACCGCCGAAATGTACTACGCCATCAGTAATATCAAGGGGAAAGAGTACTTGCTGGCTGCATCAACGCTGCAGATGGCGTCGTTCAAAATATTCCTTTGGCTATCTGTATGCTGGGCCTGCGATCGTGTTCGAAAAGCTGTAAGTTTTTGTGCCTCCTTCATTCTCGAGATAGGGTAAATCGAAATCTGAATCGACATATTTCAAGGCCACTAGGCAGTCCCGGACTACTCCACGGCTAACGCTAACGACGCCAAACCATGTGAACAACTTGACGAACAAATTCATTCGGCTTGAATTTGCATGACGTTGTTTGCAACTAGTCCGGGATTGCCATCACGAATCTCACTTGACAATTTTCCTGAATTTACGGTTATTGCTTTTTGGAGCAAGAGATTGCACTCGCTACATTTCAGATTCCTCATAATATAGATCATGGAGGGTGAATAAATAATATTTATATTATTTTTTATAGGGTATTTCGGTAATCATCTCGTTATTTTCGTTCTATCCGGCAGCAGCTCAAATCAGGGGCTGCCCCACTGGTTAAAGTTTGCTTTAACAAGACAAGAATCATTAATAGATTACTCAGAAAGCAAATCAATACCTTACCAAGGAATTATTAGTTTGCAAAACGATTTCTGCTTCAATTACACCCATTGAGGATGACTGAATCAGCCATTACGACTGGCTTTTTAGATCCTTATACCTAATATTGATTTGTTTCTTGGGCAGGTACCCATTTAACTTTCTTCAATAAAAATATCCTCAAACAAATAATGCCTACACAATCGTTCATCAACTATCACTAGAAAAGACCTAGGACCATAATTTGGCCATTAGGGGATGACTCGATTGTGAATGATCTACAAAAAAATAATTATAATTAGATGATGGCCATTATTTAAAATGCCCCAAGTAAATCCATGAATACCCTGTTGCCCTCAAGTGCCTGGCGACGATGTTGAGAACAAGCCCGGTCCAAATAGTCGATTACCCAGCAATTGGATTTTGCTTTTCGTTCCCGCGTTTAATGGGACTTTTCCCATTCCGTTGGCCCTTAAATGTCAGCAATTGTTGGACAGCTTATTCTGCAATACTTGGCTTCACAATATTGTGCGTCTCTTTTGTCCTCAACGTATCGGCCGATCTCTACTCTACACGTCCCAAGGGCGAGCTCGGAAGTATGCATGTCAACTTGAACTCAGTCCTTTTCTACATTCGATTGCTCTTCTGCAACACGATGCAAGTAATGCACATCATCGAAAATTTCAAATCCAGGAGGCAAATTGTTTCTTTTCTCAAATGCGTTCGAGCTCAAGAGATGCATCAGCCTGCTGCGGTGAAAATTAATGCATTGCTGACTTTCGCCTGGACTCTGCTGTCCTGCACATTTTTGTTCTCTTCTGCAGCGAGGCATATCAGTGCAAAACTTTTCACAACGATTCAGCAGGAATTTTCCGTCAGCGCACTGATCATGCCATACTGTGCGCTCATACTCATGTTCAAGTCCGGTTTCCGGATTCTCACGTCAAAGTTGAAGAAAACCGGCCCCTCGCTATCACCGGATCTCATTGTTGACGAGCACGACAGTTTACTGAGGAAAACGCAGCTGGTTCACGATTTTTATTCGAAACAGGTCATTTTAGCTGTGACGATCTCCTTATTCGGAATTATTGGATGGATTTTCCACGCTATTCCGTACATAATGGAAATGGGGCTGCGTTCCAAGCCCACGATCATATTCGTGCAGTTCTCGATCTTGTCAGTTTATCGCTTGTTGTGGATTGCTTGGACCTGCGAAAGCACAATTAAAGCGGTAAGTGCACGAATTTTTCAGTTTTCCATGAATACTTGGAACCAAATTGGTTCAACCAATATCATCGATAATGAAGTCGAGGGTGTCAGAGTTGAAGGTGAAGAAGAAGGCATGTGAAATGCTTGCAACCGCAATAAACCTGTCTCGACTTAAACCCGGTGGGGTTGTCCGACGAACTCTGGACCTCGACACCATGAGGCACAAACTCAAGTCTCAAACTCAACTGTTGATCTAACTCAACTCTTACCCCCTCAAGTCGTGCCTTAGTTGACCAGGGTGGTGCCTATGGCACCCGTTTTACTTCGTGACAAGGGGTCCGATTAGCCCTACCAAATGTGGCTCCTGATGAGGGCCGCCAGGCCGAAAGCGCTTGAGCTTAAAATGATGGCAATGAGAAAAAAACCATTGGCCCAAAGAAGTACCATTTTCTCTCTCCCTCGACCATTGCAACAACAATTTTTATTATGGTGGTTCGATTGAGTAATTCATGGCAATAATTGTAATCGCCAACCCTCCTTCAATTACGAGTTCATCCATCATGCAGTTGGTCAAGGCGTCAAGAGAAAAATGGCTTTTTGAAATGGCGATATAGGTATAACTCACCATTAGGTACTCATGACTTCATCGACTCGATCGGACGAAGACGCAATGTCATTCTACAATCATGTTAACATTCATTGAACCAAACGAAACGAATCGGCGATTGAGTTAGTCACGTGATCTCAGTGAGATACAGCTTCATAGTGTGAATCTTACGTCTTGCTATCCCCATTGTTAAAATTAGTTACCTACTAATTGAAATAGTTTATTCGAGGTTTTCAGAAAATTTGAATGACGACAGTGACTTTCAACCGATTCCGCCAGTGGACGTTTCATTTCATAGGCATCTCCAATAGCTCATATCGAAGCGGGAGGTGCCAGGTTCGAGGCCTGCCGTAGAGTAAAATTTTAACCATTTTCCACTTTACCTCATTTCTTGTTGTGGATGAATGATCGACCCGTGAGAATGTTAACTGATGTCAGCAGATCAGGGGTAGGGTCATACGAAGAAAACTGCCTCTTTCGCCCAAAGAAAGAGGCAGTTTTCTTCGTATGACCCTACCCCTGATCTGCTGACATCAGTTACCTCATTTCGTAAGCTTAATAGCAATAGTGGGCTAATGCCCAATCAAAAGGAAGGAGAATGTAGGCGTACTATTAATATCTAGGTAATTTTACTAGTAGGTATAGTATTTACGGTAATTCATTGATCCACTATTTATCCAGGTGCGTGACATGGGGTTTATAAGGTACCTATTTATATACAAGGGGTAGGCACCCATATATCACACGAAATATCAATCTTCAGACAATGTGGCCCGTAGAACTAAACAACCGTAGCGGCCGAGTTTTCGCGGGCCCAGTTTACCATCGGATTGGAGAAGAGAAGTTTTACAACTATGTCTGTACAAAACGAGTAATTCGGTGATTCACATTTTGATAACATTCCCTAGACATGAAAAAACGCTTGTTCCACTTGACATTTTCGTTTTCAAGAATCGTCGGCCTATTGCCGTACACTACTACTAGAAAAGGATTGTGTTACAGTCGTCGCTGGGCGATTTATTCGATTTGCTTTATTTCAGTTTATTTCATACTATGGTTTTCATGTATGATAGAATACGTCTTGTCCGGAAGAGATGGTTTCATAAGAAACCCCTACACTTGTATGTTATACGTCGTGCAAAACAGTGTACAAATCACGATTATTCAGCTCCAATTATTCAATATTACAGTGAAAAGGGAAGATTTGAGTGTTTTGCTCAGAGACCTTGTGGAAATCCACGTCGCCAACCCGTCGAGCTGTATTGTGATCCCACGACTTTTCACTGCCGTTGCTTCGATCTGGATCGTCGTGGCGTATTTGTCGTGGCCTATTTTGAAACCCCAGTGGTTTTTGGTGTTCGTCTTTTCAATGCATAATGACATTGTCGCTTGCCTGGTTTCTATGCAATTTTGCGCGGCAGTTCGTGTCCATAAATCAGGATACGACGTTTTGACGATGTCGCTCCAGAAGAAGAACGTCAACGTTATTAAAATGGCCAACGATCATTTTCGCCTTCTGAGGAAAACGCACTGTTTGATTGCATTTTATACGAAGCAAATTCTCGTCGTGTTTGCACTCGCTATGGTCAAAATCATTTCCTGGTCATTTTATTCGTTCAACAACTTGTACGGCAATTTGAGTCGAAGCGTAGGCTTGATTCAGATGCATATGGTACTGTACCAACTATCGCTGCTATCAAACATTTGCAGGAGTTGCGATTTGACAACAAACGCCGTAAGTAAACTGAGCAAAAGATTTTCGCAGAGCTCACGTGTCCCTTGAAATGAATTGCGGGAATCCGTCGGCACGGATGTTGGATTCAGGAACGTCGTATTCAGGGACTACCCATCCATGGACCCACCCATCCATGGAGTACCTCAATCCATCAATAAAAATATTGATAGGCCTCAAAAGCAAACAATGCATTTGTACAAATTGAAAGACGTGGGAGTCCAATACAAAGTTCCACCATAATTCAGAAAATCGTATTGAGGGAAAAGGAGCTGCCGGTTCCACTACCATCCAATTGGTGGGCTTCTTCCATTGTATGACTCGTTTCTTCTAGTTTTGCCCCACGAATCACTGCTTTAAACATTATTGTGACACGTTGCCATTATTTGTCTGTTTCAGGCCGACACATTCAGCTCCGAACTGTTCCGCATAATGAGAGAAAGCAAGAATCTATGCAACAACGTACGCAATATTTCTAATTCAATGGAGTTTTTTAACAAGAACTATATCTGCCCAAATGTTGCCAAATAACGCATTTTTGGTCCTTATTATAGGAAAAGTTAAATCTCTACGTCAGCATGAAGCCGACCGTTAACTTTACTGCATGCGGATTCTTTTCCCTCGGCTACCCTCTGGTCACTTCAGTGAGTTGAACGACAATTCATAATTATTTTTCCTCTAAAAACTTCAACAGCCCAATTCAGAGTTTGGAACAATTTTTTTCAAATGTCATGATCATGATGTCTTGCAATGGTTGAGAGCAAGAAAATTCGGCCGGGTTAATTTGATTAATCTGAAGATGAAAGCGCCAGAATAAAGGATCCCACTTCTCTATTGCTTGTGTTGTTTCTATCGTGCGATAGATCCGACAAACTGTCACTAACTATGCGAACAATAATTTAATATTTTTTTTGTTTTAGATCATTGCTGCAGCAACAACTTATTTAGTCATTCTCGTCCAGTTTAGCTTGAGCTCTTCAACTTGAACAACGAAAAGAGCAGCTTTTGGTTTTCACTAGTGAATTTATAGCCACCATTTGACCGAACCGATTTGAGCATTCTTGGTTTTAAAATCTTTGTTTTACCTTACTTTTTTAATCAAGTTTTGATATTTGCATAGTGAGTTTTTTGATTTGTTTATGACGTAAACAAACGCAGTCAAAATATAATCAAATTGTGTCAAAATTTTACGCATTGAAATATGGAAGTACTGTGTGTTGTCTACGCACCACTGGTTTAGTATGGATTGACATGGATTTTTAATAAACATGTTTGCGATGTAGGTACTCACTGTTCTTGGATATCCTCGAAAAGTTTTTTTTTACCAACCTTCACATTTTATACTTATGAATGGCCCTGTGCGGGAAATGCTACAGTAGGATCTTGTCATCACGTAACTTTGACATACCTAATACCTATGTCAAGTATGACATATTATGTCAAAGTCATATGTCAATATGTCAAAGTTGTACGTCAATGTTGTACATTATACAACAATGTTTTAATAATGAATTATTGTAATCTGTCAGTGGGTCTATTTAAATTTTCTCTCGCGTTGAGCATTTTCCATTCGGAAAAGTACAATGTCGCTCGAGGTGGAGCATTTGAGAGTTATCAAAGAAAATTCATTAAAAAAAACATGGCAATGGCAATGTTCTCCAGGGGACTGGAGCCGGACCAATTATTCTTAGTTCCACCACTCCGCCGCTACAGCGCGCATCGTTAATCCGAATCACCCCTTGCGCCAGCCCACCCGCCCAGTGAGTCAGTCTCGTTCTCAGTAGTTCGAACGAATGGCATTTGTGTCGGGTGCCAGTAGACCCTAATTATCTCGCCGATACAAAATCAATAGGTTTCATCATATTATAATTTTTGATGGTCTTACCCTCACATGTTGCGGGTGAGGCATTTGTTGAAGTTGAGCGCGAATGATTCGCCATTTCGAGAAACTTGAATTAACAATTTGAATGTGCAATAGATGAAACGTGGAGGGCTTCAGGAATCACATCTTTCACCATCGGAGAGATGAAATTTTTTATCGTGTTCTTCCGAAATCTCCAAGAAAGCGAAAAAAAATTGGGAGTTAGTAATCAAACTATGAAGTAAGCATAGGATTGCAAGGTCACGGTTTGGCCAAGGGTTGAGATTTCCTTGGCAAATCGTGATTGTTTTGGTTCTCAGATGCTTGATAAATTTAGAAAAAATGGTACCATTGTAGTTCAGGGGGCAACCCAAACGAATGCGGTCCTAAGGCACTTCGGCTAACCTCGGAACTTGAAATAATTCTATTCTCTATATAAAGGTATTCTATTAACTTACGCGAAGTAGGCGTAAATAGTAAGAAGGACGAAACTGGTTTGGTTTAGCTCGTAAAGGCACAGAACCGCAAATTGTAAACGTACGTACTTCCTTACCGCTATGCAGGGCTGAACCAATTAAAATAGTTACTTACCGGAAGCGTTTGAAAAACTCTCTCTCCGAGAGAGAAAAAAAAATTGTATAAGAATTTGAAGGCGCCCGTTGCGTGGCCGGCAGGCGCACAAATTCGCGTTCTTCCATTACGAATTCTAGGAAGTCGTCACCGCTCATCCTGAAATCCTGTAATCCTGAAAATGGCCTGGATTTTTTTTTTTTTTTGAACACTCCTGTTCTATAGACTGGGGTCATCAGGACACATTGTGTCTCATTTCTGTCCCCTGAGTGATGATCAATCCATCCCCAATTGTCAAGGACGTTCCTGGATTCAGAGAGAGGTGCAGGTCAACGGCAACTGCTGGCTGCACCCAAAAGACAACAGACCACATTATCAGCCTAGTCCACCAGACTCTCCTGCTGCAGGTAACCACAGGAGTGACGAATCTATCACCTCTGAACTCTGGATCTCCAGGCTCTTCCCACTCGTAAATGGCTCCTGAGAGAGTGAATCTTCTCCTCGTGATCCTTGCCCCTGAGTGAGAGACACGCGTGTGGACTGATCTTATCCTGAGCGTGAAGAATATTGACCCAGCGACAACACCAGCTCCGACAATCATTGCCCATGTGACATGGTGCCAGGCGTCTCTGCAGTTGATTGAAAACGGTTGCTGGTCAATGAGTTCAGCACATGGCTCTCTAGTCATTGTTTCGCAGGTCATGTGTTCGACAGTGATGTGCACAGGCCCGTAGAACACTGCATTTCCTAAATTGTCACAATGAAATACATGCGAACCTTGTGTGCCCACTACCCTGACGATGCCTGTGCAAGGCTCAACCCTGAGCCCTGCTTCATCGTGGCTTGCACTACACTGTGCACTTGGAGGATTGAGCTCCGCCCCGGTTGCAACTAACATCAGAACAATGATCGCAAACATTTTAACAAATTCACTATAACAAAGCCTTATCCGTCAATGTGAATCTGAACACGCAAAAGAAGAATTTCGTTTCATGATGGAAAATTGTATAATTCGTCCGTCAAATTCTCAATGGGCGAGTCTTCTACATCTTGTGCAAAACAAGAATGGAACTTGGAGACCGTGTGGCGAATTCAGACGTCTCAACGATTGCACAGTACCTGATCGCTACAAAATTCCGAGAATGGAGGATTTTCACCATATGCTGCCGAACAAAAGTGTTTTCAAAGGTTGATTTGTACAAAGCCTATTTTCAAATACCTTTGAACGAAGATGACAAATGCAAGACGGCACTTAGAACTCCGTTCGGTTTATTCGAATTTAATGTAATGCCATTTGGGCTGGAAATGCACCGGCGAGTTTTCAACGCTTCATTAATCAAGTATTTCACGGACTCGACTTCGCATTCCCTTTCCTCGACGATTACCTCGTTGCTTCGGAAAGCAACTTTGGTGTGATTCTTCGACCACCAACATCCGACCGTTTATTACTCAGCAATTTCGTGAGCGTTTCTTTCATTTGGTACATGATATGAATCATCCGGGAGTTAAATCTTCAGTTCGACAGATGACCTCCAGGTATGTTTGGCCTAACATTAAAGAAGACGTGAGGAAATGGGCGCAATCGTGTATCAGCTGCCAGAAAAGTAAAATCCATCGCCATACCAAGTCACCATTTGGCGAGTTTTCTGAGCCTGATGACCGTTTTACCACCGTGCACATTGACATTGTTGGTCCGTTGCCACCGTCTGAGGGCTACCAATATTTGCTGACGATGATTGATAGATTTTCGTGTTGGACCGAGGCTATTCCAATGGAGACAATTACAGCTGAAACTGTCGCAAAAACTTTTTATAACCATTGGATTGTCAGGTTCGGTCCTCCATTCCAGTTAATTTTGGATCAGGGACGGCAATTGAATCGGCACTTTTTCGGCAGTTAACGAATTTATGCGGAATCAAAATGACCCATACGACTCCATACCGGCCGCAATGCAACGGGAAATTAGAGCGATTTCACCGAACATTAAAATCGGCATTAAAGGCTCATAAATCTCTGAGATGGACAGAAACGTTGCCGACCGTTCTCTATGGACTACGCGCCGCACTACGGGAAGACGCCGATTGTTCGATTTCTCAGATGCTGTATGAGAATAATATTCTCAGCATATTATGCTGTATATATATATATGTATGTACATATATATATATATATATATATATATATATATATATATATATGTATATATACAGCATATTATGCTGTATGATTTCTCGTCTGCTGGGAGAATTCTTTGTTCCATCAACGTTGGAAGCCGACCCAACGTCATTCGCCCAACACTTGCAGCGAACGATGTCAGCCCTACGAGCTCGAAAAACTGATCACAAAACCGCCCATGTTCCTTTCATCCATAAGGACCTTATGTCCTGTACTCACGTGTTTGTCAGGACTGACAGGGTGCGTAAACATCTCGAACCACCTTATGACGGGCCGTACAAAGTTTTGCAACGGCAAGATAAATATTTCACATTAGACATCAAAACAAAGCCAATCAACATATCAATTGATCGTCTAAAGCCCGCCTATCTGATGTCACCGTCATCAACAAATCTCACTGAACGAAACTTTCCTTCAAATGAAGACTGTGCTCCATCTGCGGATCCTCCTGATCCACCTGCGCAAAATGTGGGACTTCCAATTGATCGATAAAACTCGGAGTGGCCGTACAGTGAAATTTCCAAACAAATTTTTGACAACGGTTCATTATTTTTCAAAATGACAATTTTTCTTTCCTCAAATTGATTTCGTTACCGGTGTTGGTAACTGAGGAGGGAGTGAATGTAGGCAATTAATAGCTCACTAGGATCGCTCATAGTGAGTGCTGACTTTAATAACTTGAGACGGATTAATAAATTAAGGCGGAATTAAAAGAAGAAAAAGAATAGAGAGTTGGATTTGGAAAAAAAGAACAATGTGGAAAAGTAATATTTAAAAAATTATAAATTTTAAAGAAAATAAAGTGTAAAATAAATAACTATAAATTCGGAGTTCTATTATAGGAATCACCTATAACATCACCGAGGTAAGTATGCAATAATATTATAGCTTTTTCAATTCGATTATTATTACTTAATAGTTATAATAATCGAATTGTAAATAATATGCAATTTACCGAAAAAAGAATGTATTATCAATTTTCTGAAAATCAACCGTACTTACGCGTTTGAATGGTGACTACCGATTGGTGATAATCGATTATACTTCACCGATTCAACATTCCGAACTACAGCCGAACCGCCTCATGTTGATGCTGCTCCTGGCTCCTGGTCCTGTTCTCCTTCTCCAGGGATTAGGGGTGTGACGTGCCACAAAATAGGTGGAACTGTTCCAACTGAAACCGTTCCAGAAAAGGATCCGTTCCAGTTGCAATTCTTTCCGAGGCAAGCATCGCGGCAAACATACAGTATTGTTAATTATTCGCATCTAATTACCTACATAATACCAGGATACACAAAAATCACCTAGTATCTTTCGCAAGTTGTGTTATTAGCTACCGAATTTAGGAGAATGATTAAATAAAAATACTCATTAATTTAATATACCTACTTATCTAGTAGGTAAGTTCCTCGCAAGTTCAGGGGGTACAGAGATTTGCATGACAGCTTATTTATTTCATTATCGTAATACAATAGTAGATTTTGAATTAGGGTAAGGTTTTTAGCTTCGTAAAGAATTATGAAGTGTTTTTGGGTATTCATAAAACCTTCCTTTTGGAGCTGTTCCACAAATGCATCGCTGGATTAGGTTCCATGAAACAGTTCCACCTGGAACGTCACACCCCTACCAGGTACAGGTATCCTGTTTTCCAGGTCCAGCATTTTCCTTAGGTTTAGGTTATTTTTGACTTCAAAGGATAAATTTTTGGACGTGTCTTCTGGTATTCTTTGTACTGTGCGTAGTGGCCTGTGACTCAGATAGTTCACTCTTGACTCAGATACTGAACAGCTTGTCAGTCCGTCGTTAGGCAATTACTGGAAGATTGTGGTTTCATGATGTCATCGCAATAGAACGTTCGACAGGTGGTGACTGCTATCTTTGTCGTGTTTGAGTGAGGATTTTACGTACCACTTGCCTGCTTCAGTTTCTTCTCAACTGCAGGGACACTTATTGGGAATATCCCTGCGTTTTGGATTTGGTGAGTTCATGTTACCATTTATGGCTTTGGAGCTTCACTACTATTCGGGACCATGGGATGAGTACCAAGAACTATGATTCATGAGTGTAGGTACTTGTATTTCACCAAGGTGATGTAGGTAGTTGTAACCATGGCAGTTACAATTTCCTGTAAATGAGAAAGGAATCCGGTTTAGTGAGGTCATAATCAGAATAGTTGCTGGGACGTGGATGAGGAACGTAGAACCTTTCTAGGAGGCTCTATGGTGAATTCCTGCTACGTGCATAGGGAGATTTTACAGTCCCACGAAGACGTTCCGGAAGCCCATGGGTATCTTTTGTATTCATCTAATCTATACTAATAGTCTATAGATTAGGATATTCTTTCTTGTTAATTAATACTCAAGTTCCTGCTGAGGCGTAGGGGATTCCTCTGGGACTGCAAACCACGAGACCTCGGGCATAATTTTCCAGCAGAATCGTACTTCATGTTTCGGTAATGATCGACTCAACTGTCCGTAACACGATTGCGAATGCAAGCATTTTTGCAATTTGCGTAACTGAGCTAAATTCCACAGCAGTGGTGAATCCATGGAGAACTGGGCAAGCTGTACCTCGCCTGATCTTGACTTGGAAACCGGAATCCTGAGCTATGCCATGCTGGTCCTTGATAAGGATGACTGGCCCAGGTTGACCCCTCAGGATTTGCCACTGATCCTCATCCTCAGAACTAATGTGCTAGGAGTGTGGCTTTCTTGTGGTTATAACCCACCTGAGACGTACAATCCTCGCGTGCAATCCATGGAACCGGTCCAAAATGCGTGCTCATCTTGTATGAGCAGTATGAACAGCCCCTGTTTCCTGGTCCCACCGCACCTCCTTTATCCCGAACTATGTAGTTCAATCAACGCACGGCCAAAAAATTTCAACTAAACAACTTGTATATTTGGGATAAAAACAGTCTTCAAGTCAAACTTAGATGACCCTGAGAAACTTATTTTTCTGCCTTTAAATGATAAATCATGATGTGGTGCTGAAAGTTGTGTTCGAGAGGGTTTGAAAGATGCTGTATATGAATATAGAGTAGAAAAAATTCCATTCAAATCCTCAAGAATCCTCTACATCTACTTCCTTCCCTACGCGCAGCTTCTTATTGGCTACATTACTTTTAAAAATACCCGTACGGATACTCATTCTACCTAATGACGGGTTATGTTTGTGCTTTATCTTGTTTGCTCATTTTTCTTCCTAATCTTTATTAGTCGTGAGCAGCTCGCTTCTTCTTCCTCTCGTTTCCGAATTCCTCGTGACTCCGTTGTCTTTACATGTTAAAATTTTAGTAGGTACATTCAGTACGAGTGAATCAGGTCTGTATTCATGTGAGTATACCAAGTGACCGACTAACCACAGGATGAAGTAACTCATCGTACATATTTCAGGTGGGTCCCAACAATGGCCGGATACTTGGACCAAAAAATGGCGGGCCTCAAGTTGAGCTCTGGTGAAGGGCAAGCCCCGCCGAAAAAAATCGGTCCAGCAGTACCTCCCAAGCCCAAAAAACCGACTCAGCCCATGGTAATTATCTCTATTCGATGTGTTTTTGCGTTTTCATGTTTTTTTGTTGTTTAGTTTGACGATAACTTCAATTTTAGAGACCAGCGTGTTTTGACTATTTTTACATCATGCAATTTATTACTAGTTAAATTACCTCAAAATTTGATCAATCTGGCTGGTTTCAGGTTCCTAAAAGCTACGCTGTCAACGGACCAAGCGAACCGCTGTTTACGTCTCCTCTTCAGAGCACCTCTCCAGAAAAAAGACCAGGGGGACCTATTTACTCAAATATTGGTCAGTCCATACAAAATTGACATTTCCGATGCGTAACATTGTGTTTTGTGTTGCCTTGCATCAAATTGAGACTGTTTCTGACGAGTCCTGTGCCGTTTTACAGATTACCCTCCTCAAGAGGCTCGAACTGCGGACGCAGCAAACGCGTACAGCAATGCTGAAATGTTCGCTGAAAATTCGACTTCCTATCGCAAAGCTGAGCCGCAGGCACCTGTTTATAGCAATATTGCCGTCCCTTCGCACAGTACGGCTACGTACAGCAACATTGAGCTCACGCCACAGACAGCAACATACAGCAATATAGACATTCCGCAGGCCAAGGCCAGCACGTACAGCAATGTTCCTAGCTACGCAAATATTGGTGAGTTTTTGTCTCCCGGTATGCTTGAAGTTATTAAAATAGAAGAAATTCTCTCGTAGCTTTTGTATTTAATGCAAATTCATTGTGGGCAACAATTTTAGAGCGTTGTATACGTTTTGATTATTGAATGACCGAGGTACAAATACGTTACCTATTTTTGTCTTTGTGTTCATTTCCAGATGAAATTCCTCCGATGCCAGAAATTCCAGATTACAACGATTTTCCCCCTCCTCCAGCCGATTTCCCACCACCTCCGTCTCCTGTGAGTTCGAGCTATTCCGAGTTGAGAAGAGCCACCCTCAACAACAACCTTCCCGATTACGGCACATATGCTCCATCTTCGCAGGTACCCAATTTCTTGGAGTTTTTGAATTGGTTGCGATTTTGTTGCTCTTTTGATTCGCAGGCCGTAAAAATGCAATCGGTTTGTGAGTGGGCGCCTTTCGAAACATTCTTATAAACACTTTTGCCATGAGCACTTGGTGAATTTCCAAAAAACGCCGCGTTACTTCATCACGGTAGCAATAGCACTCATTTCATCCTGATACTCGACAGGGATCGACAACTTACGACTCCATATACGAACCCATCACGCCTCGTCCTGCAAGCGGAATGTCTTCGCGGTCGAATTATTCGCTGTACACTCCCTCCCGAGTCAACACGCGCTCTCCGCATGAGGCAGAGGTGGACGCGTTGACAGATCTTCTCGTTCAGTCGATGAACTCGCCCACAGCTGATCCGGATAGCTTTGGTAATTTATTTTTAAATGAAAGGGGGGTCCATTATAACGCAGGAGGTTCGGGTATCAATGTCAAAATTGAGGAGTGTACGTATTCGAGAAAATCAATTCAAATTCCCTGGTTCAATTCAAATTTCAGAGGGCGATTGCTGCAAGTGCGGGGAGCGAGTGCTCGGCGAAGTGAACGGTTGCACAGCCATGGATAACGTTTACCACATCGAATGCTTCACTTGCGATCATTGCGCGGTTCAACTCCAGGGCAAACCATTCTACGTACTTGAGGGGAAACCATACTGCGAAGCCGGTTACTTGGTAAGCGAACTGTTTCTGTGTAGATTATCAGGGGCGTGTAAAACCGGCGGGCACTCGGGCATTCGCCCAGTGGGCCGCGGCTCTAGTCAAGGGTCTGGGCCGGTTGAACCGAACCTGTCTGATGCACCTGTTAAAGGCCCAGAGACGTATGAAGTTGAACTAACGATTGAAGACATCGTTGCCAAGAGAATGTTGTGAGCCAGTAGTAGAAGCTTAAATTATGATGAAACAGTATCAGTTTGAGTGTGGGTCTGGAAGTGTTGCAGTTGGAGATTGTTGATTTTCCAAACATTCTTCAAACTTACCTATACTGATTATTTTTGTTTTTCAAAAGTACTTATTCGAATCTCTGAAAATTGGTTTTCCGTTGAGCAAAAACTGTCCCAAAAAATCCACTTTATGACGTATCCTACAGCTCTAGACCCCCAGTCTTTAGAAATTTGCTGATTATGATTTTTTCCGTCGTTATTGCTTGCCATGTGGTGCAACATTTTTAGAGGGTAATTTTCATAATTAAAATCGACTCGGATTCCCCATGGTAACTCGATGCTTTCAACCAGGCAACTCTGGAAAAATGCTCCGTCTGCCTGAGCCCCATCCTCGACCGAATTCTCCGCGCCACCGGACGCCCGTATCATCCGCAATGTTTCTGTTGTGTCGTCTGCGGAAAAAGCTTGGACGGGATCCCCTTCACTGTCGACGCCACCAATCAAATCCATTGTATAGAGGATTTCCACAAGTAAGTACTGAATTTTCGTTACTGAATTCGTGAAACAGACAACTTCCATCCCCTCAATTTGAGTTTCCAATTCGAATTATGGGGCTCCACAACTTCTTCCCAGATGATTTGATTCTTAACACGTTTGTTATATTCCACGCAGAAAATTCGCCCCACGATGCTGCGTATGCCAACAGCCGATCATGCCGGAACCGGGCGAAGAGGAGACCGTGCGCGTTGTCGCGTTGGACAGAAGTTTCCACATTTCCTGCTACAAGTGTGAGGTATGTACTTGCCGAAAGCAAAAATTGGAAAGCAAAAATCTCGATTCATGTATCGCGATTTTGTGAAAGAAATAACGAGAAGACGCTACAGCTGATGGTTCGTGGATTCAGCCTGGGTATTTTTTTTGTTCTACGTCAAACATACCTGATTTTATCCGAGCAGCCGTCCAATAAAGCCTAAAAGGGCCGGAAAATGAAAAAACCAAGATTAACTTTTGAATCTTGGAAACAATTGAATGAATTTTTGTGCTGGTGGTCTCAAATTATAGGAATTTTTATCCTGGCTATCACTGGTATTTGAGGTTTCTCAGTTTCGATAATTTTCCGGTTTTTCAATAATGTACCGGTTTTCAGGACTGCGGTCTGGTTTTGTCATCCGAGGCCGAAGGAAGAGGCTGCTACCCGCTGGACGATCACATCCTGTGCAAAAGCTGCAACGCCAAACGGGTCCAGGCTCTGACGTCTCATATGACGACTGAACTGTAGACCCGTTTGTTTTTCTCACTATTATTGAAATTTAAGGTTAGTGACGTGTTATCCATTGTTTGACTGCAAATTGGTATCAGGAAGGGAACCCTGTTCGGGGATGCGTCAAAACGTATACGCTTCAAAGCGTAAAAATGCATGGAGTTTTCAGCACAAAGAACGTCAAAAGGCGACTCAGGGTCGGTTTATCGATGCATTTGAAGCTAGTTTCGAACTAGATTTAATGTAGGAAGTTGATTTGAAGAAAGAAGACGGTAATTTCTTGTTTTTAGACAAAAGGAAACCGTTCACGGTAATCTTGTGACGAAAGGGGAAGAAAAGGAAACAAAGCAAAACCGAACCTTTGTTGTTGTAGGACGCTCTTTCTTTGTTCTAAACGCTCTATGTCTCCCATGAAGCAAGGGAATCTCAATTGTTGTAGTGGTACACCTGGTTTTCCCTCTATAAATTACTGCAGCTTGAATTTATCATTAAGCGTCAAATTGACTTGCATTGATCATCTTACAGCATTTTCGTTTTGATGCATCCCCTTCCCCACATTAAAGAGCAGAAATTCATCATTCCATACTCAACGATTGAGTAGCTCATTTTTATCGAATGTGATTGAAGGTAATCGCAAAGGTTACCTTCCACTCATCTTACATTCCTTGTATACTTTGATATTTTAACCTATATTCATTCATATGTGTCAAAAATTATACTAATGGAGTGTCTCATGTCAAACTTTCAGTATAACGGGTGTCCAAGGCTCTATCCGTTATCGATCCAATGTTGAGGACTAGGGGGTTCAAATCCCCCTCAAAGCGCTGGAATGTTTTGGCCCTTGAAGGGCCATCCTTTCACTACTTTGTATCAGAAAAGTGCCTTTGTCATGTCAGGCCAAGTTAAGGTCATACATCTTGACATAACTTACCCCACCCTTACTGGTTGGTCCTACCAAAATGTCAAAAAAAAAAAAAAAAAACGGCTAGAAAGCTAATTAAATTCTCTACAACTTTTGCCCCAAACACGTTTCACTGAGACGACGTTTTCTCTGACTTATCGCCATGAGAAGTAGACCAAAGGTCAACATTTCACAATTTTGCAAATTTTCGCTCTTTTTTGCCGGTCTGTAGCTCCAAAACTATTGACCGTACAAACAAAAGTCATAGAATCAATGTTGTTGGAAATTTATTGATCTAAATGTTTGCTAATAGTTCTAAAAGCCGAAAAATTCGATGGGAAGCAACTACAGGTTAAAAACCAAAAAAAGTCCTCAGAATGGACTAGATTTTCATAATTTGTGGTCAAACCTTAGCTCAAAATGAGTAGCGATTTTTCAGGTTCGGCTACTGAACTATACAGTTTTCAAAAAATCTTTATTGCCTCCAATGAGCGATAGATATTTCTGTTACGTGAAAGTTTGACAGTTACACACCCTACGATATTATCGTCTTAGATCCTAGTCATTCCATACTCAAAATTGTTCGCATTCGATCGTGCATAATACATTCTGTAGAGAAATGTATTCCTGAAAATTATCCTAAAATTTATGTTCTATAGCTTTTGTGCAATTGCGGTATTCGAAATTTGTTTGTCTTTTGTGCAAGAACGATTGAGTGGTCTTCGGTAGAGTTTTTTGGAAAAATCCTAATTTTTTTGCTTTTTGTGCCTGAATTCCGTTTTTCTGGCGTTAGTTAATGCAAATGTAGGTACTTTACTTACTGCCGATTTGTACCAGCGTTTCTAATAAATTACAAGTATTTGTTCTTGTTTTTGCTTCAGTTGTAGTACACACGTTGACTCGTGATTGCAAAATACTTTCCAATTAATTGAACATCGAAGATTTCGAAAAAATTGATTGAAACATGGGAATTTTTAAATTATTGGGTTTTTTGACGTTCTTTTACCAAAGTATTTGTTGCGTACCTACCCAAGTACTTACAACTCCGGTTGAGATACTGGAGCAAGATCTACGAGGTATGTTGATCGGCTGGCAAACTGCTGGCATTTATTGATGAACACCCGAACATTCTTAGTAGCAATTAAGGGAACTAGTTACATTGTAAACATAGGAAATAGTTGGGGTACATGTTGCTGGGGTCCGACGGGAGCTTTTGTGTATTCTCCCATTTAACTATTGTGCTTATTAGGTTTAGTCAAGTCGTTTGCCATTCCCGTGTACCATTTTAAGTTAATCGTGTATTCCAATTTGTTATTTTTGTCAGTTCGATTTTATTTATTTCGGTGTAAACAAATTAATGTTATGGGCGAGCGTGTACTTTTTTATCGGATGGTATTTAAATATACTGAATCCATTGCTGATTTTTCTTCTTCATCGTCATAATGCCTGGGGCTAAAATGGAGCCAGTGGTGCGCGGATAACACACAATACTTCCATATTTCGATCCGTAAATTTTTGATATTATTTTATTATATATTTGATTATTATTTTGGAGGCAGTTTGGTTGAAAAATGTCAAGAAACTTACTATACAAATTTCAAAACTCGCCTAAAATCAAAATACGTCAAGTTTTTGGATTATTACAATACCTCCATTGACTTCATAAATATGGAAGTAACAATAATATCCCAGTCTCTCTCCCAGTGGTGGAAAAATTCCACAGACTTTCTTATTGGTTTTGAAATGTTCCATTAGTTGGTTCCAAATTCATAATTTTCCCAGCATACCCATTTCTTTGGAACACACCTTTTGGCTGTGGGTATCGAACCAAAATTCGACGTTTCCAGCGATTCTGAGATTCGGAAAACATCTCCAACAGACACCTTCAAAGGATAGGTAAGGCGGATCGATAAAGGAAAACTAACCTCACTTATTATTATTCTTTATTAACATTTTAAATAAAAAGATGTCAACTTGACTATATATCCATATATATTTTCAATATAAGTAAACCGTTCTAGCGAATCCAAATTACGGCCTGTTAACTTTCAGAATGTACCTTTTTTCATGTCAAAATGTAGATGATCGGTTGAACTCGTTTCAAAACTCGTGCCTAAAAATTGCGACCGTTTTCAGTTGAAATTTCATACGGCTTTATTCAAATACACAACGAAAACAATGCGCATTGCAAAAACAAAACAATAGTTGAAAACAAGAATGTACTCGATCGCAGAATCGGGGCGATCGATTTACTAAAAAATGAAAGACGATAAAAAATTGTTCTCTATCCGTTCATAAATTATATTGTAGTAAGGTATAACTTTTTCGTAACTTCGTTTAACTCTAGCAGTCGTTCAGGTCTACAAAACTATTCATCTGAGTTTCAATAACAGTTCTGAGATTGTACACTAACGTAAAATAAGGCCGGCGTACGCGAATGTCTGCAATTGACGACTGTCTCCCGCTTTTTCTAGAAAAAAATCAATAAGTAATCCCCAGATTAAAAAATAAATTGGCGCTTAATCCGCCATTGTTGCGAAATAAAAAGTTCATTTAAATTACCGAAGAAAACATTTTTTCATCTTGGTATATTTCTTATCTTGCTTCTATATTGTATTGTAAACAAGCATGGTTAAATTTTTGATTAAAAATTTTGCGATTTGGAACATGAAAATTTGACGAATGAACAAATTTCATCAGGAGGAAACTCAAGCCTTCTAAGCAAAATTGACAGTCATCAAACGAGACATTTCGCTATGTTCGTATGTGTAACGGGATAAATGTTGTAAATCTATCAAATACCAGTTCGGTATTAGATTTGAATTTATTTTGGACCAAACTCAATTTCTGATTGATGGTTGCCAAGGTAATCATTCCCAGATAGACCATTCTTGATAGCTGTGTCCCTCGTTAACGGTGACTCAAGTATCCGTTACCCTAAAGTGCTGAAGTCACCGAAGGTATGAGTGACTCAAGGTAAGGTTGATTACTCATGGCGAAAGTTACCCAAGGTGACAGTAAGTCAAGGCAATAGCTCCTCAAGGTAACAGTCACACAAAAGAGCAGTTACTCAAGGTAACAATTGCTAAAGGTCACAACTACCTACTGAAGAGAACAGTTACTCAAGGTAGCAGTCACTAAAGGATAGCTCGTCAAGGTAACAGTCACACTAAAGAGCGTCCACTCAAGGTATCAGTTGCTCAAGGTCACAGTTACTGAAGAGAACAGTTACTCAAGGTAACAATCACTCAAGGCGATGGCCAGTCAAGGTGATCAAGGCAACAGTCACACTAAAGAACAGTTACTCAAGGTATCAGTTGCTCAAGGTCACCAATATTCAAGGGAACAGTCACTCTAGATAAAAGTCACTAGGTAACAGTCACTCAAGGTAGCAATCACTCAAGGTAACAGCCACTCATAGGAACAGTCACTCAAGGTAACAGCTATGAAGTAGTAGTTACTCAAGGTAGCTGGTACAGTGTCTCAGCTTGCGATCGCTGGTTGGATGGAAAACCTTAGGTAGGTACCAATTTTGCTCAAAATTGAGTTCTAGTCCAAAAATATCCAAACCTCCTACCGTGCAACCGGTGAAAATAACGTATCATGGGTCTTGGTTCATCGAATTGCATTTCGAGTGGATTCGTGAAATAAACCGAGGTACCGTCGATAAACATCCGTATTATCAAATTACGTATTACTATTGGGGGTTTATCACTTAATCGTTTATTGGATGGAAAAGGCGAAGAGAAATATTGTTGTTGCAGCGTAACAATCGGCGGTAAAAATCAGAAAACGAATATTTCATGTACCTACAGTTGGTTTTCAAAGATTCGTAACGGGACTTGCTGAAAATGGAGACCACGGGTTAAGATTTTGACATTTTCGTTGACATATTGCCACAATTTATTATTTAAAAAACACTAGACACCATTGTTTTTTTTTCACGTACATTAAGAAAGTAATCGAAACGAGAATCGCTAAATAGAGATCTGAAAATGTACCCAGGGCAATGTTTCACTCCTACCCACCCCAAAAACCATGAGAATCGGCATCGTTTTTACAAGTTGAAAATTTACCAGAAAACTTGAAATTGAAATTTATTTAACATGGAAAACATCAGTCTAATCCGCAGTTTTTCACCGGTATATCAGGTAGAAATAGCCAGTCGAGAAAGGAGCACATTTCCACAAAATTTTGCTTATAGGGATTAGAAAATGAAAATTTTATCATGAGTATTCACTTCCAGAACGGAAAAATTCAATTTTAAGCAATCTCAAGTTTTACCGAAATCTCAAAAAATACAATTTTTCTAAAAATCTTATGGATGGAATTTTTAAAAATCAAAACTTTTATTGTTCAAGTCCAAGAACTGATTTTTTCAGAGGATGATTTTTTTTACCTGAATCAACTAATCTCAAAACTGATTTTGCCGAATTCTAAAAAATTTTCATTCCTGGAACTTCCGAAAATGTTGGTACACAATGTCTCCAAAAAATCTCGCTAATAACTTTTTTGATCCTTATAAATGTTTTTGATTAATCCCAATGACCGACAAAAAAGGTAAGGATAAATAGTATTAAAATTTAAAGAATAGATCAATTCTTTCTGCAAACAATCTCAACAATTGACCAGTTAAAACAACTCAAGACAAAAACAAAATAAACGAAAATTCAAATATAAATTGGTTGAAAATTCTCAAAAATTAAATTTTTAAAACATCTCAAAAATTGATTTTTGAAAAACTTGTTTTTTGAAAAATCACAAAAACGGAATTTTTAGTCAATTGCTCAAATAGATTATTCCATATGCCAGAAACTTATTTTTTCTGAGAAGTATTTGGACTGAGTCTTTCGAAATATCCAAAAACTGTTTTTGGAAGATGGTAGGTAAGTGAAGGTGTGCAATAAACTTTTAAGTGTTTTTTTTTTTCATTCTCAAAGCCCTCAAACACGTTCGAGGAAATTGCTGCATCTCATTTACTGCAGCCATTACTGACTGGACTGGTGCACCTACCAAACATTTTTAAAACGAATCACCGCAACGTTAACTAGATGCCATTCTTGAAAAAAACTTTTGGCATGTTTTATTACCCTTGATTTTTGCACCCATTGAAAAAAACCAAACGTTGGCCAAAAATGAGAAAACTTTTTCATTAGCAATATAAATTCATTACAATTTTAAGCTGGTATATTAGAATTTTGAAATGTTCAGTATGCTCTTTCACCAATAAAAAATGACATTTTTTGACCGAATATTTTTTTTAAATTCCTACGTAAAAGCTAAGCCCTTCAAAACAAAATCTCGAATTTCGTTAAAAGTTTTACCCTGTGCATTCATTTTCCATATGGGGTGGGACAACAAACAACTTAAGATCCGAACGATTTCAAAGCGTTGTGGGGGGAAACAACTAGAATACACTAAAAAGAAAGAGAGAAGTCTAAAATCGATTTCCACTTTTTTCTGTCCAAATTACCACTAATTATCCTTAGAAACTTACGACTAAGAAAACTGTACATTGAGAACAATGCATTCGAATTATTTACAATGTATTAAAAGTAACAAAAAAGAGGAACAAAAGAAGCAGAAACTCAAAAACATTCGCTTCAAAACTTAAACAATCTCAATAATTCGTTTTTTCCGTTTCTAAGTACGTATAATGAAAATGGCGACGATCCCGTCCACCTTAACGCGTCCCAACGTCAAAAAACACAACGCAAAAGTACAAAAATTTCCGGCCGGCAGCCGAAAATGCGCCAAGACAAGAATCGACACGAAACTGGCCGAATTGCGGGCCCAATTTACAAAAACACGAGGCGAACATTTGAAAATAATTTACACTAATCGACAATTCCACAATTTTTCCAGAATATTTACAAGGTGTCTACAGAGTCGATTCACTGTTAAACAGCACAAACACTGGCACGTTATTGGCAACTGCGACTGAGGTGGTGTCCTGGATGGTTGGAGCCGGCGACGATTTTTAGTTTCGACCGAAAAAATTTGTTTTCAGCATTTAATGCTAAAGTTGGGAATTGAATTTGAAAATCGCATAGGTAGCTATTTTTGAACAAATAATAGTTGGCCACATTTTATGGGATGCGTTTTAACGTGAATGAGAAAAATTCGACACAAAAAAATTCGACTTTTTTTGATTTGCACCAATCGATTTTGTAGTAGAGGTAACACAGTTGAAAAAACCTAATACAATGAAAATTGTGGGCGAGCGCAGATGGACAGACAGACGAATAGGCCAAAAATGTATGCTCAAAAAGCCAATCAGATTGAGTAATGCGAATGACACAAGTTTTCTGAGAACCTCCGATCCGATTTGCATTTTTCGTGCGATCTCCGTATTTTCGGTTTTCCGAATCTTGCGATAAGAATTTAACAAAAATAGTAATAAAAGCGTATTTTTTGAGGAAATATAAGCGAAAGGTTTCCGGCTCTAGATTTTTCGACCAAGTAAAAATTTCGCCGGCTCCACAAATCCAAAGGGAAAAAAAAGGAGAAAAAATCCAGTTTTTCACTCGACCACCGGATAGTTTTTTGAAAATTTGAAAATTCAGAGGAAATCAGTCGTAGCTGTGGCCGGGGGAACGTAATATTATTGGCCCTTCTCTTTGAGGCCCTGGAGGATGTGCTCCGTGGTCATGAGGGCCGCCGGCGTCGGCTGGTGGGCGTAACTGCGGATGTGGTGTAAGGATATCAGCTGGTTGGGGAAGCCGTTCGAGGCGACAGCGCCGCCGGGCGCCTTGGGCATCTCCATGGACGCCATCGACGTCTGGACGCCGAGTTGGCCCATCTTGGCGCCTGGGAAGGCGATGGCGTTGTAGGACAGGTAGGCGGACCGGTGCTGGTGGTGGTCCGCGGCCGACATCTGGTGATGGTGGGCCGGGTGGTTGTGGTGGTGGTGGTGGGCCGCCGCCATGCCCATCGTCGACTGGATGGGCGTGAAGGCCGACGCCGACGACGTGTTCGTCTTTATCGCGCTCGAGTCGTGGTAGCTGAGCGGGGACGCGGCGGAAGGCGTGGGCGGGGGAGCGGGCGGCGCTATGCCGCGCATTACGCCGTCGTCGCCGTTCATGTCGGACCGGTGGTGCGACAGGTGGTCCGGCAGGACGCCGTTCTGCTGGCTGCCGTAGGCGCCGACGTCGTGCTGCTGCTGCTGCTGCATCGCGTCGACTAGACTGTTGGCGGTGTCGGGCGACACTTTGCCGCCCCAGTAGTGCGGATTGTCGACGAGGGCGACGCGCGGAATGCCGATTATGGGCGGCCGCTTGTCCGTCCGTTCCGCGTGCTTCTGCATGTGCTTGGTCAGGTAGGTCTCCTGGGTGTAGGACTTGCCGCAGTACTGGCAGATGTGCGTCTTCAGGTGTTTCGACTCCTTGTGCTTGGGGATATGTTCGAGCAGGGACGGCTCGTCGCTGAAACACTTGTAGCAGGAATTGCACTTGTAGGGCTTATCCGTCTGGTGGCAGCGCGAGTGGGATTGCAGGTTGCTCAGTTGGCTGAACGCCTTGTTGCAGCCCGGGTGCCTACACTTGTAGGGCTTGTCGCCCGTGTGCGTCCGGATGTGTTGCTGCAAATGGCTCAGCTGGGTGAACTTGCGTTGGCAGATCTCGCAACGGTAGGGCTTGATGCCCAGGTGGATGCGCGTGTGTTGGCTCAGGTACGAGCTGTTGGCGAACGTTTTGCTGCACTGGTTGCACTTGTAGGGCTTCACTTCGCGCATGTGCAATTGCGAGTGCAGCTGGAGCTCCGACTTGGACGAGAAAATCTGCAACAGACAGAATGACGAGAAAAAATTAGTTTTTTTTGTTGAAAAATTGCCTTTTATCTCGTTGATTAAATTGGTTTAAATTTGATTGTTATGTATTCCTTTTTTTTGTCGTTGAATTGTTATTTGTTAAATGTATTTCACCCGCTACCTGAGGAAAGGATAGCGAATGGTTAAAAAAATCGAAGTTGAGTTATTGAAATAGGTACCTTTAAATTGCAGACAATTTAATAAAATTGTAAAAGCACATTGCATTAATTCTGAAGAATGCATAATGTGATCACATCTGATTTCACTAAAATCCGATTTCACTAAGCGTCCTAAAATATTAACAACTTGGAAAAATAGTTCTAAAAAGTAATGAGTACTTTTTCCAATATGGCATTGATTTTGCCTTAGAAGAAAAATTAGCTACAGAGTGAAAATACCAAAGTAAACGTTTGCATAAGCTTATAGGGCGTTATTAGTTAATTAATGATTATATGCGACTGAGACCGAAAGTTTGGCGGTCGACCGGTTTTGTGAGGCAACGCAGCTCAATTGCGAAATTGAGTAAGGGGGCTAAAAAAAAGAACAGCCCAAAACCGCATCTGGGAGGGTCAACTGAGCTGTCTTCTTACTGGAAACGTTCCGACAAAAATATTTATGGAAAGCGTATTAAAAAAAATTGGTTTTTTTTGCCGGATTTAAAATTGGACGATTTTAAAAGGCGCTCGGCAACTAAAATCTTTATAGGAAAAATACAGGCGCCGATGAAGCCGAATATTCGTCATATTACGTCTGGCAACTCATTTTATTATTTAAAAAATAATTCAATGTTTTTCAAATTTCAGTTTTTTTAGTTTTTTTAAAAGATTTTTTCATTTATTTTTTTAAGGTTTTCAAGTACCTAGGTTTTTATTTTATTAAATATGCATATTAAAATAATTTTAAAAAAATTTTTAAAAATTTTCAAAAAATGTTGAAAAAACTCAAAAAAATTTTCTTGCTTTTCAAGCGGGAAATTTTTTAATTTTCAGCCCATAAGTGCACTTGAAACGGATTACGTAATGCGTTTTTTAACTGTCTACCGCTCTCGGTTATCGCTAATACTCATCAGATTTTATCAACACTTCCTACTGTCCTTCAATAGCTGATAATGATGTGATAAATATACTCATCCGGCTCTATTGTGACGGCTGGAGGAAAATTTTATTGCCCAAATATTATATACTCTGTAAATATGGAAGTAAAAAGAATAAAATACGCAAAATACAAATCTGAAGTTTTACAAAGATGAAATAAATCTCATAATTTATCGCAGGCAAAATACGTTTCCATCTGATTCGAAGTGTTGAATCATCCAGATCGTTTAATAGCTGTTAAAATAATTTCCTTCGATGGAGCAGCACTTTTATAACCAGGAGTGAGTAGCGAGTAAAAATTACGATTATTACACCGCGTAACTAAGTACGCTATTCGGCTCTCAGCGAGCAACATAGTATGTTCATAGTGTGTGTAGAAGCGTAGGAAGTAGAAATTACACAGGCGTAATACGAGGGATAGGCGCATCACAACAGTGGCGGGGCCTATTTTCATGTAAAACCGACGCATTACTTCGTTACGGTTTATTTATTCATAACCGTCCGCTAATTCGTTCGCAATTTTTTAACCGACTTCATTTTCCTTGTTGGGACGTGATGGGTTTAGAAAAGGGTTAGCAAAGGTCGATGGCGCGTACAACGACTTCAATTCAATTTACCGCCGCTGTACTTTTTCAATACTACGTCTCAGGTACATACGAGCCAAAGTCATATACAAGTACAAAGTACATAATATGTATATTATAAATGATTTTTTGATGTTTAATGATTGACAAATGATGATTGTGATTTAATTCATAAAGTCATTCATACCAAGTTCTTTTAAGAAAAATGTATCCCCTTATTTTATTATGCATTAAAAAATAAATGCATTTAAAACATGACAATTACAACATCAATGGAACATGAACGTCTCAGCGGGACGTGCATGAACGTCTCAGTGAGACACTCATGAACGTTTCAGTGAAAGAGATATGGACATCTTAATGAGACATGCATGAACGTCTCACTGAGGCATACATGAACGTCTCACTGAGGCATACATGGACGTCTCACTAAGGCATAGGTGAGCGTCTCAGTGAGCCAGACATTAACGTTTCAGCGAGACATGCATGGAAGTCTCAATGAGACAGACATGATCGTCTCAGTGAGAGGTTCATGAACATTTCAGTGAGACAGTCATGAACGTTCCAGTGAGGCAGATAAGGACGTCTTAATGAGACATGCATGAACGTCTCACTGAGGCATACCTGAACGTCTCAGTGAGGCATAGATGAGCGTCCCAGTGAGACAGACATGAACGTCTCAGCGGGATGCGTGAAAGTTCAAGTGAATCATTCATGATGAACGTTTCAGCGAGACATTCACGAACGTCTCAGCGAGGCACGCATGAACGTATCAGTGAGACATGCATGAACGTCTCATTACAGCATTATGAAAGTCTCTGTAAGACATTCTGCGGCTAAATCGTCGGTAAATAGTTCGCCACCTTTCGCTCTTTTAACGAGAGACATCGTCTAAGAAAAAGCTCGGGAAGAGGCCCGCACGGTCGAAAGCGCTGTCCAATAAATGTCAAGAAAAGCCGCCCCAGTTATCTTGCCCACGGCTCATTCGCAAATATTGTTTTCGAGCATTTGTAAAATGGAATAATCCACTTTAATCATTCGCAGTCATACATTGCTACCGGAGTTCGCCCGTAAGTTGTTCAACTGCTCGATACTTTCTCGTTCCTAGTAGATAATACATGAGTGCACAGGCCATTAAAAATATAATGAATGGTTTTGTTAGCGCCTTGGGACTGCGTGAAATCGTTCGGCCATTTCGCTAAACACGCCATAGAAAAAATATAATGGCAATAATAATAAGGTAGGTATAGTTTTAGTACGTCGCTGTGGGTACATTGGCAATCGTAACACGCAACGCTCAGTCGTTCACCTTATCTAATCGTTTCAAGAGCGCGAGCGTCTGCTCGAGTTGAGCGGTTAGCCAGTACTCGCTAATAACAATAATTCACAATATTTAGGCGATAAAATATTTTTTTGTTGGAAATAATATTTTTCGCGTGAAATTCAGCCTGCTCGCACGGGAGGAGAATTCGTTGAAATTGAAAAAAATAATATTTAAAAAAATAATATTTTTAGGGAAGCTGGGAACGAATTTCTAAAAAGGGCGCAACCTTGTGACAACTAAGGAAACCGTGATTGGTCAGCAGAAAAATTCTCAGACCGAATACGCTGGTGAATTTGTAAAACATGAACACAAATAAGCTCGGGAAAACTAGGAGTGCACCGAATGCGGAAGTGAAGTGTAATCAAGATTTACTATCAATAAAATTTGTTCGTTGTCTTTCCTAAAAAAAAGTGTAATCGGAATTCCTAATGAACAAGAATACGTACCTACCTAAGTAAGGCATCGACAAACCATTTGGATGAAAAATGTTTGAAAAAAGATAAAATACCACAAGACAATGTGTCAAAGAATGCTAAAAGGTGGCGTTTTTAAAATAAATAAAAAAATCGTTTTTTGGCACTAATTCTTGTTTTTAATGTAAAATCCAAGATCAATAAAAAATGTTTTCCAACGAAATCTTGCCGATAAATCATTTTGGCATTGCAAGATTTTTGCCGATATCTTTTATAATAAGGGAGCTAGGATTTTTCAAAGTTTGGTTTATTAGGGCGAATCCCGAAGTCAAGACTCCTTAATGACAAATGATAACATTTTCGAATTAAAAATTTCAAATTCATTTAATGAATTTATGCCTCAAAGTCAAAAATTTGGAGGAAGTTTTGCTGCCATCAAATTGCGTTGCCAGGACATCTGAAGAAGTTTCTGTTCCAAGCACGATATAGAAAAAGTAAAAACTTTGAAAAATCATAACTCATTTATTATAAAATTTACTGGCTTGCGGTTGATCTCATTCGACGCGAAAATAATCCATATTTAAGACCTGATTCGAAATAAAATTGTAACAACTTTAGTTTTCACGCTAAAAGGTAAAAAGTGTTGTGAAACGTAGGTACCTTTTTGAGAAAAACGTCGTTTTCTCAGCGTCTTTTAGCAAAATATCATATTTTACGTGCGTTTAGACCCATAATCATGTGTATGTTCGGGGTCAGCTATAAATTTTCAATAGGAGGAGAGTTTTTGAGACATTTTTGGGCATCTTTACGATGATCCATAATTTGAAAACCTGAGCTCGCTGTTTCAAAAAAAGCTAAATATTCTGGGCTACCGTCTCTAAATTTCAGCTCCCATCGAATTCATTTCAACTCACGAATAATGGTTGATTCCATTTTTTAAAATGTACCATTTCCAGCAGCTCTGAATACTGGAGCTCCAGATACTCGAGCTAATACCAATAGAGATGTGACCTTTAGGAACGGAAGCCGTTCGACAGTGCGCGCGCATATCGTGAAATATGCCGACTGCCTTCTTGATAACAAGTCCTACCAGTCCGCCAGACTGGCTACTACTTGTTAATGGGCGTAAATGCGTTCTGAGGCCGCCTACTGTTTGTAAAGGCTGGTCAACTGCTTGTATGATTTAAGTAGCGCACCGTTAGGTACATGTCCAGTATCTAGCCGGTGCTATAACTCAGCATCCAATGGGCCTTTATAGAGTTCTACAGACTTTTCTTCGGAAAAAGTTAAGATTTGGACGACGGTGGTAGTAATTTTTCGAAGATATATTTATATATATCGAAGATATAGTGATTTATTTACTAGTTTATTGGCATATGTTGAATGTTGTCAAAAAACTAATTTTCTCGAAAAAATATTAAAAATAAAATTTTTTTGGGATTTTTGAAAATATGATACATTGGCATAAAAGCGTGTGGGGAAATTATAAGGCCGGATAAGGATAATTAAACGCGATGAGGCCATGGTAAGGACGTAACTAATAAGGCCATGATATCGGCGTGAAAACGTTAAAAGACGCCGCAAAAACCTTTTCAAAAACTTTTTCGCTTGGTCGTATCTCTAAGACACTCACAAAAAGAACAAGATGATAGAAGCGCGCGAGTAATAATTTTTTCTGAACCGATTTTTGATTGATTGCAAAATATTTTTTCCATTTTTTACTTCCATATTTACAGAGTAAATGGAAGTATTGTGATCGTCCTAAAATCGAGAATCGGAACGGAGCTTCAGAAAAAACTTTTTCCTATACACATTTACTCAGAATCACTTCCCGAACAAGTGTCTGTGTGTCCGTGTGTCCGTCTGTCCGTCTGTCTGTCTGTCCGTCTGTGGTCATTTACAAAAATGGCCATAACTCCCTCATTTCTCATCCTTTTTTCAAATTTCTTGAACTGAAATGTTTGTCTCGGCAAGACCTAACACCCTGTTTAATCGGACTTTGGATAACGCACAGTACTTCCGATATATTTGCATGTTTAGTGTTTTCTATTTTATTTTTTTTCGGCCACAAAAATGAACCGATTTGAGCGTTCTTGGTCTTAAAATCTTTGTTTCACCTTGCAGAATACGTGGATATTTTTTACATTCCGAAAATGTGGCGTTTTTTCATTTTGGGCGAATTTTAAAATTTTAATAGTGAATTTTTCGATATTTTTGGCCTAAACACCCTTAAAAGCAGTCAAAAAATGATCAAATTGTGTCTCAATTTCAAGTTTCAAAATATGGAAGTATTGTGTGTTATCTACGCACCACTGGTTTTTGGCTGTAGTGCAAAATATTAATTAAAAAAAAGGAAAAAATGACGGTTCATTTGAACGGTGCCATTTGGCAGACTAATGAATGAATTTTTGAAATCGGATCAAAATCGGCAGTGTGAGAGCAGGACATAGGTACAACCAAAAAAGGGACAGGAAAATATCCTTAAGACAAGTCAACTTGTGTAACCTCCGTTTTTTCGAAGTCGGGTAATAAAGAGGAATAAATTTTCCCAATTTCCTCGACCCGGCCTTCTGACAATGGCAATGCCGGGTGACGTTGGCCGATCGGAAAGGAGAGCCATCCTTCCATAAAAAGAGAAAACAATCTGACGGACAGGATGCGAGTTGCTCTGTCGAAAACCCGTTAGCACATAAAAATCCGCGACCTCGGGCTCCAATGGTTTTTCTGCTACAAAGAAGACCTCCGGAAAAAAACCTGGCAAAATAATCCGCACAACTCGCATGCGTTTGGGAAGGAATAAAAAATTAAATGAGTTGAAGATTGTAAAATGACTTCAATCCTCGAGAAGTTGGGTTGTTTTGTTTGTTTCGTTTCGCTCGTACGCGGCCGACTCTGAAAAATAATTTTTGGACAGTTCTTGGACTTAAAAAATTAGTTTACTAAAACGTCAAGATGGCCGCCATTAGGTACCAAAATTTTGTTAATTTTTCTAGGATTTATATTGATGGCGCTACAGCCAAAAATGTAGTAAGAGTTTTTTTTTCGACACTTTGTAATGTTGGGACTGAAAGCTTGGTTACACAACTAATAAGTGTGTAATAAACAAATTTTTACAAAAAAAAAAAATCCCGACCGATTACAAAGGTTTATTTCTTAAGAAAAATGAACCAAAACATAAAAAAATAAAAAATAACCCCGACTTCAAAACAACGCATAAAAAACGCCGAATCCAAAAATGTCCTCAAAAATTGAAAAAATGTCTCTAAGCAGATAAATTTGCGTTTTTATGAAACAAGGTGTAGTTTTTCTGGAAAAAAAAAACTTGAAAAATCGCATCTTGGAAACGGGTTAGGATAGAAAAATGCGGTCGGCGCAAGACGATTAAAGAAGTGAAAGAAGTGTGGCATCCACAGCAGTGACGGGGCAAGAAAAAACAATCACTTATCAGAATAGTTCTTCTTCACTGATTAATCAAAAGAAGAACCTCGTTGTTTCTCAGTCAAAAAGTAACTATTGATGTAAAATTTTTACAGTAAAAATGACACACGTGTAAAAAAGAAACCTAAAACGAAAAAGTAAAACCAAATTATTTATTTGGTGAATATAATTAGCCCAAACCATCAAAGAAGAACGACTAACCGATGACCATCACCAGCGGTAGGATAATTCGGGATCGATCATTATTTCGAAACAAAATGATCTTTTCGGGGGCAAAACTAGCGGACAATAGCTGCAAAGATGCACCATCAGGGCAAGGCTGAATGGTTTCTTCGAGCTGACCAGGTGTTCGAGGTTCTATGTCCACGCGGGCCATCAACGACAATGGCCGCTCTTTTGAAGACGGAATTCGTCACGGCCGACGCGACTCGACACTCCACCTTCACGCTTCTCACTGATTTCTGTTGTTTTCTTTTTGGCCATCACTTGACACAGAATATCCGATTCAACGGGCGGCCGTGAGCAGGAAGACCCGCCTTGAGGGGAAAATGTTTTCCCGATTTTCCGTCGGAAATCGTGCGCGGCGAGAAATCCAAAATATTATCCGGGATATCATTCTTATTCTTTGCGATTCGAGTCTGCGATCAGAGTGGTGAAAGATCTGCCTGAAATATTGCGACATCGATGGTACCACAGCATTGAAATAGCTGTAATTCCTTCAATTTTCGAGTAAATTAAAATCTGAAGGCACCGTTGGAAGAATCGTAGTGAATTGTTGAGGATCGACCCGTTATTCAATTTTTGAAGTCAGTATCAGTTAATAAAAAAAAAGTTGGAAGAATTGTGAGTTTTTTTGTAAGGGAAGACAATATTGAAATATTGACACCAGTGGTGCGTAGATTACACGCAATACTTCCATATTTCGATACGTACATTTTTGACACCATTTGAATATGTTTTGACAGCTTTTGGGGGCGTTTAGGTCAAAAATATCAAAAAAATCACAATGCCAGTTTTAAAACTCGCCTAAAATAAAAATACGCCATGTTTTTGGAACAAAAAAAAATATCCACTTGTTTTGGAAGGTAAAACAAAGATTTTAAGATCAAGAACGCTCAAATCGGGTCCTTTTCGTGGCCGGAAAAAAATAAAATAGAAAACACTAAAAATGCGACTATATCGGAAGTACCTACTGTGAGTTATTTAAATTCCGATTAAACAGGGTGTTAGGTCTTACCGAGACAAACATTTTAGTTCGAGAAATTTGAAAAAAAGTTGAGAATTGAGAGAGCTATGGACATTTTTGTAAATGCTCGGACACACAGACACTTGCTTGGGAAGTGATTCTGAGTAAATGTGTACAAGTAAACGTTTTTTCTGAAGCTCCGTTTTGATCCTCGATTTTAGGACGATTCCATTACTCTGTAAATATAGGGTATAAATTCTGGATAGGCCTTATGTGCTTAAAAACTGCATATTTAAAAATAAACCATCAAACCACATTCAACGTTTTTTATAGGGGGATCCTATCGTAAGAAGGTTTAAGGAACGAAGAAAGTTGAAGGAGTTGAAGGAACGAATACTAAACCGCCTGACTTGTCAATCGAATTTCCCCTTCATTGATATGGACTCGTCAATGTCTCAATAAAGTATAGTCTCAATTCGACTTTAACTCTTTCAAAGTGCTCTAAACCAGATGATCTTCCGTTGTAAAGGCGATCGCCGTGGCGGATTAATCGATCGGAAATAAGGCTTTCGTGCAAGAACTGGTTCCCGATTTTAAGCACCTTGCCCAGGAATGCTGAGCTCTTCCATAGGAAACTAGAAGTCGGTAAAAAACGGAACGTGCCTCTCGCCGTGATTGAGCGACCGGGAAACTATCGCCGTTAACTTTGATAAATTGCATAGCTCGATCTAGAGGACTTTAGAGACTTTTTGGCTAATTTGGCCTCCATATTGGATGCTAGAACGGTCTAGGCTCAATATATTCCATCAGCAGCAGCCCAATCAGCAAAATTAAACAAAAAAAGGTTCATTTCTTAAGAAAAAAGAACAAAAAAAAAATTAACTGATCAATTTTACAGAAATGGAAATTAATTTAGTTAAAACCAAATATTTCCTGAGTTTGAATTGATGATATGTTTATGAGTGAAACGTGACTGTCCATCAATGCGATAATAGGTACTACCTTCTTTACCATGGAGATTTTCAACAATATAATGAGCAAATTGATTCAGAAGGACTGCGAGCTATCGAAATTCCATCTAAACTTTGTGGGTCCAGCCAAAACTAATAACTCATTATTATGTAATAAGTTATGACTAATAACTTTATTATATTATAATTAAACGTCCACTGATCGATGCAGTTTTGCAATCGCGAGTCAAAAATTGGACTCACTCGTGTAAATAGTACGTAACAAGGGTTTCGCAGGGAATGCATCTGGTAGGAAATTAAATTCCCGACAGGTTCTTCTCAATCCAGTTTTTGCCTAAAACCCATACTTTGGCCGTAAAACGAAAAAAAAAACAGAAAAATTAATAGAACAAAACGCGTTTTTGGCTGCTTCAATACCCCTCAAATTGACGAAATTGAACAAAAATCCCGAAAAACGCCAAATGTTTTTCAGTCAATACCCGAATTCATGCAATACAAATCCATAATTTTTAAATTCCTCATGAGAAGTTGGAGAATCGTAGGAAATCGTCGATTTTTCCTGCTTTGTATCTATCCGAAAGCTGCATTTGTCAAATACTAGCCTTCACACCAGTTTTTGACAAATAAAATCCAAATAATTATGACTCATCAAGACTCATCAATCATTGTCAAGGAATTTTTAAAATTCGTTCCGTAGATCAACTTCAAATTGGCAAAAACGTGAAAAGAAGAAATCGCAAAAAAACATTTTGAGCCAAAAAAATTTTTCACCTCAAAATTCCGAAGAAAGACCCCAGTCTATAAAAACTAGCGCGAGAAAACCGGGAAAAATTACTTAAAAAACGAGCTCAGTAGACATTGCTGGTTAGTTTCGCGTAATATTTCTTTGCATTCTGACCGCAGAACTGCATTAAGCGCTTCAAATCAGCCTTCTTCTCTTCTGACAGCGGGATCTATAGAAAACCACCACTAACTCATGTACCCGAAAAATCGAGTTAGCCCGTTCTTCCCCTGTGGTCTTCACTTTCATTTACTTCGTAAATATGGAATTGAAAAATAGCGCTAAGTAAATCGTCATTTCGGCCGCTGGATTTTCGCCCGGTTAACGAACTTGCCTGAAAAAAAAACCTTCGTAAATTTCCGGGAGCGTCAAAATTGAAAATTTGGCGTAGTTCGCCGGGCGTACCAAGCGATGAGACGCGACACCGGTCAAGAAAGCGGCGCAAGACGAGTTCATTGAAAAGTCGAAGGCGGAGAAAGAAGGCGAGCGAGAGATGGAGAGTGAAGCTCTTTTTATTGGCGTCACAATGAAAACAGACAAACTAGAAGCAAGGCCATCTGAATATGGGGCCCTCCTCGGATCCGTAGGCCGCCGCGCTCGTCGCTTTTGTGTGTTGTTCTCTCTGCCTATACGTGATACTGACCGTCCTAAAAAAGTGCGGCTCCCCTTTTTTATTGGCTCGACGTCGGAAGGAGGCGCGAATGCGGGCAGCGGGCGAGAGAAGGACGGAGGGTGAGAGGGCCTCCTTGCCCAAAAAGCGAGTCCGAGCCCTAGGTCGGCGTCTCGGTCCGTCTTGCCGAGCCTAGGCGACCCCCGACCGGCCCTTCGCTTTTTAGCCTTCGACGGCCGTTCCTTCGCGCCGATTGCTATCGGTAAGCCCTACGCCGATAGCAATGATGTACTTTACTGCCCTCAGCCTGCACTGCCCGGTACTCCCACAGTTACGAAGTGAATAACGAATCGGATCGAATCTTCAAATTTTCACTGATTACAAAATATTCACAAATAATTCTGCAAGGTAAAACAAAGATTTGAAGACCAAGAACGCTCGAATCGGTTAATTTTTGTGGTCAGAAAAAATGAAATAGAAAACACTAAAGTGCGAATCTTCCGGAAGTACAGAGAGTAACTCAAATTCGGTTTAAACAGGGCGATAGGCCTCGTCAAGACGAACATTCCAGTTTGAGAAATTTTAAAAAAGATTAAGAATTGAGGATGATATGGCAATTTTTACTTCCATATTTACCGAGTAAATGGAAGAAATGAAATCGCCCTGAAATCGAGAATCAGAACGAAGCAGTACTTTTGGTATATTCGCATTTTTAGTGTTTTCTAAATTTTTTCAGGGCCACAAAAATGTGCCGATTTGAGCATTCATGGTCTTAAAATCTTCATTTTATACTGCAGAATATTTATTTTATATTGCAGGATACTTTTTATAATATATAACTTCGCGTATTTTTATTTTAGGAGAATTTTGAAATTTCCATAGTGATTTTTTTTTATATTTTGGCCTAAACACCCTCAAAAGCAGTCAAAACAGAATCAAATTGTGTCAAAAATTTACGTTTCAAAATATGGAAGTAATGTGTGTTACCTACGCATCTGATATTTTACGGCGAAATTGGAGTATCCGATGAAAATTTTATCGAATTCTGGACGGTCAATCTCCCGAAAAAGTTTTGGCTTCGCGATTCCACAAAAGCTTCGGTCATGTCAGATTCTCTTCGCTATTATGTGGTTATCTTCAAAGTTATGATCGACTATAATGAGTAGGCTTTATATTCTCGACACGCTCTGTTCTAATGACAGTAATCGTTGAGTAGCGAACGACCACCATTGATTATTGCCCTAATCAGGCGTCTTAAGTTGTTCGAGGAAGAACAACAAAAATACGGTTTCGCACCTCGAATAAGCTGCTACTTCGAATTGGAGTAAAGAACATGAATACGTATACGTATATAGAAGTCCAGAGAAAAAAATTGTACATCATTTCAGAGGCACTAAATGGAATTACAAGTCCGGTTAAATTGGGTTTTAAATCTAACCAGGCGAAAATTTCCGAGAAAGAAACTAGAATCCGGTGGTGCGTGCATAACACACAGTACTTCCACGCTTCGATAGGTAAGACAAATTTTTGACACAATTTGATAACATTTTGATTAGGTACTCTGGAAGCAATGTGGACCAAAACTTCATGATGAGTTGAACGCGAATTTTAAAACCCGCCTAATAGCGAAATTCATCCATAAATTCATCGGTAAATAAAAATTATTCACGTATTTGACAAGATAAAACGAAAATTTCAAGAACGCTCAAGTCGGTTCATTTTTGTTTTCGGAAAAAATAGAATGAAAAATATAAGGAATAATGAAAGTGCTAATGTATCAGAAGTGGGTAATTCAAACTGTGGTTAGTTCGAACTTCAGTTAAACAGGGCAATAGGACTTACCAAAACGAACATTACAGTTTAAGAAATTTGAAAAAAGGTTGAGAATTGAGGGAGCTATGGCCATTTTTGTAAATGACCAAAGACGGACACACGACCGGACACATGGACACACAGGCACTTGTTCATTCTTGTGATTCTGAATAAAATTCAGTAGGTTAAGGTTTTTCCCTGAAGTTCGGATCCGATTTTTGAATTTAGGACGATTTCGATACGACAATTTTCTTCATCAATACGGAAGTCAAAATATTAAAAATCCACGGAGATAAACAAAGGCCGTTTTCGTTCTGAACCTCTGATCCGATTTTCGACCACCGTACGTAATTCCTCGTAAATAAGTCAGAGAAAACAGGATAAATTTTCTCATCCTGCCGCCCTCTTCATTCAGACAACTCAGGTAGGCAGGTATTTTTTTCAGCTAAGCTGACTTCGCACTTCCTTCGCCCTGAGGCATTTTCCATCAGCCTGGCCCAGATGACGGATCAACTGATGCGTTGTGCAACGAAAGTCATCCGATCCTGTGGGAAACGGCGGATCTGCAGCCGCGGCGGACATTCGACACCCGGCGGAGAAGCGGCAGGGCAGGCTCCACGAAAAATCGCTGCACCGCGCATCTCCCTGCACTTTCTGTCGAGATCAGCTCAATTAATTTGGTTTTTCGCCTTTTTCCACAGTGCCGTATCGATTTTCTTCAGCTATTGTAAAAGCGAAAAATGAGTTTGTCATTCGTTTAAGAGAAAAATTCGCCTTTTCCACAGAGCCGTATCGATTTTCAGCTATTGTAAAAGCGGAAAATGAGTTGTTATTCGGTTTGGAGAAAAATAATTTTCCTAAACTAATTACTAGTTTTGTCGAGCCAGGGATTTGATAAATGCCAGGAGTTATAATTTATTTACTATTACTATTACTATTTATTTACTATTTTATTTATTTTAATTTATTTATTTACATCTGAAGTAGGTAGAGGTTAATTTGTGGCAAACTGGTATTAATATAACTGGTATAATTTGTGGTAAACTTGAAAAGCGACTGTACTGCGACCAGAAACGTTAACTACTACTATTCACCATTTTACTGGTAAATTTGTGGTAAAATGGTATTAATTCAAGTGGTATAATTTGTTGTAAACTTATTCACCAGAAATGTTTTTAAAACGATTACAAAGGTTCATTTCTTAAGAAAAATGAATCAAAAAACTTCTATGACTAGGGACATTTTTATAGTTGAAATTGAATACAAGTATAACTCTGGTTGTACTCGTCCAATTGACCTGTTCTTGGTCTCATTTTGCTCAGGGTTATCATTAGCCAGAAATAAAAGTTGGAATTTCTTTCTGGGCCGCTTCGTCTCGGCTAAGAAATATTTTTTTGCTATTTACTATTATACTGAATATTTTTTACTAAGTTAGTTTTTTTACAATTTACGATTAATTGATTAAGAATCATTCATTTTACAGTTTATTTACCGTTTACGATTAATTTATATTATATTATTTACAATATAATTTAGTGTAAAATTTACACAAGAATATACAATAGTTTTGTTTTATTAATATCTACCTATAGGCAGAAAATATATTTTTAATTTTTAACCTATTTTTTTTTATTAATTAGTTTAAAAAATTAAACTTCTTGCTTTTATGTTTCAACATTAATATAACGTAGCATAGGAGGAACAAGGGTAAAAACTATTTTGTTACAATTTGGGATTTTTTCGGCCTCACCTACTGTATTGTTCAAATGAATGATAATGATCGAAAGAATTCTGTGTATATTCAGCCAAGTCAATAAATTAGTGCAGTGAAAAATCATGCCATATACACTAAGGACAGTCAGTGGGAAGGATTTATAGGGAGAAATGATCAGGTTCCAGTCCCAGAAAGCGATAAATCAGCCCCTGTTACCCCGAAAGGAGGCCAATGCATCATCCAAATAGAAAAATCCATACGGACGTTTTGAGGGGTATTTGTAAAATTTCCGAAAAATACTAACTTCATGTGCTCATTATACTGAAAATAGTAAGGCTTCAAAAAAACTGCAAGTCAATCCGAAAACTTGCCAAGAAATATTATTGAGATTCAGAAGGTATCAATGTCGCCTCAAGATATAAGGAATTTTCCCTTATAACAGTAGATATTCATGTTTAAAAAAATATATATTCTCGATCGATATTCTTTGTTTCGGAAAATTCTCGATTTGACTCCAATGCCTAACGTTTCGAGGAATGCTATAAATAAAAAATCTAAAATATTTTTAAAAATATCGTAATAACGTACATTACATTAAATTTTAATATCTTTATTAAATCGATGAAATTGTATTATATAGGTATTTATTGGCGTTACTGTACGAAATTCGAATTTTCTCAAGAGCTTATGGCAAAAAAATATATACCTAATAGAGTCGTCTATTCAAGCTATGTCAAAGCAACTTATTCAGCCCGTGCACCGTCTGTTATGACAGTTATGGGTTACAAGCGTGAACATAGAAATTCATTTTTGATTTTATGAACCGTGCCGCCATCCACACTCGACTACTATTGGCCTATAAATTTCAGTTACCCGAGACCAAATCGAATATTAAACAGCCTACTTTACATACGGTCTCTCGAAGGAAGGTTCACCTACGGCGCGCACTCGAGGTTTGTGGTCGATGAATTTCCTCGAAAAAATCGTCGAAGAAAAATTGAATTTGACAGAGGAAATTGAAAAATTGAGCCCTCCTGAAATTGGATTTTTCCAGTTTTCCAAATCGTGTTTCTGTTTGTATACAAAGGCACTTCAAGTAAATACGCAGCCTGTCTTTTTCAGTTTCAAAAAGGTTTCGATAACTATTCATTTTATTTATTTGACCCGAATTATATAATTTTACACAAATGCCATTTTATTATATTGTTTACATATTTACCTAGTTACTTACATATTTCGAAATTTTATGGGAAACCAGGCGAATTTCTTCCCTCTTTTTTCATTTATAATTTAATTATACGGGAAAAAAGGGGAAAGAAATTTGCCTGGTAAATTTTATGATAAAATAAAATTAAAAACAAATAAAAATAAATTTTATTATCGTCATTAACAGACAATCGGGTGGGAGGTTCAGAAAAAAAGTTTTTCCGGTCACGTAGATCCAATTCCACGAAGAAGCAATTTGTGTTAATCTTGGTGGTTCCTTTCAGAAAAAGAGGGGTTTTTATGTCGGTAACTGAATAAGTGATTTGACTCGAAACCGGTTTTAAGATTGCATTTTTGATATTTTTGATCGTAGTAACTAGCCTTCAATTTAGCAAAAATAAAGAGTTTTACTTAAGGGTAAAATAAGTTGGCGCACAGTTTTGAATAATTATTTGATTTTTTAACAATAATTGTTATTACGAAAAAATAAGCACATAGGCTTAACTTAGCTACTTAACTTAACTGCAAAATAAAGGCCATATTTTGAAAAAAAAAATGATCGCAAATTTAGGAAAAATAAATATAATATATTTATTTTATATATTATGTTGTGTGCACGTATTTGATGATTTTAGCCCTACTAATGAGGCATATTTAAAATTCAGCTAATCACAGCTTGTTATCTCAATAATCGCGATGAATGTCAATGTTTATGCATGTAATATTTACGGAGAGAATGGGAGCATCGCGATTTATCCATTGTGGTTTTTATACAAAGCAAATCCTCCGACTGTAAGACTCGAACTCGAGCCAATCTGCAATTCTGATTCGATTTTGATTCAAACATCCTGTCCTTGCTTACTTTTTATTCAGCCTCCAACGAGAGAAAACTCGAATGACTAAAATGCCGGGTTTAGCCTATTTATCGGCAGGTGCGTAAATCGAAGTTTTGAGGAAAATCGAAATTAATTTTGAAAACGACAGTTTTCGCGCAACTTCTTGACGATTCTGCAAGTCGACTGAAAATTAAAGAGTAAATTTGTACGATAAGACGGGGTATGATATGGTGGGGTATGTGATAAGATGGGGCCTCAGATGATGTAATAAAAGGCTAGGGCTTGTTTTAGGTCCAGACAGGGCGTAGGTATGGAAGGTTTTGAAGGACAACGGCTCAATGAAGGGTTCTCCCGCCCTGCCAGACCTCAGTCCACCTCGTAGGTGTAGGTCAGTTCAGTCCTTCGAAGGGATAGCCCTCGCTGACGGAAACAAAAAGCGAAAAAGGCGTCATCCCAATTTTTTAACTCGCTTCATTTATAACTTTTTACAAGAGGGAAAAACTGGAATAAGAAAGGTCCGAAGGGTTTGGCGAAGGGTGAAAAAATAAAAAGCGCGTGGCATTCCGTCTACACAGACCCTTTGTACGAGAAGGGCCCTTTATGCGCTTCTCTGCTCTGCACCCGAGGGAGGGATGGCGCACGAGGCAACCCTTGCCGGGGATTTCGATTGAATTAGGTTGTTTCGTGCTAAGATGTGACCGCAAAAAGGGGAAAAGACGATCGACAATCTGTTGGCCCAACGCTCGAACGCGAAATTACAACATGGGCAATAATTTTCACTAAAAATGAAAATTTTCGAATCCTTCAGTAGTTGGAGAACGCGAGATAAATTTAGGTATTTAATTTTTATTTCTATGAAAATAAATAATTGAACTTGAACTCCGAGACGGAACAAGCAACGTACACGAGTAAATCCAAGTTTTTCCGCATTCAAACAAAATTTTCACCTCTAAATTCGACCGTACGAGCCATTTCGACTGTACCGTTGGAAAGCTGATATTCTGGCGCATTTTTCAGGCACATGTTACATTCAACCAGTCGATTTTTATAAGCCCCGCACGGTGTTGAAAAAACGGAGATTCTCAAATCCTGACAAAATTCATTTTTCTGATTGATTTTTGACCGATTTAATCGTGGTACCTCATACAATTGTTTTGACACTCAAGGGCTATCAGAAATTCAACCCTCTTCCCAACAAAATTGAAATTCTCAAGAATTTATGACCCTTTAGAGTGGGTTCATCAATCCCATTATTCATTGCATATCTATTGCTCCCACAATTTTCCACGGATAGGTATGTTGAAACGGGTATTCACAGTCTACATTTCCAAGAAACTAGAAAAATACAGAAAAATTGCTTGGTAGGTACCTACTTCTTGCAAGCGTCCTTGCATAAATCTAGGTTCAAATTAATTGATTTGTATACTTTTTTTATCACCTATACATATTTTGAGCAAACCAAATCATTACTTTCAAATAGGCAGTATACTACTATAGTAGTAGGCAAAAAAAAATTTAAAACTTATGCAGGCCTGTTACTCAATAGTGTTAGCTTTCCGCGGGATGACTCCTGAATGCCCTAAAATACTTTCAATAGACTTGATATCCGTCCCCAACGACATTCACATTTAACGCTGACGGGTCAAAACTAAAACAAAGGGGAACTTGCTCTCAGCATTTTAATGAATTGCATCCTTTCTGCCCCGCTCGTAAATCATCTTTCAATTTTCTAGTCGAAAACGTCTCTTCTGACCAACTGTACGCTTCTACGATTCACGGAATAATTAGCTTTCCGGCGAGTAATTTAATAAAAACTCCCAGATCATACGAGGAGATGATTAGCATTTATTAGAATAGTCGGAAAAAATAAGGCGGCGAACATAGTTAGCGGCGAGAAAAAACGCCTAGGCTTATAAGCAACGGTGCAGAACCGAACGATTTTTCAAAAAAATTACATCGGAAGAATTTGAGTGGGGTAGAAGAACTGCTTCCAGGTTATGCATAATCCGTGGAATGTTATTGTTGCCTAATAAGGGTCGGTGGTTTAATTTGGGTCAAAACTTCAAGGTAGTTTTGACCCCATGGTAGGACTTAAAGGGTGAATCGCCCCTGGGATGCGTTCCGATATTTTGACGTAGGCAAACCTCAAAATTTGAGGTTTTGAGAGCATTAAATGATTTCCTACAGGATACAGAAGACGAACAATAATTGTTATGAAATTTTTTTCCTCCATCTCGATGCCTCAAACAGCAAGATTTCGTGCGCGTTCACTGACTTAAAATGACTGGAATTTTCTGCTTAAAAATACCACTGACCCTAATTACTGTAGCACCCTAATGTGTGTCTCGGCAAGACCTTGTTCGGCATTCGAATTACTCATGAGTAAACTGTGCACAGTACTTCCGGTATGTTAGCTGTTTTAGTGTTTATTTATTTTCTTCTGGCCGCAAAAATGAATCGATTTAAGCGATCTTAGTCTTAAACGCTTTTTTCTACCTTGCAGAACATGCGGATATCCACAGGATATCTACCGGTGACGTATTTGGATTTTAGGCAGTTTTTGAAATTTACAAAGTGATTTTTTTTTTACATTTTCGGTCCCTAAAGCCTCCAAAGTAGTCAAAATATAGCCAATTAGTGGCAAAACTTTACGTATCAAAGTATGGAATTATTGCGTGTTATCTACGCACCACTGGCACCGATTTGGCTCGCGGGGTTGGTATAAATTTTTGAAGCTGTTTACATCGTTTACTTCTTCATATAAAATATCCATCAAACCAAATATCTTGGATCCGAAAAATCGCATCACCGAATTAATTTTAGTTAGTGAAGTAAGTAAATACTCAGTGGCATTTATGAGTACGGGCCCTAGACTGAATACACCAATGAACGAATGTCCAAAAAAGTATATATTTGGTAGTCGCTATCGTCTTTGCCCGGCCAAATCCAACGACAACCTATGACAGACTGTGTGGATAGACAATAGTAGTAGTCGACCTTTTTCATGAGGTTATTTTAGTTTGTGACTTTGCTCAGGATGCGCCGAGATGAATTTTGCACATTTTATTGGTCACTTTCAATAAATGTACATGACGCTCCCATGACTGAGAAAGGTTCTAAAGGGACTTTCATGGATAGGATAACCGATAACCTGGTATATTAATAACCTCATGAAAATTGAATGTTTACAGAATGGCCCCCCGCAGGTCATAAAAAATAGTTTACCTTGCCACCCTGCGGCGAAATGATGTCGATATTTTGGTTCGGCGAGTGAGGATTGAAACATGGCTTGATGTCAAGCTCTTGCCGATGATGATGGTGATGGTGCAGGTACTCGAGGGGCGGCGGATTACACTCGGTCGTCATTCTGGTCATCTGACGATCAGACCATCACAAAAATGACCACAAATAGCGCGAGTCGATTTCGGACGATCGGTAACTAACTATCGTTTAAAAACGACTGGACGTCGCACTCGCGTTTATCTCAATGGAAATTTGGCATTTGAAAATTATTTAAAACCGTAGGTCGAGACCGGAGTTAAGTCCACTTCGACGATACCGAGTGTCCGCACTGCCAAATCGGCGATGCCGGGAGCGGCCGACAGAAAAAGTTCGAAGGTTATGAGCGGACGACGGTAAAAAACAGTGCGTGGCTGCTCGTCAACGGAGACTAAAAACTTCGGGCGTGCGATTCGGCGGAGGAGGCACCGGAGATCGTCGGGCCCTGGGAAGGGGCAGGGAGGACTAGAGTGGGGCGAGGTGAGGACACGCCGAACGGACGTACGAACTGTCAGTTGACGGAGGGAGGGGGAAGGAAAAGCCGCGGTAGAAGGGGATGAACTAAGGGAGGGTACCTCCCCTTTTACTCGACTACCGAGACTAGTACGACCTTCGCGGAAGAGATAGTTCTGAGTGTTTCATTAGACGAGGCCGATACGCCGAGAGGGTGATTCGGAGAAAGATCTTTCTTCGGGGGGTGCAGCAGGACGCAAAGGGAGGACGTTATATGCGGTCGGGCGAAGTGCTGCCGGGGAGTAGACACTTACCCCCGGTTTATCGATAACTTCTCAAACTGCTTACGAGCCTCCCGAAAATGTCACCGTGAACATGATAGAATATTATTTATGAGCATGCTGAAACTTTCAAGTTTCAACATCCATCCCAGGAAAGGGAAAAGTAGTACGGATGTCAGCGGTGCAAGAGAATTTTGGTATCTTCTCAAGTATTCAAACTTGTCACAAAAACACTCGAAGCATAAACTTATGCTTACGGGTATGCTTAGTAACTCAGGCCTCATCGGGTGTTTGGCATTTCATTGAATTTGGTTCAAAAGGATTAAATATTCTTCAAATTTTGAAGAATCTGCAAGATGCTCAACACCAATTTGGCATCTTGGCAACCTAACATTGTTGGAGAGCAGTCATGACTGCTTGCATGCATGCTAGGAAAATCCCGCCTTATACTCGGGCCAGTGCTTGCCCCCTGAGCGAGCAACCTTTGTCTAAGGGCTGATTGACTTCAAAACATGCGAGGTAGTGAGACTCCACTTCTACAGGCATTTCGAATTTGACCTCAACCCTGAAGTGCAGCAGTCATCGTGAAAATCAAGAGCGCTCTTGGTCATCAATTAGCTTGATGATCCTTTGAGATCACGCAACACTGATCACTCTAAATTGTTCAGTCTTAGAATAATAAAATAAACCTTCTCATTAGGTTCACGGTTTCACGCAGAATCGCGTGCAGGTCTAATACCAGCGCCCCCTGCCCCGCGCAAGTACGTTACATGAGTGACATGTCCGACTATTATAATAATAGTCGAGTACCTGATAGTACAGGCCGGCTGCTTTAACAAGGTTAATTGTACCCTTGGATATGCTGATTTTGAAGCTCTGTTAACTTTTCCGCTGACTACAGCTACTCGGCTACCCGTAGTCAATTTTCCTTATAATTATTGAACTTTTAGTCATTATACTTGCTCGAGCTGAGGAAGATGATGTTCGCCCTGTCCAAAGATTATGGCATGAGTGATGGAACATTGACGCTATTTTGGAATCGATGGTTTGACATTAATTTACGAATTATGCTCAACTCTTCTTCTTGATTTTTAAATGAGATCAAGTCGATCCTTCATTTTATGTCAACTCGATCCTTGGACTACCTGCCTCACTCGTAATTTGCCCGTCAAGTTGGAACAACCTTGGACTCAAGCATCCAGAACAGAACCACCGATTGTGCTCCTTGGGCTGATTTTTTCGTTGGTGCAAATGATTGACCGTGATTTGGGCTTTTGGGGAAATGCTTCATCTGATTATGAGGCCAAATATTCAAAAACGTCAAGGCCATGAAAATTACGCCATACCAGACGCTTTAGAGGAGTAAAAATGGCCTAGTTTTTGATTCATTGTTGGTTCGAATGAGACCAACGGCTACTTACAATTCAGACCGGTTCCAAGCATTGCCATAAGATGCAATGCAGACCTGTCAACGTGACTGTCGTCCACTTCTCACACTAGAAACTAGAGAGTCGACTTCTTGACAACAAAATTGAGATTAACGCTTGGCCTATCTCTAGGCTAACAAAGTAATTAAGAGTTTACTCGATGATCAAAGAATAAAACATAAAGTTGTTGCAATATTGTAAAAATTTTCAGTTAGGGGCCTTGGGCAAAACGGGGCACAGATCTACTCAATCAAGATTGTAGGAATTTGACATTTAAAAAAACCTTCATTTGAAAAAATGAACGTTTTTAAAATGAAGTTATTTTTTTTATTTAGTGTACCTACCTATTCAAATTTTGTATTATATCCATGGTAAATAAAGGGCTTGCCCCAAGTTGAATTTTCTATGTTAACAACTCACCGGGTGTTAAATTTCTCGCCTCTATACCACACCTGTTCCCTCTCTGGCGATTGCGTTGGCGCTGAATTTGTCACCCGGCGAGTTGCGAACATGGAATAGAGCCCCAGGAGCATTTTTTGTAGGTGCCTCACGCATGCGCAGTAGAAGGTTCGGTAGGCAACGTCAAGCAACGGCACTCACAAACATTACAAAACCTCACACTGCGCATGCGCAAGGCACCTACGCTCACAATCCGTTTTTTGGGTAATCTTCAATTTTAGGCAAATCGACGAGAGAAAAAATATGACGACCTCCAGGGGTGCTGATTATTTTCATGACTAGTGCTGTGCTTAAATATTTACCTCTCGGAGGCCTCCGAATCTTTCCGTGTGACAGACCTACAATTTAAAATTGAACATATTTTTATTCAGTTATAGCATACTGGAAGTGTTTAGCATTCTGAATAGTATTTTTATTCGAATAAGTGGTAAGATTCAACATGCATTTGATGTAGTTGGACGATGGATCACTTCCCATCAACAAGGAGGTACAACAAGGTATTTATGTTTTTTCGAGAAATTCTGGAAAACATAGGTGCTCCTATCGTGGAAAAAATTGCCCAGGCATCATCGGCAACTGAGACATGTCCAGAAAAATCGGGACTTACGTACTCCAAATCGTCTGATTCTTATGTACACGATTCTATATTCATTAATGTAAATTCATCTGACAGCTTCCGGACTTGAGATCGCAACCAAAAGGAACGGTCCGAATGTCAAGATGGTAGCAGAGCAGGGCTCGTATAACTTCGGTAGTTGGGCGAAAACTCGAAAGCATAACTGTAGAAATGGCAATTTTCGATATAATTTATATTACATTCATTACATTACTCGTGACTCCATAGTTCTGGAATTTCCGCTCATTTCTATGAAATTCTTATCGAGGAAGTTGGCATTCCAGGTAATACAAGCCAGCCGTCCGAACTCAGTTTCTAACTAGTAGCGGATGGCCTAGGTATGTTTAATTCTGGATATTATTACTTATACCCGCACTACGAGATGTTCGGTTATGATAATAAATACGAAGGCTCTCACTTTATACGCTATAATGTCACTGGCTGAAACTGAGAAGCCCTGGTTAGTCTACAGTGAATTTCATTCTCCGTAATTCGCTCAAGTTCAAACAGGTTTCCTGCCTACCCTCGGCGTCCGGTTAATATTCCGGTTGCTTGTACCTGGCAACGAGAACATTAATACTGATCATCTAGGGTCATCTATTGTCGTAAAATTATGAGAAGCTGGCGATCGTGGCACCTCCGGGTGGAACTACTTCTATCAATGTCCTAAGGACCTTCGTATCGAACGTTTTACTGCTGACCAGCGGTGACGATACATATACAATAAAATGCCGGCGATTCCTAGTCGGTCGAATTATGGGTACATAGGTACGTGGAGCAAAAGTAAACCTAGCAGAAAATGGACTTGTTTTGACAGCCTTGTTTTCGTAAGCAAATATAAAAACGTATTTTATTTTCATATTTACGGATTAAGGCTAAATGGGGTCACTTTGTGGCCGGGTGGCAGTATAGCGATATTCTGGCTCAAGAAATGGTGACACTATCGGTGACAAATTCGTTCGAGCGATAAAAGCAAGTAAAAGTGATATAAACCACCGTTCAAAATTTTAAATTGTTTTCTTCATATTTTTTGAAAATGTAAAAAAGTGCTGGTAGGGAGGTACCTAGGTAAGTAGGTCCTATCTGTTTTTGGACGTATATCTTCCAATAGCGCACTTGATTACCGCGTTTTCAGAATTTTGATAACTGATTTTGGGCCGTCCTTATCCCCAATGTCGGCAAATCGCTTTCATTTAAATTTTGCGAAAACGGACAAGCGATTTGTAATGAATAATTTCAAATTTGTCGTTCCCTCGTCAAACTCGAGTTCAGCGTAAACTCAACCTTTTTCAGCTCGGTAGCACTTCCAGAAGAAACCAAAAGTCAGATTCTGGGGCCGGCCGCAAAAAAGTCACCTCCGACCGTTCAAACTTGGTCGAATTTGTAAACAACAAGTTCATCGACCACAAGAGTGTTTCCTAACAAGGGGGAAATTTTTTTGTCTTTTCACTTTTTTATTGGTTAAACCGTTACTACGACTAGACGGTAAAAACGGAGAGAAGAGAAAAAGTTGTCGGCCACTTTATTACGAGGCCGTTGAATGTCCGTCCAGGGAGCACGCGTTGGTTCAACTGCGCAAAAAATTTCCCTCGGCCTTGTCACAAAAAAGAAAGGTACCTAATTTTTTCCACACTTTTTTTGTCGAATAGGTGAACGTGACGTATGGTCTTGGAATCCAAAAGCGGGAGGAGACATTTTTGGGACGGCTATTAGAACAAGATGAGTTTTTATAGAGGGTCGGATGAACAGGTCTGGGATTGAGGGAGTTCTAGCCTGAAGATGGAACTGGTCTCGGTTTTCGGAGGTACATGGGGGAGTTACGACACAAGGGAAGCCAGCCCCTAGACCTAGACCCATACATCGGCCTTAGATCCCACAACGCACACGTTGAAAAGTAATACTAGATCCTCTCCTAGCTTGGAAGAGAACAACCGAATCGGGGGTGCTGCTTGCAAGGTGTCTAGTTTTCAGTTTTCGTATCGTGAGAACCTGCATTCGATTCAAAGAGCAGGTTCCTGTATTAGCTAGTCCCCCGCATTCATCCTTGCACAATTTCCCCGATATTCGGGCCCCTTTCTTCGTCTATTGTCCGAAAATGCTAATAATTTTCATAAATTCAACTGTACGAGGGAGGTCAGTTGACTAGGTTAAGTGGTCCTAACGGTCACTACTCGCTGTAGTTTTGTACTTAGACCGCATTCACTGCGGGGGAGGAGTTGAGGAGTACCGACCTGGTATTCAAAACTGAATTCGATTCGCCTGCTGTGCGAAAGGCGCCTCTTCAGGCCTGGAGTTCAACTGCCGCAGAATAGCTTGATGGCCTCTAACGAGTTAACTCAACAATAACAACAGGCCCTAATAATGAAAGTTTCATTTGAGTTTAATTTTACGCATCTCTGTTGTGAATTTTGACGAGTGGGTTCTGACGATGTAAAATTAAATTTCTAAACGAAGCCCGACGAGTTTGAGCGTGAACATCGCGTTGAACATTTATTTAATTATCTGACTTCGTTTGAGCAATCAAATTTTGTGAATTTGGGTGAGGACAAGAGGTAGCTGACGAAGAGGATGTCCAAAAGACGGTGGTCCAGGGACCATAAGCAAATGAGCAACACGTTGACCCAATTTTGACGTTTGGCGTTTGATGTGGTCCTGACGGCCAATTTGTTCAAAACTCAAGAACACGAAAAAATAATAAAAATTCTTTGGTTACCGAAGTAATGTAACTTATTGAGTTACAGAATGGTAAGAATAGAATCAGCTAAAATTTCTTGGCGGATGGTTTCACTTTCGTTAAACTGTGTTTTTTTTTGGGCCACAATACCGACACTCATGAAATAACATTAATTAGAATAGAGTAGACGTAGCAGCTCCGCTACTGGGGCGATCCATGGCCACCAGGGTTTTCCCGATAATGACTATTTTTATCGAATTTTCAGTCAATAATTGAGGGAAATTATTTTCTGTATTTTGAGCATTCAATTTTGGAGGAAATTTGATCATTAGAATTCTTACCCACCTGCTCACTTCTAATGATCAAATTTCCTCCAAAATTGAATGCTCAAAATACAGAAAATAATTTCCCTTTACAGCTGGTAAGCTTGATAACCAGCCTATCTTGTTTTTGAGAAACCGAAAAATCACTGACGATTGCCCACATCGGCCAATCGGTAAAGGTGTTCTACTCCTTCCGAAAGGAGAAAGAAATGTTCCCAACTAGCTCAACATTCGACTGGTGGAAGGTTTTTTCATTAATTCTTTCCATCCACAGACGTTATCCACCCTCGGGAAGGCCTCGGTCCCGTCCCATCCCTCGCAGTCGAGATAACCACTCAAGGCCATTAAAGTCTCGCCCTACGCATTCTCTGAGCCCGTCCTCACAGTCAATCTCGCCTACCCTGGCCCTAGATCTGAGCTGTTCGACTACCCCTAGAATCCCTTTGTTTCAGATCATTTCTCCAATCCAACCGCAAGCAGTTTCGAAGCTTACTATTATCCTCGAACTATCATAGTCAGTCCTTACAGGTATACCTATTCTATAGAATCATTTTCAATACTTTGATTTACACCATTTCTCCGGTAAAGAAACCATACTCACAAATCTACAGTGGTAAAATCTGATGAATGGCCAAGGAGCGCGGAAGAACATTTATCTACTAAGAAATGAGGATGTTAATTTAGTGAAAAGGTGGCTAACACTCGGATGTGTTTTCGGCGCTCGAAAAATGTTTCTGGCATGCACTTGATTTCAAGCCTTCAAGTCTTGAGGGCCCTAAATTTGGAAGAGCTGAAGAATAGCCAATAGGAATCAACTTTTGCAGGAAACGAGGCGGTTGATGTGAAATTATACCATCTGCAGGCTTAGTAAATGTTGACAAGAACATTTCCAAAAGATATCCATTTAGGTGATACATTATACCCTCAGGCATGAAAATCGATCGTCATACGAAACCAATTCTTAAAACAATACAATGGGTGCAACAATACAATAATGGGTACGGGTGAAAACCCAAATTTCCCTAATAAGGGCTCATAAGTGCCACTTCGAAGAGTCAGGTGTCTTGACTCCGATTTGGGGCACCGGCATGCCGCGGCACCTCTACGATAAGAAAAAGCTGTTCATTTAAATTTCTCTCGAAAAAATCCAATTCTTTGCTTAAAAAAAAAAAAAAAACAGCAACAAGAAATGAAGCACTCAATTATTACGATGAAGCTTACGATGGAATCATGACAGTAAGGAATTTAATGTCAATGCTAAACTCCATAAATGATATCAGTGCCACACAATCCGCCAGCTTCTGGAAGACCAGTTGGCTGAAATGTGGGCCGTCTGAATTTCTTGAGGAGTTTTACCTAAAAATCGCATTGTTCGCGTTTGACGTCGAGATGACGTTTTACGACTCCGAATTCAATACCGGTGATTAGACGATTTTCTAACGGTAAAATCGCAACTGTCCCCTCGAGATTTTGTCGTTACATTCGTTGTACGGAACCGATCGAAAAACATCGAAGATCCTCCCGGTTTTTTCCAGTCAAAAAGAATAGCCACCAGTTTTGCATAAGGGCGACCTTTTGACACGTGAGATGTTCAGGAGGGGATCTTTTCGTATTCTTTTTCCACCTTTTTACCAAAATCGCTCTTCCATTTTCCCCTCATCGTAGAAAATAGCATAAAAGGCATCAAAATAAGGAGAAATCAACGGGACAAGAGATAGAGCCGGTCGCCTATTGTCGGGGCGCGATAAACTGCAGATGTTTTTCGGGCAGAGTTCTTTCATTCTGCACCTTTCGAATGGCCGTAGCTTGAGTAGTCTCTGAGTGTTGTGTCGTAACCCTCGGTGATTTCCTGGACGTTTTTCGCCTAAAAATGCGGGGATCCTAAAAAGGGAATCCGTGAAAAAGGCATATACGAAAGAGCGAGTGCAAGGTAGACAGAACGAGATTTCGGATACGGGCTATGGGCTTGGCTCAGCTCGGCGAAGGACGGACGATGGTGCTCTTTTGTGACAAGTTTTTTCTCACGATTGGGGACCAGGTAGTGACCTTGAGGATTGACCCTGAGTGAAACGCACACACTTGCTCTCTGCCTCTGCAAGAGCTTCGCTTTTGAGGGATATACTGGATTGGGCAAGTTCCCCTTCGGCCCAGTCGGCGAGGGTCTCTTATCCGTTCGGATTATTATAATTATGGACCGGGACGACCATTGAGGGCATAGCATTGTAAACGTTTGTCTTCGAAAGGTAGTGAAAGCTGGAAACAATTCAATTGTCAAGATCGCCTTGATTTTCTATGAGGCCACATCGCCAGGGGGGTTGACGTTTTCGTAAGAACAGTTCAAATGCATGAAATTTATACCTATATCGTTTAATTAGTAATGTTCCACAGCGGGATCGTGGAAAAGTTTAAGCACCAATACGAGCTATCAGGATTTCGAAAAAAGTTCATTCGTATTCGTTAGCGGCCAAACGCTGCGGAAATTGTACTCGGTCCAGAATCCTTCCTTTCGATTGGATATTAGCCCCCTAATGCTGTCCGTATTCGCTGATGGCAATCCACTTCGAAAGTCAGTTTGTTCGAGAGAAAACTTAACCTCATTTCAGTATCTTGGATCGTACTGTTAGAACGATTCGACAGAAAATCTGGTAATGATGTTATTTACGACTCGCTGCTTCAACTGAAAATTGTTCCGGTAATAGTATTGAATGACTACAATAAACATTGACCAACTTGCGGTGATACAAATAAAGGGCAGGCTTAGGGTAGGTCGGAGCCGGCTGGCTGGCCTCTTTCGTTTGTCAGTGTCTAAAGTAGCAGTTGTGTCTAGAGTTTTTAAGGAGCCTCAGCCCGACGGGTGGGGTTGGATTTTTTGTCTATCCCAAGACGCATGGGGTAGTTCATTTTTTGTAGCCGGCCCCGTCGTCAAGTGAAGCGGAAAGCGCATCTGTTTCTTTGTTGCAACTCCGTGTTTCCGTCTGGGGAAGATTTTTTCCCAGTTTTCGAACGAATCGGTAGAAAACGAGAAAAGAGAGTCAGACTCAAATCGCCCTTTCATTTCCTGGATTAGGGAGGGACGAGAAAAAATAGACGACGTTTTCTTCTTTTTGTCGCTAGACCAGAAGGCGCCGGATGGACATAATGATTAGAAACTGCTGATTGGGAAATATCAAGCAAGTTATTAGAATCGCTGGTTAAAATCCATAAAATCTATGAATTTTATAAAAAATGGCATTCTGCAACAAACATTAGTTCCCATAAATGGTGTCTAATATTTCATCCTCATTACTCCGGTCATTCAGACCAACACTCCTCCCTTCCTCTTCATGTTTACCCGATGGAAAGTTGCAGGAACAGCTTTGGTGCACCAGCTTGGTGCTCGGGAAAGCTGGAACTCAAAATTTTAGATATTTGATGATTCCCCGAAAATACTCCCCCTCTCAGCGAGTCTCATAAGACAGATTTTATGCGCCGTAATATTGTGAACGCTCACCCGAAGATACTCGGTAAAAACTGGCAAGAAGTCTTCGGAACCGTACAAATGAGAGCTGTTCGAACGATAACCGACGACAATGAGCGTCATTAAAAAGCAATTAATGTAATGCGGACTTTTCGGTACCGGAGGGGAAACAACCGTAAAAAAATGCCCTTCGAGGGCCGAGATGCGAAGGACAAGTTGACCTGAGAACAATGGAAGGAGTACAAGCCGAATCAAAAACCTCCATCTTCTCCCCAGTGCCTTTTTCCATGACCAGGCCGGAATCTCCCTTCTCAATATTTCGGTGATAGCACTTTTTGTTATTCTACATTTCCTCGCACTGGGTCACACTTTTTTACTTGGGAAAAAACGAAAAACCAGTTACGCTCGTTCCTTTTTGCCACGCGTCCCCCACACGCCCTCGTGCACAAAAAGTCTTCCCCTTCTGTTTTCAATGTGGAAAAACCGCCGTTCAATGACCTACGCAGGTTCTTTCATAAAACATTTAGAAGTTTTTACGACACCCTTCTCGTACTTTTTTATCGGCTTTACTTTTTTCCTTGCATCGAAGGAGAGGCGACCTTTAAAGAATCGACCCCGTTCGCATTTTACGTAGGCACAACAGGTGGTTTAATTTTTTGCAATTTTTTCGAGGCGTCGCGAGATTAACATTGATTTTGTATTTTTTTTCGTGGTAGGAACAGTGCAATTTTCTTAGGAGAATGATGAGGGGGTGGTGGTGGTTGGTAGTAGCGTTTTTGAAATTCGTTGGTATTGGGCAACTAGATTTTTTTTGGGATAGGTATGTGAAAACATATTTGTATCAATTTCGGATGGCAAGAAAACCAGTGGGATACGTTGGAGTAACCAGCAAAAATTGAAAATCGCTTGAAACAACTTCTGCTTTGCGCGTCTACCAGAGGCAACATATTTATTTTTCAAGATTTTTCGAGTCAATTTTGTTTTTACTACTCAGCTCAAGTACTTACAGGTAATTAGAAAAAATATGTATTTGCAAAATTTTTATTTCAATGCACAAAAACTTATATTACCTATTAAAATCGCAAAAAAATCTGAACTAGGTAATTCGAAAACCGCCACGAACGCAGTCAGTCTGCCATTGAGAAAAATATCTCAGCTTGAGTCTCAACAAGAAACGGGAAGTTTTGAGCTGGATCGATTGAGGGAAAAAACGGCCAGGCCGTTTCAGACACTATTGGCTCTATTATTGTTCCTTTAGTTTTCGGTGAGAGGCTATAAATACAGTCGAACAGTGCGGGCCTGTTGCCAAAAACCGCCGAAAAGCGAAGGTTTACCCCGAACTTGAAACCTTGCGAGGCTGACCTCCCTCTTAATCAAATAGGATAGTTCGTTCTCTTATAGTCGATTCATCTAATTTGGGAATGTAATACGACAATTTTAGGGCAGTTTATATTGAATTAGTGGTCTCATTGGATGGCCAATTGCAGTATTAGGAAAAACATTTTAAAAGTTGGAGTAGTATAAAATCTTTGTTTTACCTTTCTAATGCTGCTTGTTAATGCTAATGCTGAGCTATAATTTATTGAACCTTCAAAATGAGAGAAAGAAAATGTTTTTAACATTTTTGGGACATCAGTCGATAAGTGTAACGTACAGCTCACATTTTCTGACGCCTACGCGGTAAACGAGAAAAAAATCAAATTGAACGGCAAACCATCGTATAGCGAAATCAAACTGATAGCGCTTGAGAAGGTTGATCGTGGGTTGTATGAAAAAGCGACCAAAGCTTTGGTGTCAGGTGAGGCTTTAAACCCTGATTTGAATTGCGAGTTCATTAAAAATGTTCAGCAGGAATCAAATTGATTGTTCGCGCCGCTCCGTATAAATGAGCAGCTCTGATTAAACCCGTTTTTCCGCCGCACTCTTTCCGTGTTTCTAATTTCGGTAATCCACGATGAAGAGACGGTTTTCGAATCGGACGCTCGGCGGAGGTTTTGCCCAAGTTTTTTTCACGCCCTTTCAGAAATCCAGAGATCTACAAAGAGGAGATTTTTTCTCTCCAGTTCTTTTAGAAAAGGCGCGGGCGGCGGAGGCTTCACACAGCTCGGATTCCTCTGGGGTCTCTCCTTTCCCCTCAACCCCCTGAACTCACCCCGCTGGGGTACAGTCCGACCAGCAAGTTTATAGCCTAGAAGTTCTGGAGGAAGTCAAACATTGTAAAAGAGCGATACCCTAAAAGGGAAATACTGAATTAGGACGACTCAAGCTAAGACAAAGATTTCAAGATAAGAACGCCCGAATCGGGTCATTTTTGTATCAAGGAACAGATAAAATAGAAAACACGAAAAAGTGCTAACATATCGGAAGTAATTCTGGTTAAACAGGTGGGTGATAGGTCTTGCCGAAACGAACATTTCAGTTCAAGAAATGTTAAAAAAGGTTGAAAATTAAGGGAGCTATGGCCACAGGGACAGATGGAAACACAGACACCTGTTCAGGAAGTGATTCTACTTCGTAAATTAATATAGAAGTAAAAATTAATAATTTTAACATTGAAATCAAATAAAATAAATAAGCAAAAAAGGCGTTTCTTCTTTCCAGGCCCCCATTTTCCACTGTGGATTGGATAAATTTACAATTATGAGAAAACATTTCTGACGAAACGACGGAAGATATAGAGAATCTAATAGAGATGGGCTGTGGATCCGTGAGAAATATATATTGGTGGGACGATCCGTGATGTGTCCTATGGAAGCTTTCAACGGATCGTCCTAATGGCGGTTTCCATGGAAACCAACCGCTGTTTTGCGAGTGTCGGAATAAATTTCTAGACCGGTGAAAGAATCTCGGAACAAAGTTTCGCGCACTTCAGCCGGGCGGGTTTTTATCCCTCGCCGTCTCTAGCGAGCATCCCTTCATCTTCACCAGCGACCACTCTCATTAATAAGGGTTAGAGTCGGACGCTGTAGTTGTGGGGTGTTCCGTATGCTAATAGACGGAGTGCAGGGCCTAGGCTCCTATTGATTGCTTCACGTCATTGGGATTGGAACTCGGGAGCGTCTGGCCCTTTTTCTCTTCCCCCGAAGCTTTCGCTGATGGACCACTTCCTGTCCGATGCCGAACCCTCGGCCCAGGACCACCGTCGGCGGGACGGATGACGAAATAAAAGGAGTCAACCCTTGCGGCCGACCGCAGGATTCTGGGGTGCTAGTGTCCCTCCGCGAGACGAAACTCAATACAAAAAGTAAAAAGTATTTATCTGGAGCAGAGTTTCAAATCGAGGCGTAACAAAATGAATTGCTGCAGCTCTGAAGACTGATGATAATGAAAACCAGTGTTGCGTAGATGACTCACAATACTGCCATATTTTGAAAAGTAAACGTGTGAAACAATTTGATCATATTTTGACTGCTTTTAAGGGTGTTTAGGTCAAAAATATCAAGAAAACTCACTATGCAAATTTTAAAATTCGCCCAAAATAAAAATACGCAATATAAAAAATATTCACATATTCTGCAAGGCTCATGGCCTTCTCAGGATTCGTTCGCTCAGGTCGAAGTATCTTCGGGAAATTCTAAGAGATCTGACCTGAATAAATGATGCGTTGCTTACTTACGACTGAGAATGAAGAATTATAGTTTAAACCAAGGTTGTCATCACTTACCTGCAACAGAATTAAGGGTTTGATGAGTATGATAAATTATGAGCGAAAAACCATGCTTGCAAATTATAGTAGGTAGGTACAGTAGGACGCCCGAAAATACCGCAAAAACACTTTTTTTTTGACGAATCGTGGTCCGTGGGTTATTCATGAACAGAAAATAGTAAGAAAAATAAATATAGGTAATATAAATATATGTGCATAAATATATCGCCAAATTAATGGAGTGAAAAAAGGTTGTCAAATGGCCGAATCCCGTCTATTTTTATTGAAAAAAAAAAACTCTCTTCTAACAGGAAATTTATTGCTGATTTCGATTATAGGTGTAATGATCTACAAACCTACATAAAATACCAGGTAGGTACCTGCATGTGATTTTGTCAAAAAACTCAGAGAAAACGTAGTTTCTCTCAGAAAAAGGCATGTATTGTATGAAAAGATGTTGGTTGCTAGATTGAACAAGCAAACATAACTCATAAGAAAAATGCTATTCGAGACCCATCCTCCAGGGGCGACGTCTGTTATTCAGGATTCTCAGGCCGCGTGTAGTCGAGATTCAAACCGATTCGCACCCTCACGCAGTCACTATTTCCCAGGATAAAAATAATAGCGTTTGAAACCTAGCGTTTCCTATTAACATAAAAAGAAAGAGACTGCGATCCGATGTAGCCGATGAAACAAACCCCCTCATTGTTCCAAACTGTTGGGACAAAAGGAAAATTAGACGGAGGTCGGAACTATAAGGCAGAAGATCGTTAGACGAACCGCCAAGAAAGGAGGGAGGGGTTGGGACCTCGAATGGCATGATATGTGAGGTGGGACCAGGCAACTTCCAAGGGAGGATTGAGAAGATGTTGCCTCATCGAAAAGTGCAGGTGTCCCTCTCGAGAACAATCTTCCTACCTAAGTCGTAGTTTTCAGGCAACCCCGACTGCATCCCTCTAGGCGCTACCCCTTCTCACCCTGTAATTATACAAATTATACTTTTCGGACTCGTACCAATCTAGAAAGGGGTAGATTCGTGTTCGTGTAAGGGAGAGTTGATGGCTCGCCTTTTGTCTTTCCGTGGAACCTTTGAAATTAACAGGGCCGCCTAAGGAAAGAAAAGGGAAAACATAATAGGCACCTAATTGAGTTTGACTTGGCCTCAGGGCGTCACCGGAAGTCGAAAAGTCAAAAGGTGTAACGCGGACAATTGGACGGCATAAAAGTTAATAAATTGAATATCATTTTCACGCAAGCTGATATCAATTGAGAATGTAAAGTTATCTGAGAAGTACCTACTTGAGTATGTTGGAGGAATTCGAGTACCGAAGCCTTCTCCTACACCGTACATATTTTAATGTTACAAGCAGAAATATACGATAATACGGCAGATGAGTCTAGTTAGTCCTTGGTGAACAGACTGTTTCAGTCCATTGGGTTTTGATATTGTACGCATATTGTACGTGCGTCTATCCCAAAATTTAGTAATGGTGCCTCAATTTTCAAGGTCAAGCCAAAGTTCAATTGCAAAAGCATCACTTACACCAGCCTTGTACGCTCTAGAAATCTAAGTGAAAATTATTTTCAATTCAGGATTCTAAATTATTACTGATAATTGGAGGCTTAAATTGAATGCAAAGAAACCGGCATTGAGTATACGCTTTGGAATGTTAAGAGTTATATACAAAACGCCCTAAAAAATCCCAAAATACCCTAACTGTTCATGAGCATAAAAACATTGGCGCTCATCTTGGAAGCAGAATCATCTTCTATCCACTACACGAGGTCGTTAGTAAGAAAATCGGTCTAGTAACGCTTTATAACTTAAAAGTGATGAACACCAAAAATCGCGACTTGTAAACTCGCAAATTCTGGTCTCTGCTGATAATATTATATTTCGGAATTATCTCGACTACGGCCTTAATATGTCCAAGTTGGTGTAAAATCCGAAACTTTCAAGGCCTTTCTACAATTTTTCATTGACCATAAACCCGTGTTTTTAATTTTCATATTGAAAGGTGCGGCGTTGAAGTGTTGGTTGGAAATAAAAACATGAAGACCACACGTTGAAGGGCATGGGGTTGGATGAATAAAGCGAGAATAATCAGAATCAGGGATGAGAGCGAGATGAAGGAGTAGCCTGTTCATATCACTCACCGAAGGGGTAGAAGGCGCACTACCGAACAATAGCTGCACTTGTTCAACCCTTCCTAACTCTTTTCCGAGGTTAGAAAAAAAAAAACGAGGAAAAAATCAAGGTCTTCAACCAACAGCTCAAAATAGGCAGCATGTTTTCATAAAGGGAGGGGAGTCGTGACTCGCCCGTCAATAATCGAAAGCTGATTTGTTCGAAGCTTTATCGGCGACATAAAGGAATTGGCTACGTCTAAACTGTATTACGAGTAATCCAGCGCAGACGATCTCAAGTTTTGATAGTTCATATAAGTGGCTTATTTATACAATGGGATAGAATGGAAGACTCCTCACATTGAAACTCAAACTGAAACTAAAACTCGAACTGAAACTGACAATCAAACTCGAATTGAAACTGAAATTAGATTTGAAAATCAAACTGATGCTCAAACTCACTTTCAGTCTTCGTTTCAGCTTTAGTTTGATCATTAGTTTGAGATTAGTTTCAGTTTCAGCTTGAGTTTTAGTTTCAGTTTCAGTTCTAATTTCAGAGTGAATTTGTGTGTCAGTTTCAGTTTGAGTTTTAGTTTCTGTTTGAGTTTCACTTTGAGTATCAGTTGAGTTTGAGTTTCGGTTAGAGTTTTCGTTTCAGTTTTAGCTTGATTGTTAGTTGGAGTTTCAGTTTGAATTTGTGTTTGAGTTTTAGTTCCAGTTTTAGTTTTAGTTTCAGTTTAAGCTTGAGTGGAAATTCACTCTTCAGCAGGACTTGAACCTGGCGTTTCATGCCACTAGGCGGTTGCTCAATGGCACCTTCCAGACTAGGTATCAACTACCATGTGAAAATATTGAAACACCCTGAAGAAATGATTCCAAGCGTATTCGGCATAAATCATCAGGAATTGAAACGCTATAGTGTCCATCTCCTTATCCAAGGTGTACGAGGAATTTCTGCGATGGCTCAACGACCCTTTTTAATTGCGAACTAGATTCCTCATTGTGGAAATGCGGAGACGCCGTTTATCATTGGGTATCCGAGTAAATTGTCTCGTTATAAGGACTCCTCTCGCTGGCCGACTTGTAAGTAGGTACATGGACTCGGCTCAGATGTTCGACGGTAGCAGCGGTCCTGTCATGTCATTCGTGGGCTCAGCGCTGCGTCTGTTCCTCCGTCTGTCCCGCCAAGCAACACTGACGACACTCCGAACAGTCCAGACTAGTCCGACCTTTTCTGATCGTTAATTTACCGCCGTTATCCGACGTTTCTGAAAAGGAAACTCATTAACTGATAGCGAGTGCCCTCCTCTTCCACGGCCGTCGCTCGCTCGCCTGTGACCGCAGCTTGGAACGAGTCCTCCTCGATCGAGATGAATTAATTTCAGAATTTCAGGTTATGGGCTGCAGGTTCCTGGGGTAACAAGTGCCTTCTAACGAACAATCGCCTTATGTGGGTATTTAGAAAAATTGTGACCAAGATCGCTCGTATGCTGGCAGGCTGATGGTTGTGTTGAGTAATTAAGAGCGGGTTTGTCAACTGAGTCTATTGATCGAACGTCCGGATAAATAATTTTACGGAAAGTTTGAATACGAATTTCCGAGCCCAAGTTTCTGTAAAAATATTATTCTGTGACCACTATGGGCCATTTTAACCAAAATCTTTTGGATAGGTAAAGTGACGGACTCGTTGGTTACTGTTGGCTGCTGATAGATTCAGAATCTGTTGCTGGTGATCACATATCTGATACGTGATCACCAGCAACCAACGAGCCTATAACTTTAACAGTTAAAGTTTAACTACTCAAAACAACTGGAGAAAGTTGTACTGAAAAGTTTTATTGTGCCCACTACCATATAAGAGAATAGGTACCATTAAATAAAATAATATTGTATTCTATGCTGCTGAATTAACGATTCTTAAATGACGGAAAATTAAAAAAGGAAAAAAATGAAAAAATCCGTTGTTATTGTTCAGGTGGGTACATTTTATTTTGCCTGTCCCTCTCATCCACTAAAAACGCCTCAACTTTCCCAATTTTTAAAGTTTTCGAAACGATTCAACAGAAGTTCGTTCGTTTTCACATGGAAATAGGACAAGTACCTATTGTGTTCAAAGCCATTTTTCTGAATGTACGAATATTGGCATATTTGATAAATATTGATACATGCATCAATATAACAATGATAGACTTGTTTTTTTTTTGACAAAAAAAGTCTATCATCGTTATATTGCCTCAAAGAGCATCAAAATGGATGGCTGTATGCATGCAAGAGCAGTAGGTACCTAAGCACTAAGATTTACTTATTGGAATATAAAGGGCTGTCGTTTTCCTTCATCTACGCAACATCGGTTTGCTTTTTCGAGAGAACGCGAGATCGAGGTACATAAATCAAAACATTGAATTGGAAGGGGGAAAATAAAAAGGTATACAATTAAAATAAGTTACTGCCGACAACTTGAAGAGCTTTTCTGTAAGGCAGTGTATTAAATCGGCGTTACGGTCATTCTGAATTTACGACTCGACTATCTTACTTCGCGACATCACAATAGAGTCGATCGTGAGTAAAGGGGTTGGAGGAAATGTGAAAACTTACATCCCGTAATCAGGAAGCGATAATTCAACGGAACGTAAACACATTGAAAAGGCCGAGGGGAAGGGAACTGAGGCCTTGGCTTGTACATCACGAGCGCCAAAACCAAAACAAACGCCCCGCCCATTAGAAAAATATGCCGATAGATTACTCAGCTATCGACAGGTCTGCTGATGCTAGTTGGGAACAATAGGCGCCCGATAGACGCGAAAGGGGTTTAGGAAACGTGGGGATGTAACTGCAATGTGTCATGTCCAATCATAAAACTGGTGTGACAATAGGAACGCCGAAAGGGTGTCGCAGGTAATGCAGGTACGGAGAGATTTGAGAAAAAAAAAATCGGGGGATTTTTCAATGGGCCGATTATGAATCAATAAGCGTCCGATGAAAAAATGATTCTGACTCAACGAACCGATGACAGGTTCTCTCGGGAGAGAGGAACGAATATTGCGCGATGCTCAACCGCCTGTCGACATCTCTATCAATCCGGTGCTGAGGGATATTCGAACGGATGCTTAATCAATGCGACCCAATTTACTCGTTAATCTACTGTAGCCGCAATTTCGAGCTTATCAATATTACATTCTTCATATTTCAGGGTTTCCTGCCTTGTACATTCTATTGAAGGATGGAATTTAATTTATATCATAATCATATAGGTAAGTAGGTACCCTAGTGAGTGGGCACCTTTTGGTATAATAAACTTACTCGGAATTCGCATCGAATAAAGGAAGCCGTATCGTATGAATAATAAACCCCTGTGGAAAGATTGGCGTTTTTCGAAAAATAATTATCACTACCGACGCTTCGGCGATATTGCTGATCAATTTTATTTCGGAATCGGTCCATGCGTGTTTGTTTTTGAAGTTCGCGTGATGCGAAAACTGCACGTGGCTGTTCTGGTTCCCTAGGATCCAGTCGGCAGATAAGAGATCAGCTCCGCGCCCATCGCACCGGTTACCCACGTCCTTCGCTTTCCGTCAGTCAGTCAACACAGCGCCTAATTTACGTTCACTCGGGCCGACTTTTATAAAATTATAAAATTACCAGCTCACAGACTCGCCTTCATCCAGTTTTCTGAAGTTTAGATCGTATAGAAATACTTTTACCTTCGTAGGGCTCCCAAGAGGTCGTTGACATAATATGTATTATAAGATATCATCATAAGATATTATCTTCAAACTTACCTATATAGGTACTGTTACGAGAAGACGAACAAACTAAAACTTTAGATATAAAACAGATTCTCTTTAGGTTGACTCATCAATTCAGTTTATTAATCGAATATCCATTAATCTCCGAATAAGCAGTTTCTTGGAAATGTAGACTTTGAATTTCCCAGTCAATGTATCCATGACAATTTTTTTTTAGAGAATATGGATAGGTATTTGACGAATAAACTGAATTGATGAACCCACAATCAGATTAAATTTTCATTATGCAGCAATGGTTTGCTTTAGGGATTGGGGATTTGCGTTTTTGACTTCACGTTCGGTTCCTGCAGTCATTTACAGCCCAAAAACAATTTTCACTCAGCTCGCTAATAACTGAGAAATCGGATGAACCGCGATTGAAGATTTTGATGATATTCTAAGGTTGTACACTTAAGCGGCGGCAGGCATCAGAAAAATCGCAAAGATAGGCGTAAACAAGAGTTATGCCGGTTCAACTAGGATGAAGGTGAATGAAACAGTGTCGGCGATCTATGAATGAGTACTGCGGTGGACCAACTGAAGAACACCGCGTTCCGACGTGATTGCTCACGACTTCGGCCGGCTCGTAGCACTTGATGCGCCTCTTCCGCTTCGTCTCAGATCGTTCACCAACCTCTGGCGCTATTAACTGTGAAGTTTCTCGATCTTCCGACCAGAACCGCCGGCGTCCTAAGTAATTTAGGTCCGGTTTATCAATTTTTACTTCCATATTTACGATGTAAATGGAAGTATTGAAATCTTTGTGAAATCAAATGTACCAAAATCGGATCGGAGGTTCAGAAAAAACTTTTACTTATAAGTTATAAATACACTTTTAGTGTTTCCTGAACAAGTGTCTGTTTGTCCGTGTGCCAGTTGGTCCGTCTGTGGTCATTTACTTCCAGTGGTGAATATTTTGAAACGTAAAGGTGTGACACAATTTGACCATATTTTGACTGCTTTTAAGGGTGTTTAGGTCAAAAGTATCAAAAAGCTCACTATGAAAATTTTAAAACCCACCCAAAATAAAAATACAGATTATTATACAGAAATACAGATTCGTCTTTTCTGCGGATGATATTTTTTGAAGGTCGACCATTCAATTTTACCGATCAATTTAACAGCGCACATTCTGTATAACGTACCTTTAGTTCCCACCCACGCAGGTATAAGCCTATCGGACATTGTATGGAATTGGCCTTAAATCTACACGTTCTCCCACGCTGCTGCACCCGCCCTCTGCCACTTATAACGGCAAACGGATTAATAACTTCCATCTACTACTCTAGAAAAGATTCGAAACCTGCTTTCGATAACTGATTCGCTCAATTAGTTCAACTTCAACAGATAGGTGTGCTTAACCGGTTGGGAGCCATTCGACGGACTTGGAATCCCCCGAAGGATTTGGAACCGATGATGTGGGAAGGGTTTTCAATTCGTACTAAAGTTTAACTTGCTTAAAAAAAAATCAACGTTTACTCCAACAAGTAGAGTACGCGCAGTAGGCACAATGATATCTGATTTTTATCATTTTAACCTAAAATACCTGGGGGCCTATTCTGTAAAATTGAAGCAATATGTCTTGGCAGTCGCTATCGACTCATTACACAAATTGTCATACGTTGTCATTAGATTTGCCATGGCAAATCGATATTGACTTCCAAAGACATATTGCTTTCAGTTTACAGAATAGGCCCCCTGTATACAAAGATGCCTAACCTACGACTAAACTAAGAACTAACCTTAATAATAACGATAAAAGATTTTCGGATCGCAAAAATACCTACCAATGTGAAAAATGAACATTGAAAGATGAATTTTCAGTTTCTGCCTTATAGCCGGGAAAATGTAGCAAGAATTTTGAAACTACCCGCAATATTTTCGTGTTCAACTCTTTCGTCGGTGAAAAATGGGCGATCTAAAAATTGGTTCAAATTTTATTGAGAGCTCTTTTACGTACGTACTAATCTACTACATCGTAGGAAAAGATGCGTATAAAAACTGGAGAGAACGATTATGAATGAGAACAATGATGCTATAATGATTCTAGATGGCAATGGTCGGGGTTCAGATAGTGAAACACTGAATTATTAAATAATAATAAATTTTATTGTGACGTTTCCGAAGCCACTGCCCCTCGCTTCGGCCCTCGATCACAACGAATTATCATCAATCTTTATATAAACATTTTGAGATTTCCTCCTTTACTCGGATAATTGGAGATGGAACTCTTTGACTGCTGATTTGAATCAAGTCGTTATCCTATCGGACGAAGTCAATCGGTGTCCACAACTCATTAACCAATTTTCCACGCGATCAAACTAGAATATCACAGACAACGGTAAACAATACATCACTTTCCTAAATGAAAAATCCGCGCGGGCCTCATCAATCATGCAGTCTCAACATTGCCATCATAACAGACGAATGAAGAAACCGCAAAACTTTTCAGGTATAGGATCGAATGAAAAGACCCTTTTTTCTGTAGGAAGATTCGTCCGATTTTGCCACGCAGAAAGTGCAAGAATCTGTGGGTAAAAATTGGAAATTACAGCGGTAGCGTCTATTGTGCGATTTCACCCCAAAGCGAAAGATCCCTGTTTCGGTCATCAGTAGGATCACGAAGGTTAGACCTCTGACCTCTGTTTCGGAACTCTATGATACTTTCAGGTCTCATCCTAGATTCTCCTAGATTTCTCGTGGGAAAAATGCTAATAATCAGTTTGCGACTTATGCATTGAGGTCTGATGGAGACATGATATGAAACCAGTAGCATACAATGCTTCCGTATTTCGATAGGTAAACATACCTATACTTACATGTAAATTTTCGAACCAAAGCACTTTGATTTTGGCTAATTTTGTGGCTAAAATGACCAAAAATGTCACAAAAAAAAAACACTATGAAAATTTTAAAAGCCGACTGAAATAAAAATTTGTTCAGTTCCGGATTATAAAAATATCTACGTATTTTGCAAGGCAAAACAAAGATTTTAAGGTTGAGAATAGAGGGGTTAATATTTTATTAAGATATTTTATCGTGCACCTAGAGGAAACGGCGAAATCAATTCTGAACGGAACGACAATATGTGTCGATTGTGAGTCTTCGATGAGAGGTGTAGAGGGCACACGTGTCTATTTGAGATACCTACTAGTACAATTCCCTACAAAAGGTATATCCAAGGGATTTGAGTTGAAGCACATTATCTTGTACGTGACTGTGAGCAGAAGAGGATGGAAAATAGAGAGAAGCTTACACAACTTTCTCACTGGACTTCCTACTTGAAACTTGAAGATGATATGAAGTCGAGAGATTTCTAGAAAGGTGTAGCACGAAGGGTTGCGAACCGTAAGCATAACAAAGGGAAGTAACCATCGATTTAGTTCAGGCGGTAACCAATGAACAAAAGGTCAGTCTTTTCGTCCTGCAACTCCTCACTTTTCTCATTATCTGCTCCATTATTAGGATTTCCTAGCTGGTAAAGGCCCATTTAGACGGGCAATTTTTCACGGCAATTATTGCTCAAACTGAATTGCCGGCTGCAAAAAAAAAATTGCCGAGCAATTTTTTCCCTACGTCCGGCAACTTTCTCCCTACTTCCAGCAACTTTTTCCCTACTGGAAGTTGCTCATTATTGCCGACAATAATTGCCCCGAGTGGAGCAATATTTTCGGGAATTGACGTGAAGCCAGCAATTATTTTCAGGCAATTTTTGAAACCCATCGCCCGTGGGTTTTAATTGCTTGTTTTCGGCAATTTTTTCGTAACAGACAGAATTGGATGGAAAACATCTGTATTTTTATATTGTATTTATTTATTGTTGTAGGTATTTACTATTATTGTATGCTGCCTCCAAGAAGCCCTCAGCAATGCCTAAATTCTTCCTGATCAGCGGAGGAGCCCATTGCGCTAAATTCAATACCGTTGGTCGTACGATGCTGAAATTTGGTACACAGCCTCAGAGGAGCCCCTCAGCAAGATTGACTGGGCCAAAATACGTTCTGATCAGCTGAGGAGCCCATTGCGCTGATTTCAATACCGTTGGTTGTACGATGCTGAAATTTGGTACACAGCCTCAGAGGAGCCCCTCAGCAAGATTGACTGGGCCAAAATACGTTCTGATCAGCTGAGGAGCCCATTGCGCTGATTTCAATACCGTTGGTCGTACGATGCTGAAATTTGGTACACAGCCTCAGAGGAGCCCCTCAGCAAGATTGGCTGGGCCAAAATACGTTCTGATCAGCTGAGGAGCCCATTGCGCTGATTTCAATACCGTTGGTCGTACGATGCTGAAATTCGGTATGCTGCCTCCAAGAAGCCCCTCAGCATGACTGGCAAGGCCAAAATACTTTCTGATCAGCTGAGGGGCCAGTGGCGGTAATTTCAATACCGTTGGTCGTAGGATGCTGAAATTCGGTACACAGCTTCAGAGGAGTCCCTCAGCAAGATTGGCTGGGCCAAAATACGTTCTGATCAGCTGAGGAGCCCATGGCGCTGATTTCAATACCGTTGGTCGTACGATGCTGAAATTCGGTATGCTGCCTCCAAGAAGCCCCTCAGCATGACTGGCAATGCCTAAATTCTTCCTGATCAGCGGAGGAGCCCATTGCGCTAAATTCAATACCGTTGGTCGTACGATGCTGAAATTTGGTACACAGCCTCAGAGGAGCCCCTCAGCAAGATTGGCTGGGCCAAAATACGTTCTGATCAGCTGAGGAGCCCATGGCGCTGATTTCAATACCGTTGGTCGTACGATGCTGAAATTCGGTATGCTGCCTCCAAGAAGCCCCTCAGCATGACTGGCAATGCCTAAATTCTTCCTGATCAGCGGAGGAGCCCATTGCGCTAAATTCAATACCGTTGGTCGTACGATGCTGAAATTTGGTACACAGCTTCAGAGGAGTCCCTCAGCAAGATTGGCTGGGCCAAAATACGTTCTGATCAGCTGAGGAGCCCATTGCGCTGATTTCAATACCGTTGGTCGTACGATGCTGAAATTCGGTATGCTGCCTCCAAGAAGCCCCTCAGCATGACTGGCAAGGCCAAAATTCTTCCTGATCAGCTGAGGAGCCCATTGCACTAAATCCAATACCGTTGGTCGTACGATACTGAAATTCGGTACTCAGCCTCAGAGGAGTCCCTCAGCATGACTGGCAAGACCTGAGTTCTTCCTGATCAGCTGAGGATTTTGGCCCTACCAATCTTGCTGAGGAGCTATTCCGAGGGTCCATATCAAATTTCTGCATCATACGACCACTGGAAATTACCGCCACTTGCTCCTCAGCTGATCAGGACGTATTTTGGACCAGCCAATCTTGCTGAGAGGCTCCTCTGAGGCTGTGTACCGAATTTCAGCATCCTACGACCAACGGTATTGAAATTACCGCCACTGGCTCCTCAGCTGATCAGAAAGTATTTTGGCCTTGCCAGTCATGCTGATGGGCTTCTTGGAGGCAGCATACCGAATTTCATCATCGTACGACCAACGGTAATGAAATCAGAGCCATGGGCTCCTCAGCTGATAGGGAGGAAATTTGGTCTTGCCAATCTTGCTGAATGGCTCCTCTTATTCTGCATATCAAATTTCAGCATCCTACGACCAACGGTAACGAAATTGGTGTCATTGGGCCCACTGCTGATCAGACATTCCTCGTGATTTTCCTCGTGATTAATTTTCAAAATCTCGTGATAGGGCTCCTCTGTGGCTGCATACCAATTTTCAGTATTGTATGACGAGCGGTATGGGAAATGGCGAAATGGGTCCCTCTGCTGACAATTCGCCCACCCACACACAAACACCCACCCACACACACGTCATATTTATTACCTGATTATATTATTTTATTTATTTTATTATTATATAACAACATCACGAGCTCACAAGAAAACACTAATTGCCCGTTCACCGTGTAAACGCAAAAATGGAGCAACAATTATTGCCTGGAGTTGCTCCATTTTTTTCAAGCAATAAATTGCTGGCAATTAATTGCTTTTTCTCAAACAAGAGAACAGGGAAAAATTGCCGAATTGATCGGAGTTGCCGGCAATTTTAATTGCCGAGAATTGCTCAAGTTTCGGCAATTTAGTTGCCCGTCTAAATGGGGCTTAAGGACCCCCCTAACCTTCAAATTCACATTCAATAACCAGGGGCAACAAAAGGTCAATCGGTCAACTATCAATATCCCCAGATACGTCCCCTAGATGTCCCCTGTGTCCTTAGATATGTTTCCTTTAGAGAAGCCCCAATGCTTGACCTCTGACACGATGAGAAGCTTCAGAAACCGAAATTCATGTGTAATCCTCCTTTCCTCTTGGCCTGAAACTGGCACGCAACACATACTTATGTGGAACTCATGCATGAGAAATCATGCTTTCTGGTAATGCTTCCAGGAATGAATCAGTTGCCGGCTTTCGCAAGCAGCATGGCGCATCTCCAAAAATTGCCAGAAAATTGTTTTATTTTATTTTCAATTTTATAAGGTTATGAAGTCCTCATTTTGTTTATGGGCATCGAAGCCGTTGAGACCTGAGAACATCCATGAACAGTTTTCTTGGGTCAAAAAACTGTACTTGGACTTGAAAAATGTATTCGTCAACCGTATCTCCAAATTTTGGAAAACGGAACAATTGATTCAATTTATACAGACTATTTCAATTCCCTAAATTTGAGTATCTACTTATTCAATTCCCACAACTTCTTCCCAAACGATTTAATTCATGTATCCGTCGACCCCTATTTTCTCAATAAATATTGCGAAAACGAAATTTCAAATAATTGCTTATGGAATCAGCCAATTTTATCGACTATAAACCTTTGAATAGTGAAAATGCACAAGAACTGGCTTTTATCTTCTTGCAGCTGAAAAACTCGACCTCATCGTTAGAACACATGGCAACTGATGCGGGTACTGGTTTGAAACGGTTAAATGACTGTTTTTTAATATGATGATTATAGTTCCATGATACTTGATCACCTCTTGCAAACAGCACGTACCGATATTTAATGTGCAGTTTACCGAAGATATGTGCGAACGAAACGTCTCGTAAATAATTGACTACCGTAACTTGTCGGGCCTAATTAGTACAAAACAGTCATAATGAAGTTTTGGCAAGCATGTTGTCTCAAGTTTTGGCCTTATGCGTGGGATAGAAGCTTTCTTGAGGGGAGGACTCGAACCACAATCCGTTGAACAGTTCGGCTCCACCTTTCAGCCCGAGGGACTTGATGGGACATCTACAGCTTCTCAGCAGCACAGCTGATTGTTGAGAGCGTGGTCTTTGAGAATGACTGTATCGATTCTACAGAATCGCAAAGGAATTATTAAAGTTGAAATTAATCCAAAATTTTACTGAAGAGTAGCGCCAGGGCTTCAACGTTCGATGTGGTGATGGTGTTTGGGGGGGGGGGTAACTTGATACAAATAAGATGCGTGAGCCCGCATGTCCTTCCCAACATCTTCATTAGGCAGCCTTTACCAACACCAAAGATGAGAAAAACAGGCTACTGTTGATGAATGGTCACATCTATTTCTGATCTTATGGATATCTTAAGGCACTGACCAAAATTGTGATTTCAAAGAGAGAATCTACCCTTTGATAAATCGGTTGTACCCCAAAAACATGAATCGGTAGCTATATTTGTTGCTAGTAAACAGTAGAATAGAAAATTGCATAATCATGCTGAAAGTGCATTTATCATGGAGGTGCTGTTAGTTCCATTCCAGTTCAACATTTTTGACTTGAAGAAATTTTTCAATTGTTGCGAATTCTGAGAGCGAAGTGACCATGGGATGGTTTGAATTTTCGTCAAAATTCCATTTTTTGACAGGCTCCCTTTATCTTTTGAGGCATCGATTTTATGAACCTACATGAAGCTTCATGAAATCCACCAATATTGTCAGAGAAAAACCACATGCCATTCATATTCTAAAAACCTTATTGACCATATTGAAGTGAACAATTGACAAAAAAAAAAACTAAGTATAGGTACGTCATTGATAATAATCTGAGTTTCCATATTAAAGTGCACAATTAACCATGTATGCAACCGACCATGAATTCTATTCATTCCAAAACTGGAGTATCATGTTATGGCGTAATAAAAATTCTGCATTCGTCTTCGAGTTTTTGAAAGTAACATCTTTCGTCTTCTGCCCATCTAAATATATTGGCATTTCTATTCGGCAGGACAAGCAAGAATTACTGCTCAAAAAAGATCTTTGGAAAAACGAGTAGGGGTTGAGATATATAAGCAGCCGAAAGAGAGGGCGAATGAGCAAATCAATCGAATTAAGAGATGGAAGAGAAGTGCACGTTTCGTAATATGAAATTATTGGGAAATCGATATTTCTCAATTCGTGGTATTTGGAAATCTTCACCGACTATTTTACATGCCCGCAGACCCTGGGATTGAATTTGTATAAAATTTGAAGGACATTTGAGAAGGAAATCGCCAATCCTGACGACGCTGACCTTTCAGATTATGTAAAATACTGAATCCGCTCCCGTCAATGTCACATTTCGAGCTTCATCATTGATTTCACCGACCGGTTCTGCGACTCAGATACGTCTTCTTATATTGACGCCCCGCACTCCACGGATTTCGTCACCAGAAAACCGTTGGAATCCTCTCGAAATCGAAAAAACGGCGGCCATTTGGCGGAGACGTGAAGATTTCTACCGGTTTACCACTCCGGATATTTACAAATCACCAATCAGCTTCTGTAAGTCCGATACAGCTGAAATCGGTAGAAAGTTTTCGCTCTTAATTGGACTTATTGATGTTTCTGGATTTCAGACCGTTGGCCGTTTCGGCATTTGAATTCCTAAATTTCCAGTCGGGAGGAACATAAATTATACGGTATCTTATTGAGCGGGAGGCGGCCACGAGGCTTTCTGCTATTCTCCTCCAGCCTTGTCTTCCCAGATTTAGAACTGGCCTAATGAGTTGGCTTCGTGGGATTTCACCTAATCCCCTCACGTCTCTACGTTTCTGTCCAGTTTTTGGCTTCGGGAGCCGACGATGCCCCAATCTCGTATGCAACAATTATCTTCAAAATTTTATCAAAATCCCATCACTTCGACTTGCTTTATAGGATCTTGGGCGCATCAGCTCTATTACATAGAAATCCTCAAATATGTGCATACAATATCAACGGCGAAGTGGTGAAACCTCGTATCTCCAATTTCTTCGTGATCAAAGATAACTTCGAGATCAAACTCAACTTCGAGATCAAAGTCAACTTCGAGATCAAAGTCAACTTCGAGATCTAAGTAATCTTCGAGTTCAAATTGAACATCGAGATCAAAATCAACTTCAAGATCAAAGTCAACTTCGAGATCAAAGTCAACTTCGAGATCAAACTCAACTTCGAGATCAAAGTCAACTTCGAGATCAAAGTCAACTTCGAGATCAAAGTCAACTTCGAGATCAAAGTCAACTTCGTGATCAAATTCAACTTCGAGATCAAAGTCAACTTCAAGATCAAAGTCAACTTCGAGATCAAAATCAACTTCGAGATCAAAGTCAACTTCGAGATCAAAGTCAACTTCGAGATCAAAGTCAACTTCGAGATCAAACTCAACTTCGAGATCAAAGTCAACTTCGAGATCAAATTCAACTTCGAGATCAAAGTCAACTTCGAGATCAAAATCAACTTCAAGATCAAAGTCAACTTCGAGATCAAATTCAACTTCGAGATCAAAATCAACTTCGAGATCAAAATCAACTTCAAGATCAAAGTCAACTTCGAGATCAAACTCAACTTCGAGATCAAACTCAACTTCAAGATCAAAGTCAACTTCGAGATCAAAATCAACTTCGAGATCAAAGTCAACTTCGAGATCAAATTCAACTTCGAGATCAAAGTCAACTTCGAGATCAAAGTCAACTTCCAGATCAAAGTCAACTTCCAGGTCAAAGTCAACGTGGTGTTCAAACTCAACTTCGAGATCAAAGTCAACTTCGAGATCAAAGTCAACTTCGAGATCAAAGTCAACTTCGAGATCAAAGTCAACTTCCAGATCAGAGTCAACTTCCAGGTCAAAGTCAACGTGGTGTTCAAAATCAACTTCGAGATCAAAGTCAACTTCGAGATCAAATTCAACTTCGAGATCAAATTCAACTTCGAGATCAAAATCAACTTCGAGATCAAAGTCTACTTCGAGATCAAACTCAACTTCGAGATCAAAGTCAACTTCCAGATCAGAGTCAACTTCCAGGTCAAAGTCAACGTGGTGTTCAAAATCAACTTCGAGATCAAAGTCAACTTCGAGATCAAATTCAACTTCGAGATCAAAATCAACTTCAAGATCAAAGTCAACTTCGAGATCAAATTCAACTTCGAGATCAAAGTCAACTTCCAGATCAAAGTCAACTTCCAGATCAAAGTCAACTTCCAGGTCAAAGTCAACGTGGTGTTCAAAATCAACTTCGAGATCAAAGTCAACTTCGAGATCAAATTCAACTTCGAGATCAAATTCAACTTCAAGATCAAAGTCAACTTCGAGATCGAATTCAACTTCGAGATGAAACTCAACTTCGAGATCAAAGTCAACTTCGAGATCAAAGACAAATTCGAGATCAAAATCAACTTCAAGATCAAAGTCAACTTCGTGATCATATTCAACTTCGAGATGAAACTCAACTTCGAGATCAAAGTCAACTTCGAGATCAAAATCAACTTCGAGATCAAAGTCAACTTCGAGATCAAAATCAACTTCGAGATCAAAGTCTACTTCGAGATCAAACTCAACTTCGATATCAAAGTCAACTTCCAGATCAGAGTCAACTTCCAGGTCAAAGTCAACGTGGTGTTCAAAATCAACTTCGAGATCAAAGTCAACTTCGAGATCAAATTCAACTTCGAGATCAAAATCAACTTCAAGATCAAAGTCAACTTCGAGATCAAATTCAACTTCGAGATCAAAGTCAACTTCGAGATCAAAGTCAACTTCCAGATCAAAGTCAACTTCCAGGTCAAAGTCAACGTGGTGTTCAAAATCAACTTCGAGATCAAAGTCAACTTCGAGATCAAATTCAACTTCGAGATCAAATTCAACTTCGAGATCAAAGTCAACTTCGAGATCGAATTCAACTTCGAGATGAAACTCAACTTCGAGATCAAATTCAACTTCGAGATCAAAATCAACTTCAAGATCAAAGTCAACTTCGTGATCATATTCAACTTCGAGATGAAACTCAACTTCGAGATCAAAGTCAACTTCGAGATCAAAATCAACTTCGAGATCAAAGTCAACTTCGAGATCAAAATCAACTTCTAGATCAAACTCTACTTCGAGATCAAATTCAACTTCGAGATCAAAGTCAACTTACAGATCAAAGTCAACTTCCAGGTCAAAGTCAACGTGGTGTTCAAAATCAACTTCGAGATCAAAGTCAACTTCGAGATCAAATTCAACTTCGAGATCAAAATCAACTTCGAGATCAAAGTCAACTTCGAGATCAAATTCAACTTCGAGATCAAAGTCAACTTCCAGATCAAAGTCAACTTCCAGATCAAAGTCAACTTCCAGGTCAAAGTCAACGTGGTGTTCAAAATCAACTTCGAGATCAAAGTCAACTTCGAGATCAAATTCAACTTCGAGATCAAATTCAACTTCAAGATCAAAGTCAACTTCGAGATCGAATTCAACTTCGAGATGAAACTCAACTTCGAGATCAAAGTCAACTTCGAGATCAAAGTCAACTTCGAGATCAAAATCAACTTCAAGATCAAAGTCAACTTCGAGATCAAATTCAACTTCGAGATGAAACTCAACTTCGAGATCAAAGTCAACTTCGAGATCAAAATCAACTTCGAGATCAAATTCAACTTCGAGATCAAAATCAACTTCAAGATCAAAGTCAACTTCGAGATCAAATTCAACTTCGAGATCAAAGTCAACTTCGAGATCAAATTCAACTTCGAGATCAAATTCAACTTCAAGATCAAAGTCAACTTCGAGATCGAATTCAACTTCGAGATGAAACTCAACTTCAAGATCAAAGTCAACTTCGAGATCAAATTCAACTTCGAGATCAAAATCAACTTCAAGATCAAAGTCAACTTCGAGATCAAATTCAACTTCGAGATCAAAATCAACTTCTAGATCAAACTCAACTTCGAGATCAAATTCAACTTCGAGATCAAAATCAACTTCAAGATTAAAGTCAATTCGAGATCAAATTCAACTTCGAGATCAAAGGCAACTTCAAGATCAAATTCAACTTCGAGATGAAATTCCACTTCGAGATTGAAGCCAACTTCGAGATCAAAGTCAACTTCGAAATAAAACTCAACTTCGACATCAAAGTCAACTTCGAGATCAAAGTCAACTTCGAAATGAAACTCAACTTCGAGATCAAAGTCAACTTCGAGATCAAAGTCAACGTCAAAGTTGACTCTGATCTTGAAGTTGAGTTTGATCTCGAAGTTGAATTTGATCTCGAAGTTGACTTTGATCTCGAAGTTGAATTTGATCTCGAAGTTGAATTTGATCTCGAAGTTGACTTTGATCTCGAAGTTGATTTTGATCTCGAAGTTGACTTTGATCTCGAAGTTGAGTTTCATCTCGAAGTTGAATTTGATCTCGAAGTTGACTTTGATCTCGAAGTTGACTTTGATCTCGAAGTTGATTTTGATCTCGAAGTTGACTTTGATCTCAAAGTTGATTTTGATCTCGAAGTTGACTTTGATCTCGAAGTTGATTTTGATCTCGAAGTTGACTTTGATCTCGAAGTTGAGTTTCATCTCGAAGTTGAATTTGATCTCGAAGTTGATTTTGATCTCGAAGTTGAATTTGATCTCGAAGTTGAGTTTGAACTCCACGTTGACTTTGGCCTGGAAGTTGACTTTGATCTGGAAGTTGACTTTGATCTCGAAGTTGATTTTGATCTCGAAGTTGACTTTGATCTCGAAGTTGATTTTGATCTCGAAGTTGACTTTGATCTCGAAGTTGAGTTTGATCTCGAAGTTGAATTTGATCTCGAAGTTGACTTTGATCTCGAAGTTGACTTTGATCTTGAAGTTGAGTTTGATCTCGAAGTTGAATTTGATCTCGAAGTTGAATTTGATCTTGAAGTTGACTTTGATCTCGAAGTTGAGTTTGATCTTGAAGTTGACTTTGATCTCGAAGTTGAATTTCATCTCGAAGTTGACTTTGATCTCGAAGTTGACTTTGATCTCGAAGTTGAATTTGATCTCGAAGTTGACTTTGATCTCGAAGTTGATTTTGATCTCGAAGTTGACTTCGATCTCGAAGTTGAATTTGATCTCGAAGTTGAATTTGATCTCGAAGTTGATTTTGATCTCGAAGTTGACTTTGATCTCGAAGTTGATTTTGATCTCGAAGTTGAATTTGATCTCGAAGTTGAATTTGATCTTGAAGTTGACTTTGATCTCGAAGTTGATTTTGATCTCGAAGTTGACTTTGATCTCGAAGTTGAATTTGATCTCGAAGTTGAATTTCATCTCGAAGTTGAATTTGATTTCGAAGTGGAATTTCATCTCGAAGTTGAATTTGATCTCGAAGTTGACTTTGATCTTGAAGTTGAGTTTGATCTGGAAGTTGACTTTGATCTCGAAGTTGATTTTGATCTCGAAGTTGACTTTGATCTCGAAGTTGATTTTGATCTCGAAGTTGAGTTTGATCTCGAAGTTGACTTTGATCTCGAAGTTGATTTTGATCTCGAAGTTGAATTTGATCTCGAAGTTGAGTTTGATCTCGAAGTTCGAGATGAAATTCAACTTCGAGATCAAACTCAACTTTGAGTTCAAATTCAACTTCGAGATGAAACTCAACTTCGAGTTCAAACTCAACTCTACCTCACACTCACCTCAACCACAACTCAACCTCGAACTCACTTTTATCATATACCTAACTGTTAGCGTAAATGCAAATTTTAAAATTTGCCTAAAATAAAAATACACCAAGTTATCAGAACATGAAAAATATCCACATATTCTGCAAGGTAAAACAAAGATTTTAAGACCAAGAACGCTCAAATCAATTTATTTTTGTGGGTAGCACGAGTAGGCAAAATAATGATAGAAAACCGGGATTTTTAAAGACCTCAAATTTCGATGAAATAAGATAATCGTGATGGAGTGATTGGGATTTTTGTCCGTCGGCAACATCGACGATTCACGTGGAGTCACAAACATTTTTTACTGCGCCACCTCATCTTGCAGCACCTGAAAGTGAACCGCCATTAGAGGGCCGATCCGTCCGAAAACCTCGCCATTAGCGACGGTCGTATCGAGCAGTTGTGGCGCCGGAAATTCAGAAGTAGATACACGTAAGAATTACACGGCTCGACAGTTGTAGCACTTGAACAGCGCGTGACCTATCATTAGTGCGCGGCTAGGTCGACCATTATGGCCAGCGGATCGCTATACCGGATACAGCGCCTACTATCGGCGGTATTCCTGGAAACGTAGGTACACCTATACGGGCGATATTCTAGGGAAATAACAGAAAACTATACGAAATTCAATTCACGGGAAATATTAATTTCTGGAGGAATATGCGAGCGGAATTTGATGGAATAATTTTCCAGGGCTCAATTATGTCGTTGTTGAGGTAGAAGCGGTCGAATGCGAGGTTTTTTGAAAGGTCTTTAATTAAAAATAATGTATATTATTCCTATTTATAATTTTGGTGTGTAGTTTCAGAACCGGCTCAATCCAACTTTTAAAGATCTTCCAGGTATTACTCATTATCGGGGAAATCACCCCCATCAGTGAAGAATTCTAAGCTAAGTCGGGCTTTACCAGGTTCCCATGTTCGCCTGCACGACAACATCCTGCAATCGGATAGTGTGTCCACAACCTACACTATAAGAACGCTCGTGAGGGGTAAGAAAATGCATTGCTGTGATTGGTAGAGGTGGCGTCGGCGTTGAACCCAATAAATTTGATCGGGGTTCCCAAGGCTCGTTTCCATGTTCATCCCCCCTCCAACAGCCAGCAATTGGATAGTGAGTGGCCGACTTCAGAAACAGGGCAAGCAGTACCAAGGCTTTTCGTAATTTTAGGCCAATCCGGACGGGCTAGTAGTGAGATTTCGGGATAAGAGATGCCGTTGCGTCCGCCCCAAATTTAATTCCCGTTTTTCTCAGCAACCGATGGACCGATTTTCGATTTTGAAAAAGATTCTGAATCACAGAAGCAGGAAAAAACCATGGCCATAGCCGATTTTGAGAAAACCGTCCGAATGAATCTTTTATTTTTTCATTTAAATTTATATTGGGTAAAATTAGGTCCAGCCCGGATTCCTGAAGAAATTTTAAGACGATCCCGGCTCCCCCGGGTATGGGCGGCTTAAGAGCTGTTCAGAAGCGCGACGAGCCGCCTCTTCGGTTCTCTCGGTTTAGCCGCCCCCTAGTTCGCACCGCCGAGGCGCCCCAGCCCGCCCGATTCCCTGGCTCTGTGATTCAGTCTTTTACAAAATCGAAAATCGGTACATTGGTTGCTGAGAAAAACGGGAAGAGCTTTTGGCTATCTTCCCTCTCCCTCGCACACAAGTCGTCCGGCTAGGCCTTTAGAACCATAGACATGAGAGTAGTTGTTGAGTAACGATAGTCAAGGTAGTGCTTGCCCCGGTTGCCTTATGAGACCTCGCCACTGACTCTCAGTAACTCACAAAACAATAGTTCATAAATTCAAGTTTGGCAACTGTGTAGACTGATCGCAGAGATATTGACAGGCAACTCATATTGGTACATTATTATGCGGCAGCCAGAAAAATGTTATTAGAGAGTTTCTGGTAATTTCGTGCTTCTTGTCACTTGTTGTACGAAGAAGTCACCGGGCAAATCCTGAGAATGCTTGGAAAATTTAGGCACGTAAGCGACAAAAATGAATTTTTTCCAAAAGTCCGGGATTGAGTTTTTTTTCCCTGCCTAGCAGCGTCCATGGCCACAAATTCATCTACGAATTTTCAAACTCGTGTGCGAACTTTCTCCTCATAATTCGTAAACGAATCGTGCAAATTCGTAGCACGAAGTTGTAGGCATCAACGTAACTAATGCAAAAAAAATCAAATCCGAACTTTTTGTTGAATGTTGTACGGGAGCTAGGAGTTTTCATAGCATTTCTTGATTTGCCAGGTGACTACGTAGTACAAACTTCTAATTTCGTAGCACGAAAAGGCAAAAAGTACGAAGTTTCCAAAAACTCTCTATTAAGTAGACCTATGAGGTTCAAAATCAACATGTTCATTTACTGGGCAGGCCACCCTAAGTACCGTAGCCGCTTCACTCCAGTTGCTCAGGACTCGGCTTGACAAACGAGATCTTCGGACTCCCACAGGAGGATGAGGAAGTTCGGCAGAGCTGCCAGACGGAGGAGCCTCGGGTCGCCAGGACTCCGAAGATTCAGCCCCAGGTAAATTTAGCCGACCTCCTGGAGCGGTGAAGTCCCTAACCGAAAAACTGGTTTACACGTGAGGATCGTGAGCTAAGTGGAGCATGCTGTAGGGACCCCGGTCTTCGGGCGAACGCTTCTTTCAGGCCGCCCGGCAGCTCCGCCGAAACCGAATCCGTCTCTCTCGCTCGCACTGTTCCCGCCCATAGGCTCCTTCTCTTTCTAATTCTTCTCCTACGAGGCTCTTGTTCTTTATACGGGATGCCAATCTGAATTAAGCATCTTGCAGGAGCGCGGCGGCGTTAAATCCGCGCGGATCCGATCTCCGCGGACTCGAGGGTTTTGTTTTTGAATTTGCTCTTTCATGGGTTTCCGATTTCATATGCGGATGAGGATTAGAACGGCAAAATTGGAAGCGACCGCTTTTAAAATTAATTTCAAAAAGACAAACGGGAAGATCAAACGATCCAAAAACGGGTCCCAGGCGAGCCTTTAAATCCTGGTTTTTAGATAAAAATTATTATCCACCCTAATAAAAAAAAAGGTAAGCAGATCTAAGCAGATGGCCGTCGAAGAACCTTTAAACGAAGAAGTGAAACAGTAGGTCGAGCTGTCGATATAATTCACGCGTAATCAAAGCCCCAAAGCGGGAACTTGCTGAATTATTGCCATCCCTAAGTAACTCCTCGGTATTAATAAATTGATGCTAGCAACGCTCCACAAATCACAATCTTTCCTCAACAACGCCTTGAATCAGCATCTCGAGTAAAACCCGTTTGTTCAAAAACTGGGTCGAACCCGATTTATTTGCTTTACAAATTGGATCATCACCATTATTGCTTTTACGATGGAAATCTTGGCCTGATAGTTCAACGAAAAATTTTTGTTTTAACGCTCAAGGGCGTAAAAATGTTGAGGAAGAAAGAGAAAAATGTTTTATGAGCTTTTCTCGAGAACCCATGCACCAATTTTCAAATTTCAAAAAGATTTGGATTCATTCCAACAATGGTCACAATAGTATCATGGCGGATTTTCGAAAAAAAAATCGAATTGCATTTAATTTTTCAAATTTATAACTTTAAAAATGTAAAATTTTAATTTTTGTCTGACACCAGGTTTTCAAACGTCTCGTATTTTGAGACCATGTTCAAATGTTCAGCGGCTGCGTCGTATAGTAAAAAACATGTTTGAAAAAAAGGCTGAAACATTGAGAAAAGCTCTTGGAGAGAGCAAAGGTTCATTGGAAAGATTCTTTCGATATTGAAATCTCAAAATCAATGAATTAGGACATGAATTAGGACATCTACCCGGTCTCAGTAGGGCGATAAGGCTTGGCAAATCTAAATTTGTTTATGCTGAACATAACTTGTTGGTAAAGTTGATTGGGATTCATTCGTTTCATCTTTTTCAAAATGTGGAGTAGTCAGAAAAATGGTAATATTAATCTAAACTGCCCCGGGCAACAATGTCAATAATTAAATCCTAATGCAAGTCGACGTATTTAAGGGAGAGATTGGACAAACATTGGTTATGAGGTCTCGTTCGAGGTACCATACGAAATGGGCGGCGACTCGCGTTAGAGTGAGAAATGTATCATTATGTTGATTATAGTGGAGAGCCGAGTTGATCGTTTGTCAAGTAGGTTTTCGACTACGAGCACCCAAGATGAAGGCAGTTTGGGCAACTCGACCGTCGGTTCGGAAGACCGGTCAGCGGTCCTGGGCGGTCCGAGCCGCGAGAACTCGGGAGCCGGTAGCGCGGCTGTTCTGTGAGGCACCGCCATTTAAAAAACGATTTGTTATCCTTTCAAAAATCCAGCGTTGTATCTTCATCTCGTATTGGCTTGATATACCTGTGTAATTTTTAATGTAAATGCTACAAGGCTAATTCAACTACTCGAGTATTTCACTGACTTTTTTTGTAATTATCGTTTTCTATTGTTGGACAATTTTTGGCATTGCCAAGGGAGTAAGTCTTTTGAACTAGGTGGAGGGAAATTTCACTTTAAATCAGAAAATCCCGATTCGCCCATGCTGTTAAAAATCTTCCCTTTTTAACCGACGTCGAAAACGTTAAAAGGTGTTGACTTTTAAGGTTTTTTGTTATTTCGCTCTTAATAATAAGCATCAGTTAAGTATTAATTTATTTATTTATTTATTTATTAGGTATTAATTTATAAGCAACCCAATTAATAATTCGGCAGCATTATGGCATTCTCCCTTTTGTTCATCGTAGGCCCCGAAGATTATATAGGTATACCGAAATGTCAGTAAGGAAGTAAATTGTTTTATCTCGACCCTACTGCAAATCGTTGGTTGATGAAGAAGAAAATAATATTACACTGGGTCAATAAATAGAGGGCGCTTCAGGAGAGATCATTGGATGGACTATAAGAGATCCTTTATTTTAGATTTTCGACTTTTTTGGTGGGAAGGAAAGAATCCTATTCGAGGTTTATAGGGAAGAAAAAAAACAATTAATTATAATTAGCGTAATCATCGACTGAGGAAAAAGCTCAATCGCCTCAGCTAGCCAAAAAGTCCAATTTTGCATTGACAATATTCCCCTCGAACATGGTTCAAGTTGAACCGAACTTGATGGGAACCTGTCTCAAGCCCCGGTCCTGCGGATGTGGTCGCACAAGAATGTGGGTCTATGAGTCAAAGGCCATTGAGAGAAGTCGAGTTGAAAAAACTTCATTCACTCTCCCAGCTGACCGAAGCGCGTGGAAAACGTAATTACAGTTCGGGGAGAGTTGAAAATGGAGTTGGAGAGTCGAGAGAATCGATGTTGAGTTATGGAGTTTAATATTCCAGGCCCGATCCCATATCCGGTGACCCTGCGGCGCCCGGAGGCCAATTGGCGGTTCGGAAGATGGTCGATCATTACGCGGCTCGGACAAACGCCGGTCGATCTGTTTATATCGATCGACTTGATTTCCTTACGAGCGGCCAGCGAGCGACTGCCGGTACTCGGAAACGATCATCGAGTCTACGAACGGCTGTCATGCTCCACGTCTCCAAAAACTTACAATGTGTGAAGCAATCGAACAATCAAATCGCCTTGAGTAGATCAAGTACCTGCTCCCTCCGCTCGCATCTTCAAGGGGAAAAATCCCTCATCAGTCAAATTTGACGTAGGCATCAGTCAGTCTAACGCTAATCAGCCGGTTTTTTACTTCCATATTTACGAAGTCGATGGAAGTATTGTAATCGTCCTAAAATCGACAATCGGGACAGAAAAAACGTTCACTGATTTATTTTCACTTAGGGCCGTTTTATCAATTCACTTCAATTTTATCAACTGATTATCCAAGGACGCACCGAATAACTATTTTCCAGGTGACTTCATGCTGAAAAATCATTCGTCACGTTTCCACGGAATCAGTTAGTCGGTGCGTCCTTGGATAATCAGTTGATTAGGTGAATTGATAAAGCGGCCCTTAGTGTTTTCCATTTTATTTTTTCTGGCCATGAAAATGTACCGATTTGAGCGTTCCTGGTCTTGGTCATCAACTTGACGCATTTTGATTTTAGGGGGTTTAGGTTTAATAGCATAGTGTGTTTTTTGATCATTGTAGCCACCAAATTAGTCCAAATCATATTGATGTGGTTCATAAATTCAAGTATCAGTCCAACGCTAATCAGCCAAGTTTTCACTTCCGTATACGGAAATATATTTACGAAGTAAAAGGAGGTATTGAAAATCGTGTTAAAACGAAAACCGGATCTGAGCCTCAGAAAAAACTTTTTCTTATACACATTTACTCAGAATCACTTCCTGAACAAGTGTCTGTGTGTCCGTGTGTCCGTGTGTCCGTCTGTCCGTGTGTCCGTCTGTCCGTCTGTCCGTCTGTGGTCATTTACAAAAATGGCCATATCTCCCTCATTTCTCAACCTTTTTTCAAATTTCTTGAACTGAAATGTTTGTCTCGGCAAGACCTAACACCCTGTTTAATCGGAATTTGGATAACGCACAGTACATCCGAGATATTTGCATTTTTAGTGTTTTCTATTTTATTTTTTTCCGGCCGCAAAAATGAACCGATTTGAGCGTTCTTGGTCTCAAAATCTTCGTTTTACCTTGCAGAATATGTGGATATTTTTTACATTCCGAAAATGTGGCGTTCATTTTAATCTAGTAGACTTGTTGCATTTACTAGACTTGTTGGCAGTTTTGAACCACAATACCTGACAAATCCTATGGAAGCTATATTTTTGTTATTTAAATTTTAACAAGGTCTGAAAATGGAAGAAGTATTGTAGGCTAACTACGCATCACTGGTTTCAAATGTGCTCAGGCCAAAGGGCAGACGGGCACACAGGCAATGGTCAAAAAGTGATTCAGAGTAAAAGAGTAATTTTTTTGTGAACTTTTCAATTGATTTTTGATCATGGGACCATCACAAAAACGAAAACGATTGTCAAAAAACTGCACCTTCTCTTTGGCGACTCCAGGTTGAGACCCGAGATTCTTGCTTCTTGCTATAAAAGCTTGCTGCGTAATCGTGTTTACGTTTATTCCACGGTATTTATCCTTTACCTGCTACTTCGATGAAGCTATGAATGGCCGAGTAAATAAAGGAGGAACAAAAGTTCAACACGTTAGCACGATGGGGCTCGAGCCAGATAGGATGACGTGATTAATCAGGGGTTAAGCCTCCTTCGCCGTAGGTAACGATTTCGTCGGTACTATACAAGTGACGGACATCGGACACCGCGAGGGACCAGAACCGTCCGACCGAGGCACAAGAGAGGATTCAAACCACCGTGTAATAAGGAAATGGGATACGGTCTTACGGTGTTGGGTTCCTTGGATCGAGAAACCATCTTCCCGAAAAACACGCGAGGAAATCTGGTTTCAGAGCGTCTACAGGTACTCAGGTTTGACAACGTTGCAAACTGTGGCGAGGCATGCGATATATCAGGCAACGCTTCAGGAAGAATATTCTCTGTGTTCCAAGGCTTCAACACGCAGGGCAATCGACCGTAGGCTGCCAAAAAATGTTCTTCATCAATGAGGAGATGTTATGGTCGAAATACATCGGCTCGAGTAAAAATCAAAAGTATGGCTGTCATAGGCAAGTAACTAAAGCGCTTAACAAATGAATATTCCTGATATTCCACGATGATTATGGTCCGGTGCTTCTCCATCCCAATTTCGATACCGATTTCATGACGCAAATTACTAATGACTAATTTCCCCATAATTTCGGACGAGAAGTCAGAGTTTAGCTATTTTTGTTCACTGCGAAAGCATCCAAGAACTAAATGACCAAGAAATTGGGGAACGAAGGATTTTAGCATTACTAAACATGCTTCATGTATGATTGCAATGTTCGACTACCAAGGATCGAAACTTCAGGGAAGGGAGAATAGTTAATGCATTTTTTGGAAACAGAGAGTGGTCGGAAGCTATAATGGTGCACTTTGATGTTAAATCATGATGCAAAACTTGACTAATGAGATTAGGGTGAGTTAACAGTAAAAAGGTAAGTCAAAAGTAGCAACTTACCACCCGGAAACCAACATAACGGGGTACTTACATTGCTTCCACCCTGCAACAAGACGATTTTGATTTTACTCACGACGTTAAAACAAAATAGAAATGTTGGTACAATTATTGTTTTTATAGTGAAATTGGTTATTGAAGTGCCATTATGCTATCGCTACTCACTGAGGAGAATTGAGAGGAGATCTACAAAAAATAAATTGGGGGTTTTTGGGGCGGATACTGAGTTTACATGAGGTATGAAGGAGTGGTGGAATTTGAAATGTCCTGATGGTCCCCATGAGAAGAGGAGTAAAATAAATTGTAGAAACATTTTTCCAAGTGGTAAAAATACATTTTTTCAGGCAAACCCCTGTTGCTAAATGGATATCAAGCTGAATAAGGCGAGGAAAACTTCTCAAAGGAATGCAACGAGGAAGGAGTGCAGCATTAAACCGGTAATACTGAAACATAATTTGTTCTGGCTTCCTATATTAGCGTGGAAGGTGGTGGTAGTTTCTGGCGTAATTAATAACACATACTTCTTCAATTGGGCTCTGCTTAGTTCTTAATTTGGCCAATTAAATTTGAATAATTGCTGGCATATAATAGGAACGTTAATTGGCAAACAGGAAATACAGGCATTTGCCAATTGCAGCTACTATGCATTACATTATGGAGGTGTTAATCGTCATTGAAGACTTGCACAGGAATGATAATAACCACTTCCTGAGAGCGAACCAGCAAGACTGTAAATCAAGGAGAAAGGACCTCCCCGGTACCTCAAGAACAGATTTCAATTTCCGCTTAAGGATAAGCTTATGGTGGTAAATTAAAATATTCAGCGGCATTATCGGTCCTCGAACTCTTTTCATCTTCCAGCTACATCAGAAAATGTGTTTTATGCTATTTTCTGCAAACTTATTACCATAGATTTACCGATTTGAAAAATTCCAAAAAAATCAATTTTGATTGTATGACATTAATGTAAATGTGGTTCTGAGCTATTGTTGATTTTTCGCAGGAATTGTTTAGTTTTCTCTCCCATTTGGATATAGCATACCGCTGGGAACTAAACTCCTTAAATTGATGTCCTTCCATCCAGATTTTGGAACAGGCCAAGGCTTCAGCGAGCAAGAGTCTTGATTCCATATAAGAAAAATTCAGGTCGAAATCGGCACGATTCGATTGTAGCGATTTCAGGTCCGTAGAATTACGGAGCACATAACTCTCGCGGAACAAACAGTTTGGAAACGGTTGGACGATAAATTCTATCCGAACAAAAACCTGGATAGGTCAAATCCGTCAGTGGGTGGCTGATTTCAAGCTAGTGCTCCGAAACCCTTTTTTCCGCACAGAATAACAATTCACGTCGTTGGGAATAGGAAAGCATCAAATAAATTGGGAGGTACCTTCACTTTGACGTTTCTCTACCAAATTTTGACAACCTCTACCAAAGTACCACCAAAGGAAAGGTAGGGAACATGCTGAATTTGGGGTTTTCAAATATCTTCCAGAGTCTCGGGGATTAAACAGGGTGATGAGTCCTGCAACTGGAACTGTTGGAGAAACTTGAAAAAAGTTGAGAATTGAGGGGGGGGGCTAAGCCCATTTTTGTAAATTACCACAAACGAACCACAGACACTTGTTCAGGAAGTGATTCAGAGTAAAAGGGAAAGTCTTTCTGAAGATCTTTTCGATTTTAAGACGTTTACTATACTTCCATTTACTTTGCAAATATGGAAGTAAAAACTAGCAATCGTATGTTCAGTCTTGAAGTCGGAGAGGCGTTATTGTCACCTAGAATCCACAGAACCCTTTTTTTGCACCTGAGCCAGCAGGTAAATGCGTTCATTCGATAGAAATAACCAAGAGCAAAAAGCAGGCAAAATTCAAATAGCTGCATCGGCGAAAGGAGAGGATGGGCTGATTGAGTTATTATGCAACCGGGATTCAGTTCAACAACACGAGCAAAAAACGGAAAAATCCATCAGCTCAGCCGCACCAAGGGAGAAGACGTCTGCCGAGCCAGACTAGTTTTTGCTGCGGCTCGCGTTCAGCTCCAACAACGGGACGCTTTTTTCTCCGCTTTAAACCCCCATCCGCGACGGAGGGACGGGCAATTTTTTGCTGTTGTTGTTATAAACACAATGGGCATATTCTAATTGCAGAATGTCAAGGTCGCAACCCCTCTAGGTCGAGGAAAAACTGTAACGAGCACCTTCGGCAAGCAAAAAACCCGCCGGTTTCTGGGTCAAGGCAAAGAGCTCGGCAAATCTTTTCATTCAGCTCGCTCAGCGGGAGTGATTTTTTGCCTGGCCGATGCAGACCTGTCGTTTCCTATAGATATTGGCCCGAGGAACGGACCCTTTTTCTCATACGCATTCGGAGGAGTGGCCAGGCCAGAAGACCAAGTCGGATGTCAAATGAGTCGGCCAGTTCGCCGCTGGACGTGGACTCGCGCCCTTTTATGGTGGCCGAGGCTGATTTGGCGAGTCCCAGAGAACTGTCCATCTTGACGTGCGAAATTGCCCGAGAGGAAACTGGCACTCGGAACGGGATTGGCAGGGGCGTCTATAGTTGTACGCCCTAACGATGTGAAGGCGACAGACGAAAAATGTCGATAATTGCAACAGGTCGGTTTAAGTGACTACAAATTAGACTGCCTTAAGGAGCTAAAATAAAAAACCCTGCAAATTCTTACATGGGGGTTTATTATTCACGTGGAATGCTTCCCCTATTCGATTCATTCCTATCCTGTCCAAGGTTTAATTTTTACTCTCCACCTACGTTGGTATTTTGAAAGCACAAAGAATCAGCACTGCCCAATCCATCTGCCATGGATGCATGATTGGCCAAGTTGCCACCAATCCAAGTTTTGAGAAGAAGGCAACCCAGAAGCCCCCAAAAGACACGATGCTTTGAAATTTAAGAATACTTCTGCAAATGCTGGCACACAGACTCTCTTCCGAAAAGAAGTTCTGCGTATTATGAGAAATTCTTCCTGAATTTCCGACCCAATTCTTACTCACTTTTCCATGCTTTACTGACGGTAGTTCGTCTGTATTTACTTTGTAAATAAGAACGTAAGGACTGTAGGTTTGTATAGGTACCGATATTTTGTTCAATCAAGCATATCCATACACAACTTTGATAGCTCAGCACTCCTATATTTACGTTACGTGAAATGTTGTGCATTTTGTACGAACATGGAAGATTTGTGGATCTTAAACTTGTGGAAAGCATGCCTTTAAATATTTTAACCCTCTCACCCAGTCATTATACAATCAACAACTTAATGCTCGTATTAAAAGACCCACAAAATAATGAAATCGACGGTTCGCAATAATTCGAATAATTCGATGGTACTTCCTACAACAGCGTTTGTCCATAGCGCTCACATACAATTGGAGATTCCATAAAAGGAGTATTTCACTCCAACAGCAATCACTTAGGCTGAGCATCGAGTATGACTTTTATGGTCGTTCGAAGGCTTTTGACGGCGCCGACATCAGGCGGAATGATGTAAATGAGCGAAGGTGCAAAGGTCGTCAAGGGCTGTGATGCATATTTCTGTTTATGACTGAAGTCGAAGCTCAGGAAGTCATTTAGAACAATTTCTTTTACCTGCTCTTTTCTCCCGGGCGTCCCAAAAGAGCCGGCCATGTGCAGACGTAATATTACGACGAAATAATAAACCAGTCTTAAAGAGGGTCCTTTCGGGGAGACAGGTCGAAAGAAGGAAGAAAATGGAACTTGGGTGTCCTGGCCAGAGTCAGGCAACCTCGGTCATAAGGAAGTTCTGCCGGTGGAACACATTTTCGTAAGTTCACTCCCAATAAAACCTCTTCCGAGTGCAGCCGAGTTTATGGACAGTTCGACATGGGATGTTACCGTTCCTAACGGTACTGCCGAACCGATTGACAGAACCACAATGGCAATCGGTTCACACACAGACTATTGAATACTGTACTGTCGGCCAAGGGCGAGTCTAGGTACCGGACCCAAATATAACGGGATCTATGCACAACATACGTCACGGTATTATGACCTGAAGCTTGCAAAAAACTGTTGACAGAAAGGCGCCCGAAATCGAATTGTTCTGGTCGGGAACGTTTCTTCGACAAAGGAAATTCGAATTAGAGCGACGGTAAATATTTTGCCTTCATCCACGCATAAACAGTAGTGCGTCATACTTTCTCCCCCAGCAGAAATCTAGTTTTTCAAATTTCAATATTTTGAACGTCGGGTATTTTAGTATTGTTTCAAAAATGGAACATAGGCTAAGAGCTACTGCTCCATATTATTATCAGAGTCCGAAAAATCCAAATTAGTCAGGAAGTTGGGAGTAGGTTTTTTCTGTACATACCAATCCATTCATAATAATTATTCCAGAAAATGCCTTTTATCAATGTAAGTATGTTGTTCGTTCTCGCTGGGTAACATTACTCGAAACAAGATATTTCTGATTTCTTTCACTGCTTATTGTTTTGCTTGCAAGGGAAGGCAAAGTTGGTAGTCGTGAGTTTCGCTGATGAATCTTTTTCGGGTCAAACGTCCCAAAACGAAGAAGTTCTTAAAATTTTGAAAAAAGCTTTCGAACACTAAAAAATTCTAAAATTTCAAAACAAATTGAGCCATGGATATAAATTACTCATTTACATTTGTTTGTACATTATTTTCACGACATTTTGTTTCTCCTCTGCCGAGCATTTTCAGCAAGTCTGAGCGCCAATATAATGCAGGTACGACTTCATTATTGATGAAGCGTATCATTATCGTTTCACCTGATTACAGCGGATGCCCGTACGTAAGCTGACGTTTTTTCGCCGTCACTTTGACGTCCTAATCACGTGAAGCGCCGGCTCAACTGTGAGAAGTTGAAGAACTTGGTAGTCGCAGGATCGCACGAAAAATATAGGTTCAGAAAATGAGGTTAAACCGAAAGAAATGAGAGGGGGCTTCTTCATCCGGTAGATGGGAGGGCTAATTGATCTATGCAACCGGTGGTGTGCAGATAACACACAATACTTCCTGATATATGGTTAATATTGGGGCTATACTATGATAAATTATATTAAAAAAACAAACAACAACTCTGTGCCCAAGAAATAAATAAACAAAAAATAATATTAAAAATATTAATCGGTAATAGGTACATAATTGTTTTTGCTTTTCGAAGTAGGAGGGAAAGATCGATCGTGCAGTACCCAAGTACCTATCGAAGTTTTCCAATCGGTCAGAACGTGCCGAGACGCCGCTAACTCAAATTGTACCCTTTTGAAGGCATAACATCGGATTGCGAACGGGGAAACTGACGCGCGGCTTCTGTCGGCCCTTTGTAAAAGACGATCCGACGCTGTTAAAAGGAGCGTCAAAGAGGCCGATGAAAGCAGTTCGTGACCGCTGTTTACAGATCGAGGATCGGAAATTCTGTTTTTCTCCGAGTTTCTATAGTTAAGGGAAGATTTCACCGGGCGGGTGTGGGATTCGAATTAGCAGCACAGTAATGACGTGATGAGATAACGTCGAGCTTCCACATGGGAAAGGGCGAGCAAACGGAATGAAAGCAATTATTTTAACAAGTTTTGATCAGCTTTGGCACAAAATAGCAAACATTCAGAGATCGACAGGAATTACGCGGAGAACATCTGGGGATTGGGTGGATGGAAGTCAAATACCATCAACATTGATGGGTGAAATGTTGAATGAATTTAGTGGACTGAAATCGAGTTTTCCATGGTTTTTAATCAGTGGAAGCAATAGGTAAAGTTTATTTTTGTATTTTCGCCTGCACCGTCCAGAAAATTGAAATTTGATGGAAAATCAAACTTGAACATGCATCCTAAAAAGATGACGACGGAAAGAGTTATATAATATTTTAGGGCACTAACTAGTTGATGAAGAAGAAAATGCACATGAACAATTTCAATAGTTGAATTGTATTAATGTATTGAATAATAATTTCAATAATTGAATTGTATTAGTAATGTATTGAACAATGATAACAATTATTCCCTGAAGTAGGTAGTTATCAATAGTTCGGTTTTAACCGATTATATTCCAAGGATGGAAAACAGAAACCGTACCCACAAAAATGGCAAGTAGGTATTTGGTTCCAAGTGAATTTCACTCAGCATTAACGGTATTTCATCGGGCGCGGAATAGCTCGGGAAATTTTCAACATTTTTCCATCCCCTTCCGCTATTGGGCCTTCGAAAACTCGTCGCAGCATAAAAAGTGCGAAAAACCGCATTTCCGATACCGTAGTTAGGTAGATCGAGTAAAAACTCAGCGCCGAACTTAACCCTCATCAAAACCACCTGTTCGTTTAAAGGTAGGTAAAAAATGGTGAAAACTTGATCTCGTATGCCGTTTAATTACGCGTCGCCGTGGCTCGATTTTCATCGGCGGTCAAGTATTTTGCTTCTATGGTCCTTTAAAATCCAATCCATAAAACCAGAAGATCGAAAGTTTTATCCGAAATAAGTCGATTAAGTTTTTGCCCCATCATTCGTCCTTGCTTGCCAATTAGTGCGTCGGGGGAGGACCGGATAAACAATCCGATAACTGCGAAAATTATCTCGAAATCCCTGAGTCGTTTAATCCGTGGGATAAATTGGCTAAGCAGAAACAAATTGATTTTTATTTTGTTTACTACCTCCCGTACAGAGAAAAAGGTGGTGGAAAATAAAATAGTCTAGCTGGTCATTGGGTCGTTTTGGAGTCATGAAACGCGAATTTTCGAATAGTCCGAAGTTCCCGCTACTGCTGACAATGTATCGCATCAGCAGCAAGGGAGAGAATATCAACTTAGGACCCCAAGAAGACCACAGGTCTAGATAACCCATGGTCCAGTTGCCCAAAGTGACCCTATTTAATTCTTTTGACAAAACTGAACAGGAAACTAACATTTTCGAGTTTTTGATCGCCTGGATTGGTTATTGTATAGTAAAAAATAAATTCCATCCTATACGTGTGAAAAAATTCAAACTTTTCAATTTCAAAATTAAATCGAGTGAACGCAACTGAGTTTTGAGACCATATTATTATTAGTGCCACAGCAGGATGTTCGGATTGTTTTCGCAGATAATGAAAGCGACCAATTACACAGAAGCGTGAGCCTCCATAAGAACAAGATAAAACAAGTTCTCCTTCACTGCCCAGTCATGCCTGATTCCAGTCCAAATGGTTAAATCCAAGGAACCACACCGTTGTTTGGGGGCAATCAGTTTAAATCAATCCCATCTCGTTATGGGCTAATGGGACAGAACTGCTGGTTCGCCATGTGCTTTCGGTACCGAAAAGAGGGGGCCCTTATCGAATTTCGGCTCTCGAGTCGAGCCCCATTGTTACGTGGGCCCTCTGGACGTGTTTTTCTCTTTTTGGGCGGCCCGATCGTTTTGGACGCGAAGGGTTTCGCGCTTTCATCACGTATCCAGGCCGCATAACAACGTTCGAGCGAGCACCCTGGAGGCGATCGTGGAATAACGCAGCGCAATATTGTTGTAATGAAGTCTGTAGATTTTTACTCCCCTAGATAGTTTTTTTATTCTGCGTAATTTTATGAACTCGAATATTTTCACTTTTTTGAAAATAACGAACTCCTTGAGTCGATTTTTGTTTTATGCTTCAAATATTACCTAAATCGTGGAAATTGAAGCTTCGACTGAAAAAACCTCTGTCTCGGCTCTGTCTCGAAAAAATCCAATTATTCGGAAAACGGTAGAATTCTGACGGTACTTACGGAAGGGCACATCTTGCACTGGTACTTGCGTCCTGAGCCGTTCTGCGTGACGACGTGATGGACGTCCTCGGTCTTCGTGGGAAGGCCGAGGGGGTGAGGAACGATCAACATCGAGGCCGAAGTTGACGATGGCGCCGACCCCGACGACTGGGGGCCGGCGCCATGAGGTGCGGCAGGGGGCGAGGCGCTACTGCTGCCTGAGCTCTGCGTCCGTGGCGTACCACCGTAGACATGGCCACTCTCTTCGACTGCAACAGAAACCGTGGGTTTTCATTATTTTTACTCCCATATTTACAGACTAAATGGAAGTATTGTAATTGTCCGAAAATCAAAAATCGGAACGGAGCTCAAAAAAAAAAAAACGTTCACTTAGCAAGTCCTCAGCAAGATTTGCAGGGCCAAAATTCTTTCTGAAAAGCTGAGGAGCCCGTGGCGTTAATTTCAATAGCGTTGGTCGTAAAATGCCATGATATTCCAGGATCAGTTGATATAGGTAGCGAGTTGAAGAAAAGCAAAATTTTGATTTAAGTAATTTGCTTTTAAATTTTTTGAATTTCTTCCAATTTAAAATGTGAACCATCAGAGGTAGTACTTACGAAATTTTATTTAAAGCCTCACAAAAAAAATTAATCCAATTTCCTATCCCGATTTTTGTCCTGCCAATACCTACCTACCTGATACTCGCGTGAATTCGTGATTTTCCAGCCTAACTACCGATACATCAAACTTACTCCGGCCCTTGCAGGATACCTATACTGAACTCTTCAAAAACTCTGTATTGAACGATGAACATGGTGAAGCATTTACGTAAAGCGATAAAGTCGCCTATGTTTGTTACGAACGCAGCGCAGCGGCTTTGCGTTTTTTTCACCATGTTCAGTCCTCGCACGAAGTTCAGCTGTGTTCCAAGTTAGGCTCGACTGCATTTAAGACAAGTGCTTTGTTTCGAAGCGCAGGCGAGCTCACTGGGCCTCAAGGGCTTCCCACGTCAAGTCCCGTTAAGTCCCCTTCCCTCGCGCCAAGTTCGGCTCGCCACCGGCCTAAAATCGAGTTGGCGAGCTTGACGTCGGCATCGGAAATGTTCAGATCAGAGTTCGCTGATTATTCAATACTTCACTCGCTCGATGGGAGCGTATTGAGTTAACAAAAACGTCCGGTTTCGAGTATTAACAATGACTGACGGACGACCTTCGACCGAATTGAAAATGTTAAGAACCTGCGGTACCTGGCCAATTATTTCGTCGGAATTCGAGATATTTCGCAGGATTGTTACGTGCGAATCCCATACGCATGTAATCCCTATCAATTCCCATCATCGCTATGGAAAAATCATATTCGGATTTCGGCAAACCATGTCGTTAATTTGATTATAGCCAGTTTGTGAATTGGCTGATCAATTTGCTCCTACAGAGTAGTAGAAATGAAATAAAATTTGGATCAGTGTCTATTGTGGAACAACGATTGCAATGAGCTCAGAAGAGAACACGGAGTTCCCACATATCCATCTTGTTAATAGAGGTAACTCGATAGATTCGTACCTAATAGGTAGATTCTCCCGTGCCTCCCCTGAAAATCTCTGCTCGCTCAATTATGTCTTCATTCGGTTCGGGCGACAACACGAGGCTTAAATGTTCAACAAGAGGTCCAATCAGACGCATTTTACCATAAACATCATTCAAACATAATTGTCGTTCATTTGTAAACAATGCTAAACCAGCTAGCTCACATTAGATCGGAGTGTTTAAGGAAGGAATTAACGGTAAATAAGTCGATGTTAGACCTCGTAGAGGGCACACCTATTTTTATTCTGATTGTCAACCATGTCTGGAATCAATTATTCGGATGTTTGCCAATAGATTATCACGATGTGTTGATCGTTAGCGTAAAGTAGGTACTCGGGTAGTTTTCAATGACGCCATTCAAACCTCAAAGTGGTCTGACGTTGGGATGCGGATTACGAATTAGGACTGAAAGTTGATGACGTGATAAAGACGGGCCAATCTGACGTTCTTGGCGTTTTTTGTGTCGTCGTCTATGGCATGGATTAGTAGCGTATGACTTATGAAGAGGATTGTGATTGATAATCAAGAAAAATGTTCAACAATTTCTTTAAAAAGGGACTAAATGCGTAGGTATATTAAAAATGTCCATATTGGAGCATGTGAGTAATCAAAATTCGGGAACAGAATCCGGTAACCTAACACAACGTTGAGAAAATGGTAACTCTTCAAAATTTAGCATTTTTCGACTGTGGCCTAATTTTTTTTTTGATTTTTTAACGTAAGATTATTGGAAATTAATGCTCTTTCCAACGGTATCCTCATTTTTGTGATTTCTCTAATATTAGAGGGACGTATGGCTATTTTACTGGGACTGAGTCGAAAACACGATTGAGAATTCAAATGCGAAACAAACTGAACACTTTCTGGGCCCACAAAAAAGTTTATTGAACAAAAATGGTCGCAAATGAGCTAAAGAATAAGTCCCTTCAAGGAAGACTGATGTTTTGAGGTTTGGAGGTAAAACAACTCCTTGAGGATATCCTTGGTCGAGGTACCTTCCAAGTTGAAAACAATAAATTTCATTTGCGTTTTTGAGCCAAGTCCCCATGGCCGTCTTCATTTGCGCAGCAAGCAATCGGAAGTTTTTTCACCTCCTCTGAAGTTTTGGGTTTTCAGCATACATGCTTGGCAGATTCACTGTCGTTACTCCCCCTTAGCGTCTTGAAGGATCTCATCCATCCGATGCATATGATGCATCTAGCTGCACTCGATTTCCAAGGAAGGTTGATAATACGTGAACCTCTGGATGATCCAAGGGCACAGTTGATGCAAGAGGGGCGCTCCAAGCCGCTACCTGCTCTCACCCCCGTCCTGAATGCCTCCCTTAGTTTAACATCTGACCTTGGCCTTGGCACCGACCGAACCCTCGGCCGGCATCGTGAGATTCATCATCTTCAGGGCGAGCCATCCTCCCATAGAATGTTAACGTCATCTGTTAACGATTCACGCTAACCCGGCAAGTCTCTTTCGTCTCAGTCACTCCCACGCTAGCTTTTCATCCCCGGTTCGAGCGTTAAACCCCATATGGCGAACATGAGAGAATCTGAAGCAACTCACGACGGCAACTGGTCCCCGGATCTGTATGTTGGAAAAGAGCCTGAACTGTAAAGGTGGATTCACGAGTGCGCGTCTTCGAGCGTTGCGGAAAGGGTCGGAATCATGGTGAAAATGGTGTTCAAATGGTGTTTTCTGGACCTTTCCGCAACGCACGAAGACAGGCACTTGTGAATCCGCATTAAGACTGTATCATCTAAATGTGATGTGTACCATCCATCTACTGTAATTGTCAACTAAACTTATTCATTTTCAGTGCTGTAATGTCGACCAAACACTATCCGATTGCTGGTGGAGGGGGTAAGCAAATGCATTGCTGTGATTGGTCGAGGTGCCGTCGGCGTCGAAACCAATAAATTTTATTGACGTTTCCCGGCCAAGTTCCACAACTGCGGGACCACGTCAGCCTCGAACCTCAAAAATGGTACTAAGCTTATTTATTCTACCTATTTTCACAACTTATTTGAAAAATTAACATTTCCCTCTCATAGTATAATATGAGAGCCAGATTTCGCCCACTAATAGAGCCAGATTGATTGGATTTCTAGCCGAGTGTAAACAGAAACGAGCAATTTCGGAGTGGATTTCATTACCGCATGATTAGGCTTGGTTATATTGTGTATAGAACTCCTCCGTTTCGCGATGGGTATCAGCCGTAATTATAGGGCCTTAGAGACCTGTGGCTCATCGGCCCTCGGGCTCTAGGGCTCTACATCGGTCTGGCCCGAAATTCTGTAGACGGGAAATCGTGATGACATGCTGCGCCCGTTGGCGGAATCGATAACCTTTCTGAATCGTAACCTCGCCAATGGCTGATACGGTGCACGCATCTTCATCACGCTAACGCACGCTCGTTTTTCATCGAGAAATAAAATAATTTAGCTCCGTTATGTTAGCATACCGCAATCGTGACTCAATCCAATTAGCGAAATGCATTCGATAATTTATCTCAAATAGGAATGCGAGTGTATCGGTTTAATCCTGCATTTGTCGGTTAGATTCGAATCAATCAAGCGGAATCATGGCTCACGGAATGCCAAAAAACGATTACGAGCAGTGCTCAAAGAAATTAGGTGTATACAAAGTTGTGGAAACAGAACTGACATTCACGAAGACGGATAACAAAATGAGAGTTTTCGGAGCCGTTGCCACGTTTTGACAGCAAACGCAGTTTCGATATTAAATTCGATATTAAATAATAAATTTTATTAATTACCTACTCACTATAATTTATTTTCTAGAATTCCGTGATTTTCTAGAACCCAGTTAGCGGACTGTGGCCACTCAATCGACCCAAATCCAACAATACTTCCAGAAGCTCGAACGCGATTTGTGTCTAAGCCGTCAACAGAATTTCTTATCAATTTTGTATGGATTTTGATGGAATTTCCTATGGCTCCAGACCCATGAACGATGGCGATTACCTAAAATCCAACTGGCCTCTAAAAAGTGGCCAGTAAAACTATGCATGAAGCGCCCGATTAATTGGACAATGATGATGAAAAAATATATTCAAACTAATGCAATAAATTGTATCCTTCGGTCGTAACACAATTATGAAGGGTGGGTTTTTAATTTAATTTGAATCCACCCTTAGCCTGGCGCAAAGTAAGGAAGGATTCATTCAATGAATGACCGCTCCAGGCAATGAATGGGACGATTTTTTCATAACGAAAAACGCCTCTCGACCCCAAGTCAGTTTTAAGTAACAATAACGTTTTAACAAGCACTAATTATAATTAATATAAAACACCAGAAGTGGCAAAAAATGGAACGACTGGTCAGTAATAGTAGGTATGTTTCTTCTGAAAATTTTCTCAAAAACGAGACTACAGTCTGTTAAAGTTCAAATAAAAAGTTTCTCAGGATCGGACGACGATCGGAAGATAATAATTATCTAGTTAAAAGATAATAATTAAAGAGAGTTAAAGATAATAATTAAAAGTTTTAGGCTTCAAAATTATTTTGAAGATTATAACTTTTAATTGGCTGCAATACGCATGAAAAACTCTGAGAATGATAAATAAGAAATACAATAAAATATCAGAAATACAACACAATAAAATAAAAACAAGAACTGGTAGAAACACCTGCAAATGATTGCTAAACTATTGATGAAATAAGACTTTTTTATTGCAAGACGGTCGATCATTGTGCCGAAAATTGTTTGTTTTTTTTAGTGACGCACCGTGGCAAGGTCGTCCGTACATCATCCGAGATAACTTCTTCATTATAATTCTCAAAAAGTAACTGAATTCATTTGATTTTAAAAGCATACCCACGCGATTACCCGTCAAAGATCGTTTGCGTGTTTATGGTCATTTCAAAGCAGCACTGGCCATGTCAAGAGTAGGCGCCCTGGTAAATAGTTGGCCACGGGCCATTAAATTAAACGACTTTATTTTGCGTGTAAAAGGTAAATTGAGTTGCCCGTGAAACCATCGACCAAACGAACGCTGGCCATGGGATCTTGAGATTTTGAGGAAACCCGGCCGACTACATTAGCAGCTCGTCTTGTTCGGATATTCATTAGCAGGCGTATCATTAGCATAATGCCGAACTAAATTATTATAAGGCTATTCTTAGGAAGAAATTTAACGCGTCGAATAGGCAGTAAATCGAAAATTGCGTCCGGCAGTTGTCTAGACTCAAGAAACTCACGGATAAGCTTTTTGCAATACCTACCGACCAATAAAATTTATTTAATAGTTCTTGTAGTCAATGTCCAGGGCTAGGGTCAAGCAGAATACTCAGTCTTCTTCGTCAAACTTACGAAAATTATAATGTTTCCTCCCTCAGGGCCAGTAAAACCGATATGATTATCAATAACCAAAAATAAAACCAACTTCAAGAAGAAGTTTGAAAAATTAAAAAATAAATAAAAAAGAGATTTTGACAGCCATTTATGAAATTATAAGGAAACTATACCTATCGTAGGGCCCTTTCTACTGAACTTGGTTTGTAGTGAATTTTGGCTGAAGACATTTTTGGTTTTTGTGCCCAATATTAATCCTGAAAGAATGGAAAAAATACCGGTACCAAATGGCAGGCTCGATCTTCCAGTGAAAGCATTTTCGACATCGGATCAAATTTGGCTGCGAGAGAGCAAAATACATACACCAAGAAAAAGCGAAAATCGTTACGACAAGTCAATTTGAGTAACCGGTTTTTGGAATCACAAACAAAACTCGTATTTGAACGACATTGGTATTCTGTTCAAAATCTACTACCTACGTACTTTTAAGTAGGTAGGTACTTTCAGGGAAACTGCCGCTAACTCAAAAACGTCAAGAAGTTCACAAGTCAAGGATAGAGTGAGACGAAATTCCAAGTGATCGTTAGTAAAACTACTTACTCCTTATTTGGCAGCTTCGTTATTTTTTGAGCCAACGCTATAGCATGTATAGTAGAACGGTAGTCGTAAAAATATTAAACGACTACACACCGGAGGTTTAATTAGAAATTCGGGTACCGGGTCGTACGCAAGTTGAAAGAGCTGTCCAATACACAAACACATTTTAAATTAAAGTTCTCAGAAAATATAATCTCATTAAGTAGATCTTTGACTCGTTCAAAAAACAAATTTACTCAACCTCCACTCAGACTACTTCAGATAATTCTCTAACTAATTAATGAGGTGATGATTTGTACAGTTGGCAGTGATGCAATTTTCCCAAAGGACCCATTCCACGACAGTTTTTTCTTCCTAATTATTTGCAGGGTAAATGAAAGCATGAAAATTTCAGAATTTCGATTAGGTAAGTACCTAATCATTGTAAGCATCTATCTCTAAAATATTGGCATAATTTACGTTCCATTTATATTTAAAAATTTTATATGAAACAGTAAGGTTGTAAGAACTTGAAATGTTGGGCTTGTCTTCAAAAAAGGTACTTTCATCGAATCCGGTCCAGGTCCTTGCCAATACTCAATTTTTATGTCTCGCGTCATATCATGCCATCAACATATTACCATTTAGCAATTATGATTTGCATCTTTCTCTGTTCGATTGGCCGATTGGAGCAACCGAATCGCCACAGGTACCTAAATCTGTGCGGGGATGCACGTTTATCGTTATTGTTGCATCCCACCTCTGCACCTGCAATAGCATGAATGCTGCAGTGGGATGCTTTTCAATAACGTGATGCTTCACCATACCCAATTCGAAATCCCCGATCCTCGCAGGTAGGCGAAGGGTCCCATTGTGACGTCACCGGGTATAGTCGTGGGATCAGCTTTTTCACCCACGTAAACCTCATTTGATTTCCTCCTTTTCTTTTGATACGTCGTCCTTAGGGGCATTTGATCTTCGTTTTTCGTCAGCCGAATAAAGCTACCGTAACCTTTATCGGGATTCGTCGAGGCGAAGATTCAAAAGAGGCCCCGAACGCGTTTTGATAAATGGAGTTTACTGAATGGGAGCTTTTCTAAAATTATTTATGGCTCTTTCATCGTGGAGTGGCTAATTTTCGAATGAAACATTATAAATCATCAATCGCGTCCAATTTTCGAAGAAGCATCAACCATTTGATGAACAGATGAAATTCCTGTACCATTTTTAAAACATAAGTTTTAACTGCTAGGGAGACAAAGACGTTTCCCATGATTCCAGTTCGGAAGCATGCGTACTTCAGAAAGACTGATAAGTTGGGGTTCATTTGATAAAATCAACAATTCAATTCCTTAATTTACTCCGGCGTTCCCTCTCACCGTCAGGACCTACCAAGATCAATAACAGCCATTAAAGAGCCACGTGCCACCAGAAAATTCAAAGAACGAGAAAACGACTTAAGAACCTGACAGATTAGCATTTGATAATTCGTCAGTATAGAGAGCAATTCATTTGCCATCGACAAACAGTTGGGGCAGGGCATCCATATCCATTTATAGTAGGTAATGCCTACTTCAATAAAAACCAACAACGTTGTTCTACGGTCGCAAAATTGAAATTAATCGTAATTTAAAGTAAATAAGAAGAGAAAAAATAATAATTAAAAAAAACCCAAAAATTAAATAAAAACAGCAACAGACCTGCCGCGAACTCATAAGTCATAATGGCATGGTTGCTGACCCATGGAAAGAGCAGAGCATCATCTCGAAGAATTCTGCCGAAGATGCATCATCTATAGAATCGACGAAGCTGCTTATCAAACGTGAACGTGAACCTGTGAAAAAGATCTCGTGATTCGGGTCGAGGGTGAACCCGAGGCCTAGCAGGTAAAGAACTTTGGGGCAGATGGCACGCAGCCCGCCCGGGCCTCCCCCGACGCATACCTCCAGTTGGATTGGTAAGAGGCTTTGCCAGTCACTCTACACTCTATAGCCGTACTATCTTTTACCTAACATCAGAGCCCAGCACAATATACCATCTTCCGAAGCTAACACCGACGGCTCACGAGATTTTCCCATCGCGATCGGTGGAGCGGGCCACCTGTCAGGATGTTATGACAATATCCTTCGGTTGATTTGTGAGCAACTGACGAGAAACTATTGCTTGAGTATTCGGCGAAACCTGCCCAAAATCGCGGTGGAAAGACCGCAAATCATTCCAATACAGCCCATAAATACGTCGGCCTTAGCCCACAATGGTTAGTTCCATACGCACAATGCACAAACTTCATAATCGCAAGTCCGGTGACGCGTTAAGCATTGGGGAAAAATATTAATGCTAACAGGACAGCACCAAATCGGTGATCAAGAGATTACAAATCTTCGGACCATACGGAGTGCGAAAGAGCACATTGCAAATCTACGCAGCCCACTTTGCTCTTCTCATTTGTCCCCAAACTAGATACCGAGGTGGAGTAGAAAAAAAAGGTTAGCTTGATCCATGTTCACTCGGGACCTTGTCTCAATAATAGTAGCAAATAATCAAGATTGGAAACTAATATCGAATAAATAAATTAGGAATGAAAATCGCTCGAAGAGGCGTGGAACGCGGAAGACGACGCATTAGCGGCTATTATTAATTCTATACACAATTAGTAGCCACGTCTTGACCATTGGGCGTTTCCCATTACTCAAAACCACTTTACTCTAACAATTATTACCAACAGTTTGATTTGGATGCCCCGGGTCGGCGCTTGTTCGCGAGGGCTCCGGAATAATTGACCGTCTTGTAATTAATCTCGAACAACATCGTAACTCCTACGGTCGGACTTCGTTTGTTTCTGTAGATGGTTTTCATCGCTTTATAGCGATAAATCAATCCTTCCTAGTTAAAGTCGTTCAATTCGGTTATTTATTGCGAGGACGAGGCAACGCGAATCAACTCACTACGTTTATCTTCCTAACGGATGGGAAGTCGGCTTGCAAGCTCAACTTAAACTTATCTCAAACTCAAACCTCAAATTGAACCCTCAAAATCAACTCCCAAACACAACTCACAAATTATACACTCAAACTCAACTCAAGAATTAAACCCACAAACTCGACTTAACTACAAACTCGCAAAATCAAGTCTGGAACTAAACACTCAAACTCAACTCGCGATCCCAACTCTCGAATTAAACTCTCAAACTCAACTCGAAGACAACTCTAAAACTCAACTCTGAAACTAAACACTTGAACTCAACTTGCAATCTCAACTCTCAAACTAAAATCTGAAACTGAACTCGCAAACTCAACCCATAAATTCAACTTACTAAATTCACATAAATTCATCTCCCAAACTAAATTCTCAAACTCAACTCTTAAACTCAACCAGCAAACTCAACTTTTAAAATCATCTCTCAAACTTAACCCTCCAACTCAATTCACAGAATCAACTGTCAAACTCATCTCTCAAACTTAACTCACAAACTCAACTCTCAAAATCAACTCACAACCTCGACTCTCAAACTCATCATTGAAACTTAACTCGCCAACTCAACTGTCACACTTAACTCTCAAACTCAACTTTCGAGCTCAACTCTCGAACTCGACTTTCAAAATCATCTCTCAAACTTCCAACTCGACTCACAGAATCAACTGTCGAACTCATCTCTCAAACTTAACTCACAAACTAAATTCTCAAAATCAACTCTCTAACTCACCTCTGAAACTAAACTTTCAAACTCAACCCACAAACTCAACATGAACTTTACTCAAACTCAACTTTCAAACTTAGATCGCCAACTCAACTGTCACACTTAACTCCTAGTTAAAACCTAGTTCAGTTAAGTTTGAGAGTTGAGTTTGAGAATCGAGTTTGAGAATTAAATTTGAGGGTTGGGTTTGAGAGTTAATTTGAAAGTTCAGTTTGTGAGTTGGGTTTGTAAGCTGAGCTATTGACTTTGGTTTGAGAGTTGAGTTTGAGAATTCAGTTTCTGTGTTCGGTTTGGGATGAGTTTTAAAGTTCAGTTTGAGAGTTGAGTTTGTGGGTTCAGTTTGTGATTTTAGTTTGAGAGTTGAGTTTTAGTGTGCAGTTTGAGAGTCGAATTTCAAAGTTAACTTTAAGAGTTGACTTTGAAAGTTCAGTTTGTGAGTTGGGTTTGTTAGTTGAGTTATTGAGTTCAGATTGAGAGTTGAGTTTGTGGGTTGACTTTTTGTGTTCAGTTTGAGAGTTGAGTTTGTGGGTTCAGTTTGTGATTTTAGTTTGAGAGTTGAGTTTTTGCGTGCAGTTTGGGAGTTGAATTTGAAAGTTTGTAACATTAAGAAATGAGTTTGAAAGTTCAGTTTGTGAGTTGGGTTAGTTAGTTGAGTTATTGAGTTCAGATTAAGAGTTGAGTTTGTGGGTTGACTTTTTGTGTTCAGTTTGAGAGATGAGTTTCAAGGTTCAGTTTGAGAGTTGAGTTTTAGTGTGCAGTTTGAGAGTCGAATTTGAAAGTTAACTTTAAGAGTTGAGTTTGAAAGATCAGTTTGTGAGTTGGGCTTGTAAGTTGATTTATTGAGTTCAAACTGAGAGTCGAATTTGTGGGTTGACTTTTTGTGTTCAGTTTGAGAGATGAGTTTTAACGTTCAGTTTGAGAGTTGAGTTTTAGTGTGCAGTTTGAGAGTCGAATTTAAAAGTTAACTTTAAGAGTTGAGTTTGAAAGTTTAGTTTGTGAGTTGGGTTTGTTAGTTGAGTTATTGAGTTCAGATTGAGAGTTGAGTTTGTGGGTTGACTTTTTGTGTTCAGTTTGAGAGATGAGTTTTAATGTTCAGTTTGAGAGTTGAGTTTTAATGTTCAGTTTGAGAGTCGAATTTGAAAGTTAACTTTTAGAGTTGAGTTTGAAAGATCAGTTTGTGAGTTGGGTTTGTTAGTTGATTTATTGAGTTCAAACTGGGAGTCGATTTAGTGTTCAGTTTGAGAGGTGAGTTTTAAAGTTCAGTTGGAGAGTTGAGTTTTAGTGTGCAGTTTGAGAGTCGAATTTAAAAGTTAACTTTAAGAGTTGAGTTTGAAAGTTTAGTTTGTGAGTTGGGTTTGTTAGTTGAGTTATTGAGTTCAGATTAAGAGTTGAGTTTGTGGGTTGACTTTTTGTTTTCTGTTTGAGACATGAGTTTTAATGTTCAGTTTGAGAGTTGAGTTTTAGTGGGCAGTTTGAGAGTCGAATTTGAAAGTTAACTTTAAGAGTTGACTTTGAAAGTTCAGTTTGTGAGTTGGGTTTGTTAGTTGAGTTATTGAGTTCAGATTGAGAGTTGAGTTTGTGGGTTGACTTTATGTGTTCAGTTTGAGGGATGAGTTTCAAAGTTCAGTTTGAGAGTTAAGTTTTAGTGTGCAGTTAGAGAGTCGAATTTAAAAGTTAACTTTAAGAGTTGAGTTTGAAAGTTTAGTTTGTGAGTTGGGTTTGTTAGTTGAGTTATTGAGTTCAGATTGAGAGTTGAGTTTGTGGGTTGACTTTTTGTGTTCAGTTTGAGACATGAGTTTTCATGAGATGTTCAGATTGAGAGTTGAGTTTTAGTGTGCAGTTTGAGAGTCGAATTTGAAAGTTAACTTTAAGAGTTGAGTTTGAAAGATCAGTTTGTGAGTTGGGCTTGTAAGTTGATTTATTGAGTTCAAACTGAGAGTCGAATTTGTGGGTTGACTTTTTGTGTTCAGTTTGAGAGGTGAGCTTTAATGTTCAGTTTGAGAGTTGAGTTTTTGTGTGCAGTTTGAGAGTTTAATTTGAAAGTTAACTTTAAGAGTTGACTTTGAAAGGTCAGTTTGTGAGTTGGGTTTGTTAGTTGAGTTATTGAGTACAGATTGAAAGTTGAGGTTGTGGGTTGACTTTTTGTGTTCAGTTTGAGAGTTGAGCTTGTGGGTTCAGTTTGTGATTTGCCCTCACCGTTGCCCTTGTTTTCGTTGGTCTTCTTTCGTTTTTATTTTGTTCTTTTTACGTAATCCTTTTCTTTATTGACATGATCGTTCACCTATCTTTTGTTTTGTTGTTTTCGGCCCATTGTTAGCATGCTAACATTGCTTGCAAGCAATTTAGTTGAGACTTTCCAAAACTTGAAGTAATGTGAGTTATCTTCGCACCCCTAGTTTTCTCAGCGCACCAAAGTGATCAGCGACCAAATACGCTTTTCTACGGTGCCTAATGAATGGAACGTGCTATGCTGGTTAAGTTGATCGCCGCTACGACCGGGAGGACGACTATTATTAGTCAACGCGTGTGTAATTGCGCGGCCGATCATCTCCACCTTACGTGTATTATTACGGAGCTGGCAAACCCGCAATTACTATTAGAGACTGCTCAGGCACGAGGATCCTGACAACTGTACCCTAGCTGGACCTTAGGCTATTTTGATAATTTCACTCGCTAGGATGAGTGAATTCGAAATGTATGGATCCACAATACACGAAAACTTCTATATCGTCGCTGAAACAGCAACATGCAATAACTCAGTTTTCCCAAATTTTCAGGAGACCCAAATAACTGTTTTCATCAAGAAAAATGAACATGGGAACGTGGCTTGGAAACGCCAATAAAATTAATTTGGTTCAACCCCAACACCACCTCTACCAATCACAGCAATGCATTTCCTTAACCCCATGTTAGTAGAATTTTGAAAAAACTGGCCACAGCAGTGTTGGCTTCTGTCCTTTCGCAATTCTGGCCACGGTCATGGATCCACAGCATTGTTTTACCATATTAACAAGGTCTAACTCAAATTGGCTAAAAATTGAGTTATAGCATGTTGCCGTTTAATCGACGATATAAGACCTGGTTTATTAAAAAAATGTTGCCCGGAGTTTTATCGAATTACTTATTTTGATATTGAAATATCCTGATTGGTATTATATTTAGGTAGGTACCAATATACACAGTTAACACATGCATCTGAGTTTTAGAATATCTGTCAAAACGGAGATGATATCTAGGTATCGTTCAACGGTGCAGATAACAAACGAAAATTGCCCGTCGAGTAATTATTTCATAAAACTCGTTGAATTGTTCGAGACAAGTTATCGGATCACGATAAACAGTTTATCGCAGTTACTGCAAGTGGCATCGTATGCGTCAAATACAAGTAATTCAATTAAAATAAATGGCCCAATCTCGTGCAATCCTACGAAATGCGTGGCTGCGTTTGAAGAAAATTAGGATATTACGATGGAAATTACTGTCGAAAAATGTATGAGGTAAAAATATTTATCAATTTAGTACTGCCGTTAAAACAAACTGTATGGCCATAGGTGGTAATACGTCGATGGCAAAATATTATTGTACCTATCTCCTGGGAAGGTGAAGGACATAATTTTGAACAAATTGATGACACCTCGTCTACGGAAAATTCAACGCAATTCCAATTTCCTTTCCCACCCGATCGATACACTTTCCTTCCCTCGGGGTCCTATTATCGGCATTACGGTTACCATGTCGCTGAACGATGTAACACTATTTTATGGGCGATGAAATGCGGGAGCTTACCAAATCGGGGACTTCGCTTCAAGAACGTAGAAACATAAGTCAAGGGCTGTACCTATGCCTCCTAACAATTTAAAAAGAAACGCTTCTTTGCCTATTTTATAGTTTTGTCACTTATTCATAGAATAGTTCACCGTAAGCGATGATTGCTTCATTGCCTGTTAAGTCATAGCGGAGCAAAAAATATAGGTTGATACCAGAGGGCAGAGGGAACCGTCGGGATCATAACAGATGTGAGTTAGTGGGCCAGAAGGAAGTGGGAAGAGCTGAGGAGTCCCTGACGGTGGAGGAGGGGGTGTAGAAAGAGAGAGAGGATGTACAGAGAGGAGATGCGGGTGGAGGCGACGGATGCGGAAGGAGGATGGAGTCTGTTGAGAAGGAGATTCAGGAGTTCTTCGAATGAGAACCTCGGAAGCTGGTTCCCGGTCTTCTTGGCCCGTAGTTGGGTTGGCATAAGTAGTATGAGGTAGGCATAATGGGCATTCGGAGGACACGCGAGGCAAATTAACTAGATATAAACTATCGCTATATTTTTTATAGTAACCAAGGTTATTATTCTGTTTAATCAGGAGGACACATAGAAGCCGCTATTTTCTCCACGATCCGTCCTGCTCGAGAGGCAGTGGTTTCCCCGGAAAAGCTCCGAAATTCCCTGACACGGGAAGTTTTCCCGCCCGACAAGTGGCTCATGATACATGAGTAATGAGCTCGATGAGTCCTTATTCCGCGCGGGGGAGGAAGGGGTACCTGGGGGTACCGAGGGTGACGAAAGGGGGTGACGAACTACGGAGGGGACGCAAGATGGCGACCGGTCGGCGCCAATCGGGAGACTGGCCACACCCTGACCTCCCTCCGCCCGCACAGGACACACGTTGGATAGTCGCGTAATTAGCCATGCACACCCACCGCCAGCGCCGCCAGAACAGGTCCCCAACCGCTTACTCTCGCTATTCAATTGCACTTCAAACAGGCGGGTAGCCTATAAAATGCACTTTTGAGTCGGCCTTCAAATCGCCTCAACTGAAGACTGAATACTAATACTTCAAGCGCTAGGTAATATGTCGGTAGTAGAAATGCTGAGAAAAGTCGGTCAAAGTATAACTATGGTTCAAGATACGCGAGATGACAAAATTCATGATTGACTCACCTTTGTGCATGCCCTGGTTGTTCTGGTCGCTCATCTTGGCCTGAAAGAAAAAAATAATAGGTTCAGTACCGCTCTGGAAAAGTAAACGTATAATAGTTAAAAAAAAGATCATTAGTTTGCTTTTTCGCCAAGAAAATGAAACTCGTGACCTATTTTGCCAAGTACTATAAACACATAGTTCTGCAACATGAAAATTTCATTATATTTATTACAAAAGCGCCGAGTACGAAAACGGAAAACTAGTAGGACCGTATTTTAGACTCCAAAAAAAGAGGACAAAGTCGCACGTGTAAGAGGCGGAGGCATAAAATTAGATAGAGAAGTCATTCCTTGGACAAGGATAACAAGTTTTTTGATCCTTTCTCTCTCGTTCGTCCGATGCCATGCGAGCAAAAAAGTCCGCTTTATCACCAGAATTCGGCCCTGATACAATTTGGGCCACGATTAGCCCCACGCGCCTCAATCATCGGCCCGTAAACAAACGAACCAGTTTTTTTACATTCGCCTTCCTAAAAAAATTTCACGCTCTCCCCGTGTGTTTATCCTCGAGCGTCCAAAGTCAAGAAACTGAGTGCGGGATTATGTTTTCAATTTCTCCAAAAAAAAAAAATTATTCTGTTTTCTGGAGTATTTTTTCGAAAACAAAAACATTTATATTGGGTTTTCAAGTGGTATATACTTTTTCGTTATCTTATATTTTCGAAATTCATATTATTTTAATAACATCCCGCAGAAAACGACAAAGAAATGTTTCTTAGATTAGTGAAGCTTTCACTTTTTTACAGATTAGGTAAAGGGAAAGTCCTGCACCTATCGTATTACAATTATTGTTTGTTTCTTACCATTGCACAATAGTAAAGAAGTGTTATTCGCCATTCCCACTTGATCTCATTTATGCTTAACAGCATCCGATTATAGGAAGGAGTTTGATGTATACTTATGACTTGGAATGATCCTTCAGTGTTGGAAAGAAAATCAGTTTGGAAAATTCCTGAAACCTGGGTTAAGGAAAGTTGCGATATCATGTACTCAGTAAATAATCAGTGTTCAAATAGAATAATATTTTATTCCGACAGTGCCAACAATATTACCGTGAAATTATTTGTGATAATTTTGATCTCCCAACACAAATTCATCATGGGGATATCAACGTTTTTTGGATAAAGAATACGAATCGAGGAAGCAGCACTTGACCAAAGGTCTCAACGATTGCTCAAAGAGCCAAATTCGTATTCGGTTGTCTTTCCTGTCAATTAGGCTTGACTTTCTGACAACGCGATATTTATACCTACTTCGAAAAGTCGTACAAAACGCCTCTTCGTTTGCGATTCAAGGGCAGACACGTGGAGCCGGTAGTGCTCGAATTTCCTTGTATTTTATATCTTTCGACGAAGCGACAGTTGAGACTGACTGGCGGAAAACGTCGAATCCGATTTTATTAGATCAATTCTTTGCATCGTTTTGGGGCGATTTCGGACTGGCGTCTTCAGTAAAATTCTCGAGCCAATATCGATACCAATCTGTACGATATTTTGCGTCTAGCCAGTAACGGGTTCCTCTCGATTCACTTCGATTTATTTCGACTTTTTTCACCGGGAGGTTGAATTTTTAGTGAAAAATCCGGTTCCCTCAGTCGAGGCTTGGGTCGTAAAAATTTCGGACTCTAAAGCAACCGTCGTAAAAAGCTCGCAGCCTCGCAGCTCGTGGCTGTTCCATTAGCCAGCTTCGATATTGTAGGATGCGAACGTCTGCGCGGATTTTCGGCGCTCACCATTTCCAAGAGTGGGGGAAAATGGAATTTTCAGAGGCTATAGGTACCTGTTTGAAGTTAACTCAAAAAATATTCATCGATCGGAGATCAACTCTCGATTTCTTTAGCGGAGTTTGGCATAAATTATTATTATTCTCCAAAATAAAAATAATTTGGTTTTATCGCCTCTCTATCATCTTGTCCTCAAACTAAAATTTTAAAATGCATAATCGAATGTTCAGCGGTCATTATAGATGATCGATTTTTTTCGATTAATCCCCACCAAAATTTGTCTACAGATTTGGCGTTAGTATGTAAACGCATTGCCATGGCCGACCGATTGATAGCCGCGTTGCGGTCGTAAGGTGCGGATATACCTACCCCTTCCAAAACGAAATGGTCTGTAATTACAAGGCACTCAAGCCGCAATTAGCCTCCACCCCGTGTCACAGCTACGAGTTCGTTAACGATTTTTACCCCTCCCTCCGTCCTCTTCTTATTCTTTTCGGTCTTCAATTTACGCATTTTGATAGGTGCCCACTTTCGTAATGACTAGCTACCTACTTGCATTTCCTCTTATTTTGCGCCGCTCAACGAAAAGCCGATAGCTCCACGACGATAGTTCGATATGGCCGCTTTAGAGTAGAACTACGAATTTACCATATAGGTCGTCAGGTGCATGCGATGTAAACTCATCAGCTGTTCCCTTGAGCGGTTAACTTGGCTAGAGGTACCCAATTTATTGTATGAATAGGTATAAAGGTGTCTACACTTTCGATGGAAATAAAAATGTCCGTGCTACTTAGAAGAAAAAAAATTAGGAAAAGGAAGGAAATCTCAAAGGAAAATTTAGGGGAAAGGGCTTTCCAACAGTATTCTCAGATTTGAAATAAATCAAGAACTGAACACGCTACTGCCATTTTAGTGAGTTAAGTCCACACACAAAAAATCCCAAAAATATTGGTTAATAGCAACTAAGAGCCGCTTCATCAATAGGCCGATTATCCGAAAATCTATTATAATTCCCTGGGCCACTTATTTTTTCGAAAATCAGCCTATGCGCATCCAGCCAAAAATCACCTTGAAATAGTCAATGATTTTTGCAATGATTGATTTGCATAAAAGTGCTCATACCAAATGAATCGAAAAAAATCTTAATAGTCAACTGGAGTTATCTCCACCTTTTTGAAATCGGTCATTTTCAAAAAGCTCTTCTATTTTCGAACATGAAGAGGAACTTCGCCTGCAGCTGCTTCGAAAGGTTGGCCGATTCAAATGTGGTCAATCATTCAATTTCTGGCTCGTTTCAACTTTTCGCCACTTCTGTGGCCGAGACGTTCGAAAAGATAATTCAACAAGCGACCGCAAACTTCCACCGAAAACCGCCGACGACTTCAAACTAACAGTTCACGGTGAACTATTGTACGCCTTCTGCGCCATTGATGGTTTCATTTTTCTCAATGAAGAAGATCATGATCAATTTTTAAAAAATTTATTATGAAATTTATGAGTATGAATATTATTTTAAAGTTTTATAAGAATTACAAAGGTTTTTTCAATTGAACCTGAGATGTTTTCGATGAAATGCGGTTTATTGCAAAGTAATAATTCTACATTTTTTAATGTTCATTAGAGAGAGTTTTTTTTTTTTCAAAGATACAGGTCAACATTTTGACCGCATCCACCTATCGTGACAACCTTCAATAACCGAACGGAAGCTCAAAACTCCTCAAGTCAAGATCAATTTTTTTTTGGCTTTTTCCCAACCCTGATGCTATAATGCCATAAGGCCTCAGTCCTTAAGACCGACACAGTAGATGATCGATCCCAACATCACTCTTCCGACGTTTTAATTATTGAGCTTCACTATTACCTTTTATATGAGAAGCAACAATTTCAGTTGCGTGTATCCAGTTATCTCTTAACTATAGGTGTAGCAATAACGAACGATTTCCTTCTATAGTCGTCTCTTCCGTTTTGTCGTGTCAGGGCTATCTGAGACTCAGGTGCGATTAATCAGGTAGGATAATGACGGAGTAAGGTAGGTAAGTTTTCCTTATTGCCGAAAAAATTCGTTTGAAAACATTAAAATTTCACTTCACATTAACAGTGGAGTACGAATGCTTGTCTTTCGGAACCGCTACTTCACGGAACAGGATCTACTCCTGATTCTGAGGATAGATGTCGTTAGCCTCCGTTATTTACGGTGGGATCAGGAACCAGGAGCATCCCCATACCACTCAGGGTTTTGGACCGGTTGCTTGGGTTGCATCCTTATTCACATGGGCAAGGATAAAGAGGATGCGAGATGGGTGTCTTCTCGAGCTAGCTCTAGGGATGTGTAATCATTAACCCCTGTCGTTGGGTAAGGCACAAAGCCCATGTGCATATGGATGCAACCCATGGAACCGGTCCAAAATCAGGATGAGCGGTATGAGGAGGCTCCTGGTTCCTGACCCCACCGTAAATAACGGAGGCTAACGACCCCTATCCTCCAAATTGGGGACTGAAATTTCATTCCAAACGTCGACATAGGCCAGACCATTGCATGTGAAGTATTAAAAATACGCCGAATCGTATGTAGTTAAATAACGGTATTTTGAACAGTTCGGATGTTAAATTCCAGGCATTTTCATGTCCACACGGTGTCAGTGCATTGTTGAGTTCTTCATAAGATGACACCCGACATCTGACCGGTCCGCGATGCGATCTCCCATACGAGAAAATCCAAAACTCGCCCGTCGGTAAAGCAACTTGTAGGACACGACAGACGCGTATGCTAATGGACTTGGTGATGGATCATCGTTTGACGTGCGGGAGCCGAACAGACACCCGCAAGAGCCTCCGTGGAGATTTATCTGGATATTCATCATATCACCTCTGTCGTCGAGCTAATTGATTTTCTAAAATTAGTCAGAAAGAGGGGAGGCATCGTCCAGTAATAGTGGACAGCTGTGTCTTCATTCCGTGCCTCGAGGGCAGTAATTTTCCAGAGCCAAAGTACCATGCACTTACCTGCCCCATCGCGCATGTCCATTATTAGATCGACCCCCGTGCATAAACGGTAAGGACCCGGATGAGGAATAAATACTAACTAACTTACTTACTTAGGAATACATTTTTGTCGAATTTCAGCAGGATTTTTATTAATTATGGTCTAAAATTGTGAGAACGATTTTTAATGATTATTGTGGATGCATTTTTTATCTAACACATCTAATATAAGTCGAATTGAGAATTTTCCAAGATGAGAATTTTCTGGATCAATTTGAGAATTTTCCAATCTGATTGAGAATTTTCCAAATTGAAAAATTGGGCGAATTCCATGAACAAATGCATGATAATATGCAGGAATAGATTTATTCCGACTTTTTTAAATTTATTATTTATAGATTATTTATTTATTTAAAAAATGGCCATAGCTCCCTCGATTCTTAACCATATTTCAAATTTCTTAAATCGGGATGTCAAAGTAAGATCAAAAAGGCACTACCACTTCTAAAATGGCTGCTTGCCGTAGGTGGCCCGCTGAGGAATTAGTTTTCTCTAGTGAGATGATTTGATGATAATGCGTCGTGCATCTTTAGGCTGTACTCGTGATTTAGGGCTCAGCAAATGTAAAAATCGAGCAGAACATTAAATCCAAAATCCAAATTTTGGATCTGTGGGACGATAAAACCTTCGTTAAATTTCGAGTAAAGATTTTCCAGATGATCGAAATGAACGCATTACTGAATAAGGACACCCAACGTCAAAATAAATATCCACGATCAGCAGAACAAGAATTTTTCTTTGAAAAACGTTCCTTCCTTCGAGATCGGACGATGTGACCGTTCGTCGGCGACAGTTGGGCAGCAGGACATTTGAATAAGTTTTTGGGCATACCAAAAGAAGAAACGGCGACTTCTTTTGAGCGTCAGTCTGCCAGTCTAATCAGCTCGACATCTTCGCTACAAGCTGTCACAATCGAGCGCTCAGGTATTCCTTCTTTAGAATACCGAGGCAAAGTTCGACGTTGTCAAAATGTTAAAACGGCTGAAAGATAAATTCCAATTTTCGTACTCTGTAACTATTTTGGAGAAAAATTGCTTACCTCGTAACCTTGCTTGACCATTGACTGCCGAGCCCAACCGTACTCTTCTTTGCCGTGGGGCCCGCATTGCTGAAACAGACAAAATTATGTTATGGTAACTGACCATGAAAATACATAGGTTTATGATTTAGAAATTCCAGCAATAGATAGATCCATTAACAATTCGAAACCATTTGACATAAACCAACTTCATATAGTCCATCAGTGCATAAAATATGAATGCTCTCTTCAGAGACATGACACGCATTGAAAAAAGAAGTGACTTCATGATTGACAGCTAATTACTCCAATACAACTTACGTGCTGGTCAATCCCTAACGTGGGGTGTAAATAGAATTAAAAATTAACTCAATATCGCCTTTGCATCTGACAGTTCCAGTTGTCCCTTGCATAAAAAATTGGGAAAGAAGCGACCAAATATTTGTCTGGTGTCCGATTAATAATGGACGGAAATGTCAAAAGGTACTATTAGCTCTTATCGCTATAATTATCAAGCGAATAAGAGATGAAAGGAGTTTGACTGGTGAACCCACAACATGCACCCTTCCTCATTTTATTGATAGGTAACTTCTCCCGAATTTTTTTACTTCCGTATCCATGGGAATACATGAAAATGTTTATTGATGGAATAGCTAAGTCCTAAACGATCCCTTTGTCTCGATTTATCTCATTTATGGCCGGTTTATTGACGAAATTTATCAATCCGATATCCAAGGAAGCTTCAGATAAACATTTCCAATGAGATTTTTACATTCAAATTTGATTTAAATAACACCGTGGTGACTTTTATCTGGAGCTTCCTTGGATATCGGATGGATAAATTTTGTCAATAAACCGGGCCTTAAGAGGGCAAACCTACTAGGAAGCAATTTTCTATTACGTAGGCTCTGACAAAATACCTACCTACTAGTAGAAAAGTTTATTTTTAGCGAAAAAATACGTTTTTTGACATTCAAACGCGATTCGAAAATTTCATTGAACTTAGTGCTACGAGATTATGTCGTTTAATAATAGGATCACTCTAAATCAGCATATTTTCTAACCTTCTATTCCAAAATAGTTCTTCTTTCAGGTTGGCACGCAGTCCGCTGTTATAAGTCAGAATTCAACGGTAATGACGTGATTTCCAAGTTCTATTCAAACCTGTGGACGCCTGCCAGTACAAAACAGAAGACCGAGCCCTTCTTCATTTTTTTCGGAATTCATTCACAGAACGGGTCCAATCTGTTGAATAACCACCCGAAACCCTTGAATCGCAAATAACTTAAATACTATGGGGTTTCTGCCTTCAATTATTCAGACACAATTATTGATGGTTAAAAAATGTATGTTCCGATATTAAAAACATTAAAATAGGTCTGTAAGCTCAGAAGATAGTCACTAGAAAGTTGCTTTCAATGGCAAACTGATCTCACATCGAAAAAGTTGTGGTGTGTATGAACCCTATGAAATAAAATACCAGAGCGCCTGTAAAATTATTTTCCGGTTCATTTGCGTCTTGGAGAAATTCAGGATATGATGTATGCCAAGGTAAAAATACGAAATGGATCGTTTACGTATACAGATGATAGTTTTATCTTGCTAAAAATCTCCAATAAACCTGGGGAGAATTAAACTTCTTTTTTCATTATATGAAATTTTTTGAAGCAGTTCGAAGAGAGGTGTTGCACTCCTACCAATTTTATTGCACCATCTGCGTTTTATGGGTTTTCGATGGATTCGTTCAGCTAGTCAAGCGTCTGCGACTTTTTTTGGCGAAGACAAATATCCCCTTTATCCTACAGCTGAACTATAGGTAGTCACTATCTCCGCGTAGTGGTAGACAATGGTTAAAAAGAAATCTGCAGGTAGTTGTCGTCCTGAGTTTTTTACGATTCCCTGCAAAAAATTTATTACATTGTTGGAAGTCTCGTGGGGTTTATTGGTGATCATTCCTTTTAAGTATTGAAGTATCATCTTCCTGAAGACTTTCATTGGTTTGTAATTTTAGGAGGATGGAATGTTATGGATTTATTACGTCGGAAAACACTCGAGTCGTAGCTGCTGCAAGATAGTAAGGTGCCTTATTAATCTTAAGGTTATCGCACGATAAATTACCAATCATCTCGCCGTCTTGGATTGTGACCATTTATGGTGAATAAAGCAGCGCGTCCAAAGCAGCTAACGATCTCTGAAAAATTCATATTTAATTCATTTCCCACATTTGCGAGTGGAATCACTCTAATTAGAAGGCGGATTCCGCTAAGTTTGCCAGTCATATTATGCGGAATAACAATTAGGCCAGTGAATCACGACTGACAGTCCCATATTTCTATCCGGCTGTCGCTCCAATGGTCATCGCAAAGCGAACATTAAAATGCATTCGGACTTCTCAACAACGGCGATACTTGATAATCAGACCATGCGAGTTAACTTGAGCAAAACAATTACCAACTCGTTTATTGGCAAATTGTGCAGTTTACGGGCGTAATGCAGGCGAGGAAATAACAATATTCAACTATGTTCGCTTCATGTTGATCAACACTCGGGATAAGACAGAAAACAGCTCACATAGTTATAAGATATGTGATTATCAGGGAATCTCATCTGTTCGTATTCATAGCTTGTCAATATTTTAAAAATACGAGGAACGTGTCAAATGGAATTATTACCGCAAGTTGGAAAAATGTGAAAATTTATTTTACATAGTAAAAATCATCGTATTACCTAACGTCTAGCCCGTTGCTATTCGTTTATTCGTTCATTCTTTCCCTCGTTCACTTGTTCATCCGTTCATTCATTCTTCATTCAATAGATAATAATCTATCATTTTCAGCTGGTGGCGTACACATAATCGTAGGTGTTGTGGGTGGATTTGCGATGTGGGTCAACATGCAGGCGTATGAATCTGTGTAACTCTTTGTACAGAACAGAAAATTCACCGCGACAAAGTCCGCTATCCTCGAGAAAAAAGTATTCGAATCGACCAAGACCGAATTTTCGTCGCCTTCGCGCTAGAACAGCTAGAACTGACTTCTGGGAATAAATCAGGGAAAATGTCACATTTCGTACAGCTGCCAGGCGGAAGAAAGGTTAGGACAGAGGTTGACTAATTGAGATAGAAACGTCGGGAGTTAGAAACAGTGAAAGAACAAACCTGCCCTCTACGACGTAGGACAGGGAAGCGGCAAAAAATAGACGAGACCCCCATCTTTTTACCTTTAAAACACATGAATGATACGTAAATAGGTTTGACTAAAATAAACCAGTAAAGTCGCATGTGGCTAAAATACGAGTCAAATGATGTTCATTTGGTACAGCTGGATATAAAAATGCAATCACACAAAGTTTATGAACCAAATTTAGTTTGGGAATTGAGAATGTTAGATCATAGAGAGCGTCGAGGAAAGAAGAATCTATGGTACATGTGCCTCACCTCCCCTCCAGCCACTATACAGTCAATGTAGATGAAGCGGATAAACCGGCATTTTCAATGACATACGTTCGATTCCATCAGGGACAAAAGGGTTAACAGCTGGCAAGCCAAATAAAGAACTAATGAGCAGACGCGGGCCGTAATTTACATAAGTAGAAATATATCTACTATTTTCAATTCCAAATTAATTCTCGTTAGTGTTAATTTGTGGATACCCTTTAAAGATGTCTGGAAATTCAGTTAGCCTTGAGAGGGCACTTTTTGCTAACTTTGCTGAATGAGGGGATAGGTTCAATAATTAAATAATTTGTTATCGTATAATAATTATTTATGAGATATCCAAGGACACGCATCAGGAAATTCATACGAAATCAATCCTAGGCGTATGTTTAAATCTGACGTTCTGAGATATTTGCCCCCAAAAAGTATTATGTAAATTACTGTGCGAATTTTTTCGATTGTAATATACTTGAACAAGTAAAACTAGATGATTGTTTTGTGTGAGCTTTTTGGTTCGGAAAACTCTCAATTTGATTTGGGAAATTCTCAATTCGACTTGGAAATGCTATATCCACTTATGTGAAGTATGAGGATATTTTCAATATAGGCACTTGTTCAGAAAACGATTCTAATTGAAGTGCTTAAGCATAATTTTATCCGAGTTCGATATGCTATGAGCAAAACTTCCATTACCTCGTAATAAGTATATACAAGTAAAAATCGGAGGAAGATTAATGCGAACTCTTTATGTGTAAATGACTTTCAAAAGAAGGCATCCAAGACAGCGATGAGGCCGTCATCGGACCCTGTAATACAGGTCATAAAAGATTATTAATGACCGAAACGTTTCGGTTTTAATGGATTCTGGAGAAGTTAGGAATTAAGGTGTGGTATTTCCGCTAGATTTTTATGTCTTGATTAATCCAATCGCAGGGCCAGGAGGGGGACTAATAAAATGTAACCAACACTTAGTTCTGGTATCCTCTCTTGTGATCCTGACTCGCTTTATTATACTGATGTGAGCGCGATGATGTGATTTTAATTCGAGTACAGAAAGGGCGCAGGGTGGACATGGCTGAAGAAATAAATAAGAAAGACGAACGAAACTGCAATTAATGCAGGAGTGCATGCTGAAAAACGGCGTCTATTCCCGAGAGCGATGGCCACACGTGAAAAGCGGTTATCTCCATACTGTGCAGAATAACCGAGATAGAAGGCGACTTACAGCGGAGCTTTTAACGAGGTCAGTTTTCCATGGACGGTGCAATCGCAAAGTTATGCGGATAAGTAATCATTATAACTAGCGTAACATTTTGAGAGTGGAATTTAGCAGGTATAATATATATATGGATAATTTTTTGGAAGTCATTCGACTAAAAATATATTATATTTTTAGTCGAACGAACTCCAAAAAATTCCCGAAAAATTTCGTTCAAAAATGTCAATGATAAATTAGCTTATTTTGCATAATTTCCCGTTTTTAGCAAATTTGGAACATTGGAAAAAATAGACAATCGTATTATGTACCTATCCTAGTTGTTTAAAACCCATCGAACCCGAGGGGACTCTAAATCCATCCTTGTAAATGAGAAGAGAGATCACGACATTTTTGTAAATAAAGAGGCAGGCCTTAACATTCCACTGTGAGTTGTCAAATGGGACGTTTCAGTTGGCCATTTTTCCAGCCACTGTTATCGTGATTGGAGTCATATAGAAGAGGAAGGTAGACGATGTGCTAGGTAACTTCGAGGTTCCTATTCGACAGATTTTGGGGCCATCTGGCAAAGAAGCACCAGGGTGTGAGACGACCTGACCTACATTAGGTAATGTAATTAACACACTGTTCTTGCCGTGGGAACTAGGTATCTAGAATGTTTGATCAGAAATTATCCATCCCAAACTACAAAAACTAAGGGCGCTGAAATAAGTATGTTTCCGTTCAACCCCGTTTCATACATCCAGAAAAAAGAATCTGGAACAATTCTCTGTTCACCTACGTCGATGTTTATATTGGAAGATAGTGATTGTGATTTTAGTACATGAATATCATTATCAACGATCAATACCCGTACATAGCCGATAAATCAACGTTTAGCAAACATCCTGGAAAAAGCACAGTGATGCGTTACCTATGTTCAATATCCAAATGACCTATGACCCTTTGAAAAATAGTTCGTTATTGCTGATACCTATGGCACACAGAGACATTTTAAACTGGACAAAAAAGAACAGAAAAATATTGAAAAGTGGTGAAATTCATGAGCAGCTGCTGCGGTTTCTAGATCGACCAGCATCCAACAAAGGGTTTTTTGTTAGGCCCATAAGTAAGTTATTGAACGTAGAAAAAATTCTCCCCTCATGAGAATCCCTTCTGGGCCCTACTCGATACACAATAATACCTAATTATAATTATAAAATTATCTGACCTGTGCCATGCACTGCGCTGTATTTGAGCACCAATAAAGCAATCAAAATTTTCTCTTAAATTCGTTTGTACCTACAACAAGAGAGCGGTATGATAGGTCGACTTGAAAATAGCATATGATTATGTTCATGATCCAGGAAATCTTGAGAAGAATAGTTAACAGCTGTACATACAGTAGGGATCCTGATAGAACAGTGTAGAACCAATATGAGAACAAAAATGCGACTACATCGACGACAGTGGCGGGGTCGAGATTGATGTAAATGTCATTCGAGAACGGCATTCCAGTGATCAACTTTTCAAAATAACGTTCAACCCCCTCAGATGGCTGGTCTGACACCAGCAGTCACAGCAATCTTCGTACGATTGAATGGAAATATGTGCGGCGCTTTTGTCTCTTCATACGGAAAAACTGGGGACGTCCGAGCAAATGACAAGTGTACTACAAGCTTGAAAAAATATTTTTTCCTTGCAACACATTATTATCCTAGAATGAAATTAGTGCGATTTTTAGAGTTATCGTGGGTTTTTGTGAAATTTTATCCAAAATCGAGAGTTTTTTGAGCCGCTCATGGCTTCTGCAGTAAGCTTAATTTCGAACATTGGTAGTTCAGCACTTTTTTCATGCCTCTAAAGAAGCTCAAGCAAAAAAAGATCAAAGACGAGAAAACTCCCAATTCACCAGAATTAAATGCCGTGGGGTAATTAAAAGTAAACAAGGATTTTATCGCGGATCTACTTCTTTTCAAGATTATTCAACATTCAGAGTTCGTTGTAGAATTGGAAGTTAGGCATACTTTTATCGGCTGTACCTACAGCTGGCTCGGAACACGTGCCTACCTTCAATGAACCCCTTCACACTACCCCGCCCGGTCACAATTTCGGTGAAAGACCCTCATTTAGAGATTGACTTACCCCCGATACATCGGATCGGCTTCGTTGGGGTGCGTTACCAAGGGTTTCGGTTTTTTACCATACTTTTTTCAGCGAGGGGGTATATTTTTACCGGGTTTTGGGGTGAAAACGTGAAAGATCCGTGAGGGTAAGCACGCCCTTGCAAATGCGGGAGCGCGCGCGAGCGGAGAGGCAGATTTTTCTTCCCCAGTTTTTCACTTTTGTGGAGGGGCCTCGTAGCACGGGAGGCAAAAAATCGCTGAAGTCCCAAACTGTGCCAAAATAAATGACGTTGGCGACGAAAAAACGGCAGCCCACTGTAGGAACCGCAGTGTAAAGGAGGACGGACGACAGTAAAGGCGTCAGAATGCGACACCTGGCCTGCTCACGTGATATTTGAAAAAAATTCAAGCTGGAGCCTCAACCTCCAATTTTCCTATTCAGTTTTGGAAGTCGTTTTGCATTCTATGCTAATCAAGAGCCAATAATCGAGTCAGACCTTGAAGCATTAGACATAGGCTCCATAGATGTCAATAGAAACTGAGGTAGTCGGCCGCTGGTGGATGATGGTCGTGCTAGGTGGTGAAAGATTATTGTTCAGCCGAATTCCGTAAACCGATGGATTCGGAAGAATTGCCAAGCCGGGTCGGAGAAGTATTGAAAACTGACAAATCCGACGAATAATCGCCGAATCCGATAGCTCCAGAATGTAAAAGAAATACATGGTATAGAATTATTTGAGAAATGAAAATTCATAGGTGATACTACCTACTTCTGAACGATACTTCTCGACAAGCAAATGATTCTCAAACTTTCTAGAACCCTGCAAATTAATTTGCTTACACAAGCCCACAACACAGTGAGACATTTTTAGGTAAATTCTTTTTTTGCAGAAGGCCAGAAGCTAAAATAAGTAAACCCTACTGCGGTCTTACGAACCACCGTTGCCAAGGCATCCGCCGCTTCCATAGCAACCGCCGTTGCCAAGACAACAGTTTTTATAGCTACCGCCGTTGCCACGACGACAGTTTTTATAGCAAGCGCCGTTGCCATGACAACAGTTTTAAAGGCAGCGCCGTAACTTCGACAGTTTTCAAGTTATTGGCAGAGCAAGGAGCACACAAATGTCAAAAACATCCACCATCGCTCAATTCGGAATCATAGTTTTGAAAGTTGATGTGACATTCACTTTTTCAACAACACAGCCACCCGCGCCGTCAAAAATTTTGTAGCATCTGATTGGCTTCTGCTACAACAACCTGGCGGTCGTGTGTCAAAGGCTTCGGAGGGCATTACGCTAGAAGCTGAGGCCTCAGCTGACAAACGAAGGACGGCCAAAACTAAAAATACTTGAAGACGGTAACAAAAAACTGGAATGATGAGTTTGATTAATATGCTGCCCAACAGCTGCGCTACCGTCTCGATGTTTCTAGACATTATCTCGCGGAATGACCAACAAGGCGCTCGGGTGTGAAAATACTGTGAAGAAATGGCGTATTTTTGGAAATCCTTTCTCAGTGCACTTTCGAATCGACAAGGACAGGAGAAAAATTAAGTTTTCAGGGAAATGTTGTGAGGCAGTTTAGAATTACCAATATGAACTTTTTTGGAAAAATTTGAGATTTTTTTAAGAAACCAAAAAAATGGTTTTAAAAAAAATTTTTTTGAAAATTGAAAAAAATGTTTTTTATATTTTTAAAACAAAATTTTTTGAGACAATTTTAAAAAATGTTTGAAACAAAAAATTTTTTTGATTAAAAAATGTTGAGAATATTTTTTTGGCAAATTGTTTGTATCGTCAAGCAGATTTTCTTCTTCAGGGAGAAGGAGACGGATTATTTTGCTTAATCCCTGATCATTGACGTCAAGAAGAAAAACGGGTTGATCATCAAACATTTAGAACCATTTATGAACTCAAATAGTTATGAATAATACCCTAGTGCTGTAATAAGTACTCTGGTGCGTTTTTCTCAGCGCACCTATTGATCCAACCAATACCTATCATAAAAGACCATCAAACATTTTACATTTTACAATTTTACAATTTTACATTTGACATTTTACAATCCAAACTAAGTAATACTAAAGTTCTACTCTTGATTTGAATGCCTGGCCGATGATTAGGTGATCTTTGATTTTCTCATTAAAACGAACCCTTTAAAAGCTCGAATGAGGTTCGTTGTCCGGTAAAAACCCGGCTTCTACTCACAGCCAATATACGGCTCAATGATTATTTTCTCCGTGAAACCATTAGGAACAAAATAAAACGTTTCGATCTACCCAAAAAATACCCACGGGCAGCAATCGGACAGCATGCGATTTCGGCACGTCGGCCCAATCCGATGGGCCCCATAGAATCGCGGATTCCGCCCCATTTACTTATGACTACAGTCGCTAAACAGAGTCTGAACGAGAAGATAAATACGACTAGCGCGAGCTTGTTTTGAAATGGCGGGCATTAAAAAGGTGCAAAATCCACAATACAACTTTCAGGATTAATTCGACCCGTTCCACTGCCTTAGTGACGGGTTTTCGAGACTTTTTCCACCAACAACCCCCAACTTTTTTATACAACTTGCTGAGTTTTCTTTTTTTCTTGACACAGGCTCGAAATCGGAAGTGTTCAGTTAGCGTAATGAGGCATTTTTTCAAACCGCCTGAAAACCGACTGGCCGAATAAAAGGCCGATTTCGACGTACGGACCAGACCGGGAAAAAACGGTCGAATAAAAAGAGGCGAATACTGATAAATATACAGGGACGGGATAGTCGCTAGAAAGCAGCGGAACTTTTTTCTCCCCCCCAGTTCACTTTTTTCCAGTCTTTTTAACTTTTTTTCGGGGCGAGTTTTCAAGCGGCGCGCGCGGAGGCTGAATGCACTCGGAGTTCAGACTCCCCTGTTCGCCTTCAATCGCACTCCTTCCTCCACTGCTAATCTCCGCGGGGGCCGAGTGCGAGGGTCGGCCCTGCCCATTAGGGGTTGGCGTATTTTTTCCCGACCGGGCTTCAAAAAGAACGAGACAGAGAGACTCGAACAGGGCGAAGGACAGAGAGAAAGAGAAAAGAGTGCGCTATCGATTTTTTTTCTCATTTTAAACTCGTGACGAGGGAAACTGTTCTGATGGAGTTGGGGTATCGTTTCTACGCCACTTATTTCGACAGTGCGGGCGGACAGCTTCGCAGGAGGTCCCGCAGAGTTGCCGGTGCCGGAAAAGCGGCAGTGGCGTTCCTTGAGTTACTATAACAATAACTACTTGAGTTACTATGAGTTACTATAACAATAATATAGGTACTTGAGGCGATTACCATACATAGGGGAACAGAATAGATGTGGGCTCAAAAGATGACCATGAGGCATACAATAGCGAAGAGACGAAAAACTTGTTTTTTGTTATATTATAAGTATTTCTTATTATTTGGCCGGCTTGGTGAAACTGGTTTCCAACATTTTCGAAAATGCTTCCAACTTCGAAAGATTAGAAAAGCGTCAATTTTGGGAACTCGGTTCATACCTTGAAGAAATCCCAACTTCAGATTTACTCCCAACTTCAAAGTTCCCAACTTCAGCTCTGATGCTCCTATACGACAGTTTCCGCTTCGGCTGATCGAACACAACCACCAGCGGTAAGGGAGGGGAGAGTGCTAACTTCAATCAAACCGAACCCTCCCAAGATTTTTTTATCTTCCAGCAAACAAAAAAATCAATGAGTAAATCGTCGGGAGAGCTCTAGCTAAACAAAAGGAATGGAAAAAGTGGCGATTATGAAGGGCGAGATGGCTCTTTTGTATATCACTTACCGAAATGAGTCGATTTTCTTCCACTGAGGTAATAGTTAATGTCACATTATGGAAAATTAGCTGATCCCATTATGAATAATCTTAATGAATGAATAATAATAATAATAATGAATCTCCTTATCAGGAAAAAAATTCGGAGATTATTTAGCGACCGACATTAAGATTTAATATATATTATGACATTTAATGTCATAATATATATAATATATATATAATATAATAATAAACGACAAATTTTGTCGTTATTGTAGCCAAAAGAGCATTTCAATAGCAACAACGACTTCGACGGTCGCAGAGACTCTCTCACTGTATCACTTGGTGTATCTTTATTTTTTACTAGAATAGTTAGCGATGGACGTGTGAGGGCAATGAGCGTTTTTAGAAAAATTGCAGAACTGAAGTCAATGTCAGTCAATATACATCCCTAGACACGAAAAATAGAGTATAAAAACAGCCAAAAAATTTGAAATCGCGAAAAGAAGACTTTTTCTCGTTATTTGCCCAAACAATTTGACTAAGCCGGCCCGGGTAGAAAATTTTCCGACAAATTTTCAACTAGCACACTGTTCAATGAAGCTCAAGTCCTGTTATTATTCATACTTTAAACTCTTCACTCATTCGTTCAAAAATTAATTAGGCGTTATTCGATCCTTTTGGAATGAGCTGGGCAAGCAATTCGGCCTTCGGGTTGCCGCTATGAAACGTATAATTTACGGAACCTCACGATCCGCACCCGCCTCAATCGTTGATTTCGTCCTAAAAATGTTATCTCCCCTGACAATAATAATAACGGCTAACCACCGGCCGATTGCTAATCTCAAGATAATTATAACGCTAAGAGTAATTATAGGCACATCAGGCAGTATAATGTGTTCCATCAAGCACCAGGATCCAAAGTCAATTTTTCAAAGGAAGACTCTACAAGTTAACGTATAGTGAGATAAATTTTTGTTTCGCTAGAATTTATGGACTAATTATTTGAACTTGCTTAGAGTAAGTTAAGGCGTCTGCTTAGAGAGCAGGAGGGGCCCAGGTTCGAATCCTGCCCCATCCTTTTTTCCTACTTGATCTCATTTTAGTATGATCAAAATTTCGAGCCAAGATGACCAGCTAATTTTTACTAGCTGAAAAAAATGGAATGCTCCTAGGTTTTGCTTGAAAAAGCACTCCAACTGTGAGGCTATCAGGACGAAAACCGAAAATTTGGAGGTATTACGGTATTACCTACGTGCCAACTGATGATGAATAAACTTTTGTTTAGAGAGCACCTAACTTTGAGTAAATGTGTGCGTATACAAGGAAAAGTTGTGGCAGAATTTTCGATCCAATGATCATGAACACTCAGCCTCTTTTTTCAACGGATAGGCGCCTAAGTATAAACTTTAGGATCCGGTTATGAAATCAGATGGAGGAACAAGGATGAATCCGTTAGAGGAAATCTTATTCAGCAAGGCGGGATTGCATTCTTCCATCTAAATCGCCGGCAAGTTCCGATAACGCCGACCTGTTCCACATTTTTTCGAACTTTTGGGGAATTGGCGGGGCCAGAGTGAGAAAGCCGACTTGGGAGGTATTTAGGCTACTGATCTTTGAAAGATGATTAATGTTTGTCAGCTAGAAAATTGAAATAGAGGCGATCCGGAGCGGAAGAGGCTTCAGCCGAGGCCCTTGATTACACGTTTCAATAAAGCAATCCATCATTTAACGAATTTCATTAAGAATCCCAAGCGACGACTTGTGCGTTTAGACGACTGGTCCTACCATTATAGCGGTTTCAAATCCGTTCCATAATTCTGAATAATAAAAACTTTTTTAAAAATATTTTTAAAAAAAATTTTTTATAAAGCTATAACTTATAGCCTATGGGGCCTGAGGGCATTTAATCGCCATCAGTGGATCACAAATGGAAAATTTCTATTCGCCTGATAGTTCAAAAAACTAACGGTGTAACATTTTTGAGGATGAATGCAAGGAGCTTTTGGTCAAAATTTCGATGCCGATTTTATTGTCGCGCGAATCTCCACAATGTCCTCAGAAATCAAATTTCCCTCGCTAAATCTTTCCATAAAGACAAAAATCCTTTTTTCTTGCAGTAGGAGCCTATAGTCAGACAACCTACCTATAGCGTTCCAGGATTTTCATGTCAAGTGTTTTCACCGACGTTTTTTCCAAGTCCGGTCGGATCGAACCCCCCGAAAAAAAAACTCGCACTTCCCTTCCTAAGTGGGAACGTAACATGCGTATTATTTTTTTCCCCTTCGGAGTATTGATCGCTTTGCAAATCAGAGGGGACCCCCACTCTTTTTTTCAGATAAAAGAATGTTTAATTAAGCTTCAAACCTGATTACTAGGTGATTTGTTTCGGCGCAGCCGAGCCTCGTGCGCAGTGCGCATGGTGTAAAAAAAACTGCATCCTCATTTTAATGACTCGACAGGGAAAAACCTAAACAGGACAATGGGCCTTGCACTGATAAAATACCAATCGGGGAAATGACGGTTTTCGCCTTTGGCATTCGAATTGTTTCAAACGTTGTGGTGTTGTGTTGCCGTTCGGATAAAACATGAAACCAAAAGTAGACGTGTGCTTTGAATCGGATGCCCGATTGGTACCATCCCCTATTGCCGCTATGTCTGATAGTAATGTTACCCGTTCGTATTTTCGCTAAGGAATCCTATCAGGCTCTTCAGATTTCATTACAGCGAGTCAGAACTCCACGAATGCTCCTGGGCCGATAAGATTCATATAAAAATGAATACGATAACCTTAAATACATACTATAGTTGTCTATTTTATATTGAAGCAGGTTTATACATAACATGAAGTTATGCAAAATCAATTTCGCCATATGAAGACTCAATAATGCTGTATAGTTGGTTACACAGTCAAGTTTTAGGTACATGAAACATAGTGCGCGAACCCTTGCTGTGGGCTATTGCTAAAACATAACACTCAGTGAAAAATGTTGATATTTTTACATCCATATTTACAGAGTAAATGGAAGTATTGTAATCGTCCTAAAATCGAGAATCGGAACCTTAACACCCTCAAAAGCGGTCAAAATATGATCAAATTGTGTCAAACTTTCACGTTTCAAAATATTGAAGTATTGCGTGTTATCTACGCAGCACTGGTTTTAAATCCAAACAAGGGCTCATAATTCGTTTATTTCATGTACCTACCTATTATATCGGAAAACCAAGGTAACACCTTTGGTCACCCATCCTGCACTGGTCCGATACTCGTCAGCCAAAAATATTTCCGTTACTGGCCCACTTGTCGAGTTAAGAAAATGAACGGAGGGAAAAATAAAACGGAGAAAAGTTCCAGAACAGGGTTAGGAGGGTGTCTCCCATATAACAAGGGTTGCCTCGCCCGTGTGGGTGGTACAAGCTCACACATGTGCCTTTTGAGAAGAAGGACGAGTAGATGGAAAGACATGCCAGACTCTTTTAGATGGAGGAGGACGGGGATGGGGCTAGGACGTCTAGTGACCTTGTAAAGGGTGTACAGGGTGGGGAGGCACTGCCCCTTCTTCAATTCGACCCTCGGTATGGAACACCTGCGTCAATACGCACCCTTTCTCCTTCAGACGGGAAAGAAATCCCTCCTACGACCCAACTATATCAACATTAGATTCTGTGTACAGAAAAACTCTAACGTCGTGGGAGTACCGGCCTGATTATCATTTCACTCTGCTTTCATATTCATCGTTTGACCTTGGGCTAGTTTTTTTTCGACTAGATAATACGTCCACCTTGCGATCTAGCTTTGTACTTTTCCACTGGATAGTACCGTTAAAGCTAGTTTCCCAAGTATTGTACTCCGAACGCACCAAAAAAGTTAATTTTAGCCGTTAGCCATTGGCAAGGTCGTTGCTAGTTTCACTATCGGTTACAGTCGAATCGACCGTTAGAGCGACCGTTTTAAGTTTTTCTATAGTCGTTCTCTATTTTTTCCATGTGTCCTCTAATGAGTGACAACCAACGATCGTCGCTTCAATTCAAATAAACCTGCATGGCTCCTTCAATGGCCGTTGAATCGCGAGATATTCTCCCAACCTGTTTTATAACGGTCTGTATCACTGCATAAGACAAGAAGATGGAAAGCCAGTAGATAACACACAATACTTCCATATTTGGATAACTGAATTTTTGACACAATTTTATTTATTTTGACTACCTACCTAAAAAAAATTTAATTCTCTCTAGCAAGAGAGCACAAAAACGAAAACTGCATGGACAGTGATGTTAGTGCATTTGCAAAGTGCTGTACAGCAATTTCGTCACATTGAATAAAAAACACCTCCGATCATAGCTGAAAATAAAGCCCGAGTAAATTATAGGGGTTCAGCATGAAATGTGTTCGGAAGTACCTACTCTAAAAACCGCCAATCTCAAGTAATGAGATAGCTTGGATTTCCAAATGGCACTGACATTAACTAATAGATGAAGATGAACGTCGTCATACTTCTGGGACAGTGATTAGTATAATTATGTTCCATCATTCTCTAGCAGAGAGACTATAGTGGATACGTAATGACAAAAGAATCGAAACATCATCAGCCAGTAGAATTCGTTATTTATTACCCATAATTTTCGGGTTCTTGAAAAATAGATTTCGAGGAACACCAGTTTTATAAACGTCTATCACGACAATGCTCCTCAATAATTTAGAATTGAAAGCTGTCTTTCCGTCTCTTCAGTATGAATTTTTGAGCAGCTCTCAGAGTTTGAAAAAATATTATGAAAAATTTGTGACGATATTCTCCAGAAAAACCTCCCTGCACACGATCGGGGTAATTAATTAATGTACTCAAGTACTAGGCGTTTTATAAATTGCAAAACAGGCAAAGGGAACCGAAATGGGGATGTTATGACAATCGTTATTCAGGTTAGAGGTGAAAAAGGTAGGTAATAGGAATGTTCGGCCAACTTGTGTTTTGTAAAGACCCAATTCAAAATTTCACCTTGTTACCTTGTAACCTGATATTGTTAAGCACCCAAAATTGTAGCTTAGAAGATATTTGAGGCACTCCAACGATATTCCTCGAAATTGAAAGGTACAAACCAATGAATCGATTCTGTCAATTAATGGCTTGTTCTCATCTGATAAGCACCTGGATAACCTCCCTATAAGTAAAACTGACAAAATATAGAATAATTCAATTATTTTTTTTCTATTGAGCATCCTTACCACTGTACCTATTACTACCATTTTACCTTGTGATCATTAATAAAAATTATGAGAATCTGGTTGAAGATTTGAAAAATTTGCCAAGACATTTCATACCTAAGTACCAAATATTTAAATAAAAACTAACATCTGAATTAAACTCTTCAGCAGGATTTTCTATAGGAGGAAGTTAACTAAAACCTTAATCTCTAATGACAGCTATTCATATAAGCGTACTTACTATAACGTACCACTTAGGGCTTTCTAAAGCAAATTTCTCAAATGCCTATCGATATTTGAAAAAGGATCATGAAGAAAGCAAATGCACCAGTTCGTTTAAAGCGTTCGTTGTATTTTCAAAAAAACACCTTCTCGTCTGCAAAAAAAATGTTAGCCACCTCTACGACGTACGATGCCCGAAGTCGATTCGGCAGCTCCTTGAGACGCTGGCCACGACTTGAGACGCTTCTCAGGCGGCACAGCTGAGATCTGAGACAGACGCGGCCTCCACCGCCCCCGGCTCCTTCCTTGCAATGCGCATGCGCAGAACCGACCCCCTCGCCGTCCCTATCCGATCGCTCTTTCTCTTTTGCACAGTCTACGTTTTTTTACAGGGCTTATTGATTTTTTTATTACAGCCGCCAGGCCCCTTCTTCCCTGCCCCCGGTCTCCCGCTTTTTTCCCTCGTTCTTTTTTTCGCCCCTTTCCCCCCCTCCCCATTCCCACCGCTCGCACGTCGCACCCTCTCTCTCGCTCGCCCTCAGCATCCGCATCTCCGTCCGCTTCTGCCGCCCCCGCCGCCTCTTTTCCTGCAGTTGCATCTTTTATGCCGGGGAGGGGATCGAAGGGGAAACGATTGAGTGCGGGAATGAGACAGCGGAAGAAACGAGCGGGAGGAAGAGAGAGACAGACTCAGCGTCCCTATTCACCTGAACAGTTTCTCCCTCGCAACTTTTCAAAGCCTTTGGAAAAGAAAAAATCCTTTGAAACTGGAACCGTAGAAATTTAAATTATTTTCCGACTATCGGGACAATGACGGATCAGTCGGTTCGTCAATAGCATTCAGTACTTCACTTCAGCTACCAAGGTGTGCGCCGAATAATTAATTATTCCAGCATGTCTTCATCCACAGTGAAATAATTAATTATTCTTCATCCTCAGATTATTTCCTCTCTTTGTATGGTTATAGGTAGGCCTATAGCCGAAAATACTGAAATGGTAATATGCTAAATACATATTATGCATTGAAATTAGAAGTAGTTCAAGCCAAATGGCAACTCCAAACCCAGAAATCGTCTCAACTTTTCATTCGCACGTTTACAACTGGAAAGCCACCCAATCAGCGGAAGATTGAATAAAACTGATAAAATTGTGACAGTGGCAAAGTAGATTCCAATGCGAGCAGTCCTCGATTCTTCTATTTTCCAAAATCTATCTGGCCTCCGTTAATGATTAAAGATGTTCGTACTTCGGCCAATTTCCAATTCAGAGATCTGGATATTCATCGACTTGACACCGGCCGCCGCTCCGGCAATTTCCGTAGGCGGATCGAAACTCGATCTAACTCTCAACAAGAAGAGGAGCTTCCTCTCGGCTACTGGAATTGAATAATTATGATTATAGGTAATTAGATGCAGATTCCAACGACCTACGCTATCTGCACATGAGAAACTGGAAACGGAAGAATGCGCTGAGTGATAAAGAGGCTACCACGAAAGGGTGTTTAAGCGAACCCAAATTTTTAGAGAGGAAAAAAGACCCCAAAAGTTAATTCTTGATTTTTACTTACTCGAATGTCTTAAAAATACCCATAAGATTTCAAACTGAAAAAGCAAAAACTTATTTTCAGAAACAAAAAAAGAAAAGCCCTGAACCGAGGGCCTGCCTAAAAAAAGAAACATTTGTTTGGATAGTAAAAAATGAACTACCAGACGCAAAATCACAAACTTCTCAGATCATGGAGCCTACCGACAAGAAAAAATTCGATAGCCAAACAAATAGGTAAGCATAAATGAGCAAAAATCCGAAGAAAAGACCTAAAAATAGGGACGTTTTTCGTTTATTAAAAAATGAGCAACAGATTTACAAATTTATTGTCTTCACCAAAAAAACGCAACAATAAAGTTTAAAACCATCGAAAAATTAAAAAATAAGTAATTTCTTTTTTGGCTTAATATTGATTTTAAAAACAGAACTGTTTTCCCCTGACATTTCTGTGAAAAAATTTTCAAATCGGTTCAAAATTGGCTGCTTGAGAGAGGAATGAACAAAAACGTAAAAGTTAATTTGATTAACCTCCGCATTTTTGGGGTATTTAAAAAAACGAAGATTAAACTAGGCTACAGTATTGCGTCTTAAATGTAAAAAAAATCTTTAAAAAAAAAACCGGTTTTTAATATGAGATTTTTTACAATTGTAACGTATCCCCATACGGACACTGGAAATTTGACTCTTTGTCCTTTGGAGATATATGACCTAGATTTTCAGTTAGATGCAAATTCACTGGGAGACGAGCAGAGGAGACTGGCGGACCGTTATTAAATCCAGAAACAATACAAGCCGACAAGTCCGTTGTTCTTTAGCTCAAGAGGAAGAGTGGGAAAAAAAATTCCGATTATGCAAAAGAACTAGACAAGAGACGCGTATACGCGAGAGAAAATGAAAGGAAAAGATTCGTGAGGGGTGCGGATTTGAGTTTGAGGTTCTCAGGGCTAAGAACATTAATAAAAACACTCGGCCTAAAAAATTAAACTTGAAAAAGAAGATGAGCAGTTCGAGATGCAAATGAGTGGACTGGTATGAAAAACCGTGTGTGGGGTGAGTGCCGAGAATACTAACTAGGAACATCTCTCCGTGTATCGACCCCCTTTTCTACAGTTGGCATTGTCGTGATTTCCTTATGTTCTAAGCGAGCAAAAGGGGTCGCCGAAGATAGGAGTACCGGCTGTCCATAAATATCACGGATGAAGATCGGATAGTTAATGACTGAAGTGTTCCGGTACAATGGCAACGTGCCCCGTAATAAATTGCCCGATTATGCGGCCCGTTTTGAAAAATAAAAACTATACGAGCGAAAACGGAAAGGTGCCGAGAAAATTGGTATGGGGCGCTGGATTAATCCATCAAACTTACAGCGGGACGGGAGTCTGTCTGAAGCGATTTCACGGTTATCGACTTCCGCGTGTGAAACTCAAGATCTCCGGTTGTCAATTTGTCATCAACTCCAGCCAACGACTGATATGTTAATAACTTAACAGCCCTGGGAAACGAGCGAGTTCGGAGGTGCCGAGAACAATCACAAATTGCGATATCAACGCGTATTAAAATCGTTTCAACGGATATTAAACGTATCTTTGCCCTCAGATAATGGGAAACTTATGAAAACTCCATCCCCCTGAAAAACGACGGCAAACGGACGAAAAAATTGCATAGCAAAATTTGCTTATTGAAAAAACAAAATTTTTCCGATTATCCCGTCATTTAATTTACCAAGTGATCAACAAACAGTGACTATTCAGTTAAGCTGAGTGGATAATTAATCGTCCTGATCCCTAAACACTTTTATTTACATTTTTACTTAGAAAGAGGTCCTGAGTGTCCGTCTGGGAGAATTTTACAAAATACGCCACAGCTCCGTTAATTCCCAACTTTTTTTTCAAATTTCTTGAACTGGAATGTTTGCCTATCAAAGACCATCATGCTGTTAAACTGGAATTCAAATATCTTACAGTACTTCCGATATATTAGCAAATTTTTGGGTCGGTTTATCAATTGCTATAAATCTAGTTTCGATGCCCTCGCAAATAATGACGACATTTTCATGGGCGTCCGTATAAAAAATACTAGTGAAAATGAATCTACTCATAAGTAGCTTCAAGTACTGCAGCCGGCCCTTAGTGCTTTAACTCCATTTATTTACAAAGTAGGTTTCTGATTTGTTTTTTCTGGACACAAAAAACAATAGATTGAGCGTTCTTGGTCCTGAAATCTTGGTTTTACCTTGCAGAGACATGGATATTTTTTATATTCCGGTAACTGGAAGTATTTCGATTTAAAGATAGTTCAAAAATGTGCATACCCGGTGAATATTTGAAATTTTTTATCCACAGAAAGCAATCAAAATATAATTAAATTGGGTAAAAAATTCCTGTATATGGAAGTACTGTAAGTTATCTGAGCACCACTGGTTCTATGGGAAAACCCCACTTTTCATAGAATATTCAATTTGGTTCGGAAAATCCCCAATAAGGTTTGAAAAATCTCAATTTTTGTTTGGAAAATTTTCAATTTTGGTTCGGGAAATGTCCAATTTGGTTTGAAAAATTTTCGATTCGGTTTGGAAAATTCTCAATTCGACTTGGAAAACCTATGCCTCAAGTGTCCCCCCCCCCCCCGGGGGTACGCGTACCGCCAGTCAAACCCGTCCGACTCTTATGAGATTCGAGGGTTAGCTACCCCTAAGCTAAGGCCTTGACTCTTGTCGAAATGATAGATCACCCATTTCCGCTGGCCTGGACGGATAGAAACACTTGAGGGTGGCGTGGGAGAGGTCGTGGGACCTGTCCGTATTCCGTTCGAGTCGAACTAGCATCCCCTAAGCTACTATATCTTTGTAGGGGTGATTATGTGTAACAGGAGACGTTCGGAAACATATGGTACCCGTTTCGTTCGCGTCAGTCAACTCGAGAATCGTAACTCAGATGATAATCAGTCCCAAAAAGATTAAGTTTATCTGAACAACCTGCTGAATGTCGATATCAGACTACATAAATCACGCTTTCTATACGTAAGTTAAAATTTTTTCAAAACTATTCCCATGATTAGTCCCAAAAATTATTAGTAGGTAAGTCTTTTTCATTACGACATTTTGAACCTCAGGAGTTGGGTGTTAGGTGTTGGGTGATGGGAGATGGTTGGTGGGTGATGGTAGATGGGTGGTGGGAGATGGGAGTTGGTTGATGTGTGTTGGGTGGTAGCTTATGGGCGATGGGAGATGGGAGTTGGACGATGGGTGTTGGTGTTTGGTGATGGGTGTTGGGTGATGGGTTTTGCCGCAGGTAAAATTCGACAATATGGGATGCAACCGGTAAAAATCATCTGAAATATTAGTACGGGAAAGACAGTCGCTGAACGAAGTCGGAAAGAACGCGTTTACACCAACAATAGTAACGACGAAGGTCAGCCAATCTGCCCTTGCCGGTAAGGAGACAATAGACATCTCAGGTTAAACAGTTCCTTAGCATTGTCTTCGACGTCGATTGACAATTTATCTGACGAGATTAATTAACTGATGGAAGGCGTCGATCACCTTGCAAGTTTGGCTTTGACTGTCGAAGAATCGCGAAGAAAAGGATCACGTGTATCTCGCTGGAGGAACCTGAAATTTGTTTCTACCAATTCCGAGCGCGGAATCCTGAGATTGTTATTTCGAGGACGGTTCATGATTGGACCCTCCGAAAATTTCAAGAACCATGGTCAGAAAATAGGAAAAATACAAGTTTCAAAAAAAAAATTTGAAAAATGCTGTCTTGGGGACGAGTTGAGAGCTGAATCTGCCGTTGCGGAGTTTTGTTCCATTTTCGGTATATTTTCACCCAAATATTTTTTCCCAGCTGGGGACGCATGGGGGTACCTGAATAACTTGGCCGACCAACTAACTATAAACTTGCGGATTTTGAGCATTCAAAATTTCCATTTTCAGGCAGAAATAAAAAATACAGCAACTTCGATCTTGTGTAACGCTTCAGTTATTCTTCGGAGCTCTCGAGATTGAAAAATGCACCCCGCTTGTTTTGTTTGGTAAAATATTCGGCCATTAGGGCAAAATGCTCATTGTACTGGCCCAACATTGGGTTTCCGTGTCACAGCGACCGCGGTACTTCGAAATTGAAGAGTGATTGACAAGTAGGACAATCGGGAGATAAGAGCGAGCGCATATAATTGCAAATAGGCGCGGTTGTTTGTTATTCTTAAAAGCACTTGTACCGTCGGTGGCAGTTGGGATTGTATAATGTATTTAAAAAGTTCTCACTGGGATTTGAATGCGGGACAAAAGGTAAACGGGAAAAACGCGGAGTCTGGGGCGAGGACACCTATGGGGTGGGGTAAGCGGACTCCTGCAGCGAAAGACGCTCCTTACCCCGCAGGGAAGAGATTAGCCTTGGCTTTTTTTCCATCTTCACCCCACGGAAGACGCTACCCCAGAAGATACTACCCCAGGCAACTTTTGCTTAGCGAGGCCTTGTCTTTTTCTATAGTTTTCCACAGGCGCGATTTACATAATGGACGCATTCCTCCGTTTTGTCTCTAGGTACATAATACAACTTTTGGTCCGGTCACGTACGTGACGATGGGAGATCCGAACGACTTTCTCAGGGTTGAAGATCCGCTCGGAGTCTCAGGGTTCCTCGGGCTAACCGATCAGGGGTGAAATCGGGGTGAGGATGACAATCAGGAAATAATCAAGCATGAAGCTTCAAAAAATGCTTGGAAAACTCAGGGGCGCATTTCTTTTGTGAGTAATATTTTGAAGAGTTATATTTTGAAGAGTCGCAAAATTTGAAAGATCTTTGCTATATTTTGGTGAGCTAGGCTAGAAAAGGCATTTTTCATACCATATTTAATATTAATTATAATCTTAAGAGGAATATTAGTATTATTTATTTATATAGCTAGTGTAGCCTCAAATGAAAAATTCAAATATAGAAACAAAATACTAGTTAGTTCCACTATCATATTCCTTGCATTTTGAATAAATTCTTGCACTATAAAATCAGATATTATCTCCAATAAAGTAATAACAGAATATATGAAATTTAAGAGTAAAGATAAACCGGAGAAAAATAAATGCCAAAGCCAATGTTTCCACCCTTTTGAGGGTGTTTTTGGGAAATCGGTTCATTTAGATAGCTTAGGTACCGAAAAATCTAAACAATTGGAAATTCTAAAAAAATAAATGAATAAAAACTTAATAAATAAAACTTTTGAACAAAAAATACAGAAAAAAGTTACCTACATACCTACTACCTGCTTAAGGCTCTGGTTAGTATCGTTTGGACTTACCCATACGTAGGTAAATTCCTAAGCAGTAACTTCGACTCACCTGAAACAAAAATGTACATCTTATGAAGCTCAAATCTCAGTCAAAATATGATCAAATTGCGTCACACTTTGACGTTTCAAAATATGGAAGATCGTGTGTTATCTAAGCACCACTGGTTCCAAATTGGAACGAAAACATTCAATTTTTCTATATTTAGATATAATATTGCATTAAAACATATTATTAACGGACTTCAAAGATTAACAATTTTATTGTTTTCTATATTATTTTTTCTGGCTACAAAAATAAACCGGTTTGAGACTGTCTAAAAACCTATGTATTACATGGCTGAATACCCGGATAATTTTTTATATTCTAAGAACTTGACGTACTTTGAATGTAGGTGAGACTTAATATCACCATAGTGAGTGTTTTGATATATTTTTGCCTTATATTATATATTAACAGCGTATATTATGTAGTCAAAATATAATCGAACTGTGTCAAAAATTTACGTATCAAAATACGGAAGTATTGTGTGTTATCTACGAACTACTGGTTTCAATTTGGAAAGCTATACGAGAATATTTGCAGATAAGCAAAGATAAAATATATTATACCTTCTATCAACTCCTTAGTCACGTATGGTTACACTATGTTGTGAGATTTGAGGTCAGGTGGCTTTCAAATAGGTCATTGAAACAGGAACCCCTTCTGACGGATTCGGCTTCCCTTTTACTCGACATTGTGATGGGGAATAGCGTTGAAAAGCGTCACTAACCGCGACCTGTCAATCAGTTCGATCGGCGATGTTGTGATTCCCCTTAACCAGCTAATGAAGTCTCCTCATTTCCCTAAATAGACGGTCGGTGCGCATGCTCGTGAGAACCGAAGCACATCCGTGTGTCGTGCGCATACTTGAGGGCTAATTACATGAAACCGAGATAATGTTATAAATTATCAACTCCAGTTTTAATTGTCTTGATTTTAGTATAACAGCAATAGAAGAAAATGAGGTATTATAGGCACTGCGGGTAATTTGGACACCTCATACCACGTGTAACGCTATTTTTCGTAAAAACAAAGGAAAAACAAATCATTTGTAACAAATTTTACACTTACGTTTCGTCGCTTGAAAAGCAACCGATGCTAACGCAATTTTTGGCCAACCAACTTCGAGATCGAAGTCAACTTCGAGATCAAAGTCAACTTCGAGATCAAACTCAACTTCGAGATCAAAGTCAACTTCGAGATCAAAGTCAACTTTGAGATCAAAGTCAACTTCGAGATCAAACTCAACATCGAGATCAAAGTCAACTTCGAGATCAAACTCAACTTCGAGATCAAAGTCAACTTCGAGATCAAAGTCAACTTTGAGATCAAAGTCAACTTCGAGATCAAACTCAACATCGAGATCAAAATCAACTTTGAGATCAAACTCAACTTCGAGATCAAAATCAACTTTGAGATCAAAGTCAACTTCGAGATCAAACTCAACTTCGAGATCAAAGTCAACTTCGAGATCAAACTCAACTTCGAGATCAAAGTCAACTTCGAGATCAAAGTCAACTTCGAGATCAAACTCAACTTCGAGATCAAACTCACCTTCGAGATCAAAGTCAACATCGAGATCAAAGTCAACTTTGAGATCAAACTCAACTTCGAGATCAAACTCAACTTCGAGATCAAAGTCAACTTCGAGATCAAAATCAACTTCGAGATCAAAGTCAACTTCGAGATCAAAGTCAACTTTGAGATCAAACTCACCTTCGAGATCAAAATCAACTTCGGGATCGAAATCAACTTCGAGATCAAAGTCAACTTTGAGATCAAACTCAACTTCGAGATCAAAATCAACTTTGAGATCAAAGTCAACTTCGAGATCAAAGTCAACTTTGAGATCAAACTCAACTTTGAGATCAAACTCAACTTCGAGATCAAAGTCAACTTCGAGATCAAAATCAACTTCGAGATCAAAGTCAACTTCGAGATCAAAGTCAACTTTGAGATCAAAGTCAACTTCGAGATCAAAATCAACTTTGAGATCAAACTCAACTTCGAGATCAAACTCAACTTCGAGATCAAAGTCAACTTCGAGATCAAACTCAACTTCGAGATCAAAGTCAACTTCGAGATCAAAATCAACTTCGAGATCAAAGTCAACTTCGAGATCAAAGTCAACTTCGAGATCAAAATCAACTTTGAGATCAAACTCAACTTCGAGATCAAAGTCAACTTCGAGATCAAAATCAACTTCGAGATCAAAATCAACTTCGAGATCAAACTCAACTTCGAGATCAAAGTCAACTTCGAGATCAAAATCAACTTCGAGATCAAAATCAACTTCGAGATCAAAGTCAACTTCGAGATCAAAGTCAACTTCGAGATCAAAGTCAACTTCGAGATCAAACTCAACTTCGAGATCAAACTCAACTTCGAGATCAAACTCAACTTCGAGATCAAAGTCAACTTCGAGATCAAAGTCAACTTCGAGATCAAAATCAACTTTGAGATCAAACTCAACTTCGAGATCAAAGTCAACTTTGAGATCAAAATCAACTTCGAGATCAAAATCAACTTCGAGATCAAACTCAACTTCGAGATCAAAGTCAACTTCGAGATCAAAATCAACTTCGAGATCAAAGTCAACTTCGAGATCAAAGTCAACTTCGAGATCAAAGTCAACTTCGAGATCAAAGTCAACTTCGAGATCAAACTCAACTTCGAGATCAAACTCAACTTCGAGATCAAAGTCAACTTTGAGATCAAAGTCAACTTCGAGATCAAAATCAACTTTGAGATCAAAGTCAACTTCGAGATCAAAGTCAACTTCGAGATCAAAATCAACTTTGAGATCAAACTCAACTTCGAGATCAAAATCAACTTTGAGATCAAAGTCAACTTCGAGATCAAAATCAACTTTGAGATCAAACTCAACTTCGAGATCAAAATCAACTTCGAGATCAAAATCAACTTCGAGATCAAAGTCAACTTCGAGATCAAACTCAACTTCGAGATCAAAGTCAACTTCGAGATCAAAATCAACTTCGAGATCAAAGTCAACTTCGAGATCAAAATCAACTTCGAGATCAAAGTCAACTTCCAGATCAAAGTCAACTTCGAGATCAAAATCAACTTCGAGATCAAAGTCAACTTCGAGATCAAAGTCAACTTCGAGATCAAAATCAACTTTGAGATCAAACTCAACTTCGATATCAATGTCAACTTCGAGATCAAAGTAAACTTGAGCGAGAGTAAATTAACTGTATAAATACGTTCAATTAATCCAAGATTGGAAATTTTTGGAAGTTCACATTTTTTTGTCTCTCCTGAAAATTTCTGAAAACATCGATTGCACCTTTTAGTTCTTGAGCGACGATTCTATTAATGTCCTTTAGAAAACACTGTTATTGGAATTTTTGGAAAACACCAAAATGTTTCGGTGCTGTAAGTAAAAACCAAGCCTGGGTAAAGAATCTTCACTCTGCGTTATCAATCGTGTACCTATCGGGTTTATTGATATCAATTCGAGGAAACCGAAATCCGGTCAATTGAACTGCTAGCGGAGGCGCAACAGTCTAATATACAGCGGATGAGCCAATTTGCGTCCGACCGGTAAAACCCATTAGTGACCGGCAGGGCGAGCTGGAACCCAGTATCAGTGGCGCGCTTTTACACGCGGCGGCACTGGCCCATTTCCAGATTGAGGATTAGAGTCGAGCCCGTAGCATTTTATTAATGTAGCGTGCTATTGTGCTGCGGAAACAGTTCAGGCCCGATGCGAAGGCCGTAATCGACCGGCAACTTGCGGCCTTCGATCCGCCTGTTGAGAGATGAAGTCTGAAGCTCATCGCAGCTCATCAAACCGCGTCGGCTGGTAATATATCGCGGATCAACGCGTCGTTTTGGGGCCGACACCCGAGCCAATCACGGCGCGTAACTAGACGTAGCGTATTGACCCAGATGCTCTTCGCTGGGAGATTTCCGAGTGTCTGACTGCAGTCATGACCGGAAATTTGAGTAAATTTGTAAAAATAATATATTTATTCGCTTTGAGAAGCTTTCACGGCAATCGTGACTTATTTCAGCTCCTCGCAATTTACCGTGAAATGAATTGAATCGTTCATAACAAAAACAACCGATGTCAGAAAAGCTGATTTTTTGGAGAACTATTCAATTAGTGCTGCCGAGAACTACCAAAATGCGCTGAAATTTTATTTTTTGATTTTTTTTTTTTGACATTGGTTGTTTTTGTAATGAACTCTTTAATTTCACCGAAAATTCCTTCAATTTTTTGTAGATTTTTTTGTAGAATTTTTTGTAGAATTTAGAATGTAGAATGTAGAATTTTTTTTAGAATTTGGAATTTTTTGTAGAATTTAGAATTTTTTGTAGAATTTTCAATTTTTTTTGTAGATTGTAGATTTTGTAGATTTCTTCGGGACTTTTTTATGAGTTTCAAGAATTCTAACTTTTTTGTTTAAATTTCCGGGGAACGGGTCGAGATAGGAAAATGGCGCTGTGTTCTATCTTATTGTCTGGTTGCACCTAAATATTTTTCATACCAATTCACCCTGCATAGCATTTCACAGTCAAATTTTTTCATATGGAAATACTAAGTGGGCAATTTCTAAAAATATTATCTCAGCTTAGTTCCTCTCGAATTTTCGCACCGAGCAGGTCGGCACTCAGCCGAATCCCGGCCCGTCTGCAGCCCGACCGCCCGGGCGACCCTAGTAACCGCGACCTGTCAATCAATCCGAAGCGTCGCGGGCCGAATCCTAATCGATCCTTGAGGGCCCTTCGATCCCGAGTTTCCAATGTCTGCGCGCTAATGAAGTCGCCCAAACGTCGGTTGCGCTCATTGGTATTCCCTCGAAGGCCGCCCGGGCCCCCGGGCGGTCCGCGTACGGTTCATCGGCTTTCAATGCGATTTTCACATAAACGTTTCCTTCGACCGCAAATCGTCGGTAACCGACGATCTTTTCAAGACGACGATTAATCGCCCGTCATAATCGATCCTGCATATTTCATCGCTTCCGTGGCATAATTTTACCATAAATTCACAAGATAAGGGTGCCAATGGACTGTTCGAATTTCATTTTGAAAGAAAATTCGCGGGTCAAAAAACAAAAATAAACTAAAACCGTTCGTCGACAGCATCCGATACCTCCGCTTACTTTGAGGGTATAAATTCGAAAATCAAAATACTTGAATAAATAAAATTGAAAAAAAAAACGCTTGTTAATAGGTAAATGATTTTTAGCGGTTCGCAATATTAGCGATAATTGAAAATAAAACCCATCCGGTTAAATCCGTGCAATCCGTGCTAGTTCGTTTTCTTTTTACACGTTTCCAACGATCGCAGTTGAAATGCTCCAATACCGATGTCGGAATTAACCGCGGGGACAAATAGCGGCCCAATAATTGAAACCGGTCTCGGCTAATGAGAAATTTTCGAAACCGTTTCCGCAAAGAATCGCCCGGACTGAAAGACAGGCGAATTCTAGGCGGATTCCATCGTACTGATCGACAGGTGCGGGGGACAAAAATTAATTATAAGTCGCCAATTAGGGGCTGCGGATTTGCGGACGCGTTATTGAACTAGCGTTTTTGCGCGTTCCTCCGCTCGAAACTGCGAGGGCCGCTCTTTGATTTTGCCTTTTTGCGCGGAACGGCGGTCCGCAGGGGGAGGAATTAATGAAAATCAGGTTCATTTGTTTCGCCGTCCGAGGAGGGAAACGACAACGGGGACGTGCGCCGGCCGCGGAACGCTAATTATAATTCCGCAATCCTAACGACAATCAGTGACGTCGCCGCCGCCCTTCCGCCCCGAACGTTCGGCTCTTGAAGAATCATTAAAACGTGGATTATTCACGATGAAGGGTTAACCGTCACCCTTTACTAAAGTTACCGAAAGTTACCAAAAACATTTTCCGGCATAGCTAGCCTGTTATACTTCGAGCCAATAATATTTGCACGCTGCAGAACCAAGTCGACGATTCACGATTTTATTCCAGACTATTAAACTAAAGTATCTGATCATAAAAATAATTGAACAAAAAAAAAATAGCATGGAAGATCGAACTTGGAAGAAACTTGCTTCAAACTGATCCTGAAACTGATACTCAAACTCAAAGGTTGAAAAAAAGGTGAACTCTAACTCAAACGGATACTCAAAGGAACACCGATACACAAACTAAAACTGAATCTCAGACTTGAATTGAAACTAAATTTCACTCTCAAACTGATACTGACAAACAACTCACACAGATGCTGCCATTGAAACACTCGAACTTAACCTCATACTCAAAATCAAACAGTTACTAGGTAATGCTCAAAATGAAACTGAAACTAAAACTCAAACTCGAACTGAAACTCAAACTCGAACTGATAATCAAACTGAAACTCAATGTCAAACTCGAACTGATAATCAAACTTAAATTCAAACTGATATTAAAAATCAAACTCAAACTGGACCTCAAACTAATACTCGAACTGAAACAAAAACTCAAACTGAAAGTCTGACTTGAACTGAAACTCAATCTCAATCTCAAACTCGAACTAAAAATGAAACTTGAAATCAAAAGTCAAACTCAAACCCAAACTAAAACTCGAACTGAAAGTCAAACGAACTGAAACTGAAACTCAAACTCGAACTCATAACCAAACAAACTCAATCTCAATCTCAAACTCGAACTGATAGTCAAACTTGAATGAAACTGAAACTCAATCTCAAACTCACGGATTGACTTTGAGTATCAGATTTAGCGTGAGATTGGTTTGAGTTCCAGTTCGAGTTTGAGTTTGAATTTTTGTTTCAGTTGGATTTTTAGTCCCGGTTTGAGTTTGGTTCAAGCTCGAGCGTTAGTTTTAGTTTGAGTTTACCTTTCTTTCGAACTTTGAGTTTGAGTATCAGTTTGAGTTTGTGTATCGATATTATTTTGAGTTTCAGTTCGAGTTTGACAGCAGTTGGCAAACGTTATTTACCTAAAAAATAAGCCGATACAAGTCAACTTGAGTAACCTCAGCCTGTTTGAAGGCTATTAATAAGGCCAGTGTTAACCCCGTGTCCACCGTAATGAGTAAAATAACTGCAGGTATCAAATTAAGATTATTTACTGGGGCAGTTATTGTAATCCCTGTCTCTCCCTTTTTTTATTAAATTCGTTATCAAACGGCTCATTTGACGTTCCTTTGCCCTTCGTCGATGCGATAATTACCGTAGAGAAATAACCTCGAAACATCGAACTGGAATTATGAAAACGCAATATTTTAATTAAATCCCAAGTCTTTCCATCAAGTGTAGTGTCCGTAGTGTTACGAAAATAATTAAAGTCGAAATTAATTAATAATTTTCCCTCGATAAAAAATGTCGGGGGGAAGTCGAATGTTCATCATTTTTGAGCAAAAAAAAAAACGAGAGAAGGGGAAAATAGTTGGCGAGAAAAGTGTTCATCGGGGTGTAAGGGTATTGAATTTAGAACGTTTACCCTTTGATGGTGGGACCGTTGATTGAAATATGAAAACAGTTCCTGTTATGAATAGAAAAGATTGGAAAAATCGATCAGGGATCTTCGCCTGGACCAGTGGCGCGTAGATAACACACAATACTTCCATATTTTGATACGTGAAAGTGTGACACAATTCGATCATATTTTGATTGCTTTCAAGGATGTTTAGGTTCAAAAATATCAAAAAACTCAATATGCCAATTTTAAAACTAGAATAAAATAGAAATGAGCAATGTTATCGGAATATAAAACATATCCACATATCCTGCACGGTAAAACAAAGATTTTGAGACTAAAAATGCTCAAATCGGTTCATTTTTGTGGCCGAAAAAAATAAAATGGAAAACACTAAAAATGCCAATATATTGGAAGTATACTTCCACAGTATACTGTGAGTTATTCAAATTCCGATTAAACAGGGCGTTAGGTCTTGACGTGACAAACATTTCAGTTCAAGAAATTTGAAAAAGGCTGAGAATTGAGGGAGCTATGGCCATTTTTGTAAATGACGGACAGACGGACACCGGACACTCAGACACTTGTTCGGGGAGTGATTCTGAGTAAATGTGTAAATAAGTGAAAGTAATAAGTAAAAGTTTTTTCCGAAGCTCCGTTCCGATTCTTGATTTTAGGACGACCACAATACTCAGTAAAATTGTGCAGAGGATTTGAAATCTTGTCGAGGAATCGGAGCAGATTTTTCCGCTCGCTTTTGAATCGGAACGAGAAAAGAGATTGCGGAAATGAAGTCGCAGGTGGAGAAGGCTATGCTGATCCGGAAAAACTGTAATTACCAATCCGGATTTTTCATTTGCTTTTTTCCCACCGGTTGCAACGTTGAGCTTGAAAGACTACGGGCGACGTCTCGTCTGCATTTTGCTGAGTTCGCAACGAAAGTTCTTGTATCGGAAAATTTTGCTTAGGAAATAAAATCAGTCGGAAATCGGGGATGAAATTAAGACAAGAACCAGCGGTGCGTAGATAACACACATTACTTCCATATTTTCCAAAAAGGTTCATTTTTGTGAGCTTTTCGCTATAAACAATTTAAATAGGAAATTAACAGTCAAAAAATTACTGAATTGACGACGTCAAAAAATTACATCGCAGCGAACAGCGCCAAAAATGTCCGTAAATTTACGATATCCATAAGAACAATGGATACTGAGAATAGTTTTACTAAGAATTTTTTTCGCATGCGAAGATTTATAATTTTAGAAATTCAAATTCTTCGTCACAGAAAATGTGTTTTTGTTTTTTGAATTTCTCCACAGTGCTTTATATCTATACCAAAAAAGCCAGCTGCGCTATTTCCTAGAGAATGACACTGACTGGTAGCGGTGGTACTATTGTTTCTAGTTGGGGAGTTTTTTTATTTCAAGAAAAAACGGCTATCTTTTCATTGCGCACCTTTACCGCTCGGCCAGGTGCGTCGAAAAAATTTTCCGAGCTTGCAAGTTCGGTATTTAAATTTCGTTCCGTTAAAAAAGGGTTGTTCCTCGCGGGACGTAAAAAATTTGAGAAAAAAGCGCCCGACCCCATACGAGTAACGGCGGAGCGACGCGTAGAAAAAATTAAACACGAAAAAAACCAGATGGGGTGAAGTGTCTTGATGAGTAACCGGACAATTTAGCCCGTCTATTCTAGTTTACATATTAACGTCTGCAAAGACAGGAGCATAGAGAATGGGGTGAGATGAGTTCGCCGCTGAAGACGAGTCTAATTCGTTAATATTCGAGTGGAATTTTCTCACACGGAAATGCGTGTAAAAGAAAAGGAGAGAAAAAAAAGACCCGGGGGTAGGTTGGGCTGGTGTATGCAAAATAGGAAGATGATGTCTGCCAGGGTGAACTGCCTCGGTTTCAACTGCGCCCATTAGGTAAAACACACAGCTTTTCCATGGCGTCAAAGGCTGCGAAGATACGGGCCGGCTCTTTTATTTCAGAGAACAAAAATATACGAGCCCGGCAAATGAATGGAAGAAGATACGGGGAGTGTAGATTTGCATAGTTAACCCCCTCGAGTGCGAGGACGAGACAAAGGGGACACCGTGGGATCAGGTACCCCGTATCAGGTACCTTGTTTTTATTTACACCTTATTACGATCTTAAAACTAGTTTCATTCATTAGCGAAATAAAAGAAAAACGTCAACCCTCTCCGGCGATCTGGGGATTTTTTTTTTAATTTTATTCCCGAACGACGCGAGGTGGTGTGTAAACATAAAAACTGCGCAGAGTCGCCACCCCTTGAGGTTTTTTATCGGTAGGGGAGCCGGTAACCCCCGGGTTTTTTCACGACCCTTCACAGGCTGTTCAGCATATTAAATACCCCCTCTCTTTCTGCGATGGGGCTTTTTCTCTCTTTCGAAATCCTACTAATAAGTCCGTTCCTAATTATTGCTTTCAGATCGACCCTCGGCCCCGGACAGCCAGCGGTGGCTCCGCGTTTTTTAAACCCCTCCAACGTTTTGTTTTATTTTTTACTCCCGGGACGCAACGATTTCACGTCAAAAAAGCACCGAGAAATTCCCCGGCGCTCTTTCCCTTAATGAACATCATTGTTGATTTATATGGGCGAGCATTCGGCGTAAATAAACGTTATTATCGTCAAATTACTCGCCAAATTGTTGTTCCGGAAAAAGTCCGAGATAATTAATTTGACGGGGTAATAATTGTTGAACATTGATTCCACTCGGTTGTTCCTAATGTATTCTTGAGGTCGAACGATGCCGGTGACCCGATCCGAGAGAAATTAATGCCAGAAACGGGAAACCGTATAAATGATAACTCGGGGTGCTCTGATTTTTTCGAAAGTCCGAGAAAATCACTTCTGCTACTTGCCTGATCAGTGCGTAAAGGTTTAAAATATTGATATTGTTGTAATAATAGGTATATAAAAAATTGTGAACGTGTTTCTCGACCAATAAATTATGATCGGAGGCTGTGGTAGCGGGTATCGGTCTGTTTTTTGAAATATTTATTGTATGCCAGTATGATCACAGGTTAAAATATGAACAGAGAGGGATAGAAACTTATTTTTGTTAATGTTTTCTTATTTCTCTTCCTATTTCTCTATCATGTTAAACAAATTCATCATTCAAAAAATTAAAAGTTCTTGCCTCTCTTCGTTCATATTTTAACTATCGACGAATCGACCGAAATGTCAGCATAAAATCAATATGTAAAACAACTGACCAAAATTCGCTATCTAAACATCCTATTATAAAAAGTAATTTTTTTATTCTTATTACCTATTATCATTGTTTCAAACTTCACGCATACCTATCTATTGAAATTAAGAGCTTCAAATATAACGGTGTAATGTTCAATATTTAGCAGGTACTTCCAAGGCCCATCGTTTTATTTCAATGAAAAAATATAATTTTAAGAAATTGGCATTTCTTGTATGCCAATGATATCCCAGCAAGATTTTTGAATTCGAATCATGTTCCGATTACTCACAGAGCCTAAATTTGCTAAAGCAAATAATTGCATCTTGCTGATTTTTCGAAAACAAAATTTCATAATACCAATTTTATTTTTACTTCCATATTTACAGAGTAAATGGAAGTATTGTGATCGTCCTAAAATCGAGAATCGGAACGGAGCTTCAGAAAAAACTTTTTCTTGTACACATTTACTCAGAATCACTTCCTGAACAAGTGTCTGTGTGTCCGTGTGTCCGTTAGTCCGTTAGTCCGTCTGTCCGTCTGTCCGTCTGTGGTCATTTACAAAAATGGCCATAACTCCCTCATTTCTTAACCTTTTTTCAATTTTCTTGAACTGAAATGTTTGTCTCGGCAAGACCTAACACCCTGTTTAATCGGAATTCGGATAACGCAAAGTACTTCCGATATATTTGCATTTTTAGTGTTTTCTATTTTATTTTTTTGCGGCCACAAAAATGAACCGATTTGAGCGTTCTTGGTCTTAAAATCTTTCTTTTACCTTGCAGAATATGTGGATATTTTTTATGTACCGAAAAACTGGCGTTTTTTATTTTGGGCGAATTTTGAAATTTGAATAGTGAATTTTTTGATATTTTTGACCTATACACCCTTAAAACAAGTCAAAATATGATCAAATTGTGTCACAATTTTACGTTTCAAAATATGGAAGTATTGTGTGTTATCTACGCACCACTGGTTTATAATAAATATTTACAAAAATGTATAAAATGTATAAAAACTGTAAAAATATTGCAAAAAATTGAATAAATTTTATACATATTTTTTCTATTTTTATTTTTGTACTTTATACTCATATTTGTTTGTATATCTATCCATTTAATTTTATTTTTTTAATTAAAACAAGATTTTATGTTTTAAACCAGTGGTGCGTAGATAACACACAATACTTCCATATTTTGAAACGTAAAAGTGTGACACAATTTGATCATATTTTAACTGCTTTTGAGGGTGTTTAGGTCAAAAATACCAAAAAACTCACTATGCGAATTTCAAAATTCGCCAAAAATGGAAAACCGCCACATTTTCGGAATATAAAAAATATCCACATATTCTACAAGGTAAAACAAAGATTTTAAGACCAAGAACGCTCAAATCGGTTCATTTTTGTGGCCGGAAAAAAATAAAATAGAAAACACTAAAAATGCGAATATATCGGAAGTACTGTGCGTTATCCGAATTTCGATTAAACAGGGTGTTAGGTCTTGCCGAGACAAACATTTCAGTTCAAGAAATTTGAAAAAAGGTTGAGAATTGAGGGAGTTACCTATGGCCATTTTTGTAAATGACCACAGACGGACTAACGGACTAACGGACTAACGGACTAACGGACTAACGGACTAACGGACTAACGGACACACGGACACACAGACACTTGTTCAGGAAGTGATTCTGAGTAAATGTGTATAAGAAAAAGTTTTTTCTGAAGCTCCGTTCCGATTCTCGATTTTAGGACGATCACAATACTTCCATTTACTCTGTAAATATGGAAGTAAAAAGGGCTCAAGGGGGGGGGGGGGCGTCCTACAACTGAAAAACACACTAGAATACAAAAATCTTTGAACCATGTATTTTCAATCAATTCTTTTGCATGTCAAATTGGCCAGCTGCGCAAGTGTCAGGTCAACATTTCAGGGCCCCTGTCTGCGGTCAGACGGCATTCGCCTGCAATGTCTTCAATTACAACTGGCTAGTCGGACGCGTTGGGGCATTTGTTGACCTGTTAAAAAGGCCCGTGAGGTAAAAGGTACAATAATTGTAATAATAATAATTATTATCCTCTAATAGCGCTAACAATTCCTAGCAGGGGAGGAGGGTATCATTTCATTTAGATTTTTTCAAGATAGAGCTTTTTTTAATAGCCACAAAATAGTAATCCAAATTTTATTTTATTCGAAAATTCTAAGTTTTATAACGCTTTAAAAGTCATCAAACAAAACCTTGGGCTTCTCAATGGAAAAATAATTTAAGAAAACATTACAGTTGATTACAATGTGAGGAGAAACGTGCTGGAAAGACTGGCATAAAAATAAAATACGCCATCAAAATAGTAATTATTAGAAATGGTGCCTAACTAGAGATAACAACGATACTGCAGAACAAATAGGTAAATAATTTTTCAAATCCAAAATTTTCGACCGTGTTCGATGCCCCAGCCAGGACGGAATGTCTTTATTCTCGAAAAGTAGAGCCTGAAAGACCAACTAGCGGATTTCTCTGGCGAACTCTCTCCCAAGCAGTTAACGTAATGAGCTTTTCAAGTGCCTGTACAAACCCATCAAATGCCCTCTAATACCAAAAAGACCAGGGATCATCCCGTGGGTTATGGCCGCCGGTAATTGTAAGTGCCAATACCCGAAGTACTTCCGCGGATAAGTGCCCCGAACCGAAGAAGCGAGATTGGCCGTAACTTTCAAGCAAATCAGTAAAAAGATTTCCGCTCCAACCTCGAGTTTCTGACATTGTAAGCGTTTCTAGGCGAACCGGAACTGAAAAATGGAGCTTTGGAAAGTGTACAGTGTTCCTCAGGCGAAAATCCGCACGCTGAGCGAAAAAGGGCCATTACGAGTCCGAATGACTCCCGGTAACGTCTGGCGAGCGAGTACCTAATAAAATAGATCGTTCCGAAGAGGGATGCACGTGAAATACAAATCAGGCGAATAACGGTGTCTAGATATAATTTGTAAAGAGATACAGTCAAGTAGGGGGCTTAAAGCCATAATATTGGGAAAGGTCGCTTGGGAAAAGTAGAGTCATAGTGGAGCAATAGTAACCATTTCTGACGGCCCTAGCAAACAAGAAATATATCGATACCTTAAAGCACAAAGGGCATAATATGCCCTTTCATGACATATGTCCAAAAATGGCATAATGAGAAAAATGCAAAATAAGTTTTTGATCAATTTACAAAAATAAAGATTTCTCCCATAGTTTTCAATTCCATAAAAAAATCGCTAAATAAAAAATGTTTGTCTGGTCAAGATCTACAACCTCGATTAACCAGAACTTTGGTAGCACTTAACAATTCCAAGATAAACGCTCTTTAAATATTCGTCTTTTTTCTATTATATCGTTTTTTGGCCCCAAAAATAGATAAAAGGATCGTGATTCTTGGAGCGATCGGTAGGTCCTGATGAGTACATTCTTTCGGTACCGAAATCTCAAAATTGATATTTTGCTTGACCGGCAACATGCTATACCTAACTCAATTTTTGGCCATATTGAGTTAGACGTTATTTATATGGTAAAACGATGTTTTGGACCCAAGTCCGCAGTCAGAACTGCGAAAAAAAGCCAACCATGCTGTTGCCAGTTTTGTCCCAAATGATACAAACATGGGGTTAAGGGAATGTGATTAGTCGAGGTAGCGTTGGAGTTGAACTGAGCAAATTTTATTCCCATGTCCATTAATCTCTAACAGCCAGCAATCGAAACAGTTTTTTTGGACTCCTGTAAATTCGGAAAAACTGAGTTATAGCAAGTTGCCACTTAAGCGACGATATCAACTTTGTTTTGTGTAAGACTGAGGCATGGTGACGACTTCCTATTGACACAAACCCAATTCACCAACCCAACCCACAAACTCAACTCCAAGCTTAAAATTTAATCAAACTCAATTTAGAGTCAACTCACGAACTCAGCTGTCAAACTCAACCCACAAACGAAACCCAAGAAGTCAACAGACAAACTATACCCACAAACTCAAGTCATAAACTAAACTATCAAACTCAACTCACAAACTCAATTGAAACTAGACTCTTTATCTCAACCCACAAAGTCAACTCACAAACGTAATTTTCAAACACAACTCACAGCTTAACTCTCAAACTCAACATCCAAACTCAACTCAATCTCATTTTAAACTCAACTCACGGACTCAACTTACAAAATCAATTCTCAAATTGAACCCACACATGCCAACTCAAACTGGAGTTATTCTTAAAAACTCAGCCCACAAACTCATTTCACGAACACAACTCGCAATAGGTTTTCATAATTCCGTCGTCTTTTGTGAATTTTCGGGCATTAACATTATGTTCTTCCCAGCTAAGCAGTTTGTTTGTTTTCCCCAGGACGTCCCCCTCCGTTTTCTCCCTTCGACCGATATTCGTATAAATCTGTTCTTTTCCTTTGAAAACACAACTCCGCACCTCCTACTGTCATAATACATGTCGATTTTGAAATTTATTTCAGAATGGCTTTCATGTTTTTCGAACCCTCTTCTTCGCTCCGAGGAAACACCAATAATGGGAAGGACGATCGATTTAAATAATTACCGAATTCACAATCGCCGCTGAACCTCTTCCCTGAGGGAATTACCATAGTCATTGTATTTATCCTCTTCCGTTAATGTATGCCATAAACGAAATGCGTGCAGTCATTAAAATTCATAAATCTTTTAAGGTCCCTTCGCATTAGCGTTGCGGTTCTAAAGAGTCGGGCAAATCTCTAAAATAAACACATTTCTTCCGATTTCAACAACAGCTCGACGTATTATTCGTGATTTACTCGCTGTACAGCGAGGAGTGGCTGAATTGCTATATTTTTTCATCTCCAGTATCAATATAACGCCCTTCAGTATATTTATTGAGTTCCTGCCTATTTATCGAATCGTTGATTTTTCTCACACCCTGGTCCGATTTCACCTAACTTGTAACAAGTGAATTAGCCGTTAACACGGTATAATATTTGGTTTTGGCGAACTCCTGGGTCTAACCAGAGCCGACTGACTTAATTTCAAAAATTTTTGTTTAATGACAAAATTCGTAGTACAAAACATAATATATTCCCTCATGTCGCATGGCTATAAAATGTTACGTACTCTTGCGTCTCTTGATTCCTCGGCGTTACAGCCATTTAAAAACTTCATTTCGATTATTACACCTCGGAATTGACGTAACTTTGAAGAAAGGGAACTAATGAAATGAAAGGGATATAATCAAGTATGGACACCTACTCCAAGGATAAAAACGATAATCGAGCGGTGAAGTTTAACGTCTGAATATTTGCCGAATACAATACTCTTTAATTTCAACCTCCCTACAGAGAGACGCGCAGGTAAAAACCCTTTCCCAGCCAATTAAATTACAATTAACAATCGCGCCAATCTCGGGATCTTAAATTCAAATCGACAGCCGGGACAAATTGCAGTTTGAGGATTTTACAGCTTCGAGCTGAAGGAAAAGGCGAAAAACGCGTACCATTTTCTCGAGTTCTGATGGAAGAAAACATTTTTATAGAAATTTTTACAGCTGGTAAATGACGTTTCTCGTTAATAGAGGGAATCGACTGAGGGGACGTTCTCACGAAAATCAACGTGTATAAATCCCCCTTCAAAAATGATGCATACAACCAATTGGCTATTAATAGTTGCCTGCTGAGAACGATAAACTTTTTATCTACATTCCGATAGGCAGCCAGCATTTCACCGGAATGATTTATCTCCAGAATGACACCGAGACAATTGGAGTTTCTTTTGGGGAATCGAAAGTTGTAAAATTAGTTCCAAAACGAGTTTCTACTAGAAGAACTCAAAATTGGCTTCTAAGCTACTTTTATGGCTCTTTTATTGGTCAATTATTGCGAAAATCGAGCAGGGAGTTATTTTTTTGCCAAGGGAAGCAAAAATCCGCATAATATTTTCATAGCGTTATCGAACCCTTACGTCTCCACGCCGCGGTCCTGAGTGCCGCATTTTCAAATAAATTAATGCAAACTTCCGACCAAGCGAATTTGAGCGATACGTCTTTTGCTATCCTTCCCCCACCCATCAATCATTTCTTGCTCCACCCCGTCACCCCGCAGTCAAGGTCAGTCTGGTACAAGACGTCGGATTGATCTCTGTCAATTTTGCGGCACAGCGGGCCGCGCGCGGGAACACATCAGCACAGAATTTTGGCCATGTCTTGGGAAGGTTTGTTAATTTTTGCCTCTGCCGACATGACACTTTAAAATAATGAAAATTATCGATAAAATTCGATATTTACCTCAACGGCGCCGTTCCACGCCATGTAGTGTGGAGGGACGGAGTCGTGAGCGGCCACCGTGTTCATGTGCTCGGCCATGACGGACATCCAGTGGACGAGGCCCCCCTGGCCCCCCTGTTGGGGACCACCGGGCCCGCCACATCGGCTGTTGCTCGCCACCGAACCACCTCCGCTCCCCCCGCACTCACCGCTTCCCCACACCAGTCCACCTTTCTGCAACAGATGAAATTTAAATTGCCTTTATAAATTCTGGAAAACAATTGTAGAGTAAAATGAACATTTTCAAGAGATAGACCTTCTTTTGAAGACTTAGTACCGATCTATGAAACTTATACAGAAAGCTATTGGAGATTTGTTATCCCAGTACAACTCTCCGAATTTGAATCTGAGTTGAAGACGCATGTTAGCCTGAATGAACGTATCGTATCAATTTTGATCAACTGTCAAGATACCCACCTACCATGCTTCATATCGCAAATTGTCACGAATGGCCAACCCTCAAGACTCAAGCCGCGATGGATACCTAGATTCTGGTAGGAAATTCTGAACTAAAGGTGAATCCTGTGCGGAGATAGTGTGAAAGTTAAAAGCGGCCTCCATCTCAAAAAACGATAACTCAGAGAAGGCGGACTTACGACTTCTGTAAGTTCACAAATTTCTCAGTCACCGGACTGGCCCCATTAAATTTCAAAGGTGGTCCGCAGGCCGATCCAGTCCTTCTCAGATTACTCTGACAACGAACACTATCGGATTAATGTTACATGATCGAATTTATACCCGGAGAAGCCAACATTGTTCAGCTATCGGCCAAGCGGTTCAAAAAGGAAGGCCATTAGCATTTGGAGACACGAATCGAAGAACTATGAGTCCGAGGTTGACAACGGGACAAACTTAAAACTGGTGATAAGAATTTTCGGACTCGTAAAGAAATTGGAACTCGCCGCTAATTGAACCGATGTTTACGACCACGAATTTGGCCGCTTTGGACCTTCGGGGTGTGAACATTATCGCGCCGGTGAAATTTACTATCGAACGTCTAGTCATCAACTACGTTGGGATTAGAAGGGAATTTTTATGGCAAGACTATGTCTAATATAGGTATGCTCCAGAGTGGTACTTGAGGAAATTGTAAAATATGTTGTGGACTGGATAATGCGATCCTAATTTGGCAAGTATGTACTTGGTCAGGTTTTTTTTATGGAGAGAAATCAGGTTTGGATATTGTATGGTTGGATGTAGGTATGTAGGTCTATGACACCAACAGTGGGTGCTAAGAAGCATCCCGCTACAGCTCATGTTCATAAAGGACTAGCCAGATGTGCATGAAGGGACACGGCTACAGAACAGACTGGGCCCTCTAGCGTATTTACCCTGAACTAAACTAGGGGTGATGGCGCCCCTAGACTAGGCGCCAGTGTTGTAGTATAAAGTGATCACACTGGGGATCGGGCCTAGTACCGCTAGAGACATGCCGCTTGAGCGTTTCATATCCTTCGAGGAGATTTTGGGCTCAAATTAGACTAATGAGCCAGGGTGAACACTGACCAAGTAGGTATCTATAGTTCAGGTACATCATAATAAAAATCTGTGGTGTGCAACTATAGCACATAACAATAAATTGTGGATGATCGACCCGTTATTCAATTTTGTAATCAAATAGCATTGGTGAATTGTAATAAAAAATGCTCTCTCCTTCGCCAAGCTTTCGAAAATGTATATTTCCTTCATCAGAGCCTAAACCAAATTATTTATAAAAACCGTGCCACATGGTTGATAGTGATTTTGGCCGGTTTAGAATGTGATTTTGGTTGGATGAAGGGAATCAACATTTTTGAAAGTTTGGTAAGGAGACATCGTTTTTTATTGCAGACCCTACCCCTGATATTTGGCTTTAAAAAAAATTGTTTACACCCTACTATAAAACTGCTTTTTGAATCACAATTTTCAGAAAACGCACTCAGCGAATCCAAAAGTATTTGTTGTATTCAGCAAGACCTTCAGAGTAGCTTATTGATAGGTCTATAGCTCTTAATATAATATATTGCTATTAGCTATGATATTATCCTCGAGATATCGTCTTGAAGAGCTTAAAGATAGGTCGTGAGGAGGTAGGATCAAGATATGTTGTAAGGCCCTATTATGTGCTTCTCAAATAACAAAGATGGTCAGAGGAGCCAAATTGGCTGAGCCGATGGTGAAGAGTTGAGACCACGTAACTCCATTTTTTGCGAAAATTGGATTTTTGTCTCTAGTAGGTACTCTCCTCGGGTTTTACTGATTTTAGCGCTCATCTGGTGGATTTTTGAACTAATACGACGCAAAAGTGAAAATATTGATATCATCAGGAATTATAAGAGAACAGAATATTAACGAAATTATGAAGTTTTTCTGTTCTCCTGTAAACTTCGCCCAATGTGAGATACGTGGTCTCAACTCTTCACCGTCGCAATGTTAGTTGTCGCTATCTACTAACCGACTTAACTTTCCTGAATGCTAAAATTTTTTTATCGGCAGATTTCGGCCTACCTCTGTGACAAGCTGAAATTTGCAAGCTGAAACCTCAAGTCAGACCAATCGGTCCCCGATCTAGGGCACCGTAATAAAATAGTTTGGAATTCGCCCCACTTACATTATGGCCGGTTCCTAATCTCGCTTCCAATTACGTGTCAAGCTCTAGATCATTTGCACTCTTCCTGTTAAAACCATCCTTGCACCCCGTATGCTTTTTATTTTCCCTATCTTGTTCTCATTAAGTTCTTGAAATACGCGTTCTGCGGTCGGACCAGCCACCGATCTAATTTTCGGCCTAAATTTATGCTCTTTTTTACGACTCTCGACTTCGCCGTTGAAAGAGCGAAATTCCCGCGAATGTTTTCACGCGGTTTTTTTCAGGTGCGAGCAACGACCGAAACGACAAAGCGCACACTGGGATCCGACGGTTTTACAAATCGCTTTCAAATGACTCTACCGCAAGCACCGCGCCGTTTACGAAGCTCTCATATTCGCCCGCGTTTTGCTACATTATGCGTTTCTTCTTGGTATTTTTTTACGAGCACGAATTCGTACATGATATTTAAACATGAATGCCTGATGGAAGATAGTGCAGGACAGTGGAAGAACTTCACTTTCCGATTAGCATTTTTATGGCGAACCGAATGAAATTGTAGTCGGTAGGTACGTATTTTAAAAAGTATCGGTCAAGTGACGATTCGGCGAATATCTTTAACTACGGTTTAATTTAAGAATTATGACCCGCGAAGTCAGCAGATTCGTTTCCAGACAAACGGTCACCAGCGGTATAATCGACGCTACAAAAAAAAATACAAACAAGCCATATTCACGCACTGTGTATTAGTAGGCCGCACGATAGGACGAGGTACCCAATTAACTCGCGCAGCTCTGAAACTGAAGAGTTTTTCGATGGAAAAAAGGACAAGCCAAGGTAAGTGAGATCGTAAATTTTAATAACTTTATAATAACACGTTTCTCGGTAAAACCTGCGGTTCCGCGTCTTGTACACCGAAATGCTTTAGAAACTTGTCTAAAGTGGAATCTCTCGGGGAGCGGAAGACACGAAAGATATTCAAAGCCACCTGGCACTTGATAATAGAATAAATAATGACCGCTCTTGTTTAATTTTAAATAGGTTAATGGTTGGATTAATCCAAATTTTTCAAAGGTACCTACACTTATGAGTAAATTCATATCTTAACCACTTGTGTACATACACCCAGTAGGTATATTCAAAACGCTAAATTTTCCGACCCGTCGAAGTAAATAAAAATAAAATGAAGTGAAGTAAATAGAAAGATAACCAGCGTTGCACACCAATGCCTAGACCAAGATTTCAACTACTCAAAAACTTGGTTTATATACTTATGTGATCATCAAGCAATTTTCTATTTAATAGCACACTTAGATAGGTTGCAGTTACTGAAGGTAAACCTTCCAAAGGTATACCTATAGATACTTACCTACCAAATCAAAAGTCTTGGTAAAACACCTCGACAAAAAAGTATAAAATTTTCAGCGAAAAAGTTTTGAAAGAGGGTAAGTCCTATTGAAGACAGTTAGTTTTGTAAATTCCCTCATAATGGTCAAGCACAATGAGCAAAAATGAGGTGTTTTATGAATAAGTTGAGTAGGGTTTTTTCGATGTAGTTGTTGAACTTGATGAATTTAACTTCTTTGAGGCCAATCAAGAAGCAAAAGCTTTTTGACGGTACGATGGTTATCATAATCTTCTACGTAACGTACGTTGAATAAAATCCTCTCCAAGATTATTTATGTGAACGAAGGTCTTACGGAAGAGATCTGCCTCAACTCTCCCTGACAAACACCCTCGGCCCGATAAAATGCAGATAGCGCTCGTCTGTCAATGAACTCCGGGCATCGAGATAGAAGACGTTCAGACATCCGTTAAGGCCAAACGATATCTGACAGATAACCTTAACTGATCTTTCGCCGTTGAGGTGAAGTGGCCGAGGTTCAACGCCAGCTTCTCGAACCTTTCCAATACTAGACCCTCGACGTATCCTATGGACGATATTGAACAAACGCTAATATGCACATCAGCATGATCGTTCACATCGTGAGTCAACTGCGGGAAAAATGATCACTTGAAGTCGGCGATCCGATTGCTGGCCGTCAGAGTGTTGGTCAATATGGTAACGTGGCATAAAAACCCCAATCAAATCGTTGGGTTCAACGCCGACGCCACCTCGACCAATCACAGCGATGCACTTTCTTGCCTCTTCCACCAACAATTGGATCAAGTATGGCCTACTTCACCAACAATGAACACCTAGGTCGAGCTAAATAAACAATTTCGATGTCATGGTTTCATTTGTGTCAAGATATGGCATTACCATCATGATCAAGGAATAACTAGGGTTCCATGATAGGTAGGTGGAATCGGCAATTAATGTCGGTCAATGCATGATCATAGTGGGACCAGCTAAATAAAAACACTTTTTTCCCCTTGAAGTTTTACTATTGGGTTAGTAGGTACCTTTGAATAATTCAAATTCAATTCAGCTGAATTCAATTCAGCTCAATTTCGGAAAAATGAACATTTCCTGTTTTTTCCCTTGCGCTTCAAATATTTGCAAATCATATTTTGCAGAATTTATAGTACAAACATAGGTAGTTACCATCGTAATTTGTTTTGAAAAAATTATGGAAATTACATCATCTGTACATCCGTTTTATGCCTTCAAGCCGCCCAAAACTCATCTGTGTGTTGCAGTTTTGCCGCCCTTGGTCAGTTTGAATGAATTGCAGCCCAACTGTAGATTGGTTGCTCTTTACAGACAATTCAAATAGACATCATGGTCAATTTGATGGTAAATTTCTCTCTCGAGTTAAGCACATTTTTTCCAGAGTTTCATCCTTTTCCCGAGCCTCTCCTGAGGTTGTCCTATTTATCGTAGTTAGACAGATTGTTGATGATTTGATCTGTACTATATTAACTTCGTCCAGAAGGATCGTCTTGTTACCTTTTTCCAATAGATTAGTTGAATGAAAACTGTTTTTTAAATAATTAAATGGAAAATTGCGAAAACATCGTGAGTGATTAAAAAAAGCACACGTCTAGTGTCACAACAGAAGGTTTTTGTTAAACTGTTCGATTTTTCTGAAATTAAATGACATTCATTCATCAAACTTAAGAAACAAGCCACTCGGTGAACCTGATGTACCTAGTAGAACAGACCCACATTTAAATACTTGTATTTATTTGTAAATAACCTAATTATACAACGGTTATTAATATACAACCTTTAAAAACGCACAGAATAAGAGTGAAAGAGCTTGGAAAAATAGCTAGCATGAGAGGGTCGTTTATATCATCAGCCCCTCCACTTGAAACGTCAAAACCTTGATTAATGTCACAACTACACGGATATGATACTTGGGTAGCTACTTATTCAAAATTAGACATCCTATAAGGTGAGCATTCTAAAAAACTTATCCATTGACGGTGTGGATTCACGTGTCACGGTCATTTCAACGACTCGGTCACAATGAACGGCTCACTAACGACGGACGAAATTTTCAACGGCTTCTGGAGCAACAAAAACGGGCCGACTGTCCGCCATCTAATCAGCCAAGTCACACAGAACGGTCACCAGATCACACAGATCTTCTGTGGCCGGGGGAGAGTGGAAGTAAAAGCAAGCTGGCACTGCCGCTGTCCTGTGCCGCATAACAACGCCCACCTGTCTCTCTCCTTTCTTTCTCCCTGGATTATTTTCCGACGACTATTTTTAAGAACGAGCTCGGACTTTCATTTTATTTCCGTGCCTCATATACCTCCGAGTTTGGCTACTGTTATAAAGATTCGCCTTCTAATATATTTATAAAAATATCAATTCGGAAGATTTAATATTAGCTGCACTCGGAATGGGGGACGAGAGGGCGCGATCGCTTGGCCGAGTTCTCGCAACAGAATGTGTTGCTTGAACGAGAGTAATTGGGCCGACCTACGCAGCGTTTGTTTCGGACAGAACACACGCAGCTGAAGAATGAATTTGCCATTTGAATGAAAGGACAGCCAGATCAACTGTTCGCTTTTATTCTTGTTAGCTGCCCATGAGAGTGTTTATACGTAGGTGGCCAATTTCAGGGCGGGCGTTTCGTGAAATCAGAAAAAAACCCGGTTCTAAAAATGACGACGGATTCGGTCAATGTGCATCCAATGGAGGAACAATCGGATTTCCACGAATCAACCAAAGTTAATTTTTTTTGGACAGAGAGAAATATAAGATAGAAATCACTAAAGGTGCTGATATATCGGAAGTACTGTGAGTAATTCAAATTACGGTTAAACAGGGTAATAGGTCATGCATAGGCGGACATTCCAGTTTAAGAAATCTGAAGAAAGGTTGCGAATCGAGGGAGCCATGGCCGTTTCTGTAAATGACCACAGACGGACGCACGACACACGGAAACACAGGCATTTGTTCAGGAAGTGATTCTGAGTAAAAGTGTATATAAGTGAGAGTTTTTGCGGATTTGTAATAATTCTTTCCTGAAACGTTGAAAGGCTTGGTAATAAGATATTAACCTTTTCAGACGAAACCGATTTCTAGGATCAAGGACAGCAGCAAAACAATACTGAATATTGAATACTGAATATTTCAGTCATGTTACCGAATTCTGTTTTCATTCCAACCTGTTCCCATCACTGTGCCCTTCTTTCTTTACCCTCAATGGGTGAAGGTACAAATAATATGACAATTTTTCAGACATATTGAATACAATTGCAAAATCTCAACGACTCATCGATCCCTTTTTTTCTGCAATATCCAATAGGATTATGCATGACCGAGTGGAAAAAACACGGTGAAAAAACTGTCCAACAGAATATAAATCGTCGTTAGGATGTCTCACGTGATGCGAGAGTTTTTCTAACGTTGCCTTCTTCCATTCACTCGGGCCGAGAGGCGTTTTTTGTCCGACTGGCCTTTCTTTCATTCTGAAGGAATAGAAATTTATTTCTGGGTTCATTCTGTATTTTTCTTTGATGGTAGAAAACAAGTGTGTGAGTTTCACAGTTCGCAGGACCGCAGCCATTTAACGGGGAGTTATTATGTTTTTTGTGAATAAAAAAATTGGCTTCCGCCGTCGGAACTATTCTTGATTTTCCCGCGCGCCTGCTGCCCGGAGAAAAATGCGATATTTGTAGGGGGAAAAAGTTGTTTTGGTCTAGGAATGTCAGAGTAGCGTTTTTATGGTATCATAGCCGTCAACAGGCGGGATACTGCCATCAGACATATTGAAGCCCCTATTGAAAAGCGTTGATAAGGATTCAACGGGGTTCCGCATTCTGAGAGAATCTACGGTATCTCCTGACATCGGCTCTCGGGCTAGAGAATTGTGCAAATGGTGAATAGAGAATAGCGAAACGAAGGTGCCACGAGGCTTGGTCAGGCAAATCCACGATGAAAACGAAGCGCAACATGCTGAGACAGAGAAAATCGGTAAACATTTTTGCGTGTAGAGCAAGGACAGACATGTAGTACTGATATAATTAGCGCATTGAAGCCCGAAAATTCAACAAATACCTTGCCCTTACCTTATAAGTGAAAAAACTTTCAATTATACACATTTACTCAGAATCACTTCCCGAACGAATGTCTGTGTATCCGTAGGTCCGCGTGTCCGTCTGTGGTCATCTACAAAAATGGCCATAGCTCCCACAATTCTCAACTTTTTTCCAAATTTCTTGAACTGAAATGTTTGTCTCGGTAAGACGTGTTCAATCGGAATTTGAATAACTCACAGTACTTCCGATATTTATGAATTTTTAGTGTTTTCCATTTTTTTCCGACCACAAAAATGAACCGATTGAGCGCTTTGGTCTTAAAATTTTTGTTTTACCTAGCAAAATAGATATGTGGATATTTTTTATACACCGAAAACTTGCCGTATTTTCATTTTAGGTGGGTTTTGAATTTTGCATAGTGATTTGTTTTGATATTTTTGACCTAAACACCCTCAAAATCAGTCAAAATATGATCAAATTGTGTCACACTTATAGATTTACTCTGTAAATATGGATTTACTCAGTATGTATGGAAGTAATAACCTGTTGATATAATGCAGCTGCTGAGATACACTGATTGAGGTAAAATTGGGACGGAATTTCCGGACCAAATTTTCACTCGTTTGTTCGCTCTTGAAGAAATGCATCATTCCAGCTAATGAACGAAAGGCCGACGTTCAGAAAGGAGCTCGACGCACCTGAATCGAACAGCAACCGAGTCGGTTTAAACGGCCGATCCTCAAAGTCAGATAAGACTTCATCCTTGGACTCGGTGATGAGAAGCTGAAACTGCATGACAGCAATGGGGAATACAAGACCGTATAAGCTAGGTCGGAGAAAACCTTTTCAGTAGCTGTGCCAGCCCCTCGCTCGTGATTTTCAGACAGGTCGGAACAAAACCGAAGACCTCTTGTCACGGAGTCTTGTCATGTCAACGGATACCAGGCGAATGAGAGTCGCTTAACGAAGTTCTGATTAGAGTCTGAGATCGTCCAGTAATTAGAAATGCAAGCCGCAACCGCAGACGAATGGACGGGAAATACTTATCTGGATCTCTTCCTGGCAATGAGGTCCCTGCAAAAAGTCAGCCCTCCGTTCGAGCTAAACAGCTTTCTCGAGTTGAAATGTACCAACGTCATCGAGGATGTTAACATCAAAGAGTTACAGCACAAAAGAGCATGGTCGATTTTCATGAACTTGTCCAAATATGCATCGACAAGTTTTGCGAAGTTTTAAAACTTGATAACCTTAACCAACCCTCTAGAACTAAGAAAAATTAAGCATTTTTGAAAAGCGAGGCAACGTGATCACAGCCTGATCTGAGGCACTGATTTGGCTCTTGAACTTTCTTGGAGGGCATTAGAAATCCTTACTCCGGCGAAATTTGAACTCGAGCTTTGGGACGTTGCCAATCGATGGGGAGGCATGAGGTCAATGTCTGTACGAATGACATGTTCGTGGACGAGTACGTCCATAAATGCCAAAATTGTGAATCGACCATAATAGACATTCATAATGCCAAGCTAGCCAAACAGTGGTTTACATGGATTGCGTTGCTCTTCTCCACGTATTATTGTGCTCTAGACATTATGGCTTCTTTTGAGGATGTGGATTCTGGGGATATGGATTCTGAGGATGTGGATTTTGGGGATATGGATTCGGAGTATAATACGGATTCTGGGGTTATGGATCCAGGTAAATTCATTGGATAAACCCTTATTTTCCAACACATTTTGAACAAATGGTTCACATCCGGAAGGTCCCGTTTTCTTATTTTATATCTACAACAATTCGAGGTAAAAAATCCAGGTGGCCGCTCTTCAAATGTTTTCTTTCCATTTCCTCCCGATCTTACCTTAACTGGCTATCCCGAAGCGACAAAAAATAATATTTTTCTTCAATTAGGAAAGAAGATTAGTTTTACCGGTTGAATAAAATTTCATCATCAAACAGGACAGTTTCCATCAAATGTTTTTTCGGCGCTATCGATAGCTCAGTTTGATTTTGAGAGTAATAATGAAGTTTTTCTTCATCCCATTACATCGTGTTATGGGTATAGGTAATACGAGGCAGTCTTTAAAAAATTGATTTGGTATACCTATACAAACTTGCGGTTCGCATGTTTACTGGATTGAAGAGATCGCCTGCCTAAAAGTATGGCATATGCCTACCCTCATTTGTTAGGAGTGATAGAACGCTCGAACCAAAGACTGTAGAAGTAGAGGTCTATTTGCTTCAGGAGGTTGAGCAGTATCCAAAGAATTGATGTGATTAGCATTAGGACGCCAACTTTTTCTGTGAACGACATATTTTTGAAATTGACTTCGTGGAACAATTGAATGAACTCATTGTATAACCGACAGTTATGCCTCTTTCGGCACCAGTACATGGCATACACGCATTAGTTTCTTGATGAGATTTCCCTGATTGACAGATAGCAAGATTTTTCGGATCTAACCACGTTGATCTTGCACGTGAGATGCCTCAGGGGGAGGATGGTCCATCTCCAAGATCTTATAGTGATGAGACCTCCATTCGGGTAGTGGTGGTTGCCACTATCCAAGTTCGGGTATCTTCGAGCTCCAAAGTGGGGAATGACCAGCTTTTCTTCAGAGGGGACTGCCTGAGGGAACACTCACTGAGGGAATCCGAGCCAATTTTCCACCGGAACGTACCCAGAAATATTGTATTGGAACACTGCTGAATCAAACTTTATGGTTAGACCAATAGGCCCAGAAGAACGCTGGGCATCTGACAACCAACAGACAGTGTCAGCCCCAATCGAGCTTGCAGAAGTGATGGCTTATTCCAGCAAAACGTTCAGCACCGGGTGAGAGGTGAGGCTAACGTTGATCAAAACAGCTAAGCAAGTCGCAAGCTTGATAATAGATGCGTCATTGTGCTACACGCTCTTCGGAACGCGTTGGCCGAAAAATGGTCGTTTCACCTACACTGAAGCCACCTACCTCAGTCTTGTAAATGAAGAACGGGTCATCTTGAAGTGTTGAGAGTGGTAGAGCAGCAAGAAGTTGCTTGTAGTACGACAATTGCTCCTGCGGCGACGAGAACGGAAGGAGACGCGCCCCAACTGGCGGCTCAGGCGACGTACTAGCTGAGCCGGCTCCAGACATCCGACTGATAGTGTTGCTAGGAAACTTGCACCACCTTAACTTTCCCCCACTCCATCGTTGGTCCTTCTTCAAACAACGTACACATATACACGGGACACATACACGAGAAAAATCTCCCCGACGACGATGGTGAACTGTAGGAAAACACAAAAAGAAAAACCTCTTGGAAGAAAGCGCTGGGTAGCGAATGTGTGTTTGTCAGTGTGTGTATGTGTGTTTGGAGGAAATTGTATATGTGCGCAGAACTGGGGAGGAAAGGAAAATAGGAAAGAAAAAACCGGTAGAGGTTAAAGTAAGGAGTGCAACGGAGAGCGAATGTATATAGAGAGAAAATGAGCGAGTGAGATCGCAATATAGGGGACTGTTGCAAGGGTGGGGCAATATGCTGTATGAAAAGCTCCACCGATAGGGAGAAGGGGAAGGAAAAGACGTCTGAAGAAAGAAAGAAAAAGGAGAAAAATAAAAAATCAAGCAGAGAGAGAGACGGAGCGGCGGGCTTGAGGCGGAAGGGGTTGAAAAAACGAAAATAAAGAGGGGTAGTGGGAAAACAGAATAAGACGACGGGGAGGCGGACGTGGGATGTGTGGAGGATAGCAATGTTTCCTTGGAAATAGGAGGAAAAGGCAATCCTAGGGATATCTATTGAATTTATTGGCGAAGAAAATGGAACACGGGCAAGAAAGGGGCACTTGGATGGCTTCAGACAGAATATCATTACAGTAGTGGTGTAGGGCCCGGTTGTCTAGAACAGGATGGAGGGAATGTGCTCCGAGGCTCGTGTGCACCAAAGAAGGCAGAACCCCGACTTCTTGGACATTACATCTTTTTACGGCGGTGCATTCTTTATGCACTTTTTATAAGGGCAAGTATAAAACCTCCAACTGAAAAGTTGCCCTATACTACGACTTTCATCCCTTTTTTCCCTGCAAACTGGAGAAATGAGGAAGAGAGATGGCGAGAGACGGTTTCTGTATGAGCATGAAGGAAAACCGTGGCCGCTGCAAAACTGACAGTGAAGGAACGAATGGAAACGCTACAATGGGCAAGCGAGATGGAAGTCGGCCAAGGGGTGAATCGGGAGGTTGAGGGGGTTGGCGCCTTGCACTTTTCTTCAACCACCCCGCACAACTACCCATCCTACGAACGCCATCCTTTTGCTACATAGTTTTTCAGCTCAATTTTTCTTTTTTTCCCCAGCCATAAAACAACATTGTCTTATTAAAACTGAGAGCGCCTGAGGAACATATAGCGCAGTTTTACGTTCGAACTTATATACGTATTCGAGGTACCTATGAAAAAAGAGAAACACGTAATAAGGAGTTGAAATACGAAAATAACTTTTGGAATCGGAAGGAAAACTTGATAGGTATTTTACTACCAGCTGCACGAAAAATATTGCGTGTATCAGTTGTTGACCTCGTCAAAAATCTTCCATCACCTACTTACTGATTGAGGGCCAATCAACTACGTACGCACATGAAGTATCAAGTTTGTGCTTGGCAGTGAAGACCCATCAAAGCATGAAGCGTGTATTGAGAAAAACATCAATACTGCATTCGGCTTAGTTTTCAAATTTTTGAGATGTTCGTTTCTCAATGCCTCATACGCAGTCGTCAAGATGAATGTTGACACAATGATGTTTACCAAGTCCGACTAGCGTGGCTAATAAGAGCCAAGGGAGCTATTAGATCGTTGAATAAACGCATTTGATATTCGGGCTCTGAATATTTGGAAATGAATGGGAGGCTGCCGAGCTCGGGACGCATAAAGAGGAATTGTTATCCTTCCTTATTGAGACTGTTCCTTGTCAAGTGTAGCCAGTAATGATAGGGTCTGGGCACTCCTTACCTCGACTATGTCGGTTTGTACGACGTGGCAAACGAATCATCACCTTCGGATTGATGTTCTCCTGGAGGGTACCCATTCGATATTGTGGTATTGCTTTCAAATGGGCAGGTAAACGCGGGTTTATTAGCAATATAACGTCCACGGACGGAAAAACATCCGTTCGTATCATTTTACTAATTTGCCGACGTTTCACACCTTTTTCTCTCATGCCTCATCTTTTAGTTATTCGTGTCACCCCTGCGAGCTAATACATGAGTAGCTGTACCATATGGGGGAATCTTTCCCTTTGATGATTGGGCTGATTGTTATTCTTGGGAGTTTCAACGCCCTTAATATTTCTGAAACGATTTTGAGAAAAAAATATTATTTTTTATCTTAGCCCAATTGTTTTCCTGCGGGCTCTGAGATTTAACGATCATTTTGTCAATAGATGTGTTTAAAAGATAACCTATACCCCTTTTCTTCTAGATTTAGACGATTCAACGCAAAAAAGTTCTACTTCCCAAAACAGGTAATAGGGCGATCAAAGAGTGAATTTTTAACGCCTCGGCAGCTCCTGAGTAGCGTAAGATATTAACAGCCCGGGTGAGACATTGTAAAAACTGTGATTTCTTATTCAAGAACAATAATTCATCACTCTGGGTCCTAGAGGTTCATTACTATTCAACACCCAACTCACCAAACAAAAAACATCGCCTTCTTGAGTTAGCCTTAATCATTAACGAGTAAATTGTAAGGGATTTTGTTTAAAAAAAAACTCGACCGGAAGAAAAGAGGAAACAATTATTATCGATCGGCAGGGCTAAGCCGAATTGGCTTTCGGCCTCCTCGTTCAGGCCCGTACTCAGGATTTTAATTTGGAGAGGGGACGCCCAAAAATTAAATTACTTTTAACAATCAACATTAGGTTATCAACAATAGGAAACAACCTATTCATGGGTAAGATCTTACCGAGCTGACAATGAAAAATGTATGAGGAGGAGTCTTTCAAAACTGATAGTCATTAGGTGAAGGAATTCCAGAAAATTTTGAGGGGGTCATGGTTTCCTGGAGCTCATAATCAAACTCGAAGTCTAACTCACAATGAAAAAGAAACTCAAACTCGTGATCAAACTCGAAGTCAAAATCAAAATGGAACCGGAACTCAAACTCATAATCAATCTCGAAGTCAAACTCACAATGACACCGAAATTCGAACTCATAGTAAAACTCGAAGTCGAACTCACAATGAAACCGAAATTCGAACTCATAGTAAAACTCGAAGTCAAACTCACAATGGAACAGAAACTCAACCTCATAATCGAAATCGAAGTCAAACTCACGATGAAACTGAAATTCGAAGTCACTATCAAACTCGAAGTCAACCTCAAAATGAAACCGAAACTCAAACTGATGATCAAACTTGAAGTCAAACTCACGATGAAACAGATATTCGAACTCACACTCAAACTCGAAGTCGTACGTTTGTTGTCGTACCTATTCTGAGTTAGAGTTTGAGTTCCATTTTGGGTTTGACTTCGAGTTTGATTATCAGTTTGAGCTTTGGTTTCATTTTGAGGTTGACTTCGAGTTCGATTATCAGTTCGAGTTTTGGTTCCATTTAGAGGTTGATTTCGAGTTTGACGATGAGTTGGAATATCTGTTACATTGTGAGTTTTCGATTTCGAAATTTCGATTTCGATTATGAGTTTGAGCTTCTGATCCATTGTGAGTTTGACTTCAAGTTTTACTATGAGGTCAAATTTCGGTTTCATTGTGAGTTTGACTTCAAGTTTGATCATCAGTTTGAGTTTTGGTTTTGTTTGGTCGCAAAGTTCAATTTGCTCCGTCGATTTTATTTGGCCTCACTGGAGTTGAGGAATATTTATTTTTTCCACGTTGGTAGACGTGGGTCGCCAGAAGTTGGCATTGGCTTGTGGTCGTTCTAAGTACCACACACATCGAGCTTGACGCGCCAAGGTGTTCAATCGGCCCATTTTATCGTTCGTTGCTTTTCGTAGCAAAAATCCCTTTTCCTCATACCTTCCAACCCCCTCATTTCCCATTTAACTTACCCAATTAAAAAACGCGTATAGTGCGCCGGCCGCGATTAATTTCCCCCTTCGTGAGGTCTCGAAGGAAGTCGTCCTGCCTCGGAGGAAAACGTGGGTGCGCACCCAAAGGACACTCGTCGACATCCAGGGTAAGCTTAAATATAATCATCCCATAAATCCATCATATTTCAATATTTTCCATTTCCCCGTTTATTCCTATTCATACAGTCCACCTCGTTACCATCGCCAAGTTTAGATCGTCCAAAATCGTAGACGGTCTAACATTTGATCCTTTGCGTGCCGGATTTCGTCTTGTTCGAGTCGAAATCTATAAATATTTTTTTCCGTCTCACTTCGTTTCTTAGAAGTCGATACTTGGGTCCGTTCGAGATTGAAAAATAATTCGCTGCGTTGGCCGTCTGCTCGATGGTCATAAGATAACGTGACTGGTCCGGTCGTGTTGCTCGTTGCCGGCCGAGCGGAGGAGAGATAATTTTCTTCGAAATCTCCTTTGATCCTCATCGACGTTCGACGGCTTGGTCTTGATCGTTTTTCGTTGTCAAGTTATATCTTGCTGCTGATCCAGTTGCAGTGGTGCCAACTTGAAGAAGAAGTGTTCGGTTCTTCCATGTGGTCGGAGCGTAGTCGCCTCTTGTTCGTCCGCTATCTCGTACGTCCTCAGCTCGTCCCCGTCCATCGTGTCTGTGCCGTTTTTATTCCGTCGCCTTAAAATTCGTTCTGTGCGCACTTCGTGTGAATAAAATCGTGACAGATGGGGGTTTTGGAGGATTATACCTTTCGTTTGGGTTTATTATCCCAAAAATTAGATCGGATTCATGCCGCGGCAAGTGATTGTGAATCGAATCCCGGAAATCAGAAAAAAATTAAATCTGGTAAAAGCTATGACCTCGGGGCTGGATGATCTACTGCTCGAATTCGACGAGGTAATTACCAAGCTTGTTACTGTATATCCTAAACAAGTACCTCCTCTTTCCACTGCCCCATTGACGGAAAACTTTGCCAAGTTTGAGAAAAAATTTTATGAAGTCAAATCGGTAGTTATGTTGTTGAGTCCTGAAGAATCGACTTCTGATCCAGGTTTACATAACCGTTCATCCCGATCGTCTGGGGGTGAACATGCTGCTCACTTATCTATCTCATTGCCCACATTGAAGTTACCTGACTTTGGAGGAGATATTAAGGAGTGGCAATCGTTTCACGATATCTTTCGAAATACCGTACATAATCTTCCTAATGTATCCGATGTGTCCAAGTTCATGTACCTAAAATCCGCCTTGAAAGGGGAAGCATTGGCATTGGTTTCGTCCCTCCCCCTTACTCGGGATAATTATCTAGTCGCTTGGCAACTTCTGGTTTCCCGATACGATAATGTTCATAGATTGGCAAATGCGTATCTCGAGTCAATCTTTGATTTATCGGTCGTCTCAAGGGATGTTTTGTCTATAAGATCATTCGCCTCGTCTTTAGAACAAAACATAGGTGCTCTTCGGGCGCTAGGACACACGGTGGATAGTTGGAATGTACCTCTTCTCTTTTTATTTCGGAGAAAATTATCGCCTGTTTTACGTGAACGCTGGGAAGATCGTTCCATTTCGTTGGAAAATCCCACCATACAGGACTTCATAAATTTTCTCGAAAATGAAACTCGGATCATTGAGGCAACTGGGCCGAGTGCTCTCCAATTTAACGAAGGGCAATCAAAATCGAAAATTAGTGGTCGTACATCGTCGCAAAAAATGAAAAGTTTTGCCACAAATACGTCACCTAAATCTGACGTGGTCATTTGTCCTTGCAATCAATCACATCCCTTGGAACAATGCGAAAAATTTGTAAAACTAAATCCTCACGCACGGCTTCGATTTGTGAAAAATAAACATTTATGTTTAATTTGTTTCCAAAAACACGTCATAAAGGATTGCCCGAAAAAAGAGGGATGTCGATTTTGTCATGCACATCATAATGAGCTTTTGTGTTTTAAGCATTATAATGAGCAAAATTCTGGTGCATCGGTTCAAATTGACCATGGTACGTCAGCACATGTTCACACATTGGTGAAAGGTGCATCCCAAAACGTTGCTGATAGTTCCATCACCACTTGTCATGCTCGCGCTGCGTCTCGTAAATCGGTCGTTATGCTAGCTACGGCCCGCGCATACACTAAGGGTCGCCATGGCTTGGAAGCTGTAAAAATTTTCCTAGACTTGGGTAGCCAGGGAACATTCATTTCCCAAAAATGTGTCGATCGCCTCGGCCTCTCGTTAGCAAACTGTTACGCACCTATTTTCGGACTGGGTCAAGTCAAGGCCGGAATTTCGAAGGGTTTGGTCGAACTTGCCTTGCTGTCAAATTATGCCAAAAATTTTAAGGTATCCATTCAGGCTTTTGTCGTTCCTACTATCACTCATTGTCCTCGTGTTTCGGTCGGTATTACTGCTTGGCCTCATCTTGAGGGGTATACCTTGGCTGACGATGAGTGTTTTTTGGATCAAGAGGTTGACATCTTGCTTGGAGCTGAATGGTATGCACGGGTGGTTATCGGCGCCCCCATTGTCGGCCAGGAGGGTGCACCTGATTTAATCGAGACAGTTTTTGGCTATTGCCTCCTCGGCCGGGTGACTGCTGATACCACCCCAGAAGTGACAGCCATGTGCACTACATTGCAACCCAATGTCGATGCCCTATTGAGAAAATTTTGGGAAATCGAGGAAAGTCCAAGGAAACAAATTTTGAGCAGGGAAGAGGTGGATGCTGAAAATTTTTATTTAGAGACGATCGATCGTGTTGATGGCCACTATATTGTTCGATTGCCATTTCTCCCCAGTTCGCCCGAATTAGGAGAAAGTTACAGTTTTGCTCGTCGGCGTTTTGCTAGCCTGGAAAATAAGCTGAACAAAAATCCTCTGCTGAGAGCTCAGTACAACAAATTTATGTCCGATTATCTCGAGCAGGGCCACATGGAAATAACGAATTCCCCACCTGAGGGTGTGGGTTATTATGTTCCCCATCATTGTATCTATCGACATGATGAATCATTTTCTCGTTTCCGTGTTGTTTTTGATTGTTCCATGAAAACTTCAAACGGAACTTCGCTAAATGACGTCATGAATGTAGGGCCTAAACTGCAACAAAACATTTGTGACGTTCTCATACGTTTTCGGCTTCACAATGTTTGCCTTGTGGCGGATGTAAAACAAATGTATCGTTGTATCGGAGTAGCTAGTGCCGACCAGGACCAACAGAGGATATTTTGGCGTTTTTCTCCTGCTGATTCGTTGAGTGAATTCAGATTGACCACCGTTACCTATGGCAATGCTGCCGCGCCATTTCTGGCGCTTCGTACCATGAAGCAGCTAGTCTATGACGAGGGGTCCCAATTTCCAATGGCAGCAAAGGCGTTGCTTAACAATACTTTTGTCGACGATACATGTATCTCCGTTCCTACTGTTCACGATGCGCTCAAGCTTCAAGCTGAGTTGGTAGCATTGCTAGCCAAAGGAAAATTTTCTCTGAAAAAATGGCTGAGTAATCGACCGCAGCTTCTGAAAAATATTCCAGAGGAAGATCGGGCTATGAAAACCGAAATTTTGTCCTTTCGTGGTGATGATGGTCTTGATCCTGGGACAAATATCTTGGGCTTGTCATGGAATCCAGCCACTGATCAATTTTCCTTCAAAATAGAGCCCCTCAAGGAGATGATAGTTACCAAGCGCACTATACTATCCGAAGTCAGTCGTTTGTATGATCCCCTTGGATTTTTATGCCCAGTGACCTTTTATGGAAAATGGCTTATCCAACATTTATGGTCTTCGGGATTGGGCTGGGATGAAACGCCTTCGGAGGAAATAGTTATCAAATGGAAACAATATCATAGTGAACTCCCTCTCCTGAGTCAGGTGCAAATACCACGTTGTGTTGAATTGGACTCGGCTGTCAGCGTCCAATTGCACGGATTTTGTGACAGCTCCCAACGTGGATATGCGGGAGTCGTTTATTTGCGGAATATCAACAAAAATGGCAAAATCACTTGTTCCTTGCTCGTGGCGAAATCGAAGGTTGCTCCTCTCAAACGGATTTCGCTCCCTCGATTAGAACTGTGCGGAGCAGTCCTTGTCACAGACTTGTTGCATTACGCCAAAGAAATGTTGAAGGACCATGTCTCAATCCAGTCTACCGTAGTATGGTGTGATTCCATGGTTTCTCTGCAGTGGATAAAAGCGTCACCCCACAAGTGGAAAACCTTCATTGCAAATAGAGTTTCGCAAATCCATGAACGCTTAGCTCCCGATTGTTTCCGTTATGTGCCGTCGGCGTCAAACCCGAGCGATATAGCGTCTCGAGGTGCTTTGCCGATGCAATTCCTAAGCGATCGTTCGTGGCTATCCGGACCTGACTGGTTGATTGGCCCACCAGAAAAATGGCCAAAGGTCCCGCCATTGTTGAAATCGGAGGAAGTCATGGCGGAAGCCCAAATCGTATCTCTGCCTTTGAATTCAGAGATTACCCCTATCGAATCTTGGCTTGAAAACTATTCCTCGTTTACTTCGTTAAAACGCCATACAGCATTCCTGCTGAGATATTTCAAATATTTGCGCGATCCGCACGCCGACAGTCTGTTGACCGGTGGTCTCACAACCGACGAATTAAAATTGGCGGTTATTCGGTTGGTTCGTGTTGTGCAGAGCCAAGTATTTTCGTCCGAAATAAAATTGCTTTCGGAAGGGAAACTGATAGCATCCAAATTCAGGAAATTGAATCCATTCCTGGATGATGATTCAATCATCAGAGTGGGTGGGCGTCTGAAACATGCTCCCATTCCTAGCGATCAAAAGCATCCAATGCTCTTGCCCAAAGCCCACCACTTCACCCATTTGGTTGTCGATCATTTCCACTTGAAGTACCTTCATGCTGGCCCCCTCCTAGTCCAGAGCCTTATTCGCGCTGAATTTTGGATTGTAAATTCGCGAGAGGTCATCCGAAATCGGTTATCTCGGTGTGTTACATGCTTCAAAACCAAGCCCAAGGAGCAGGAACATTTGATGGGAGACCTACCCACTTCTCGGTTGGAGCCTATCAGTGCATTCTATCGATGCTCGTGTGACTATGGAGGTCCTTATCGTATAAAAGCGAGTTCACTTCGTAACGCCAAGGTGACTAAAGCATACATATGTCTATTCGTTTGTTTCACCACGCGAGCCATACATCTCGAGCTCGTATCGGACTTGACAACTGATGCTTTTATTGCGGCCCTTAGGCGTTTCGTTGGTCGCCGAGGAAGCGTTTCCGAAATTCAGAGCGATTGTGGAACGAATTTTGTTGGCGCCAAGCATAAGCTCGAAGATTGGAGCAAATTCGTTTCCAGTAAACAGCATAACTCTCAGGTGGAAAAATGTTTGGCGGAGGAAGGAATAACCTGGAAATTATGTGCCCCGGGAAGTCCTCACCTCAACGGTTTGGCCGAGGCTGGTATCAAGTCGATTAAGACCCATCTGACCAAGGTAATTGGAGAGCAGACCCTCACATATGAAGAATTCTACACCATACTTACGCAGATAGAAGCAGTGGTAAACTCTCGTCCCATTACCCAGGTCAGTTCGGATCCAAATGATCTCCAAGCATTGACGCCTGGTCATTTCTTGATGCAGAGACCTGCGTTTGCATTAGTCGGCCCCGAACCAGAAAATCTGAACATTACCAAACGGTGGAAATTGGTTCAAAAGTTGCTCCACTCGTTTTGGGATCGATGGCGTAAAGATTATCTTGGTGGCTTGCAGACGCGGTCGAAGTGGACCAAAGAGTTTAACAATTTAAAGGTCGATGATTTGGTCATTATGAAGGAACCAAATCTATCACCTAGTCAGTGGAAGATGGCTAGAATCACAAAAGTCCTTCCAGGCGAAGACGGAATAGTGAGGGTTGCTGAAGTGAAAACAGCCCAAGGCACGTTTACTCGTTCGGTGCGTAAACTGTGCCCACTACCCCTCGCTTAACATTGTCGTCATCATTTGGTATTGGTGGTGTTGGTTTTCTACAATCGAGAATTTTTGTTTCTTTCCCTTTTTCCGTGGGCTTCCTTCGATCCTTCGCGAAGTCTCCCTGAACGCCCCCTGGGAGTGAAGAGCGTTATCCTTTTCCTTTTATCCCGGGTCGGGTCCTCAATCCCTGCGATTGTGTATTTTATTTTTTTTCGATTAAGCACCCCAATACCAAAGACGCTTCTGAATCGAAATGACCATTGAGTTGCTGATTCACTGCATTTCGTCTTCATGTATATTTTTCTTTTCTCTCGTTGAAACGTGGTTGTTTCAAGGCGGCCGGGATGTTTGGTCGCAAAGTTCAATTTGCTCCGTCGATTTTATTTGGCCTCACTGGAGTTGAGGAATATTTATTTTTTCCACGTTGGTAGACGTGGGTCGCCAGAAGTTGGCATTGGCTTGTGGTCGTTCTAAGTACCACACACATCGAGCTTGACGCGCCAAGGTGTTCAATCGGCCCATTTTATCGTTCGTTGCTTTTCGTAGCAAAAATCCCTTTTCCTCATACCTTCCAACCCCCTCATTTCCCATTTAACTTACCCAATTAAAAAACGCGTATAGTGCGCCGGCCGCGATTAATTTCCCCCTTCGTGAGGTCTCGAAGGAAGTCGTCCTGCCTCGGAGGAAAACGTGGGTGCGCACCCAAAGGACACTCGTCGACATCCAGGGTAAGCTTAAATATAATCATCCCATAAATCCATCATATTTCAATATTTTCCATTTCCCCGTTTATTCCTATTCATACAGTCCACCTCGTTACCATCGCCAAGTTTAGATCGTCCAAAATCGTAGACGGTCTAACAGGTTTCATTGTGAGTTTGACTTCGATTTCGATTATGAGTTCGAGCTTCTGTTCCATTGTGAGTTTGACTTCAAGTTTGATTATCAGTTTGAGTTTTGGTTTCATTTTGAGGTTGACTTCGAGTTTGATAGTGACTTCGAATTTCAGTTTCATCGTGAGTTTGACTTCGATTTCGATTATGAGGTTGAGTTTCTGTTCCATTGTGAGTTTGACTTCGAGTTTTACTATGAGTTCGAATTTCGGTTCCATTGTGAGTTTGACTTCAAGTTTGTTCATCAGTTTGAGTTTCGGTTTCATTTTGAGGTTGACTTCGAGTTTGATTGTGAGTTCGAATTTCTGTTCCATTGTGAGTTTGACTTCAAGAACGAGTATGGATTCAAATTTCTGTTCCATTGTGAGTTTGACTTCGATTTCGATTGTGAGTTTCAGTTTCTGTTTATAGTGAGTTTGACCTCGAGTTTGATTATGAGTTTGAGTTTTATGTTTCATTGTTAGTTTGACTTCGAGTTTTACTATGAGTTCGAATTTCGGTTTCATTGTGAGTTTGACTTCAAGTTTGATTGTCAGTTTGAGTTTTGGTTTCATTTTGAGTTTGACTTCGAGTTTGATAGTGACTTCGAATTTCAGTTTCATCGTGAGTTTGACTTCGATTTCGATTATGAGGTTGAGTTTCTGTTCCATTGTTAGTTTGACTTCGAGTTTTACTATGAGTTCGAATTTCGGTTTCATTGTGAGTTTGACTTCAAGTTTGATTGTCAGTTTGAGTTTCGGTTTCATTTTGAGGTTAACTTCGAGTTTGATAGTAACTTCGAATTTCAGTTTCATCGTGAGTTTGACTTCGATTTCGATTATGAGGTTGAGTTTCTGTTCCATTGTTAGTTTGACTTCGAGTTTTACTATGAGTTCGAATTTCGGTTTCATTGTGAGTTTGACTTCAAGTTTGATTGTCAGTTTGAGTTTCGGTTTCATTTTGAGGTTGACTTCGAGTTTGACTGTGAGTTCGAATTTCGGTTCCATTGTGAGTTTGACTTCAAGAACGAGTATGGATTCAAATTTCTGTTCCATTGTGAGTTTGACTTCGATTTCGATTGTGAGTTTCAGTTTCTGTTTATAGTGAGTTTGACCTCGAGTTTGATTATGAGTTTGAGTTTTATGTTTCATTGTTAGTTTGACTTCGAGTTTTACTATGAGTTCGAATTTCGGTTTCATTGTGAGTTTGACTTCAAGTTTGATTGTCAGTTTGAGTTTTGGTTTCATTTTGAGTTTGACTTCGAGTTTGATAGTGACTTCGAATTTCAGTTTCATCGTGAGTTTGACTTCGATTTCGATTATGAGGTTGAGTTTCTGTTCCATTGTTAGTTTGACTTCGAGTTTTACTATGAGTTCGAATTTCGGTTTCATTGTGAGTTTGACTTCAAGTTTGATTGTCAGTTTGAGTTTCGGTTTCATTTTGAGGTTAACTTCGAGTTTGATAGTAACTTCGAATTTCAGTTTCATCGTGAGTTTGACTTCGATTTCGATTATGAGGTTGAGTTTCTGTTCCATTGTTAGTTTGACTTCAAGTTTTACTATGAGTTCGAATTTCGGTTTCATTGTGAGTTTGACTTCAAGTTTGATTGTCAGTTTGAGTTTTGGTTTCATTTTGAGTTTGACTTCGAGTTTGACGATGAGTTGGAATTTCGGTTTCATTGTGAGTTTGACTTCGATTTCGATTATGAGGTTGAGTATCTGTTCCATTGTTAGTTTGACTTCGAGTTTTACTATGAGTTCGAATTTCGGTTTCATTGTGAGTTTGACTTCAAGTTTGATTGTCAGTTTGAGTTTCGGTTTCATTTTGAGGTTGACTTCGAGTTTGACTGTGAGTTCGAATTTCGGTTCCATTGTGAGTTTGACTTCAAGAACGAGTATGGATTCAAATTTCTGTTCCATTGTGAGTTTGACTTCGATTTCGATTGTGAGTTTCAGTTTCTGTTTATAGTGAGTTTGACCTCGAGTTTGATTATGAGTTTGAGTTTCTGTTTTATTGTGAGTTTGACACCAGACAGTGTGATAATGAAGAATATATCGTGTTGGTAGTACTTTTGTGAAGGAACAGGGCATAATGCGTATCTCATTAATAGCGATTCGTTAGTTGCGATATCTAGTCGTTCAACAACAAAGCAACCAACGAGTTTGTAAATTGAACGAGTTGATAAGCGTTAGAAGTGGCTTCCAGGTCTCAATAAAAATTTGAGATCTTGATGTTTTCAAGTACATAATTCGAAATAACACGTACACAATTCATTTATTCGGGTCCTTCAAAATCAAACGGAATTTCCTCATTTTCAAGCAAGGGCGTATCTCTGAAACGTCCCACAAAGCGAAATGGGAGAGAACATTTTTCAGAGATCGCGGAGGGGTAAAATAACGGGAAAGAAAAGAGGAAAAAGTTCTCTAGAAAGAAAAATACATTTCCCAATCTAAACAGTTGCCATCATTCTCGTCTTTGTTTTTCTTATTCGGCGGACGGGAAAATGAAAGAAAAACAGTCACCAGCGCTGTCGAAGCAAACGTAGGTTGCCGCTCCCAAACCTAAATTCGCCCACTTCTTCCTCCAGTGTATTCTGCTCGATCCCCTTTTCGAGTTTGGTCTTATGACCGAATTCCCCAGGTTCTATTGTCGGACTCGATAATGTAGTCGGTTAATTGGGTATAGCGCCTATCTACCTTTTTACGAATTTAGGGAAATATTCAGGTGCCCACCTAGTATGCATAGAAAAAATCAGTGGATCAGGAATTCTGATTCAAAGTACTGCTTGATTTCACCCTAACATTCTAGTCGCTTAATTTTTAAACAGGTATAGGTACCTAAAAAGCCGATGAGAGCAGCCAGCGCAGTTCTTTTTTATTTCAATTTATTGCTGGCTACAGCTCACAAAGAAGATATTATGGAATTTATGAGTTGGCTCCTACGTCTACCAAAAAGTAAATCTTTCCAGCCAAGTAACTTAATGGATATTATTCAAAACGATACTCACGTTTCTAGCGCAGATCATCATCTGTCATCAAGACTCACCTGAAAAATACAATATTTTATTTAGTTAACCTGATAATTGATAATTTATTATTATGGTCACGCGGTCGTTCTGTGGTCCGTCCACAAGTAATGTTTCTAATGCCGATACATGGGCCCACTTCTCCCACATAGCCATAACCCTTGCACCGTATTCGAAGATCGGAAAATCAATTATAACACCATCCGAATCAACGTCTGTTGCGATAAAAAGCCCAGTTCGTTTAATTTCTGTTCCTTTTTCTGGCAATTAAGGGATTAATACGGAACCCGTTTCCCTTGGCGGGGAATCAATATGAGAGTTGAATTATTCATAACTTATTTCCCCAGAGCGTCAGGAGCCAGTCCTGGCCGTCAGGGCCTTGAATGATTCACGGCTTGTTACCGTATTTTTTACACAGTTGAAACTTGAAACAGAAAACAGTGGAGGATCAGAGATTTTACAGTTCTTGATTATCGAGCTGATCAGAGTGCATTGAACATATTGTAAATTTAACGGTCAAGAATTGGTAGTATCTAGAAAGTTATTTGTGTTGAAACTATATTCCAAGGAGTCGTGGGCTTGCCCTGCCCCTCTAAGCCTACATTTCGTTCAGCACCTACAGGATTCATGGAAGCTCCTTTACCCTTTGTAGGAAGGCACTACTTGGCTGATTGGGGCTCACGGGTTCGATTGCCATAATATGGCATGACATATTATGTGACATGAAAATATGGCCCTTAGTCTTTATTAATGCCATCCCTGGTATTCGAGGTTTCTCGAAATTATCGAAATCGAATAGCTGAACTCACTCCTTGTGATACCATGATGGGTTAAACCATAATTTTACTTTTACTTACTTTTTTACATTAAACTAAATTTTACTTTTTCTACCCTTGGCTGTTTCTATTCACATTTCCTGCAGCGCAGTTTAGGTCTTCTTCGCCAACGACTAAGGTTTGTTCATAATATAGGTATAATAAAACATAAGGATATTCACCTACAAGTAACACGCGTGAATAGATATGCCAAAAAATATCACCGTAAAACGATCCAATGTCAATGACCGTTGCAAAAGTGCTGAATGGATGACATCAGTCTTGTGTTTGACTGGATAATCGTACTGCGTCAAGAAACTCATATAACCGATGTTAAATTTACGGTACAGAGTTTTTTGTATCCAACATCTGGCACCAGTTTGGTTCGGCGGAAAAATAAATTCTCCCTGAATGAGGAAGATTTTTTCTAGTTGGAGGCGAGCAGGCGAGACCTTTAGATGAAAGAAAAGGAACTTCTTCAACGTAGGTGCGTTGAGAACAGGTGCGAAATAGCGAAATGTTTCCATTCATTCAACGCCATCCAGTTCCGATTCGGGGTCTCCGAGCTAAAGAAACTCAGGTGGCATTCAAAAACTAGGATGAAAAAAGCGGGGGAATCATAGTGGATTTTAAGGCGTTTCTATATTTGTGTAATGGCTGAAGAAAAACCTGGACGCAAACCGGGTCGGGAGATCGCCGGTTCGTTCTTGTGCCAAGCTGTCCAAAAGTCAGTACAGTTGGTCCCACTCAAGTCGAGGTTGAAATTTTCACTAGAAATACGCGAACCCTTGAAAAATCGGACCACGTGGTTTTACTTACCTATCTAGTTGATATTAGGAGTAGTATTTTTTTTATATTTTAAATTTAACTAATTATTATGCTCTATCCTTGCGCTAGTATAGGTGGTCCTTTTTTACATCCATGTTTATTAACAGAATCCTGGAATCTTTTAGAATCTCTTAGACTTTGTCTTGGAATTTGAATACAAGGCAAGAGAAACACTCAAATTGGACCTTAAACCATCAAAATGTTTCTATTTTATTCGTGAATGCATGGAATCATGTAATGTTAAGCAAAGAGGAAGTGCTATTTTATTCATACTCGGCCATAAACTCGTCTTCTGACTGATATATCAGTTTGTATATATACAAATTCCATTTTCTCGTAAAATGATGACTCGGGAGAGTAAACGACTTAAGCTCACCTCGCATTCACCAATTTATTCTTATGTTGCATTCAACTTTTTGCCGAACGGCTTTCAATGGCACGCACTGCTGTTTAGAATGATGGCTTGAATGAAGGATGTCTTACAGGAAGGACATGGCAACCTTGCCGATGATTTGGGACGCTCCTCCACGCGTTATTACATAGTGTCTGGTGTCTGCCGAAGAGTCTGCCGGTGTGGTACTCTCTATTAAAAATCACCTTCGTGTACAACAAAAGCTCGTATCTTTACCCTTTTTGGGCACCTGGAACCGTCTTGGCCGTCACGGTAGGCGCATTCTTCTCAGCATTGCCGGCTTTTCAAACGTTCAATATTAGTAACACCTCGGGTGAAGAAGGATATTCTATTTATAAAAAAGCTGGTATTGTATTAAAAATATTTTTCCTTTTTTAAACTTTCAAGAGCGCTTTTGTCCATTCCGGTGACGGGAAACACCAACCTATGCGAGGTTACCTTTATCGGACATCGTGCTTAGCGCAATACAGACCAAATAAAGAATTTCACAATTGTTTACTCCGCTTGGAGGAAAAATTGAATTCTACCATTAAGTAGGCACCTACAGATAGAATAGAAAGTTGAGTTTGAGTGTTGAGATTGGGAGTTGAGTTTGAGGGTTGAGATTGGGTGATGAGTTGGTGGGTTAAGTGCAAGAGTTGAGTTTATGAGATAAGTTTGGGAGTCGAGTTCGTAAGACTCCCTGTTGTAAGTTGAGCTGGTGAGCTGAGTTCGACTGTTGAGTTTGAGAGTTGAAATTGGGAGGTGAGTTGGTGGGTTAGTTGTAAGTTGGGTTTGTATGTTGAGTTTGTGGGTTGTATGTTGAGTTTGTGGGTTGAGTCTGAAAGTTGAGTTTGTGAGATAAGTTTGGGAGCCGAGTTTGTACTCGATTATGAAATTTGAGTTTGAGGGTTGAAATTAGGAGTTCAGTTTGTGGGTTCAGTTTATAACTTGATCTTGTGGGCTGAGTTAGTGAGTAAGTTTGTGAGTTGAATTTGTAATTTGAGTATTGAGTAGGTATGTGAGTTGATTTTGAGGGTTGAGTTTGAGAGTTGAATTTGTAAGCGGAGATTGTAAGTCGAGTTTGAAAGTTAAGTTTATGAGTTGAGTTTCTTAGTTCAGTTTTTAAATTGAGTTTGAGAGTTGAGCTTGGGAGTCAAGTTTGACAGTTGACTTTATGGGTTCAGTTAGTCAGTTGAGTTTGTAAGTCGAGCTGGTGAGGTGCGTAAGCACTTTGAGTGTTCTTGAAATTTTATCACCAGACATCAAATGGCGCTGCGGGATTAGAAGAGTCTGACTAACCATACTTTAATACTTCGAGTGGATTGTTAACTAACGCATCATTCCATCGAGATTTGGATGAGGTACTTGTGTTTCTGTTTGATCAGAGTGACGAACCGGCCAAAGCGAATACGATTGATACTTTTATTATTCAATTTGTCGCAATGTCAACACAGAGAGGTAAAATATTTTCAAATTTGGTTAATTATTCCTTCGTCTCAAGTGCGCACTTGAGTGCGCAATTCTTATATATAAAAAGCGAGCGAAGCTGAGTTTATTCAATCGATTCAACTGTCTGAAAATGAAATACTTCGCGATCGCTCTTGTCGCCTCTGTCCTGGGCTCTGCCCTGTGTGCATCGATCGAAGGTAAACAACGACTTTTATTAGGTACATCATTGATGATAATTTTTTCTCACTAAAATTGTTCTGAAATATTCTCTAGATCGTTCACAGTCAGGAAATGGTCGAGTGTTGGACTTGGTGAAGGCCGCCTTCTCATACGCATCCAAAGTGGCATCGAAATGGGATCCCATTCCATTGTCAGACCTTTATGAAAATCATTCGACCGGCTCAGATCCCCAATATGAGTACGTGCCTAGTATATTTAGTTGCATAGTATAGGCTAATGATATGATTAGCTAGGTAATATATTATTCAAGTGCAACTAAATACCTAGTAAAAGCTCAAAAATGAAGTTATTTTCCTAATTGTTGGGATTTTTGTATTCGTGTTTCCAACAGTTTGGTGATAACACAGCTGAACAGAAAAATCGCCGGAGTAGCCAACGTTTCCCTCGAAAATATTGAAACCGATGACGTCGCTCTGACGGCAAAATTTTTAGTCGTGAACCCGGAGATACAGTTCAACAGCGATTACTACGAAGTTTTTGGAACTGCTTTGAACCGCAATGTTTCTGGAAGTGGCCCATTCCGGTGAGATAAGCACCTATATTCAATCTGTACTTTTCCATCCAGGTATGGTCTGTAGAATAGAACACTGAATTTGAAGGAATCAAAGTAGACTGTTCCACAAAATACTTTGTTGGTTACTGACGGTGGCTTGACCTTCGAAACTGGTTTACAAACTCGTAAACTTTCGTAGAACTGTTTACTTCCATTCTCTCAATTTGAGTTTCTATTCGAATTATGGGGTTCCACAACTTCTTCATGATTAATTATTTAATTCATGGTCTGTAGGCTGTATTGAAAATTGAAGAAATATGGTAGGTATACTTATATGGTAATCAAGGGCTCACTAAGTAAATTGTTGCATAAATTTATTATTGAATAGTACATATAAAAAATGGAAGAAAGGGGGACCAACCAAAAATTGAAAATCTGGGCCAATTTCATAAATAATTAGTTATATTTCAAGCGGGTTTTAGCATTATCAGCATGAATCAAAAAGGGGAAATAGTTAATGAATAGTGGCTTATATTTTACAGTACTGCAGAATTTTTCTGATCATAAACGCAACCTTTTATCTCAAGAAGGCTAAAAAAGATTAAGGGCCGGTTTATCAATGCACTTGTAGCTCATTCTAGATTTATTTTCACCTAGCATTTTGTTATATGTGCGTCCATGCAAATACTGTCAATTGCAATCATGGCAATTTATGAACCGACCCTAAACATTCTATCGCGGTGGTCACTGTATTTGGACCGGTCGGAATTTGGATTCACGCCTGCCTTGCTCCTCAAAAATGCAACATAATTTTTTTAGCTGACCCGCTGAAATAAAATTTTTCAGCTCCCGATTCATGAACGTTACCGCCTTGTTCTCCGTGCGGTTTGAAGAAGACCCTTCCACGAAAGCTCTATCGATTCCCTCTCTGTCTGAGCTGTATAACATCTCCTCAGTTGTAGTAAGTAATTTCCCTTCGGTTTCTCTTCATATCTTCTGAATTTGGAATATTCAAATAATTTCTATAGCAATTATTGGAGCCTTTTTCAACTGGGAAAGGATTCTGTGAGGGTAGGGCACTTGTAGGCCATAAGTCTAGTCCAAGCGGATTGTATCACTTCTTAAATTGTCCCCTTCATGAAGTTCGGTTGCCTTTACAATTGCTATAACTCGAATTAACGGACAATTTTCCATGTTCTCTAAAGGTGGACCTAGCAAACATTCAAGTCGAAGGTGTGACTAAGGAAGAAACCGAAGCCTACGTAGAAAAGGAGGTACTCAAGTATTTCTACGCAAACAAGGGCAATTTCGAAAAGTTCTTCCCCGAGGTACTGAGACAAGAGTTGAACGATGAAATGTATGGAATGACCATGGCCGAAGTTACTCAATGGCTGAAGGAAAACACCCCGAAACTTTCATCTGCAGCTATTTTGAAAGCATTGGGTCTTAACGTCTGATTATTTCAATTGTAATTCGTTACTAAAGCGTCTACATATATACGCTGAAATGAACTTGAATTCGTTTAATAAACCTCTGTCGTTTTTATACGGTGGTACGTGATGGCTCTGTAAAAACTAATTGAATCTAAGAAAGACATGGTTTACATAGTGAATAGCAGTACAGTAGATATTTGTAAACAGGGTGTTCACACTCGAGATTGTCTTCCTTGAAGAGGTCCTTGCCCCAATTTTGTCTGTAAACGTTTTTTTGAGCTCCAGAAAAACTACCATTTTTTTGGCTCAAAAAACTCAAATCGGTTCAGACACGATAAAGCGATATCGTAGAGAAAAGTCACATTTATCTGCATTCAAACGTCGATTTCTCCTATATGAAGGGGGATAAATTAAAAAATGACTATACTGTCAAAAAGCTGACATTTTGGGGCCATTTTTTTGGAATGTGAGCGGGAGTTTTTCATTTTTTCTAGTTGTTAAAAAAAAGTTGGAAAAATTGTAAATTCACAAAGATTTATCATTGCTCAATTTTGGCATGATTTTTGGCTTTCTTTACTGAATGCTGAAAAACCGGGGTTACTGTAAGGTAACTGGAAATTGAACGCTCTTTTCAACGGAATCCTCATTTTTGTGATTACTCTAATATTTGAGGGACTTATGGGCGTTTTACTGAGACTACGTTTAAAACACAAAAAAACGTCTAAACAAAAAATTCTTTCTAGCCTATGTACCTTCAACTGAAGGTTAGACATACTTATCCTTTTGAAGGATCGCCATATAGTCAACGTCAGAAAATCAGAACTCGGGAACTGCCAAACCTAAACAAATTTATTCGACAATAGGTCAATACTTTGGCAATTTTCGGCAACATTCCGCGATTTCGGATCAAATGTGGGGGGTGTCCGGTCGAACTTGGAGAAAAAAGGACAAATTCTCCACCTTTATCTCTCTAACTTTCAGGATGGAAACGCGGCAGCAAAATACGTGCTTCAGGGTCGTCTAACGAGAGCCTTATTATTTATTCACTGGGGAGCTTTCAGACAGCCCGGCGTACGAGCATAAAGCTTAAAAAGCAGACTTTCTATACCATGCTTGCTGTTCAGCAGCCAAGAACTGATCTGCATTGAAAAAGCCGGTGGCAAAAGGCAGAGTGCACCCGCAGAAAGGAATAATGCTCATTCCCGTACATAAGGGCATCCAGTTCACTAATAGCTAGACAAAAGAAAAACAGACGCTGTCCAGGAATATTGTGCCATCACGAGTACCTACAGCTGAAATAGGGAAAAATCGAATACAAGTTCAGAAGTCGTTGCAGGTCTCCTCCGCCATTTATTAGTTGAAATGGACCTATATTTTTTATGGTAGAAGAAGACTGCTTTTTTTAGCCGGTTTTAAGCGCTTGGAATTCAGTTTTGAATGTAACCTCCAAGATAGCAGCACAAACTGCAAAAAAATCAGTTTTGGGCCGAATTCGTTTTGCCCTTATTGCCTTCGATGTTCTCAAAATACCGTTGTTTGAAAATGCGAATCTCAAGTCCATGGATGGTCAAATCCATGGATTACCGCTAATCCGGACACTAATCCGAGGTTGGTGAAATCCACCATAGCCTTTTAAGGCTTCGCCCTTATATCGAGCAGCACTGCACGTTATCATCCATTAAGTACTGGGTCATACAGTATGACTCATACTCAACTGCATGCATGCAATATATTTATAAATGCGCCATAAGTTGGGCTGTTCACAAGAGATCCTCACTTTCAAAAGGTCCTGACAATTTTATCGCCCATCCCTTATCCCCGCTTACTATCCGATTGCGAAGTGACCATTGTTTGGTTTTGGGAATCGGGATGGCCTTGGGGACGTGGCTTAAAAAACGGTTATGATGCTCATCAACCTCGTCGCCACCTCGACCAATCACAGCAATGGATTTTCTAACCCCATGAACCGGAAAGTGAATGGGGCTTATACATTTCCAACGAGAATTTTACGTTAAAATTTGATATAAACAACACCGTGGTGAATTTTATCTGAAGCTTCCTGATGGATTGATAAATTTTGTCGATAAACCGGGCCTCAGTGGGCAGTTTATCCTATTCCTAATCCATAATAAGGATAATTAAGTATTAGATAATCTTCGTTCTGTCTACACGAGGAAATGGGACAAATCGATGAAAACTACCAAAAGTAAGTGCATAGTATGCCTGCAAAACAGTAATATACTGGTAGCAAAAATCAATGACCAAGGCAGTGAGCACTAAGATAATGACAGGTCATTTCAGGCCCACTCTCACCGCGATAATCAATGATTTTGTTCTTCTTTATAATTTTTAGTGAGGAAGGCCCCAGCCGACCAAATAACGAGGATCATCTCAAAGATTCTTACGACGAGGACTTTTGTTGTAGTCAACAAGCCGAATCGCAACAAATATCTGACGATTGTGTCAAGGAGCGGATTCTTGGAGTAAGTTCTGATTGAAACTTATGTGCTTTCTTGGTAGTTATTTGAGCAACAAGAAGAATTTAATTCTTCGAACGTGAAATGTTCTCCTTTCTTCTAACAATCATCATATCGATACCTTAAAGCACAAAGGGCACATGTCCCAAAATATCGATTTTGAGATTTCGGTACCGAAAGAATCTACTCATCAGGACCTATCGATCGCTCCAAGAATCATGACCCTTTTATCTATTTTTGGGGCCAAAAAACGATAAAATAGAAAAACGACAAATATTTAAAGAGCGTTTATCTTGGAAGTGTTAAGTGCTACCAAAGTTCTGGTTAAACAAGGTTGTAGATCTTGGCCAGACAAACATTTTTTATTCAGCAAATTTTTTTATGGAATTGAAAACTATGGGAGAAATCTTTATTTTTGTAAATTGATCAAAAACTTATTTTGCATTTTTCTCATTATGCCATTTTTGGACATAATACCTATTATGCCCTTTGTGCTTTAAGGTATCGATATGTAGTATTTTAATTTGATATTATATTATTTCAACAATCATTATTTTAGCTGAGAAGAAAGAAGTTAGAACTTCTCATGGTTCAAGATTACGAGTACCACCAGAGCAAGCTCCTGGATATAAGAATGTCCTTCATTCCTACGCACCCCTAGGGACGTAACTTCCAGAACAACTTGAGCCTAAAATTATCCAGGCCCTAATTTATAATAATTGAATAAATCCAGCTGACCCCTTTAAACTGGGTTTTCTGTACTTACGAGATTTTTTCACGAGCATCAGTATCAGTTTTTCAGAGTTCATGAAGGCTATAATGGAAAATCCTCTGGAATCGTCCCGCTGCGAAACTTTTTGAACCCTGTTTAATTTTACAAATTCATCATAAAATGAATAATGAGCCAAAATGACGAGCAAAGGGGTTAGATGGGAGCGAGCAACAAGTAGTTTTCAGACAGAGAGGGATGAGAAACGAGGCGGAATTATGTTATGGAGTCAGAAGAAGAGAGACAGAGAAGTTCGCTCTAGTAGCAGTGGCTTCACTCAGCCAAACAATTATCGAGGACTGGCAATTAACGCTGCGTTGGATTAATGGGCACCTCGCGCACGCCGAGACCTAGGAAAATGACGTTAATTTGCGCGAGATTTTGTTCGACACGAAAAATAAAAATGAACAGAAGTGGAGGGAGGATATTTCGGTAGAGTGTCAGAGGTTGATGAATTTCAAATTTCGTGTATACTTCAAAAAAATAAACTATTTTAATCGCTTAAGAAACACAATTTTTCAACACCACTGAAAATTTCATGGTTTACGTTTCAAACCGATTAACGTTTTCTCCCCAACGGCTAAAGATTTTTTTCAGTGAAAATCTACCTTGCTCCAGGCAGCCCCTATAGCCCCCTTTAGCCTGCCCAACAGTTCACATTAAATGTGAATCTCAAATTAAATGTGAACCTCAAATTTTGAGGTTTCTGAAAGAATTGTTGGAATCTTGAAAATTTCGTTTATTTTTTAAAGTTTTCTGCTTGGCCCAAAAGACGTTTCAAACTTAATACTACCGTCTTAAAGCTATCGAGTGGTTCGAAAGAGGTATTACAATTTTGAAAGAGGGCGCGGGCACCACTTCAAAACCCGATACTTCAATATTAAGGACCAATTCCCCCAACAATATACAAAATACCTACAAATTTATCTAACCCTATTTTCATTGACTGAGCTTCTTGTATTTTTTTTTATTGCCTATTAATTTTCATTTTCATGCTAATGTTAAAACTAGCCAAAAATAAAAATTCGCCTTGTTATAGGAATATAAAAAGTATCCATATATTCTGTAACGTAAAACAAAGATTTTAAGACCAAGAACGCTCAAATCGGTTCATTTCTGTGACCGGAAAAAAATGAAATAGAAAACACTAAAAATGCTAATATATCGGAAGTACTGTGAGTTATTCAAATTCCGATTAAACACGGCGTTAGGTCTTGCCGAGACAAACATTTCAGTTTAAGAAATTCGGAAAAAGCTTGAGACCATTTTTGAAATTTCTTGAACTGAAATGGTTGTCTCGGACAGACCTAACACCCTGTTTAATCGGAATTTCAGTAACTTCCGATATATTTGCATTTTTAGTTAGTATAAAACGAATTTTTCGGCCAGTAACTCTCAAGATGAAGATAAATCATTAAAGAATCAACCGAAATTCGGAGTATCGTTTAGAAGAGCGAGAAGTTGTGCTGTGAAACGATGGCTAAGAAGGGAAATCGAGGGTTGAGAGGTCACGAGCTCGAGCCGTTTCGTCGGTCGGAGGTGCTGAGCTGTTGATATCCAACGCCACTCGCACGCCACTCTCACGGCAGGGCAGATCGACAGAAAACGAGCCTTTTCTTTCCAAAAATAAGCCCGACTTTTTACGTGGAAAATTGCTCCTACGGTTAGAACAAACTCGTCGAACTGAAAAATAGCCGTAAAATTTGACCGGTTCAAATAGGTCAAAAACCGACGTTGATTGGCGAAAAATCCTTTATTAGTTCAATTATTCGATTGATGATCGAGTTGGTTAATTAGTCAAATTAGAGATTTCTAATCTAATTTGAGATATTAATATCTCAAATTAATTGTATTAATTAATTAATTAATTTATACAAATAAGTATCTACCTTTTTTTAATCAAAGTAATTCTTTTTCAAGTTGTTGGTTGATGCTTCGGTTGAGAGGGTTATGGTTCTTCGGGATTTTCAGCAGAAAGAGTAGAGCTCCAGCATATCAAAGTCAAATTGAGAATTTCCAATGCAAGTCTCAATTCGGTTTGGGAAGTTCCCAATTTTGTTTTGAAAATTCTCAATTTGACTTGGAAATTCTAAGCATAACTGGAGGAACGATTGATTTTTCCTAACATATTTCCTCATCGGCCAATTCCAAAATGTGATCTGATTTCGTGAGACTTTCACGCTCAGAGTATCTGATACTGTGTCTCCCCCAAAAGACATTCGACGCGACCTCTAAGAGACAGTCATATTTTCCTCTTCTTTTGTCTTTTTTCGCTCTTTTATCGAAAGCGACTTGGAAAAATTGTCGTCGAGAAACGGCAGAAAGTTAACATTTCCTTCCGACTATCTTTTTTTCTTATCGTACCCATTTTTCTCCCTTTTCATTTTTCCATTGTTTCTCCCGATGTGACAATCAGTGCTGATTTCCCTGTCTCCGAAGGAAAGATTGTGGGATGGGCTTTCTTTATAGAACCGAAGTTTTCTAACCAAAATCGAGCAAACTGTAGCCCAATACTGTTACCTTCAAATTTGTGAAGTAGGTAACTACTAGGCAGAGATGACTATGACATCAATTATTTTCTGATTAAATTAAAACCAGTTTTGCGTAGATAACGCACAATACTAACATATTTTGAAACGTATAAGTGCGACACAAAATGATTATATTTTGACTGCTTTTAAGGGTGTTTAGGTCAAAAATATCAAAAAATCAAAATGCAAATTTTTTAACTCGCCTAGGATAAAAATACGCCAAGGTATCGGGTTATAAAAAATATCCACATATTGTGCAAGGTAAAACAAAGTTTTTAGACCAAGAACGCTCAAATAGGTTCATTTTTTAGGCCGAAAAAAATAAAATAGGAAACACTAAAAATGCAAATATATCGGAATTTCTTCCGTTTCTAGATTTTAATAAGATTACCATACTTCCATTTGCTCTGTAAATATGAAAGTAAAAACTAATTCAGAATTAATTAATAATGAAAATCCATTACAGCCAAAAATAAAGACTAGAATTTTGTTTTAAGAAGAGGTAATGAATAGATCCTGAAAAGCGACGAAAAGACCGTGTAATTTTTTTTAGTACCTATATGATTCTGAATTGAGTTACAAAAATTTTTTTTTAATTGAGTGAGAAAATATTTAATATTTTTTACATCCAATTTCTATACCCCTGCTGCTACCATTCTTCGTGTGGTGTGGAGTGAAGTAAATATTTTTTTCAACTTTTCCTTGTATGTGGACGTAAACAGTCATTCTCCTCCCGAATCTGTTAAGGTTCACGAGCCATTGTACGATTTTTTCGCAGCCAGAAAAAAGACAAATTTCAAGGCAATTTAAAATTGCTTAATGACCGAAAATGAAGACTCATCGGCTTTAACAGATTGAACTCCATTATCGATTTGCTGCCGATTTAGTAGCGAGGATAGGACTCAGAATAACATTTCACACCATCAGTTCTCAAATTATCGACTGAAAAACAATCCACGAGACGTGGGTATTTGATCGGTACCAAATTGCGAGTCCTATTGATACACTAGCTTTGAACGGAAACAATGGATGATGAACTAATCGGCAGACGGGTACCCAATGATGATGGTAACGCACAGAAAATAATGGAAATTTCTGGAGGTTAAGGGGAATACCAACTTTTGAACGGTGCAATATTTTGGACCAAATTAGTGACTGCGCAACCCAAAATTCAATTTTAAATTTTGAAAACCTCTATTAATGAATGTGGGAGTTATAATTTTTATAATCTTATAATTAGTCACTGTAATAAAGAAATATCAGCTGAGCCCGCCCAGTTTCACTCTGAAGTTAGTTAACTCCACCACTTGTCAAAAAAGAAAAAAATTGGTAGTAGGTAAAGTAAATACTTTCTTAAAATAATCGTTCGTAAATACTTTGTGCAATTTGTGAATACCTAAATAAAAGATGAGAAAAATGCTAAATGAAATTCAAGTCATCTCGTCTAAAGGCTTGTTGCGCGTTTTGAAATAACTACCTATAAGGTCCCAAGAAGAAAACCCTCTGGTAAATAACTTGAAAATTGAATTGTCTTACTCATTGTGAATAAAGTGATGGAATTTTCGATTTTAGGTAAACTAGGTAGTTCTATAGTCTGATCACCTACTTATGTGCGTATTTTCAATTTTTAATTTCTAGTCCCTCGTTCATTATTGTTTTCATGGTGCCTACCGTCATGGTCAAATGACAGTAGAAGTAGGTACACACCTAGTTACAAGAATGAATGAAAGAAAAGAAGGACCCAGGATTCATATTTTGAGTTTTTAAAGAAATATTTTTTTCCGATACTATCGGTTCTTACACCCCCGCGTCTTTAAAACAATTATGTGCCTAGGAAAATGTCTGGAGAAAAACAACTGGGCTGTGATAAGGAAACGAAGCGAAGGAGGAGAAATTGATAAAAAGACATCGTGATAAGACGGGGGAGGAGAAAGGGTAACGTAGGGGGGCCGTGTGTCGTGTAAGCACGTGCAAGTGTGTGTGCGTATGTGCGGGGGATGTAAGAAAACGAGCGAGACGGAGCGTACGTGGGCCGAGGAGGAGAAGCCGCCAAGGAGGGGGAAGACACACACGTGGTCCGCCCTTAAGACACACGGAGGTTACACTTAAGACGCTCAACGTCTCCCGCCCAGAGTACGTGCGCTGCTTCACTTGGCGCCCCCGCCGACGAAGGATACGTGCTAGGAAATTGACAATTGACTCACCTCCTCCGCGGCGGAGGTTTTCTGGACGGCCCTAGGGCCGCCAACGCGGCGCGAACATAGCGGCGGAAAGTTCGGCAGAATTCGTCCGTCGATGTGCGGCGGTTCGCGCGTCTGGAACAGTTCGGCGGTGGTGGTGCGGCCCGAAACGTCTCTCACAACACAAAACCGTACAGGTTTTTCCGCGAGTCGCGACGGGGGCGGGGGGCGGGACGCGGGAGGAGGGGAGGCTTTCCGCCGCCTCTCGGTAGATGGCACTAGCGGCCGAGAGGAGGCGGCGGAAGCCCGCGAGCGGTGCGACGGAGAGGCCCGAGAAGAGAGGGGACGAAAGGAGAAAAAGATCGATAAAAAAATTCCTGCGCTGTTTTTTATAAAGCTGATGCTTCATTACCACCACCTCCACCCGCCGCGGCGGCCGCCCGGCTACGCGTATTCAAACCGCCCCCGCCCCCCGCCGCCCGAGCGGCTCTCCCGCCCGGCTCGCTCCCACCCCCGAGACAGGCGTATTCACTCCCACTACACGATCTTCTTATCTGAGCTGGACAGTATTTACTCCTCCTTGGCAAACTGCAAGTTCCCGCTTTCCGACGGGCTCAATCAATCCGCAGCACCCCCCCACCCTTACCCTTACCCTTCCAACTTCATCGTCAAGAATCCTCAAGTTTTCCGACGATTCGGCAAAAAAAAAGCAATCGGATTCGGGTGGAAAAATAAACGGAAAATTCAGCTTAAAAAAATTAACTGAAACCACTGAATTTCATTGTAATTGACCCAAACGTAACTACCGCAGCTGCAGGCGATTCTGGCGAAAATCGCCAGGTGAAATTTTCATTGATGCGGAAACGTGGGCATTTTCAATAGTTTCGGATTGATGGAAAAATAGCCGGGATTCGGCCGGTGAGCTAAGTCCAAAAATGCATCATTGGTGACGTATCGAAAGATCTGCTTTCATCTTCAGACCAACAAGTTTTCACACTATCCGATTGCTGGCTGTCGGAGGGGGATAAACAATGGAACGTGGCTTGGAAACGCCAATAAAATATGTTGGGTTTTACGCAGACTTCACCTCGACCGATCACAGCATTTCTTACCCCCTCTACCAGCAATCGGATAGTGTATGGCCGACTCGATAAACTCGGTACATTTTGCCGTGTCTGAAATTTTCCAAGCATTCTCGGGATTTCGCAGTTGATTACTTTGTACAAACTACCAACTTCGTACTGGTACTGGTACTCATCAGGTAGTGTGGTGTAAAACGTTCAAAAATGCCTACTGTCTACTGTTCAGGAGGTCAAATTAAAGAAAAAAAAAAAAACTGAGCATTCAACAATTACAAATAACACCAAACTGTAGAAAATATAAAACAAAAAGCTATCTTTGACTCCGTTGGAAAGTTTAGTGATCAAAAATGTCGAAAAACTTGCAAATTTCAAACCAGTCTAAAATCAAAATACCTTTAGTTACCGGAGCATAAAAATATCCTCGCGTTCTGCAAGGCGAACGAAGAATCTAAAAGACCAAGATCGCTCGAATCGGTTAATTTTTTAGGGCAGAAAAAACATAAATTATACAACACTAAAAATGCTAATAGGTATATCTTAAGTACAGTGAGTAATTTGAATTCCGGTGACGAACATTCCTGTTCTGGAAACTTGAAAAAAGTTAAGAATTGAGGAGATTTGGCAATGTTTGTAAAATCTTACAGACACTTGTTCAGGAAATGAATCTGAGTAAAAGTGTTAAAGTAAACGTTTTTTCTGAAGCTCCGCTCCGATTCTCGAATTTAGGAAGATTACAATTCTTCCAATTAATTCGAAATGGGAGTAAAAATTAAATTCAATAAATTCCAGAAAAACTCGTGATTTCGCCTTAAAACGCTTGAAAACTTCATGTTTCTGAGAAAAATCCTTGCAGTTTCCCTCCCGCATGTGAAACCACTCGGCTGTCGAGTTCATTCATCGCAATTACTCGTTCTCTCCCTCGTATTGATTCGCTGGACTCCTAAATTCCGACTTCAAAGAGATTTCAACGTTGGATTCGATGAAAATTTAAAAATTTTCTTGTTATATTTTAACACAGTAAAATACGACCCTCGAGTACATTTCTTGAATTCAGGCCAAGGGTTTTCATCGTGGGTGAGATTGGCCCTAAATGTACAGTTTCACTCGAAATCACTTTCTGTGCGTCCGCATTTACAAAATTTGTATATAGTATGGCCTACCACAATTCTCAACCTTTTTCAAATTTCTAAAATTTTGTCTTGGCTTAGACCCATCACCCTGTTCAACCGAAATTCGGTCAACTCTCAGTTATTCCGATATATTGACAGTAATAGTATTTTATACTTTTCTGACCACAAAAATGAACCGATTTCTGCGTTCTTGCGCTTACAAATCGCAGAATGCGATGATATCTTTATTCCGGTAGGTAACTCTTGATGCTTTTTAATTTTTATTTTAGGATGGTCCTAAAATTTGCAAAATGTGTTAAAACACAAAAAAAAATTTGACATTTTAGTTCTTACATCCTCCAAAAATGTTAAGATACAATCAATTTGTTCAATAAGCATAGGTACAAACCAAAATATGCTTGCACTGTGTGCTACATAAACAATGTTTTTTTATTCAAATAAGTAAATATGTAGCAGCAATGGTAGCCGCATATAGCTGTATCATAGTCCAAATCATAAAGCGCATTGGCCCAAGTCGGAATATCCGAGCAGTGGAAAATGGGGAGAGAGTAAAAAATATCTTTTATGACTGGAAATATCAACGTCTGATAAAAAGGCAATAAAACGGACAGAATCACGAGAAAAATAACGTCAAAACGGCAGGGAAAGACGGGATCGGTGGGGGGTCGACTTTGTCTTGCTGACCTCCGACAAAGGGGGTAAGGGGGATGTTTTCAACCCCTTGGCTTCCCGACCTAGGCCAAGGCATTCGACCTTTCTCATACACAGACAGGCGTACGAACTCGTACGGACGGAATAAAATATTTCCCATATTTTTCTCGTTCCTCTGTCCTCCCTTATATGTTTTCCGTTTTTACAACCGAACTCGGCTTTATCGAGACAAGACTCGCGACCGGACGATGTCAAACATTCTGATACATAATCTAGTTTTATTACTCTGTTGGTTTTCATGATTGAAAGGAACTTTGGAAAATCAGAGAGGAATATTCAATGGTACCATCCTGTTTTAAGAATATTGGTGATGAATCGCAAAAGCTAATAAAATTGTATCGCTTTGCAAATACGTCCGAAATTATCTCAGGTAGGTACGCTTAAGAAGATTAAAAGCGTAGGTAACACCGCGCAACACATCAATATTTTGGAATAGTTTAAAATTGAATAGAGTTTGACTGATTTTTAAATCAGTTTATAAACGAAATAGTAAAATAAGAATATCGATATCAAATTAGGAAAAAATTGAATTTCCAGTACCGTTGTGTTCAAATTTGAGAAATCCATAATCACAGCCGACGTCACATAGTCTCAAAACGGGGGGAAAGACATCGATGAACACCAACAGCCAATAGTTCACTCGCGAAATCGAATCGCGCACTGAGTCGATCCTGCGAATAGACGATACGTCTGATAATTTCGAAGGTTCCTCAGGATACGTGTAATTGACGTAAATCGTCGACGATCATGTAAAACGTCGCGGGGCGGGAGGTTCGCCTGTGCGCCGATTAGAGACAGCGACGCGCGGCGATTCGGAACGAACGATAATATTTAGACACGGCGGGAGTGGATGCTGAAAATTCGCTCGGAAAACGGACGCTAAAATGAGCTAAACTTTGTACATCTTGGAAAAGGTGAAGTTCGAATGTGTTTGTAAGATTGAAGGTGTTTTTCAGGGCGGTTCACTCTCTCCCGAAAACCCCTTAAAGCGATCATTCTTTAAATAACAAAACGAAAAATCCCAAGCCCGCACTAACACTGGGGATAAAGTAGCGAGGATAAACGGAAAAATTGGTACAATAAATGGGCTCATCCGTGAAAAATACCTATTCATCCGTAATGCTATGTTTCGCCCATCCGTGATGGCATTTCACAGTTTTTGATAGGACGATCCGTGGTGCGGGGAGTTGTAACGTAGGGTGAGGGGAGGGGGGTGTAACGAATCGTCCAACTTGATATTCACGTATAACATCCCCCTTTTTTCTTAGTCAATATTTTGAAGTCAGTTAGCGTACCTTCCTAATTTTTAAAGGCAGCAAAAAATAGAAAAGAAATAATAGGCACTTCTATATTGTGGAATTTACGTAAACAATCAAAGTTGTTGAAAAATCCATCAAGAATTGTTGGCCCCAGCTTTCATTTCAGGAAAGGAGGTATTCGTGTGTATTACACTGTGTAATAGTATGTAAAGCGCAAAACACGATTCGCGATGAAGGGGAATAGCTAGGTACCGGAAAACCTCGAAAAGAGGAAACGTGTCAGTAGTACTGACTCAGTACCTTAGACGTGACATGGATTTGAAAATTTCAAAACGCCCTCATGGCCACCACGTTAGAAATGGTGAGCTCTCGGCTCCTGGAATCCTGTATGGGTACCAACCTAACTTCATTGGGTTCCAATCAGCCATTCAGAAACTCCTTTGCCTTAGAAATTTTACTTTCGATTAGGAACCCGCTTCCTTAGCTACTCATCTTCATCTACATCATGTAATCGACTTCCTCAAATTTTTTTGAAAGTCCGAATCGGAGTTTTTTCGGCTGTGAATTTAGGAATTAGGTACGTCCGACGTACTACGTCGTCAATATCGAAATAAGAATGTACCATTGCCTAATATACACCAATTGTATGAGGTGCCTGCCAATCACAATCCCTCATTAAATGAAGTAAGGGAGAGATCGACGAAAAGAAAGAGAAAGATTGAAGTAAAGAAGGGAGAAGCCCGAACTGCCACAGGACCGAGAGTCAAGGGCGATCTGTTGGCGCTCCGGCGAAACTCAGGCTGAACTTTCCTTCGACAACTGAACACCAGCGCTGCCTGTTAGGAAAGGTCGGAACTAACTGGCCTCTGCCCCGCCATTCGCATAGTTCGTCCACCTCCCACCAAGCGATTCGACGCCCGCCACATTCAACGAGCGGAGTTACGAAGATGCCGATAGAACGTGAAAAAAAATTGTAATAAAACATTTTTTAATCTTTTAATAATTGAAAGTTTTAAAATAAAAGATTTTATTCACAATCTAACTTCTGTAAGGCCTCAAAACAAAAATAGAAGCAGGTACTTGGACAGCAATAAAGAAAATTTTAATTTAATGGCACATTGACAGGATTCGCCTGATTTCTTCAAGCCTATTTCCCATTATTTGTGAAAGAAAATTACCTACAGGAAATACTACTTCATATTTCAATACCTCAATATAATCACAAACGAACAAAGCGGAGTAAACCTTCGAAAAACCTTCACGATCACCTTCAAAAATAATTAAACATTTTGTCTTGGTGAAGAACGCTTCATATTCGACTCATCGGTTAATAATTTAAAAATACCAGATAATCAAAACTTTTATCTAAAAACTTCAATAACTACTATCAGTAAATAAAATAATTTTTGAAAGAAAACCTAATAGAATTGAGTACAAATGGAAACTTCCTACTGTAAACTCAGTATCGTACCACTGTGACTGAGTCTTACTGATCCTGCACTAATACATTGCAGTTGGACTGCAAAAATACAAATGACGATCTCAACTTAGGAGAAAGTAGGTATACATTATGAGGAAAATGGACGTAAGGCACGCAAACTACTATTCCACCTACTCCACGCCGCCTAATGAATATTCAGACGAGGTAATGGATATTAGCATCAGGCAACGCAAATAGGAAAGTACAGGCGCCTACAGGTTCGATCTATTCAATTCCTCATTATTATATTATAAAATGCTTTTAAAAAACACATGAAAATTGATTCGGATATTGGTCCTGATATTTTTGCATTGTCTGAAATACAGCTAAGAATTTCGAAGATATAGGTAGGGTGAAGGCACCAGTTTCAGACACTGGTCCAGTATCAGACACTTCCAACTTGAAAGCTAGATAATAAGAGTTCTCGACGGGTTTCAACCCTTTTTCAAGTGTCACTGGATGCACACTGATCTATTTAGCGGGTTCTAGTGAAATTACAAGCTCATAGAAGGTTATGGCCAGCTTGGTGGCGGTTCTTGCTGGACGCTTCCACATCAGGCTCTCATCAGGCAAGGTTACTAGACAGAATGGCTAAGAGGTAGACCACTTTCTCATGCCATATTTACCCTATTTTTCTCATCCCGTTTACCATTTTCGGTTTTATCATTCATGTCAGTGTCCTACATTGGTAGATAGCGACGTTTTGCTCGGAATAACAAAATTAAACTGATTTCCAAGGGTGTCTGATACTGGTTTTCAATTGGGGCCAGTTTTAGAATCAGACAGGGGGTGTCTGATACTGGTCATAGACATCCCAATCACAGAACCTAGTATCAGACAGGGGTGTCTGATACTGGTACTGAATGATGTCTGATACTCGTCTTTGGATTATTTCAATGATTTTTTACTAAATCAGAGCTGAATTCGTGAATCCTCTTGGCCCGTTATTTTAAGGCCTCATTGTTTGGGATTTATTTACTGTAATATGAAGTATCTAGCTATAGCTCCTATTACTAGCCATTACTCAGAATCAATTCCCGAACAAGTGTAATACCGATATAATATACATAATATATTATATAATATGCAAATATTATTGCATTTTCAGTGTTTTCAATTTTATTTTTTTCCCGCTTACAAAAAGGAACTAATTTGAGCGTTCTTTGTCTTAAAATCTATTTTTTTTCCTTGCAGAATATGTAGATATTTTTTATAATCCGATAACTTGGTGCATTTTTATTTTAGGCGAGTTTTGAAATTTGAATAGTGAGTTTTTTAATATTTTTGACCTAAACACCCTCAAAAGCAGTCAAATTATTATCAAATTGTGTCACACTTTTACGTTTCAAAATATGGAAGTATTGTGCGTTATCTACTCCCCACTGGTTTGCTCTCTACTTTCTTCGAAAAAAAGCAAATGCCAAATAAAAATGTACGTAATTGGGCAATAAAATATGTGTATTGGAGTTTTATTGAAGTGTCTGTTTTTGGATCTGGAGGGCGTCTGATACTGGCGCCATCCAAAATATTCCGTGTCTGACACTGGTGCAAAAACATGGTTTTGAAAAAACCGATTAAAATCTATAAAAAACCATAAACTCGTCGGTTTCTGAGTCTTGGTGGGTTGTCAAGAAGTTGGGGCACCTAATTATGCCCCCCTGATAAATGTCTGATGAAATCATGCCTCGCGGTGTAAAGAAACTTGAGAATTTCCGCTTAAAGTGTCTGATACTGGTGCCTTCACCCTAGGTAGGTTTTGGCAAATATATTGAGGATGTGAGGAGAAATCAATGTTTTTTCAAATAGAGAGCGTTTGATACTTTGTGCGGCTATAATAATTATTGTTTTGACATTTTCACTTTGGCACAAAAAGCCTTGTACATTGATACGTAAAAATATCAAAATTGTTCCTCACTCCTCGCTCTCTACTACAAAATATGGGATGATCCACAAAAAATTAGATAATGCTGAAATTGATTTTTTTTTTCAAAATTGATTACGAAAGTTGTTACCAAGTTAATAACATGAAAATGGGTAATATTGTTTTTGTTGTAAAAAATACTAATATGAGCATATTATTACAGAAAGGAAGTAGCTCACTCAAATGTGTAAAGTCGCGTTCCTCATTGCGGATAGGCGCGCCTAGTAATCGGTCACAAGTTACGTACTATCACGACACCTCAACTCGAACTTGACTGGTTTCAGTTGCCATTTAAAGATGGACGACATTCTTCGCATCGCTAGGCCAAGTTCTAGGACGAGTGAATAGTTCAAGCGGCAGACGAGAATTCATCGGCATCGATAGATTACAAATTACAACTGGACGGCATTAACCAGAAAGGAACCTAAGAAAGGAACAAAAACCTAGTTTCGAGTAATCAGGCTTCAATGTTTTTCCAAGCATACAAATCACGTGGTGATTGTGTTTTTCAAACTCAAATTTCGAAGGGAAAGCCTTATCAAAACAATTGTTTCTTTTTGCGGAAAGCTCAGTTGACCTAGCCCATTCTAATAGTGTTCTTATCTCATTTTTCCATTTTTAGTGGTTGGTTCCTTTCTACTTAATGCCGTCCAACTATCTCTGAAAAAACTTGAATCTTGTGCACACGCACGAAATAAAAATGATGCAACCTCGGCTGCAGCTACCTGCAGTTCTACTGCTCCAAAATTGACCTACACCGTGACTCCCTCGGCTCTCAGTCAATCCAACCTCATCCAGCTTACGGATGACCGAACACTGCCCAAGTCATCGCTAGATCTTTGAACTCGCCTCATCACTCCATTGGGTCTGTAATGCTGACATTACTTCAAGGATGACGTCGTCTTCGCTCTGACTTTCTAAGCAGGCGTGAAAAACAAAATTCATTACGACGGGCCTCAAGGTCCTCGATTACCTGATGATTCACTGACCAAACAAACTTTGTTATTTTCACCGAGGAATTTCACCCCGATGATATTTGACAAATGGGTAATGGAAAAGCATCATTCAGAGAATTCAAATTCTTAAAACTACAAAAGATGTGCACATGAATATCAATCGTGCCTTTAGCATTGATATGTTATATACACCATTCCCAAGTCGAATTGAGAATTTTCCAAACCAAAATGAGAATTCCCCAAATCAGATTGGAATTTCCCAGACCAAATTAAGGATTTTCCAAAGCAATTCGGGTTGGAAGATTCTCAATTTGGTTGTGAAATTCTCAATTCGACTCGAAAATGCTCTAACTTTGTTTTCACAACCAGCAGACTCGAAACGAAGGGATTTTCTTGACTAAAATATTCAGAAGATTTTCAGAGAAACAGTAGAGAACAACTATCAAACAATGCTGACAAAGACATTAGACTCGAACAAAGTGAGCATTTTAGATAAGGTACCCCGAAGAACCTTCTCAAACCAAACCTGCAATTACATGAGACTTTACTGCTCGACGTGCATCTGTACAAAACGGCAAAAATCCAAAACTTGAGGCGATCAGGGACGAGAGAGTCGTCTATTTTTTCCATTAAGGAAAATTTTTACCGCCATTTTATGAGGCCCGTCTTCAACTTGTAACCCATAAGTCGTTAATGGAACTAACCGTATGAGTCGTAAAAACGTGCGGGTGTTTTCCTGCAGGATGTAAACGGGAATTACTCGCATCGGGAGGGCTTTTTATTTTCAACAGACGGAAAAATAAACTATGTTCATCACAATCATTTCATGAAGTTCAAATCCATCGGCCAGGCTTTAAATAAGTTTGTTTTCAAGGATAAAGATGTTTTTTTCGAATTGACCGTTTTTAGTGACATGTGGAAGGGTGAAAAAGGACAATAAAGGACAATAATAGTGACAATAAATACTAAGGGCCCGTTCATCAATTCTTTAATGCTAGATTTATCCAAGGACGCTTGCACTATTATTTTCTTCGACGTGATATTATTGGGGTCAGCATTCTTCGATACAACTATCCCGATTTTCCGATCAAAATCACGTATGTTGGAGCCGTGAATGGCGAATGACGATTTTAGATTAAGAATCGTCGAGGCCGTTCTTACTTCCTAAAGAGTGCGAACGAGGCGGGGAGGAGAGTGAGGGAGAGAAATGGAGATGGCCTCAGTGCATATGAAAGGATCAAGCAAATTGATTGCTTTCATAATATAATCCTTCAGGTTATGGGAATAAACGTTGCAAAGAGAAAAAATAATAAGAATTGGATACCGGGTACATTCATCGAGATGCCCGACTGGATACCTATTATTACGGGACAGAAGAGTTCAATGAATCAGTGCGGGTATAACGGCAATGAACATTTTTTCATGTACGTTCCCACCGACCATTGAGCATTGGCAGCTATCGATTGAACTGATGATTTACGTGGGAGAGTGTTTTCACACCGCTATAAGTGGACTAGACGAGGATTCGCCAGTATATCGTTACTCAGTTAATACCTTCGGGGGGTCGAGATAAGAATCGTAATGCAGATTATCAAGATTGGTACTTGGCCGATTCAAATTAGATCGGCATCTCGTCCATCGAAAGCGGCTGGCCATTTTTCTAACCTGAGCAATCGCACGATTTGCAACCGAACGGTTGGCATCGGATCTCCTAGTCATCAACTGAAGATTTCATAGGACGATATAGTAGGTTAATTGTTAGTACAGAGGCTACTTGATGCGGTAGAACTAGAAGTGTACCTATAGGTATCAATCCTGATTGGTTTTCTTCATACCCAATGTCCCTTCTGTGGATTTCAGTCACGAGTTTTGGGCGATGCCCAGGCAGGCATTCTTACTTTCACTTCCATATTTACCGAGTAAATGGAGTATTGTAGTCGTCCTAAAATCGTCAATCGGAACGGAGCTTCAGAAAAAAACTTGTTCTTATACACTTTTACTCGAAATCACATCCTGAACTGTGCATCCGTCTTTGGTCATGTACAAAAATGGCCATAAGTCCCTCAATTGTTAGCTTTTTTCCAATTTCTTGAACTGAGATGTTTGTCCCAGTAAGACCTATCACTTCGTTTAACCGGAATCTGAATTACTCACAATACTTCCGATATATTTGCACATTTAGTATGTTGATTTTTGTCCATGTCGGTAGATGCGAGGGCGAAATATTTCCTAAACGTTTTCACATTTAATTTCCACGAGAGGGTCGATTTTGAAGGACAAACGGCAGCAGATGTACCGAGTAAACAGCTGAAGAAGACGAGACAGACCATCAATTTGACGGACAGCGGAGACGCAATTATGCGCAAGACTCGGCCGTAACCCCGACGGGAGGATAGGGTGCATTCAATAATGATGTCTTACTGAGACCGCATGAGTTATTTATTTAACGGATGTTTGCATGAAATAAGTGAGCCAAGTACGGTGAAATTCAGAACGTCCCCAGGACATTATCAAACACCTGCGATTTTCAGTTTATCCATTCATACATGTTGGAATAATAATAATGTTGGTAAAGATGGAAAGTCTTGAGTCAAAAATGATTTAAGCATGAATCACCGATGCCGCTGCTGTAGGTATAAAATAGCTTCAAAGAGAAATCATGGTTGAACCCTCTGGACCATGCTGACCCCATAAGGGGTGTTTCAAGTTAGATTTTCAGTATCTCACTACCAAACTCTGATTTGGAAAGGCCCATTTGATGGAAAAGAAACGTTAAGTGTCTGACTTCAGGCAAAAACCATTCCGAAAACGTATTTCTATGATTAAACCAGTTTTGGAACGAATAGCCCCTAATTTGAACTAAATTTTGCCATAAGGTCTGCTCGATCGGGCCAGTCCCTGACAGTACCGGACTAGTTACTAACGACGCCAAGAAAATTCACCCGATCCCAAGGCTTGAATTTGTTTGGGGTCAGCAGCTACTGGTCCGAGACTGTCCAGGCCTGCCCGAAAAGAATTGTAGAATTTAAATTCATGCCTCAAGATTTCGACTGAACAAAAGTGTAGGTAATATACCTGGGGGTATTTTTATTCCAGGGAATTTCTCGCAGTTATCGTCCCACCAGGGGAGATAAGTCTGACCCTTGATGATTATTCGGCTGAAGATGGAGAAGACACTGCCGAACGAGCCGGTGTAGGTATGCATCGCATGCGTCCCTTCGTTCGCCGAAGCTCAATACCGGTAGCCACCGCGACCCGACAAATAAAAGACTCAAGCCTCGAACGACTAGTGTTTTTATTTAATTTGCCCTCAGCACGTCGGTCGTTTGCAGCAGACACCATTAAAAGAAAAGTATTGATTGGACTTTTTTCATAGGAGGCCCGACTCCTTTCGGATTCTCTTTCCTTTCGTCAATTCCGTTTCTTTTTCCGGCGGGAACTTCAATCCTCCCAAACTTCGTGCCAAATCGTCCCACTAGCTTCGCGGCGGAGAGCTCGAAGATTTTGATCGTCGGGCTCTTGACGACTCGTGGCATCCGAGGATTCTTCGAACTGATCTGTAAACGAAATGAGCTCCGCCAGAAAAGGAGCGTTGATCCGGAGGGACCAAGTTGCCTTGCCGGATCACCATAGCTTCGCGAAACATTTAATGACCGGAAAGCAGTTGGTAAAGCTTAATTGAATTTCTCTAGTCGTTCCGAACATGGAGACTCGGAGAGGGCTTACGAAAGAACGACGGTAGCCTGCTGGAAGATCGGAACGAGAAAATCTAGAAGGCAGCGCCGGATTGTTCGGGATACCAGGATGGAACGACCTTTTGACCATAATGTGCAGCAATCTTGCACTAGGTTAGTACACGAAAAGAGCACGAACATTTATGAGTATTAAAGTACAATAGTCGCTGAGGAAGAATTTTATTTTCTTTGTAGAAAGTTATTCCCGCTTTATTTGAACTTTTGAATAATTCATTTGTTGTAAGTAGGTGCTAAATATCGAGGGATAGTCGGTTACTTTCCGGGATGATTTTCTTTCTTCGATTCGCACTTATAAAGTACAGAATTTGGAGGGCTAAGAGCCGACTTAGAAAATTTTCGAGGGTGACAGACCGTATTGCTGCTTTCATTGGATAAATTTAATTTGTTGCTCAATGGCATTTTTTGATCGATGAAAACCCAATGTTTTCCGTCAATTCTTTCACACCAAGGTTAGGACATCCTGCATGCTTAATTTTTATTTCTAATCCTGCTATTCATTCCTTCGCTTTCGAATTTCAATTTGCTCTTCTAGAAATTCAAATGAAATTTTTGTTAAACAGGACACATTTTCGAGAAGCATGGAAAAAAGGTATAGTCATTATCAAAAATCCAAGCGACGACCGAGCAAAATTCTCCGACCACTTTTTTCAGTTTGAAATATCGTAACCGATTTCGAATGTGGATTTGTGATCATTAACCCCCTGTCTTTGTGTGTGAATTACAAAGCCCTTGTGCAAATGGATGCCACCCAAGGAACGGGTCCAAAATCCGGATGAGCGGTATGAGGAGGCTCCTGGTCCTGATCCCACCGTAAACGACGAAGTCTATCGACCTCTTGTCCTCCAAATTAGGAATTTTTCTAAATCACTTCTCTGCATTTTCCAGTCGTTTAATACGAGTCAAAACAAATCATATCGAGCTGGAAACGTGGCGTCGGCCGGTGGCTGGGAAAAACCACTATCGACGCGAAATAATTGTTCGGGGCCCGGCCCGTCTTGTGCTCTACCCGCCCAGACCTGTTCGATCGTTATTTCCTCTGCAAAGCTCTCATCACCGAGGTAGGTAGCTGTAGAACTCGTATTTATACTACCAACCTTCGAGTGCCTTCACATACGTGGAGCCCATCACCGGTAGCTGAGGCTCCCCGGCCTTTTTTCGACTTCCCTTATAAATCTTCTTGAAAATAAAACAACTTGGCTCGCACATACTCCAGCGTCAGAAGTTGATGGTCCCTGGAAGCCAAGAAAACCCTTGTCATTTCTGTATGACTCGAGAGATGTTCGTTTCTTGAAACTGAAAGCTTCGATGTACGTTTTTCGCAACATTATAGCAACTTACAATGAAACTGAAACTCATAGTCAACTCACAATGAATGAGAAACTCAAACTCATCGTCAAACTTGAAGTCAAACTCACAATGAAAAAGAAATTCAAACTCATAATCAAATTCGAAGTCAAACTCACAATGTAACAGAAACTCAAACTCACAATCGAAATCGAAGTCAAACTCACAATGAAAGAGAAACTCGAACTCATCGTCAAAATCGAAGTCAAACTCACAATGAAAAAGAAATTCAAACTCATAATCAAATTCGAAGTCAAACTCACAATGAAACAGAAACTCAAACTCATAATCGAAATTGAAGTCAAACTCACAATGAAACAGAAGCTCAAACTCATCGTCAAACTCGAAGTCAAACTCACAATGAATCAGAAACTCAAACTCGAAGTCAAACTCACAATGAAAGAGAAACTCGAACTCATCGTCAAACTCACAATGAAAGAGAAACTCGAACTCATCGTCAAACTCGAAGTCAAACTCACAATGAATCAGAAACTCAAAAATTCGAAGTCAAACTCACAATGAAACAGAAACTCAAACTCATAGTCAAAATCGAAGTCAAACTCGCAATGAAACAGTAACTCTAACTCGAAGTCAAACTCATAATGTAACAGGAACACAAACTCATAATCAAACTCACATTTAAACAGAAACTCGAACTAGTAGTCAAACCCACAATGAAACTCTAACTCGAAGTCAAGCTCACAATGAAACAGAAACTCAAACTCAAATCGAAATCGAAGTCAAACTCGCAATGAAACAGAAACCCAAACTCATGGTCAACTCATAATGAACAGAATTTCGAACTCACAATCAAACCCGAAGTCAACCTCAAAATGAAACCGACACTCAAACTTTAAGTCAAACCGAAACTCTAACTCAGAATAGGTACTGTACGTTTGACTTCGAGTTTGAGTGTGAGTT